>OX459060.1:16307299-16921199 GCA_949775005.1 Orthosia gothica | reverse complement strand
ATATTATAAAGAGGAAAGATTTGTATTTTTGTATGTCGCAAATAAACTTAAAAACTACTGGACCGATTTCAAAAAATCTTTCACCGTTGGGAAGCTACACTATCCCCGGGTGACATAGGCTACTTGTGTGATACTGATGCACATTGTCGACGTTTTATAAGTGCCCATGTAGGCCTATGTGAAATAAAAATTATTGATTTTGATTTTGATTTGATGTGCTCATAAAATTGCTGTAAACTTTAATTAAAATCTATTCAGAAGTTTCTGCGAGAAAAAAGAAACTTCCATGTTCAAAAATGTTTACATTTATATATTAGTTACCGCGAAAATTTAAATTTATATACCTTTGGCTAGCAGTGGGATAATATAGGTTAATAAAAAAATAAAAAATAAGATGACACCATACCATGTTTGCTTAATACACTACTCTCAAAAGTGAAACATTTAAATCAAATGAAATATATTTTTAACCGACTTCCCAAAAAGGAGGAGCTTCTCAAGTAGGATGTTGCTTAAATAGACTGATTTGCAAAATTATTTTTTTGTTTGAAAGGGTATACTCTGAAAGTGGTCCCATTGTGACCTAATCAGAATCTGATGATGGGATCCAATACCAATCGAGGGAACTCCTCAAATGTTATAGGGAGACATGCAGCGATTTTGCTATTTTCAATAACTTGGCAAGTATTTGCACTCAGATAGTATCATTTGGTGAAGTGAAACTGATGAAGAAGACTACAGATGGCCACTGGAACTCCTTAATAAAAGTAAGTCATGGGTATAAGACATCTCGAATTGTAAAGTGACTATGATGAAGCAAATACATATAAATAAATGGTACTGATGAAAAGGGAACCGTCGAACTGATCTGATGATGAAACTGGAAGGAAGGCACTGGAACTCTGTAATAAAACAATGTATTCTAGATGGTGCGTAAATAACAAGGGGATGATGGAAATACCTAAATAGTGGACTGTATTTTTAAGATAGGTGCTGGCTGACTGACTCGTAGTTGCACATTGGACAATTGTACCTAGGCTTGGACGTACCTGCATATCCCGAAGGCGAATGCTCCTGCCTCCATGTACACCTCTTCAGGAACCACAGGCGAATAGGTTTGATATCACACACAGTCTTTTAACGTAGAATCTTCAGAAAAAACAACCGAAAATTGTGAGCGGCAGAAAGATGCGTTAGCTCGCGCGCCGACATCGAAACCAATCTTATTGGTTGATGATGTATGACAGTTCGGGGTTCGCACTCCAAACGGGCCAATGGCGAGCGAGGGATCACATTAACCCGCGTAATATACAAGCATCCAAACCAGAGTAATTTTGACATAAACAACTACGAGTATTTATTATAATTAAAAAATAAAGAAAATAATGATTTTGATAAAACTGGCGTAACCATTTCCCCCAGCCTTGAAAGGAAATCTTTCAAAGAAAAGAAAAAATAAAATATATATGTTACTGATATGAACCTTGTTACCTTGCACGCTAAATAACTTAATACTACAATACACTACCTAGCTAGAACTTGACTATCTTAAATTTTGCTAGTTTCTATTGAGTTGGTAGTGGACACAGTTTAACAACTGGTCTTTGATAAATACCGTGCTTAGTCTTTACCGTCGCTACGCGGATAACATCATCCTTGCCTTTAAAGGTTTGTACTATGACGCCTAAGGGCCAATGCAAGGGTGTGACATTATCCTGTATTATAACTACAACCATTCCTTCTTTGACAGGAAGGGATGGTGAGTTCCATTTTTGACGAACTTGTAAGTCATGCAGATATTCCCTCCGCCATCGCATCCAGAATGACTGTACTAATTTATCTAAGAGCTCATATCGCGTTAGAAGATGTGGAATCGAGTCAACCGCATCAGATGTTGGCAAAAAATTGAGAGGAGCAGTATGCAAAAAATGAGCTGGCGTCAAAGCCGTTGGATCTGAAGGATCAGAGGTAAGCACGGTCAGTGGTCGCGAATTTAGTAATGACTCAATCTTTGGGCGCACGGTTGGCGCAGTGGTTGAGCGATTGACTGCTGCGCTGCGTGTCGCGGGTTCGATTCCCGCACGGAACAAATATTTGTAAGTTCTACAGATAGTTGTTCCGGCTCTGGGTGTTGTGTATGTGAGTTTATATGTTTGTAAACGCACCCACGATACAGGAAGAAATTCCTAGTGTGGGGCAACGTTTTTTAACTCAGAAAAAAAAAAAAAAAAAAAAAATCTGTGCCAAAACAGTTTGAAGTTCTTCAAAAGTTAAAATCTGGTGGCCGATGACCTTATACAAATGAGTTTTTATGCATTTGACGTTACTCTCCCAGCAACCACCAAAGTGGGGAGCGTTTGGAGGGATTAATTTCCATTGAATACGACTTTCGGCTAACTCCTTCTTGCAAATTGGTCCGTATTCATTTTCTAGAAAAGTGTATAAATCGCGAAGATAAGAACGAGCACCAATAAAATTTGTTCCGTTATCTGTATAAAAAGATTGAACGGATCCACGTCGAGCCAGAAAACGTTTCATTGCCGCCAGGAAACAAGCTGTACTTAGATCGCTTGCAAGCTCGATATGTACTGCTCGTGTGGTGAGACAAGTAAATAGGCAAATGTAAGCCTTACGACTTCTTATACCCTTGCCGCGATAAGGGGTTACTTGGATTGGACCGGCGTAATCGCAGCCAGTATGAACAAAAGCTTTGTTTACAGCTTTCACTCGAGGCATTGGGAGGTCTGCCATTATAGGAAACCCAGGTCTAGGCCTAAACCGAAAACATACATTGCATTTAGAGACAATGGATCTAATTGCTCGTCTAGCAGATAATATCCAATATCTAGCACGGAGAACAGATGTCAATAATCCAGAACCTGTGTGCAAATATTTCCAGTGATAAAAACGTATAAGCATGTTCACCACATAATCCTTACCAGGAAGCAGAATAGGGTGTTTAAAATCAAAACTCTCGTCTGAGTTGATCAGGCGGCCACCCACACGTATAATTCCATCTTTAAAAATTGGATTTAATTTTCTAAGAGGTGGAGAACAACAATTTCCCTTTTCTAAGTTTTGAATATCATCACCAAAATGAACTAACTGAATTTCTTTAATTATTTCGCGTTCCGTAAATTCCAAATCCGTTACAACAATAGGCCCAGCGGGCAGCTTTTTCATGAACTTGAAAACGTAACTCGCGACGTTTAGGAACTTTTGCCACGACGAGTAATTACGCGCTAGTTCATATAAAAAGGGTTCCTCACTAACAGGTTTCACTGTCGCCAGTGAAACTGACTTAAGCTCTGGTATGTCTGGAGACTCATTTGGAACGAACGCTTTAATAGGCCATTCATGCCTGGGTAAACTGACCCAGGGGGGTCCATGCAACCACAGAGGGTGATTCACAAGTTGTGTTGGAGTTAACCCACGGGACAAACAGTCACTTGGGTTTTCGCTGCCTTTAATGTGGTAAAAGTGATCAGACGACAAATTATCCTGAATTTTTGAAACTCGATTGGCAACAAACGTGTGCCATCTATGAGGTGACGAGTGGATCCAATTTAATGTTACGGTCGAATCTGAAAATGCAAATATAGAATTGATTGGATATCTGCTTGAATAAGTTTCAAAAACCTTTTTTATCAATTTAGAAAGCAATAAGGCTGCACATAATTCCAGACGTGCCAAAGAGATAACCTTTAAAGGTGCAACCTTTGATTTCGCGCACGATAACATGACAGTTGCCTGACTCTGTTCAGTGTCTACTCGGATATAAACGACAGCACCGTAGGCTTTCTCGCTTGCATCAGCGAAACCAAGAATGGTCACTAAACAACCCTCCATCACACCAATGTGTCGAGGAAATCTCATCTTTACAACATCGGGAAGTTCCTTTTGGAACTGATTCCACAATCGTATAATCCGTTGGGGGGGAACATCGTCCCAGTCGATTTTGGCAATCCAAAGCTCTTTGATTAAAAGCTTGGCATACAAAATGATCGGTGCCACTAGGCCAAGAACATCGAACAAACGTGCAACAGAGGACAAAATGTTCCTCTTAGTGCAAGGTCGATCATCTGACGACACTTTGAAAGCGAACTCGTCATCATAAGGATGCCAACATAGGCCTAATATTTTCAGAGTGTCATCTTTATCAAATTCGACATTCTGTGAAAGACGATAATCTTCAGGAATTTGTTCGAGTACCCTTTTACAACTGCTACTCCATTTGACTAGGTGGAAACCCCCAGCCTTGAACAGCTCGATCAGCTCCTGAAAGGCTGCAATCGCTTGATCAGAGCTCATCAGCGAACTGGCTATATCATCCATGTAAAGATCTCTCTGGACAATTTCTTTCGCGATAGGAAAACGATGACCCTCGTCTTGTGCTAGTTGTGCGACAGTGCGTAGTGCTAAAAAGGGACTGCATTTCAATCCAAAGGCTACTCGATTGAATTCAAACGTTTTGACAGGGTTTTGGCTATCTGCAAAATTGCACACAGGTGAATCATCATGGGCTAAAATGAAACGGTATAAGATTCGCTGAAAACAACGATCTTGCTCACGAACGCCGATTCTGAGATACATCTGTCTTACGTCAGCTGAGATAGCAACAGGTAATAATCTCATATTCAACAAGATCGTGAAAAGGTCACGTTGGAGATTAGGACCAGCATGTAACAGGTCGTTTAAGGAAAATCCACTGCTAGACTTAGCACTTGCGTCTACGACAGGTCTGACACGTGTCGTTGCTTTGTCATCCCGTAAAACCGCGTGATGTGGCATATAAAAGTGTCGAGAATTCGTATCGATCGTGTTTACATCAGATAAATAACCTTGATCTATATAATCTCTTATGACATCGTCATATGCCTCTCTCAGAGCGGGCTGAGCATTAAACCTACGCTCTAAGTATGAGAATCTGCGTTTGGCAATCTCAAAAGAATTACCAAGCAAGTCAGGGCTGAATTTAAAAGGTAAAGCTACTTCGTATTGTCCGGAAGTATTGCGTGTTACAGTTTCCTTATAAATATCTTCACATTGTTTGTCATCCGCACTCAAAAATTGTTTAGGATCTATCTCGTCGAGTTCCCACATTTTCCGAACTAAAGATTCTACCTCTGAAGTCGTGACAGCATGACATGCCACAGAAGTTCCAAGTACCAAGCAAGTCAGGGCTGAATTTAAAAGGTAAAGCTACTTCGTATTGTCCGGAAGTATTGCGTGTTACAGTTTCCTTATAAATATCTTCACATTGTTTGTCATCCGCACTCAAAAATTGTTTAGGATCTATCTCGTCGAGTTCCCACATTTTCCGAACTAAAGATTCTACCTCTGAAGTCGTGACAGCATGACATGCCACAGAAGTTGCAGCGTGAATTTGGGAAGCCGATGGAGCGTCACCTAGAACGATATAACCCAAAACAGTCTCAAGGGCATCTGGAGAGCCGGGTTCTCCGACTATTTTTCCGGGTCGCAACATCTCAGCAAAAAGAATTACGCCTATTAACAAATCTATTTCTCCTGGCGTACCCCAGGTACTATCTGCCATGGGAATGTTTTGCAAACTATCAAGGAATGTTGTATCTACAGGACACGTTGGTAAGTCACTTGTGATTTGATTCAGTACTAGTGCATGAATATTAAATTTAGAATTATTAAACCGAGATCTGAAATTAACTTTCACAGTGCCCTTCACTATCTGTGTTGAGCCACCTATACCTTTCACAGCGACAGGTGAATCACATTCAATCTTTAATCCTAGCTTAGAACAGCATTTTGTTGTTATATAATGTTTTTGAGATCCGGGATCCAGTAAGCATCTAATCACTACATCTCGACCATTGCGACCGGTCGCGTAAACGTTTGCGCACTTGCACTTGCGTCTACGACAGGTCTGACACGTGTCGTTGCTTTGTCATCCCGTAAAACCGCGTGATGTGGCATATAAAAGTGTCGAGAATTCGTATCGATCGTGTTTACATCAGATAAATAACCTTGATCTATATAATCTCTTATGACATCGTCATATGCCTCTCTCAGAGCGGGCTGAGCATTAAACCTACGCTCTAAGTATGAGAATCTGCGTTTGGCAATCTCAAAAGAATTACCAAGCAAGTCAGGGCTGAATTTAAAAGGTAAAGCTACTTCGTATTGTCCGGAAGTATTGCGTGTTACAGTTTCCTTATAAATATCTTCACATTGTTTGTCATCCGCACTCAAAAATTGTTTAGGATCTATCTCGTCGAGTTCCCACATTTTCCGAACTAAAGATTCTACCTCTGAAGTCGTGACAGCATGACATGCCACAGAAGTTGCAGCGTGAATTTGGGAAGCCGATGGAGCGTCACCTAGAACGATATAACCCAAAACAGTCTCAAGGGCATCTGGAGAGCCGGGTTCTCCGACTATTTTTCCGCAGTAACGATTTTCTTTTACAAATTTAAATTTATCGAGAGCCGAAAGTTTCGTAAATGGGTTACATGCATAGAGATGCGTGTGCGCAGTGTTGTTACAAAGCTTACATAGCTTACCGGAGGCTTGAGTCTGCTGAGTGGAAACTAAAGCGCGCGGAGGCGCGGGAAAAGCACGCGAGGTGGCGGCGCGGCCGCTCGAAGCGGGCTGCAGTGCCGTAGGGTTGCCACGAGCTTGTTGTGATGACGACGAAGTGCTCGTGCGATACAAAATTTTAACTTGTTCTCGTAAGAATTTAACAAATTCATCATATTTAGGCATATCCGTTTGACTACGAATCGCAGTTTCGAAACCTTTCGCTGTATCTGAATCTACAAGCCTAAGCCCCATATAAACAAAAATAAAATCACTCAAATTATCAATGTTAAGCTGTTTTAGGGCCGCGATAGTAGCTGCGTATTTATCAACTAATTTTTCCAAATTGTTTGCTGAAGGACCGTTTATATTTTTTAATGCAAACAATTGATTTAAATATGTCGTAGCTAAAGCTCTGTCATCCTTATATTTATCCAGCAAAGCCTGCCAAATAACAGTGTAATTTCCTGCAGCCGGGGCTATACCAGCGCATATGTTTTTAGCCTTTGTAACGGTTAGGGGCCAGGCAGGTAAATTAAACTCTCGAAGAGAGGGTAGATACAAAAATTTATTTAAAAAAATATTATATAAAATAAGAAATAGAAACCCAGCAAGAGACTGGTGTGAGTTCTCGATATCGAGCGCGTGTTAGGTTCTAGACCGCCGAAAGAAAACCACTATCCTGTAGTTCCAGAACGTAGGTGACTGGTGGCAGCCAGGTAGGTAGGTCGATCTTCGTATCGGAGGGTAGCACGTAGGGTAGTCCAGCCTCAGCCCTTGTAGCAACACGGAGGATTGTCCGGTATAGAAGAACCCCAATTTGGGGTTACACTGAGATTAATTAATTTTCTATTGTCCACGGTAATGTGCAGGTAATGCAAGAAATATTTCTTTCTACGTGACTATAAGAAGGTGGCAGAGGTATGATTAGCCTATTCCGACACTGTCACTCTCTGCTGCGTAGTGTCAAGTGAACGCCGGTCGAGACTGACTGACTGACTGACCGTTCTCGAACCGCAGGAAGTCCGCGAGCGTCAGTCATACCTATTGAGAGGGAAGTCAACTACCAACATTCAACAAAACAGTTCCGTGCGCGGAGTCTGCGACAGTATTTAATTACTCATTGCAGTATTGCCAGTTAAAAACATCAGCTGCAAGCACAATTAGGTACTTTTTATTTCCTATTTTTTTCTACTCAGATTCAGATGCGTTAGCAGCCGAGTACAACGTTACAGTACCCCCCTTGTTAGCGTAGGATTTTTCCTAAATAAAATCCGCCTCTACTGCTTCTGAAGACACTTGATCAACGTTGCTCATTCATTCTTTCCCCTTTCATTCTTCACACTTCACTCATTCATCATTTGATCGGCAGTAACACCTTAGTTCCGGTGTTACCGCATTCTAACATTTGAAGTGTCCCGTTTAAAATTCAGTACAAAACACTCCCGCGAATCAAGTGTTGTTTTTTTTTTTTTTTTTTTTTTGTTAAGTACTGAGCAGTCTACATTTTATTACTGGTCTTCTGGTCACACTTCTATCGTTTCTGTCTTTCATATTGGGTATCCAGTTTCGTTTTCCTGATAGTTCTTTTAATGCTTTCCTTGCTCCACCTGTTTTCTGGATACATTTTTCCAGTTTTTCTAACCTATATTTTTGTCTCTCTATCCTCATATTGATGTTTATTTGTTTACTAATTGCTGTTATGTTCTTTCTTATATCCTTTGTTTTATTAGGTATTGAGAAATGGTGGCTATTGTAATTATAATTATCAACCAACTTCTTTAAAAAATTATACTCAAGCCAAACCACGACACCAAAAATAGATTTATCCGGACAGGAAGAAGTACCACTAATAATGCTGGCAGAGGTAGAAAAAGCAATATCAACACAGAAGAAAGATAAAGCTCCTGGTTCTGATGGCATTATCAACGAATTCCTAATAGAAAACAAAGACAGCATTGCACCGATATTAGTACACATATTCAATGAAATCCTAAAGAGCGAGCATATTCCGCATCAGTGGACTACATCGACAATAATATTACTACATAAGAAAGGGAACAAGAATGACATCAATAACTACAGGCCTATCAGCCTGATGTCTAATATTTATAAAGTTTTTGCCAAAGTTATTTTGGGTCGAATAACCAAAAAGCTCGATGAAAACCAGCCTAGAGAACAAGCGGGATTTCGTAGCGGATATTCGACATTGGACCACATACACGTAGTCAAACAACTTTTCGAGAAAGTCAAGGAATTTAATGCGAACTTTTACTGCTGTTTCGTGGATTATTGCAAGGCTTTTGATTCGCTTGAACATCAAATGATTTGGCAAGCTCTTAAGATCCAGGGAATTGAAAATAAATATATCAGAATCATAAGCAATGTATACAACAGTAGCACAGCTAAAATAAAAGCAGAAAGAGAAGGCGAAGATATAAAAATTCAAAGAGGTGTCCGTCAAGGAGATCCGTTGTCACCGAAGTTGTTTACTGCAGTTCTGGAGAACGTTTTCCGTCAATTAAATTGGGAAAAAGAAGGACTGTCAATTGACGGAGACAACTTATCACATTTAAGATTTGCAGATGACTTGATAATCTTTTCACCAACAAAAAACGAACTACAAGAAATGCTTGGAGAACTAGACGAGGAAAGTCGGAAGGTAGGACTGATTATGAACACTCAGAAGACTAAAGCTATGACGAACGATACAAAATACCCAATCACTATTAACAACAACACCATTGAATATGTTAATGAATACGTTTATCTAGGCCAAATAATCTCGCCGTCTGACATCACTTCAAAAGAAATAGAAAGACGAATAGGCAATGCTTGGAAAAGGTACTGGAGTCTAAAAGAAGTGATGAAAAACAGTGAAACAAGCATGACCATCAAAAGGAAACTTTTTAACACCTGCATACTCCCTGTACTTACATACGGATGTCAAACATGGGCCCTTACTAAAGCACACGCTCGAAAATTAGAAGTCTGCCAAAACGCTATAGAGAGGAGCATGATAGGGAAAAGATTATCGGACAAAATAAGAATATCAGCAATCAAAAAACAAACAAAAACAAAGGATGTTTCAGTTACAATAAGGAAACTTAAATGGAAGTGGACGGGGCATACTTTAAGAGGACGAGAGAAATGGTGTAAAACTATAATGTACTGGTATCCAAGAGACAAAAAAAGAAACCGAGGTAGACCATTTAGGAGATGGGTGGACGACATTAAAGCAGTCGCGGGCAGCTCATGGACCAGAACAGCTGAAAACAGGAGTCTATGGAGGCAGTTGGAGGAGGCCTATGTCTATAATAGACAAACAGACAAAAATGATAATAATTAAACTAATTCAAAAATTTAATTTATTAAGGAAAATATTGTAATGAAATTCATATTAATACTATTGTTTAAATATATTAAATAATTATTCAAATGAAATAATAATAGTGCATGTAAAATTTAAGTATTTTGTCTGAATAAAGGCTCTTTTTATTTTTTATTTTATTTTGAGCAGTCTACATACAACCAATTCTTTATTGATAATTTAACTAGGATGCTAATGTTCACGCTTATTTAGAGTTGAACTACTCTGTAGAATACTTATGGTGTAGGGCCATTGGTATTGGGAAAAGAAATCAATGGGGTAGAGCCATGATTGCTTTCGTACTATGGTTGTAGGACCGATAGTAATAATAGTACTATAGGAATTAATGTCATTATAGATCATCTTCCTATGAATACTGTTTGCATAGACTAATAATTATATAATTTTAAATATAAATAAATAATAATACGAGCTGTTAAAATTTGGTTATATGTAGGTAGACGGTTTTAGCAGTACGTAAGTTTGGGTTGGTAATTTGTTGGTTTTTTATTTGATTATAAGTATTATTTAGTTTTAATTAGTTATTTGATAGAATAATCATAGTTGGGTAGTTATAGTCAATGATTTGCATTAAGCTGTTTTTTTTTTCATATTGTTTGTATGTTTAGTAATAAGTTTAGTAATAAGTATTTAGTCCTTGTAATTGGTTAACTTCAAATCTTTAATATGCCATTGGCCGATAGATTTGCCCGACGAATCCGCCAATTCGTATACTAATGGTGATTTTTTTCCAATAATTTGGCATTTAATAAATTTTGGGGCTAACTTCTTAGTAAAGTATTTATCTTTGTCACTTTGATAGAAGGTTCGCTTCCATACAATATCACCTATATTGAACTCTGCTGGTTTCCTACGTAAATTGTATGTCTGTCTGTTTCTGGCATGTGCCTGGATAAGCGCTGCTTGCACCTTGTTAAAGATAGAAGATAGATAGCCTAAGTTTTCTGCATAAGAATCGCGAGGTACAAAAACAACATCTTCATTGTTTTCTGTATTGATGTAGTGTGAACCACATGTAACCAGTTCACGTCCGTATACCAGAAATGACGGAGTATAGCCGGTTGTTTCATTTACAGAACTATTTATTGCAAATTGAATCTTTGGTACTAGTAGATCCCAGAGACGTTGATCGTCTGCAATAAATGTAGAAATTGCAGTCATTACCGTTTTATTGTAACGTTCAACTGTGTTGATGTGAGGTGAGTATTTTGGAGTAAAATGTAAATTGGGAACCTTATATCTGGTAGTCATGTTTTTGAGAGTAGCACTAACAAACTGTTTTCCATTATCAAGTATAATAGTAGAGGGAATCCCATGTACTAGAAATACATTTTCTTCTAGAATTCTAGTAACGATTTCCGCGGTAGCTCGCTTGATAGGAAATAATAGGCAATATTTAGTAAAACAGCACGTAATGACGAATATATAACAATTTTGCTTTCTCGAAGGTGGTAAAGGTCCGACAAGATCTATACTAATAGTTTGGAATGGCCTAGAGCATACTTTAGGCTCCCCCATTTTTCCCAAAGGGGCATGGGTTTGATGTTTATGAGCTATGCACGCATCGCAAGCTAAAATAAATTTCTGAATGTCTGCGTGCATGCTTGGCCAGTAATAACATAAAGCAAGACGTTTATAAGTTTTAAAAACACCCAAGTGCCCTGCAGAAGGTTCGGAATGATTCTTTTCTATTACGGTACTACGGTATTCCGCGGGTACTACTTCCTTCCATTCAAATTCCCTGCGCAATGGACACATAGATTTCATGTACCTATATAACTTCCCGCTTTTAATTATATAGTTAGGAAACGAGGTAGGGGAAGATTGACAACCATTAAAGATGTTGAGGTACCACGCATCAGTAGTTTGCGTATTAATGGGAACACTATCAACCGCGGTAATAGGTACAGAACGAGACAGCAAATCTGGAACTATGTTTTCAGAACCACGGCGGTGTCTTATTTCGAAATTATACGCTGATAGCCGTACACCCCAGCGTGCTAAACGACCTGTAGGGTTACTTAATTTCAAAAACCATTTAAGAGCAGAATGGTCGGTGTAAACGATAAATTTTTGTCCGTTTTCCACGTAACAGCGCCAGTGCTCAACCGCCACTAGAACAGCAAGAGCTTCACGCTCGGTAGTGCTATAGTTGCGTTCTTGGCTGGACAAAGACTTGCTCATGTAGGCTATGACTCTTTCCTTACCATCAATATTTTGTGTCAATACACCACCAATACCGTAGTCGCTCGCGTCGGTGTGAATTTCAAACGGTTTAGAATAATCGGGGCACGAGAGTACTGATGCTGATACTAAGCATTCTTTTAATTTATTAAAAGCTGTATCAGTATCTTTAGACCACACAAACGGTGGTGCTTTTTTGCCTTGTGAAGTTAGTTTGTTCAGTGGTGAAGCCAAAGAACTAAAATTTGGTATAAACCTGCGATACCAAGAGGCTGCGCCCAAGAATCGACGAACTTCTTTCCTGTTAACGGGGGTAGGATAATTTTTAATAGCGTCTACTTTTTCTGGGTCAGCATGTAAGCCGTTAGCATCGACTACATAGCCTAAATATTTCAGTTTTTCACGAAAAAATTGACTCTTTTTAAAGTTTATGGTTAAGTTTGCTAATTTTAATTTATTTAATACAAGAAGTAGTAGTGAAATATGTTGCTCGAAACTAGATGACACAATGATAATATCGTCGACAAATACAAAAACGCGGTGTTCAAATTCCGGTCCATAGAACAAAATGTCCACTAAACGTTGTTGTGTGGCTGGTGCGTTAGTAAGACCAAATGGCATAGATTTGAACTGGTAAGTACCACGGGTTGGTATGTAGAACGCGGTCTTGCACCTGTCCTGCTCATTGATCAAAATTTGCCAAAAACTTTTAGATAGATCTAAGCTGGTTAAATATTTAGCGTCGCGTAAATTATCAAGAATTTCAGAGATGTAAGGCAAATTATATGCATCTTTCTTTGTGACGGCGTTTAATTTTCTGCTGTCTAAGCAAAACCTAAGCTCACCAGTTTTTTTTGGTGTGAGTAGTACAGGTGATGACCATGGACTCTCGGCAGGTTCAACTACATCATCCTTTAGCATTTCATCTAGTTGCTCCACTAATATCCGTTGCTTCTCTGGAGACATACGATAATACCGTTGACGAATGGGAGCAGCCTCTCCAGTGTCTATGATATGCTTTATTAGAGAAGTACGGCCAAGACCTCGTACTTCGTATGATATTTCTCGGAATTGTGAAATTATATTATCAGCTGTGATTCTCTGGTCTTCTGATAAATGATCATACGACTGAAGATGTTCCGAGCAATCTGGCTTCAGTTCAGCTAACTGAGCGTCTGACTGATTTAAAAATAGTATATTGTTTAAGTGAGTAGGAAATAGACTGAATTTTCGCCAAAAGTCCATGCCTAGGATTAATGAATTTTTTATTTCCGGAATGATGTGGACATTTAAATTATGTATTTGATTTTCAAATGCAAAAGGCATTGAAATAAAACCCAAGGAAGAAAGTCTTTGTCCACCCGCTGCAACAAATGTCATAGGTTGACTGATGTTCGATTGGCATTTTGATGGAATCAAACTCTTATGGAAGTCGTTTCCCATTATAGTAACGGCAGAACCTGTATCAAGTAACCCAATGACCGATTTATTGTTAACACTAACTGAGACATAAGGCCGTGTGTAATCTCTTCTAGTGTCACGGATCGAAGAAACAGAATAGCATGAAAAGAATTTTGTAACAGTTTTTAGCCAATTTTCCCAATCATTTCTATCGAAATTATTGGTACCATTACTGCTTCCGCAACCCTTGCCACCTAGTTTTTTGTCATGTTAGAGTGGCAATTGGTACATTCTGGAAATTTCACACCTTCCTTTCCACACTTAAAGCAGATAAGGAAATGTGGTTGTTTACATGATCCCAATGAGTGTGATTTAGATCTGCACCTAGGACAATATACGGGTTTGTTCTTATCTTTAGACGCATGGGATATTTCATTGACGTGTAAATTGGTATTAGTTTCGCTGGTATTTTTATTTTTGAAGTTATTACTATCGTAATTATTTTTAGTGTAGTGAGATTTAAAATTAAAATTTGTATTTTTGTAGTTAGTAGAATGACTACTGCTCGGTTGTTTTTTATACGCGAATTCTGGTGCTAAGGTTTCGGCAGTGTCCTTAGGCGGTTCGCGAAACTGTTTGAGCCTAGTTTGTATGTTTTCGTAATTTCTACATAGTTTTTGAAGACTACTTATATCGGTTATATCTGCAGAGGACGCCAGCGTACTAGCATAGCAAGGTCGAATGTTATGCAATAATATCTCTAATTGATCCTCTTCAGCCAACTGCCTATCCAAACGAGAAAACATGCCGCGCATAATAGAAATGTAAATGGTTATATTTTCTAGTTCACCCTGTGTGCGTGCTCTTATTTCGGATAAAAATTTGTAGTCGAAGTCACTTTGACTAAAATCTTGCTTAAGCAAATCAACAATATCATCCCAAGTACTAGCCCGCTCCCTAACACATCTGAACCAGTGTAGAGCATCGTCTGTAAATATCTCATACGCGAAAGAGACCATTTGTTCGCGAGGTATTGCTCTGCTCAAAATAAATTCTTCTACCCTCTGAATAAATGCTCGGACGCAAGTTTTTCCGGAGAATTTCAGTTTGCCAATCTCAGAAAACAGCCTACGCTCGCAACTGACAGCGACATTAACTGGATTTGTTTCATGGACTGGCTCTGGTTTAGCAGACACCTGAAGCTGAGTGGTCGAGGCAGTTTGTGGCTTAAGCAAAGTCATATCCTTATATTGGGTATTGAAGTTAGACAAGCAAATTTTATACACTTCCGCTACATCTCCGGCTGTGTAATTAATTCGATTTAGCCGATGATATACGTGGTGCAATAAGGTTTCAGTGCGAATGTACAAATTTCTTTCAAATTTTGATTTAAGGGTTATTATACTATTATGTGACTTTAACAGGGACTCTTTGACCGCTTTTAAGTCTTCAATTGGATCTAAATGTGATTCTAAAATATCTTCTGAAGGGAGGGTAGTTGACAATTTTACAATTTGTTTTCGCAGCTCGTTTACGGAATCGGCACTTACTCCACCTCGTACCGCTACTTCGTATTCTAGTTCCGCCTTTTGTAACGATAAAAATTTTATGTGATAGGACATATTCGTTATATTTCAAAAGAAAAAGAGACAATAAAAAACAATAGTACAATTTCTCAATTTACCCGAGAGGTGTGTGTTGCAAAATTCACATATACGAAATATAAATAGTTAAACACAAACAGAGTAACAGAACAAAATCAAATACTCAAGCTACCAAAACGTGCATTAGAAATAAAATTGTGGGTAGTTTAAGATTTCTATAGTTTAATTTTATCAAAATGATACGCGAGAGCAAGAAGAAATATCACTTTTGGCAACTTGTAATCATGGTATTACACTAACACTACTGAAATAGACAGCCAGCACCAAGAAAACTAAAAGAAATGCCTAGCAGAAAAAAACCAAACACGACTCGATATCAACCACTAGTATGGGCGCCACTGTAACGGTTAGGGGCCAGGCAGGTAAATTAAACTCTCGAAGAGAGGGTAGATACAAAAATTTATTTAAAAAAATATTATATAAAATAAGAAATAGAAACCCAGCAAGAGACTGGTGTGAGTTCTCGATATCGAGCGCGTGTTAGGTTCTAGACCGCCGAAAGAAAACCACTATCCTGTAGTTCCAGAACGTAGGTGACTGGTGGCAGCCAGGTAGGTAGGTCGATCTTCGTATCGGAGGGTAGCACGTAGGGTAGTCCAGCCTCAGCCCTTGTAGCAACACGGAGGATTGTCCGGTATAGAAGAACCCCAATTTGGGGTTACACTGAGATTAATTAATTTTCTATTGTCCACGGTAATGTGCAGGTAATGCAAGAAATATTTCTTTCTACGTGACTATAAGAAGGTGGCAGAGGTATGATTAGCCTATTCCGACACTGTCACTCTCTGCTGCGTAGTGTCAAGTGAACGCCGGTCGAGACTGACTGACTGACTGACCGTTCTCGAACCGCAGGAAGTCCGCGAGCGTCAGTCATACCTATTGAGAGGGAAGTCAACTACCAACATTCAACAAAACAGTTCCGTGCGCGGAGTCTGCGACAGTATTTAATTACTCATTGCAGTATTGCCAGTTAAAAACATCAGCTGCAAGCACAATTAGGTACTTTTTATTTCCTATTTTTTTCTACTCAGATTCAGATGCGTTAGCAGCCGAGTACAACGTTACACCTTTTCAGAAAGATGACTAATTAGGTAATGGATACGTTCCGAATCAGTCAAAGTCTTATTCTCATGTATTATACGTTTAAACGTTTCGTAAAAATAAGGAAAGTTCTGAATTTCACCGTCGAACATAGGTAATTCAATACGGGGAATCTTTATAGTATGTTCCTGAATACCGGCATTTAGCGCGGCTTGTGGAGGGGAGTTTGGTTTGGAATTAATATCGTAGTCGGGATTGACTTGCAAGTTTAATAAATTTATCTCATCAACCAGACTTACAAATTCTTTACGTAATTGATCAATAGCGCGAGCTTGAGATAAGAAATTATACCTCGATTTCTCATCTGTTTTCGATGATAACTGGAATGTTTTATTTATTTGTTCAAAATACAATTGTCGCTTAGCTTCCAATAATTTAATTTGTAACAAATATCTATCCACATCCTTTGCTGCCATTGTTGAAACTTAACAATGCGCAAACTGAGTTATCAAACCTCTGCGACAAACAAAATAAGCGTATTTTTTTACGCGCGATAAAATAAAAGATGCGATGCGAGCGAAATAACCGCAAATATTACAAGTCGATGCAATAAGTTACCTGCGATGCGACTTACGTACATACGTACCTATACCTCTATAGGTGCCGATATTCTACGCCAACGGTTAATACCTACTGCCCGCGGCGCGGCGGTAATGTAATATATGTATATACCTTCCCTACCTACGAAATTAAATAATAAACCCAAATTATTTACACCTTAGCAGTATGTATAAGCGAGGATTTATTGAATATAATAGCTGTCTACAATTCGATGCGCTTTTAATAAAGTTATTTACTTAAACCCAAGTAAATAACAATCGACTAGTAAACAGCTGATTGCGAACAACTATCCGACCAGTAACTAGAACCCTTGCGTAGTTATAATATGTATGACTAGTGCGGGTCTAACTTATTTGGTTGGTTTAATTGGCGACAGAACACTAATCTAATTTTTAGACTAGGGCGAATATTTAACGAAAATCTGTAAGTAAATCAGATAAGAATACTAACTGCGAACTTATGAACGTCTGCAGAAAGGCGAATGTAGGTAGGTAGGAAATAAAGTAATTTTCGTATGTATGGATGCGCGAGCGATTTACTTTATTAAAAACGTTAGAAAACGTATTGATATTGTAATTAATAATAAAATAACGTTATAAACTGTGATATAATGCGTAATAAGTGAATACTACGGGATATTTGCAAAATATGAGTCGTTGACCTATGGTACTAATAATCGAATTTCAACCTAACGTATAAAGCAACAAGGTTCAATATCAACTATGCGTAAAAGCCAACTCGAGTCAAATCACGATCGGATTTTTCTCAAAATACTAATCCGATTGCCATCCGGTGAGATGGACCAAATTAAATGGTGCGTAAATAACAAGGGGATGATGGAAATACCTAAATAGTGGACTGTATTTTTAAGATAGGTGCTGGCTGACTGACTCGTAGTTGCACATTGGACAATTGTACCTAGGCTTGGACGTACCTGCATATCCCGAAGGCGAATGCTCCTGCCTCCATGTACACCTCTTCAGGAACCACAGGCGAATAGGTTTGATATCACACACAGTCTTTTAACGTAGAATCTTCAGAAAAAACAACCGAAAATTGTGAGCGGCAGAAAGATGCGTTAGCTCGCGCGCCGACATCGAAACCAATCTTATTGGTTGATGATGTATGACAGTTCGGGGTTCGCATCCAAACGGGCCAATGGCGAGCGAGGGATCACATTAACCCGCGTAATATACAAGCATCCAAACCAGAGTAATTTTGACATAAACAACTACGAGTATTTATTATAATTAAAAAATAAAGAAAATAATGATTTTGATAAAACTGGCGTAACCACTAGAGTCTGGCAAACGAAAGTAGAGACTGAAAAAGCGCGGCAAATTAAAAAAATATCACCATAGCAACCCCAAAACTAGTATGAAATGCCTGGAATAACCTAATTTGATACTTTACAATTATTTAATTTACTTCGTCTGAATATATATACTATAGGTACTTTAGGTAGGTAATACTTTAGATAATAAGCATCAAAAATAAATAGTGATTACGAATTAAAACAAAGTATCAACTTATTAGCGTCATACTAACTTATGAAATCTAACACAACTCGTAAACAATCTTGTTATTGTTTGAATTCGACGTCTTTATCCTGTTGTTTTTCTTGATATTTAGACATCACGCGAAACGACATATCCACTTTTAATTGTTTTATTCATTTTTCACTTAATAAATGCTATTATCAAGACCACAACAAATCACCAAAAATTGATATTGACATTAGTATAGCATTGCCATATAAAAAGTTTGCAAATAATTCGAGTGTCTACTTTCGTTTGCCAGATTCTAGTCGTATTTGGGTTTATTGGAATTGAAATGAGATGTGACTAAAATCATTTATAGCCAGACTTGGCTATAAATGATTTTCATAGTATTATGAGGTACGAACACTAAAAAGAGTAAAATAAAAAGCTTTTTATGAGAAAAATAAACCGAATTCATAAACAAAAACTACAAAGCGAAAAGTAACTTTGAATGAAAAACAATGGGTACCTACCAAAGACACTGAATTTGGTAAACAAAGTTATTTTTCGCTTTAGAAGTCAGTTTAATTTTATTGTTAAAATGTTTTATAATACAACGTGCGTCAATTACTTAAAGATATCATGTCTATGACTAAGGTACGTACATCATAATAGAATTACAGCAAACTCACATTAATTGTTTTATTATTATAAAGAACCTCAATCATGACATAAAAACATTCATAATAACATCGCATTAGTTACGGTGTAGAATTTGCCTGCATTTTATTCAAATTGTTTTATAACCTGTTGAAGTTTATGTTTTCCAAATATAATTGTTGCTGGTAGTTTTATGACACATTGATGATTTTTGAAAATTGATTTGTTATCGTCAACGTCACTTGTCATGTAAGAAAAGAAAATTGAATAAAAACATATTTCTAAGACAATTTCAGTAGTTTTATCTGAAACAATAATAATACGGATATCGACTACAGAAAATGCAAAATGGATTAGTCGTGGCATTAAGATTTGTAGTAAGAGAAAAATAGAATTGCTGTAGAAATACCGGTCATTACCCAGCGGGCATACAGCGACCTGCGCGTGCAGTACAATAACGCATTCAGGGTGCTTTTGGGGTTGCCTTGGCGATGTAGCGCGTCAGGGATGTTCGCGGAAGCATGCGTCGACGGGTTCGCCGCAATCATGCGGAAGCGATGCGCCTCCATGATGGCGCGTTTGCGCTCCTCCTGCAATGGCATCCTGAATGTGTTCTCAGACCGGTGGGACTCTCCCCTCTTACGAAGGTGGGTGGGTACAGACACACTGACCCAGTTAAAATCGTTTAACATGGAACAAGCAGTTCAGTGTTCATTACCAACAATAATGAGCCATGGAACTGTGTGTTTTGTTGTTATACATTATTGTAATTTTAATACTAACATTAGGCTAAGTTTTACTACTACTAACATTATATGGATGTTTATCTGAAATAAAATATTTGAATTTGAATTACCAAATGAGCAAAATAAAACATACTTTAAAAAGCTTTCTAATTGGCTAAAGAAAGTTATAAATCAAACACGGAGAGCCCATAAAAATTGTTTCATACATTCAACTCAGAATCTATGTAAAACAACATCATCACATAAGCCGAAAAACGTCCACTGCTGGACATAGGCCTCCCCGAAGCGTCGCCACATTGACCGGTCCTATGAGTTCCGCAACCAGCGGATACCCACAACCTTCACCATTCATCACCATTCAGTCATCCGTCTACCTGGTGGGAGGCCTTCCAACGCATCGTCTTCCGGTTCGCGATCGCCACTCCAGAAGCTTTTTGCCCCATCGGCCATCCTTTCTGCGAGCAATGTGCACTGACTACTGCCACATAAGTTTGGCAATTCTTCGGGCTATGTCAGTAACCCTGGTTCTCTTGCGGATCTCTACATTTCTGATTCGATCACGCAAGGAAACTCCGAGCATAGTCCTCTCCATTGCCCTATGAGAGACTGTAAGCTTTCTGATAAGGCCTATTGTAAGGGAACACGTCTCAGAGCCGTATGTCATCACTGGCAAAACACAGTGGTCAAAGACTTTCGTCTTGAGACACTGTGGTAAGTTGGACGAGTAGATCGCGCAACTTTCAAACTCCGGGATCCGATTAAACCCAGTTCAATATTACCTACCACAGTTGTAAGTAAAACTCATCATCTGCCTAGCCTTTTCCCAACTATGTTGGGGTCAGCTTCCAGTCTAACCGGATTTAGCTGAGTACCAGTGTTTTACATGGAGCGACTGCCTATCTGACCTCCACAACCCAGTAACTGGGTAACACGGTACCCCTTGGCTAGACTGGTGTCAGATCTCAAGCGTCTGACTATTCGTAACGACTGTCAAAGATCTTCAAATGACAGCCGGGACCAACGGCTTAACGTGCTTTCCGAGGCACGGAGGAGACTCGGTATGTTGAAATGGTCACCCATCCACGGACCGACCTCGTCAAGCGTTGCTTAACCTTAAAGATCGACCCGTGCGGCTGTTATTATTTAGCCACGAGCTCCAGTTGTAAGTAAAACTAATGTTTGTAAAATATAAAGAAAATAATGAAACTACGGTCCACTGTGATAGGGCCACACTCATCACTTGGTGAGAAAGCCCGTTTGGACAATATTACGTCGCTTGATAAATTAAATACTAAATGTATGAAATACTTCTCAGTATTAAGCCTAGCAAGTAACGCAGATTGAAACTTGTTTTTCTAACGGACATTCTTGGAATTGAGTCGCTATTTTGAAATGACGTAATTTTGCTTGAATGTGGCTTTTTAGTATAAGTAGGATTGTACAATTTCTAAGCAAACAAAGACCTATTCTATTCTACGTTGTAGCTTAGAATGTTCATATTGAAACGAATAAATTAATTATTTTGTCTCTTCTTTAGAAGATTTTACAAGCTTTGAGGACAAACTTTTTACTGCCAAAAATGTAATTGTAAGCCAAATCGATTTTGGTTTAAAGAATCTTAAGGTCTATCCACACATATCAGGGCCGTGCCCAGGACGTGGACGGACCGTGCCTCACAAAATATCAGTGTGTACATTTTATATGAACTCGTTTACACAAGTCCGGGCACGGGCCAGTGACGGAGCTTCAATACCTGGGCTGACGCCGTGACGTGCACGGGCGTGCCGATATATTCCCTGCACGTTGTTGATTTTTCTTAAAATTAATATAAATGACGAGTTGTTATTAGAGGCAGAACGCATATATAGAGTTTTGTACCTCTTCAATTTCCTTTTCATCTAGAGCATTTGCAATCGCAATCAACTCCTTTGTATTAAACAAATACATGACGTATATTGCGTATTTTGCCTTCGGCTCACGTCAAAATTGGCTACATCGCTCGAGTTAAAATCTCGACTTTTTATGCTCGACACGATATGTACTATTATATAATAATTTTTTAGAGAAAAAGCGTTGTAATAAGATTCTATTTTTACCCGACTGCCAAAGGAGGGTAATGTGTTTAACAGTCTATGTATGTATGTATATAAGTGTTGACTTAATTATTGTTTACAAGGTATTGCTTGACGCCAGATAGTTTCTGCTTGCTTGGTACCTAAAGTCATTACTGACGAAGAAGATGCCTGCAAACCGCTCTCCTCCTGCCTCTCCACTAGCAACAACACCAGTCGCTATGGAAGCCTTCCACTGCGCCCGTACGATTGAATCATGAATCAAAGCTAAAGAAGGGTGACTCGACGCCTGACCTATCGCTTGAACCTAAAGACACGGACCGTATTAAGAATAAAAAAAGGAAATTTGAAGGAAAAGATGCCACTGCCTCCGCTGAACATACTACGTCCATGCTTGCTACGGTTTCGAATAAACAAGACACACAATTCAAGGACATGATGCTAAAGATAAATAACATAATAGAACAAAACATCGAGTTGAAGCAGAGTGTTGAGGTAATGTCAGCCAAGTACGACGAGTTTTTAACCCGTATAACATCGTTGGAAGCTGAGAAGAAAGAAGATAAAAAACTAATTCGACAACTTGAGGATAAGATTGAGAACCTGGAGCGTAACACGCGGGCCTCTGAAATAGAAATTCGAAATGTACCGAGGACCGAAGGGGACACAAAGGATGACCTCCGCGATTTAGTGGTGAATTTGGGCCAAACATTAAACATAAATGTCACAGAAGCTAAACTGAAAGATGTTTACAGATTGAAATCAAAGGATAATTCGAACCCAATTATTGTAAACTTCAACTCTATGATTACTAGGGATAAGGTTATTAAGGGAGTTAAAGTGTTTAATAAGTCAAAAGACAAAGGAGAGAAGCTCAACACTACGCACTTGAAGTTTAAGAGTCAACAGCCGGTTTATGTGTCAGAAAGACTTACACAGAAAACTCAGAAATTGTTTTATCTAGCCAGAACACAGCACAGGGACTGTGGGTATAATTTTTGTTGGACCTCGTACGGCATAGTATATTTGCGCAAAAAAGTTGGAGATCCTCAAATTCGAATAAACTCAGAAGAGGATATCCAAAAACTTAAAATTGCTAGTTGCTCATGACTGTTTCGTCTCTTGATTATTTTGGCTCATAAATTGGTGTTAAGTTGTATTTTTGGGCATGATTTTTGTTTGTTTTGCATGAATGTGAATCTCGTGCTAGGCGTGCTGACGACTTTACATAAATACATAATTACTCCACATAAACCAATCAAATCAAACACACACACACACACAACCACACACATCCTCACTCAATCACTCTATATATATTAGTTCTCTCGAATCAGATACACATTCGAGTTTATACATCGAAATATCATTACCATCGTAAATATTTACTTGTTTATTGTATGTTTCTTAAAACCAATAGCATATCATTATTTTTTATCGGAAGACCCTTGCCAGAAGTTGAGACCTTTATTCTTAAGCTTAACCAATGGCTGCAATAAATAGCATAATTCAAGACATTGATGGTGTCTCAGTGGCTAAATCTTGTAGATGTGTACCGGAAGAATGTGGAAAGATAGTCAAGTCTGATTCGGAAGTATTGACCGTAATCTCACAGAATATTCGCAGCATCTACAAGAATATGGATGGATTTATTGCTCATTTGGCTAGGCTTGCATTCAAACCCGACATAATAATTTTAACTGAATGCTGGTTAAATGAGCATAAACCACCTCCACTTTTGGTCGATTATTCATGCTACTTTTCAAAAAAAAGTTTAAATCAAAATGATGGAATTGTCATTTATGTTACTAATGATATCAAGTGTACAGTGAATGAGCCTGATCCCATGGGAGTAAATTTTTTGGTGCTCACAATTAACAATGGCATTACAGTTTTGGCCACGTACAGATCTCCATCTATTTATTGTATCGACAACTTTTTGACTTCCATTGATAACTTACTTCGACCTGTTAAGTCAAAAAATATTATTATTATTGGAGATATAAATATTGACACAAAACCAGATAATAGTGACAGAAATAGTCTACCCTATTTAAATCTCACAGCTGAGCTTGGTCTTCTTCCAGGGCATACATTACCAACTAGACTGAACAACTGTTTAGATCACATCATGATCAAAACAAACAAGCCAGCTATAGTCACTGTCATAGAGTCTACTGTCACAGATCATGACGCTGTCCTAGTTGGCTTATCTTGTGAGCGGGAACAGATGAGGCAATCTAACGTTATTTCTAAGACTGATTTTAAAGCAACCTTAAAACAACTAGAAAGTATTGATTTTGCTTTCATATCCTCTTCAGCTAATGCTGAAGAAGCGGCAACTCTTTTTACTGAAAGCTTGACTTCGGTTATCAAATCCAATACAACATCTATCATTATTTCGGGTCGTAAGAAAACTATTAAACCTTGGATAACACCTGGCTTAGTTCGGTGTATCAGACACCGCGATAGGCTTCATGCTGAGATTAGGAAAAATCCTAATAATGCAATTCTTGTAATTACATACAAACAAACGCTACAGAAATTTCTGGAAACTTGGACTAACTGAAGCTTAAAATAAATTATGGAAAACATCTTTTACAAAACGCAAAAACTAATAAGGAAACGTGGACAGCCATAAAATCAATATCCGGTACTACCAAGCAAATAATACCTTCTAATAATCTCCTAAAGAAAAGTAAAAATCCCACTGATGCCGTCGAAGCGGTGAATATTTTTTTTGCGAATGCCGGAAAGTTACTTGCGGACAAAATAAAATCTTCTAATAGCCCCAAAATCAATCTGCCATCAAAAAAAATCAGTATACCACGTGTTCAAAACTCAATGGTTCTGCTCCCGCCAGATGAATTAGAAATTGAATCCCTTGTCATGAATCTTAAAAACGACTCTGCAACGGGCTGGGTCAATTTCAAGTAGATTTCTAAAAATGGCTAAACACATAATTGTCCCGCATTTTACCACGATTGTTAGATTATGTATAGAGCAAGGCGTTTTTCCTAGTGTTTTTAAAAGGGCCCTCATTACTCCGGTCTACAAGAGTGGAGCTCGGGACAGTGTCACAAACTACAGACCAATTTCTGTGCTGCCAGCACTCTTTAAATTACTGGAAAAAGTATTAAATAACCAGCTTATAAAGTTTTTAGAGCAAAATCACATATTATCTGACTCTCAATTTGGTTTTAGGGTAGGGAAAAGTACAGATGGTCCCGTTGGCTCATTGATAGATTACGTCTCAGGTTGTCTAGACAATAAACAGAAGTGTGTTGGAGTATTTATTGATCTGGCCAAGGCTTTTGACACTGTTTCGATCTCTGCTCTTGTTGACAAGCTGGAAAGGTGTGGAATAAGGGGAATGGTGCTAAAAATTTACAAAGATTTCCTTACTGGTAGATTGCAAAAGGTTAGGGTGAGCAGTGCCATTAGCTCAGTTGTCACAGTCACTTACGGAGTCCCACAGGGCATCATTCTTGGTCCTAGTCTCTTCCTGATTTATATAAACGACTTATGTCAAATGACACTCGATAAAGGCAAAATATTTACTTACGCAGATGACACAGCCTTGGTATTTCAGGGAGAGACTTGGGATGAAGTCCAACAAAATGCGGCGATAGGGCTCCATAAAGCCAGCTCGTGGCTGGGGCATAACTTGCTGACCCTCAATATATCTAAAACCTCATTTGTACAGTTCACTAATGCTCGCATAAAACAGCCAAATATAACTGTTCGGATCCACACATGTGAACCACCGTTTACCCAACAGTGCTCGTGTACAACTTTGAGTAACACTAAAATTATAAGATATCTTGGGGTTCTCTTGGATGAGAGAATAACCTGGCAACCCCATATCGACATGGTCTCGTCAAGAGTCAGGAAACTAACATGGGTCTTTAAAAATCTCAGGGATGTGGCAGACGGTGATCTCCTCCGTACAGTCTATCAAGCATTGGCTCAATCAGTTATTGGTTACTGTATAGGGGCTTGGGGAGGTGCATGCAAAACGTACCTCTTACGCCTAGAAAGAGCTCAACGGTCCTTGCTGAAGACGATGACATTTAAACCATTCAGATTTCCCACAAAATCTTTGTATCAGCTATGCCGGGTACTCACGGTGAGACAACTGTTTATTCTTCATCTAATAACTAAGCAGCATGAATGTGCCCCATATGATCGTACAAAACTTCAAAATAAACGGAAAATACCAGATGTCATTGAGTCGGGTGGATGTCGAACGGCTTTTGCAAGACGGCAATATCCGCTGTCTTTACGAGACTGTAAATTAAAGGTAAAGAACTGGCTCATCACTCTTGATTACGATAGTGAGGAGAAAATACTTAATTGATTACTTAATTACCTAATTCATTAATTAATGTTTAAATTAAATCAATCTCATTTATTATTATTTTTTACATAGAAACTTATTCAGTCATCTACCCATTCCACCATACACAAACACGCACACACATACACGCCCACACACAGTCACACACACAGCACGACTTAGACTTAGTTTTAGTTATTATTGTTGAATTGTATGTTAATCCAAAATTTTATATTACTTGTTCATTTTGTTTCAAAATTTTAACATTATTTTAATTTGATTTGACATTCAATTCAATTCAATTCAATTTCAGTTACAATATACATTGTGTTCGAAATTTTAACATCATAAAACATAAGAATAAAATTAAAAGTAAACACTAAGCTTAAATCAAATACATTAAATAACATGCAGACATAAGTAAAATAATACGATTACAATTAATTAATTGGTAATTGACATCGCAAAAATAACACAAACCTATAATTCATCTACAGAGTATAGACATTTTTCCAAAAGAAATACCTTGAGCTTTGCTTTGAAGGAGCCTGAGTACAAAATGCTTTTCAAGTCAAGAGGTAATCTATTAAGGCGCCGATTCCCTTGAGTAGCTGATTTTAAAATGAGAATCACGTCTAAACGGCTAGTCGTAATTTATTGGAAAAAATATATGTTTTATTAGACCATTTTCTTAATAATTTCATCTAAGCAAATTTTGAGTTTTATTCGTATAACATAGTGTAATTAATATGTAAAGTTATGTCTAAAACGGACAAAAACACGACAATCCCACCAAAACCGCTGGGCGTATTTTAATAAAATTGACACCATATCAAAGACTATTTAATTATCTACATTTTGATTTGAAGCTTTTTTTTTTAAAGTCAAAGAATAATAAGGAAAGTACAAAAAACTACTAAATTTTGGGTCGCGCGGGTGTGAAACGAGTGCGCGTTTTGTTCCCTCAAGGTCGTTGGCGTTAGTCGTCGTCTTAAACACTTTAACGGCCTGATATTGTGGACTATGTTTAGCAATTCCAAATTGAGGCACTATTTTATTTCCAAAGTCTTTCCTTCGTGTATTTTCCCTAACCTGCCTATTTTCGCCTGTTTCGAAGTCATAAATGTATTTTTTAAATTTTAAATTAAATTCGATATTATAATGACAATTATTATTAACCTCTCCTCAATTTTACTCCAAATTGAATGTTAATTTTAATTTTATTTGACATTGTATGTTATGATGAAATAAAATGGGGAGGGCGCTGACTCCTGTCATACAGGTCCGCCTAGTTCGGGAGTCAGAGGCTTCAACATTGCTGTAAACAATTATTATGTCAATAAAGAATATTTGAATTTGAATTTGAATAAGTATGTATGTATGTATGTTTGTTCCTATATGGCGTTCCAGAGAAACGCGTTAGCCGATTTTGATGATTCGTACGTCAAACGATGCGTCTTAACCCTGCGAGGGTCACTGGCTACATTAAAATTGGATAATAGAAAAATGGCGGATTTTGGGCGCCATACTGTGGGGGCCCAAATTTTTTTCTTCTTCCAAACCCATCGTATGGGGTATTAAAATAAAGGGTTTTAAGAAGTGATTTCAAAAATATATAATACTTATATGTTTAAATGTACGGAATTCGAAAAAAAACTAACTAGTTATAAATAAAAAAAGTTAAATCAAAAATCAAAAAACCCGACTTAACTGCTTCAAAAGCGAACTAAAAAGACGTAAACAAGGAGAAAATCATGCTGTGAAGGCGGAGGATACACCAGATTTTGGTCAGCCAGCCCGCGAATATGTATCCTCCGATTGCACAGCATGATTTTCGTTCGCTTTTGAAGCAGTCGGGTTTTTTGATTTAACTTTTTTTTTCTTGGTAGGCTCGCGCTTGACCACTATCTCACCTGATGATAAGCGATGATGTGGTCGACGAAGTAGCACGCTTACCTAGAAGAAACATGAATAAATCAACTTTGACATACATTTTTACTGAGATAAGATTTCCACAACAATTTCTAACGTACGGGCATTTTCAGTTGAATCGATTTTCAGCCACTGGCCATCTTTTACTGAGGAAAAAGAATAAGAAAAGAAGACCAGTGGGATTCTATCCACGATGGCAATTAGCTAAAGGTCAAAATGTAAGGTAATAATCACATATTCTTTTTACTTTTTCCAACGCCTTTTTCCAGAATTACACTTGTCTAGAGCCTGTACTTAAACTTGACCTTTTTTTTTAAACAAAAAAAAAACACTTTCCGATAGCGGTTAGGATTGTCAACCACTCTTTTTAAACCCCTACGGAAAAAGTGGTGTTATAAGTTTGACGTGTGGTGCTGTGTATCTGTGTCTGTCTATGGCATCATAGCTCCTAAACTTACCTTGGTTAAAGATTAAGCATTGCTATACAACGTGGCAATGCTGCCAGTCTTTTGGTAACAATACCAGTGGACAGCGATGTGGAGGACTTTGAGTAGTTTTTGTTACTGGATCGATTGCTTTCAAAATCGATTTCCGAGGATATCATATTGTAGTTATCATAATTCAAAGTAGCCCGTTGAATAAAACGGCGATTTCACTGATCTTCTTGTTTTTTATGGTTCTGTACCCAAAGGGTAACAAGTAAAATTTCAAAATTTAAATACCCCCAACACATTTATCTTGCGAAAACACCCGGATTCAAACAGTAAAACACCCATCACTTTTGAACGGCTCAACCGATTTTATTCAAAAATAGCTAAGAACACTCTCGATAAAATTAACTTTCAAACAAAGAAAACTAAATCGAAATCGGTTCATCCGTTTAGGCGCTATGATGCCACAGACAGACACACAGATACACAGATACAGATATACACAGATACACAGATACACAGCAACACACGTGAAACTTATAGCACCCCTTTTTTCCGGCGGGGGTTAAAAAAATGGGAGAAATGCTATTTTTACAGCTCTATATATTTCACACGGAAATCAAAACAAAACAGTAAAGTACTTAGTTCTGAATTCAAATTATTATACACGATAAATCTAATAATTGATGGATATGGCAATTAGCATTCGTTTGTATTCGGCAATGCGATGATTGCCGAGGGACTAAAATAAAATAGTTGTACTGTAATTGCCTATTACTATTTTAATAATAACTAATAGGAACACTGTTGATAAGCCTTTAAGGCTTTTTAATAATACCTTAAGGTATGGACAATAGCCTTTGGTGAAAATTATAGTTTTAAATGGGCATCTAAATCCCTTCTAAGGTTTCTAATATAAACTAAAGATTTTATTACTTGCAGGCTGTAATCAGGTTTTTGAAGCCGAATTTAAGTATTTTTAAATAAATTTTCGTTTTGGTAGTCGTTGAGAGAAAATGGTTTTAATTAGTACGGAAATGAAATTTTCTATTTTGTGATTTTTAGGGTTCCGTACCCAATGGGTAAAACGGGACCCTACTACTAAGACTCTGCGGTCCGTCTGTCTGTCTGTCTGTCACCAGGCTGTATCTCATGAACCGTGATAGCTAGACAGTTGAAATTTTTACAAGTGATGTATTTCTGTGGCCGCTATAACAAAAAATACAAAATAAATAATTAAATAAATATTTAAGTGGGGCACTCATACAACAAACGTGTTTTTTTGCCATTTTATGCGATAATGGTACGGAACCCTTCGTGCGCGAGTCCGACTCGTTCTCGGCCGGTTTTGCTATGCTGACACGAAGACCTCTTCCAGCATTTTCCAGTCCTCTCTAATTTTATCAGTTCTATGCCATAGTGAACCTGCGACCTATGTAAAGGCTGCAATAAATGTTGCTACCGCCTGGGCCCAAACAGATTGATTAAATGTGCTATTGAAACGAAATAAAACCGGCGAAGTGCGACTTGGAGTCGCGCCTGGTGACAGACAGACAGACGGACCGCGGAGTCTTAGTGATAGGGTCCCGTTTTTACCCTTCCGGTACGGAACCCTAAAAATTATACTAAAAATAGACCCCATATTATACAGAAGACCTAACACAAGAGGTCAACTGGGGTTCTTGCCCAAATTCAAAAAAGTTATGTTCAACCGGTTTTACTAATATTGCTGTCCAAATAAGTTTTGGAAAACCTTGTTTTTTTCTTTGATTTTTGTTTCATCCTATTTTTGCGTGATCATCATTCATAATGACAAAATAACGTTTTGGAATTCTAAATTAAAATATATATGAATTTATAATATAAAACTTATGTTTTTTTTATTTTTGTATTTTAATGTTATTCTAACCGTCCTGTTTGCACTGAGGTCGGACAGTGAGACGAGGTTCGTACAGTTCGGTAGTATAGAATTTTCCTTTAAGAAATTATCACTTAATCATCATGGTCTTGATTTGTACTTAATCTCTTTTTGTTTAAAAAAGTTGACTAACACACTGTTCCGTTGTTGTTGAATTAGGTAATTTACCTATGTTTGCAATATTTGTAAGTTTGTGAGAACCATGTTCCTATTTGTCAAGTGAAAGAATTTACTGTTAGTGCTTGTAATAATTTATAACAATATATAGTATAGTAGTGCTGGGTGCATCGTCCTCACGTATATGAATTTATTAAAAGAATATAAAAAATCACGTATATGAATATAAAAAAAATATGAGGCATTCAATTTATTTGTGTGTTTCCAGGAACTACGAAAATCATTCTTAGTATGGTGTGGGGCTATAATATCCATTTTTACTTGGTCTTCATGGTCTTGGCATCACTTTAACCTTAACTTGAAGACTCTTCTAGCCCCACACATTTCGTTATAAACTAAACCACTATTAGGTTTACCATAATTATGAAGCTCACAATAAAAAAATCTGCCTAGCCACCCTGTGAGCCTCGGCAACATGCTTGTTCCAGCCTACTATTCGCTGCTTTGAGTGCCTATCACCGCTTCCCCAACCCACTAAAGCTGCCGCACTCAAAACGTGTGTAATGTCTGTATACAGCTTGTCAATAACAATTCTGTGACTGGATTTTTTTTCAAACTCACCGGTTATTGTAGTGACCAAACATGGACAATGTATTGATACAGAAATGTAGGATTACGTTCAAGCACACATTCTTGAGTGAGGCGCATGGCTCAAAGTGGTGGCTCGATCACTGTGTCGTGACGGAGGCAGTTGTGCCCTCCGTCAGGAATGTGTATGTAATTTATGATGTACTTTGGTCTGACCATCTGCCGCTGGCTGTCGAATGTGCTTCAGCTAAAGAAATGTATCAATGTTGTATATGTGAAAAAGGTTGTGTGGGGGGGACAGAAGTCAAAATCAGATAGAAGATTTTCAGCGTAATTTTCATGAAAGATTCAAGCTAATCGACTTCCCACACGAATTTTGTTAATGTTGTTCTGTCAATGGAGTCCTGAGGCTCTAGAAAAGCGACATTTTACCAGCAAAACCGCGATTGGTAAAGTGTAAAAAAAATATAGAAAGAGACACGTGATCAATCCATTTTTGCATTTCGTTAGTGAAGACTCACTAAAAGAATGACACTTTCAATCGTCTCGATTCGAGAGCTTCTATTTTGTGTTGACGTTTTTATGGTCGGTAGCCGTAGACGTAGCTAAAGTAAGCATCTTTCATAGGGTACTGTGATAAATTCTATAACAAAGTACCTTGTGATATTAAAACTACACTAAAGATTTAAAACTTTTGTTAAAAGCACACTTTGTAAACAAGCATATTACAAATTAGATGATTATATTCAAGACTAGCTATGTCCGCGGCTTCGCTACCGTAAACTGCATACCCTAACCTACTTATGTACCTACCTATCTTCCGTACTTACCTAGCTAGACCTACCCTACCTATCCTACCAATGTTTTTTTTACCGTCATTCTTCCACAGACAATCTTAACACTGCCACTCAGAAAATGATGAATGCGCAACGCCATGTATCGAATACGGAGTTCAACTATCCGAGTATCTGAATTGCAAGTGTTTTGATATTTTACTTCTTATTCATTAAACTTTTGATATAGTGAACCGATTGCGATAAAGTTTATAAAGTTTATAAAATACTAGCTTATGCCAGTGGCTTCACCCACGTGTGTGTCGGGTATTATCCCACGGAAATATACAGGGATAAAAAACTAGTACCTGAGGGCTATTCCAGACATCCTCTTTGCCAAATTTTGAAATTTGAAAACATCAGTTTGTCGTGCGCTGTACCACACCCGCAACGCTGCGGCACTGCATCATACCGACACCAAACGTCTAAATTGAAAAAGCCCTAAAAATTGGACATGGAGAAAGCTCGCATTGATATGTCATCGAGAGCTATGTTGTGTTCGTAGCGCTACGCCGTAGCACGTCTCGTAGGACACCGCTACGACGTAGCACTTTCACTAGACTACCGACTGCCTGCGGCTCCACCCTCGTGAAATTAGTAGATCGTAGCAGGTGGCGTTCTGTAGTTTCTGCCTACCACTATCGAAAAGGCGTAAGTTTATGTTTGTATCTAAAAAACTAACAACCATTTCAAATTGAATTTAAAACGAGTAGATTACAGTTTTGTCCGATTATGAACCATCAATTAATCATCATGAAGTAAAAAAAACTATGCTAACTTAAAAACAAAAAGTAAATTTACATAAGCAAAAAACGCTTAGACAGTTTCCATTAGTTATTATACTAACAGCATGTTTAATAAATTATTATTATACACTTTACAAGCATTACGACCAGTGGGGGCCAATGGTAACGGCCTCGGCTTACGTGTCGCCCAGGCAGGCGCTTTTCTTTGTGTAAACTATTTCAGCAATTCGAAAAAGGAAAACATCGTGAGGAAACCGAAATTAATTAGAACCAAAAAATCGAAGACAGGTGACATCCACCAACACGCACTGAGCCTATTCCCTCTTACATAGAGGAGGCCTGCACGCACAACGGACCACCACATAAGTGAGGAAAAGGGGGTCTATCTATCCTATCCTATTCGAAATGATACTCATTGTTATAGTATTTGGGTAACATATTAATTAATTTAGATTGTGTTTTTTTTTAAATTTAATTCGTACAAACTTATTGTTAAATACCGAACACTAAAATGGTACTCAGTACTTAAGTTTCAACTAATGTGTATACAAGCAGGGTTGTAGAAGATATAAGATTGTAAATTTGTAAATAAAACGACCAAACTGTATAGGGATACTACTGATCTAACTAAAGTAAGTATATATTTGCTTAGATTCACAGGAGCCTATGTAAATCGGCAAACTATCTCGCTAGCGACTTCTAATTCGACGCCAACGCCATCTAGTTACGTCGTTGTACAACTTGACCAAAAATTCAAAATTTTGTTGATCTGATGAACGATTATTGATCATATGTTAACACTTATGGCGGCTTGTAAAATGACGCCATCGGACTTCTTAGATTGTCACGATTATAAGTCGCCGTTTTTAATCAATGAATGAGCAACTTGCTGTTCTATCTTGCTGACTATCTGAACTGGTTTGTCTAGTATCAAATGTTTACGGTACTCAAGCATTTGTGTCGCACAAAAACTTTGACGCGCTTTAACGTCATTGTAATCAATTCATCTTGTCATTCATCAAACGATTTGACGCCAGGAAACGTCAAACGTCAACATTTTACAACGTGATCTGTTTACACGTATTTTTGGCTTTATTTATTTTTTATATTCGTAATATCTTATTACATTTAGAAAAATAATAATGTTTTAGGTAAGTAATACTCCATACATGGGACACTTAAAATCAAATAAGATCAAATTTATTTAATAATTCTTAATTTTTTATTGTACCCAAAAAAAATATAATAGGAAAATAAAGCTTTAACCAAAGGCGGGCTTAACTCAAAGTAAGTATTCTAACAACAAATAAGTTGTACATTAAATTAGAATGGATGTTGACCCCTAAACAGGCATTTGCATGTATCTTGAGGGTCAGAGTAGCAACATTTTTTATACATTTTTATGTTTATACACAGTGGTTGTACAGAAAAATAAAGGGATGATTAAAGGTTTAAAAAAATATATCTACATACAAAATTAAAACTAAAAACATCACAGTCTTAAAACATGACATCAATCTTGTTTTGATTTTTTTTTAAAGACACGTTGGCTCACACTAGGCATTTCTTTCTGTATCGTGGGTGCGCTTACAAACATTTAAGCTCACATAGGTACACAAGACACCCAGATCCGGAACAATTATCTGTAGGCCCTACAAATATTTGTTCCGTGCGGGAATCGTACCCGTGACACGCAGCGCAGCAGCCGATCTCAACCACTAAGCCAACTGTGTCGTCAATTGTTACTTAATTAGGCTAACATTTTTTACTAATATTATCAAGAGAGCGCCCGAATTTTGTGAGATTCCTCTTTCGTGGTGTAGGGCATTTGAAAAGTTTGTTATTCCAGATATATATATTTATATATATTTATATCTTAATAATATTATAAATGCTAAAGTTTGGATGTGTGGATGTATGCTTGTTATACAATCACGCTAAAACAGCTGCACAGATCTGAATGCTATTTGGCTATATATTATCATGAATCAGGCATGGCCAGTGCGGACCACTACTCAATAATAAATTGTGAAATTATTTACAATAAAATAGTTATAAAACAAACATCAAAAACAAAAATACTCATAGTTAAAATAATCATCATCATCATCATATCATTCCGAAAGACGTCCACTGCTGGACATAGGCCTGCCCCAAGCATCGCCACATTAACTGGTCATTAAAACATTATAAAAAAAGACGACACAACCTTATATATATATATAAAAACAAAGTGTGTTTGCATTTTGATGGTATGAATAATGTGAGTAGTTTCGGACGATACCAAGTTATTAAAATTTATGTTAAATTGACTTATAATATCTGGTTTTTCCCCCGGGTTTTCCCTATGTTTTATTGCATTTATGAACTAGTTTTATTGACATTTTAAACAGTTATCCTCAAAGACATCACTTTATATCCATCGACTTTTGTTTCGATCTCTTATCGAAATACTCTCGCCACAATCCCCGATTACTCTTTAATATAACAATATACACACTCAAAGCTAATGTATTTAAGTATTCTAATACTTCTCCTATTATATCAATAATCAATGACTTAATAGTCATCAGTTCTAAAATATAGGTTAACACTATGATATTACTGAGTACAAATATCATCGTGGATATATATGTTCGCCGCCATTTGTTTGTCGCTGTTGTAGCTCCAGTATCACTCGCACGGAACAGAGAATATAACACTGCTACATATATAATAAAATTCATAGTCACAGGTACTAGTAACAGGACCTTGGCGATAGGAATTGTAATTATTTCTCTATCATAATACAAATACAGCAACCATCCAGACAAATAATATAAAGACATTGATAAGAAAGGCACACCCCAAGCAAACAAGCTACTCTTCAGGAACCTCCTTCGAATGTCGAGACGAAACACTTTCACGAAATCCACATAAAAAATATAGCACAACACTAGTAACCATCCATGATGAGATAACGCACAGTAGAGCAGCAGAGTTGATGGCATAAGACGCACTGTCACATTCTGCGGCCATATATTATGGTTAATTAGAGTTGTTGACACCGCAAACACAAACAAACGCATCGTATTCGCGAAGGTTCCGCTGAGCATCACATAGTTCCTGAAGTGGCGGAACTTTTTGATGAGGCACCACGATGTTACTCCGTATATGAAGGCTAAGAGAGTCGGCACGAACAAGCTCCAGGCTATATAGCTCAACACATTGAGGCCAACGAGGGCTATGAAGTTATCTGGAGCCTTGTCTGTGGTGCTGTTGTCGGTCATGATGAGAGATGCGTGCGCAGCTTAGCGCATCTATGAGCAGTATCGTCACACGTCCTCACTGTACCGCGCCGTTGGACGCTTTGAAACAATTTAAAGTAGTTTTTTTTATATAAGGATGACTTAGCTCCTTCCAGTCTTGCCACCGGCGCTGTATGTGCACCCTGTTTGACTGTGCCATAGTAGGTATGTTTAATTGATGTTGTAATGAAAATGTTGTGTATAAATCAAAGTTTTTAACAGATTCATTAGATAACTCGTATAATAATTATGTTACATTCCAGATAGTTCGGCTTTTTGGAGACGCTTTTTATAAACATGCTTGTAATATAACTAATAAAATCTTGAGTTAATAATAAAATAAATTATAACACAATAGAGTAAAACTTTAAAAAATATTTTAAAATAATAGTACTATTTAATAATAGTACCACTACTACTTACTTATTATTCAGCAGTCATTGTACCGATAGCCGTGTCAGCCAATGGCTTAATAGCCACGAGCCTAGACCAACACTTTAGAAGCTTAGAAGCTTCGTTAGGTAGCTGAGCCAAGGGCTTGATTCAGAAAGCAGTACTTCTGGACACGGCTCGTATTGTTAGGAGGTTTCTCTCTCTGGAGCACTGACCGCCGGCCGGTAGCTTGGACGATTCCCGATACTGGTGGGCCTCTATGTTATATATTTTTAAATAAAACAGTTAAATAAACGAAATACTTCTATATGTATAATACTCTAATATTACAATCCTTAGTAACTAAAATAATCTGATATAACGTATTAAAAAGGTTTTCCCCATTATAATAAAAGAGAAGAATATATTTTTGGTACTATTAAGAATAACCAAGACACCTATAAAATTTTACACGGTAAATTTCTAAACAGGCATTTGGGATTTCTGGTAAGATATATATGTAAAGTTCAATCGTCTAACGAAACGGGTTAACATTGATCATGTATTAGCATTTTAAAAGGAATTTAAAAGCAGTCCAACAACATTGTTTAAGAATGAGAAATTATTGTAGTTGATGGCAACGATACACAAAATCGTGATTGATTATATTCTGTTTTCTTTCGTCAGTACCTACAATCTTGGCTAAGCGGTCGTGGATGTCATGTTGCATTGAGACTTCGTGCAGTTATACATGGCTTAAGGATGCGACGCCATCCCTCTCTGTCGGATGGTTGATTACATTATTGAAGGTTCAAAAATCAAAAAGTTTCTTCATCATCAGCATTTTAACGTTCCCACTACTGCGATACAGGCCTCCTCTCTGTGAGAGGGGAAAAAAACTAATGTTAGATTTTTATTAATATTAGATTATTTATTATATAATATACGTTTTCGCAATTTTGGAAGTTTACTGCAACTATTTTGTTGGGAACAGAAAATGTCTTCGTAATAAAGTAGGGTATTCGTAATAAATTCAGACCTTGGTTGATCATGTTGAGTCAATGGTGACATTTCACGCTGTTTTGAAGTGGATGGGCGCGGCGACAAAGGTTGAATCGGTGGATCAACTGAGGTTAATACTTTCAACTATGCTGAGGATCGATTGAGTCTTCGATATATCCTGCCGTGATACTACTGGATTTCCATCCACTCTCGTTTTGTTTGCTAGTAAATTGCTTATGACAGTTGGCGGGTTTAATTTAACTCTTTCACTGCTAGAACTCAGCTTTTATTCAATTTGTGTGAATCAAATTAAAATTGTCTGTAATATTTTGATAAAAAGTAATAAAAAAATCGAATAAGAAGTGCCCGCGTATTTTCTTTTTGATTTGGTTAACCAATAACACGTCGGGGGCGCGGTATTTTATTACCGGAAAGGGCTTTATCGAAGCGTATTGCGTTCAAATTTTTTAATTAAATATTGTTCCAAATTCAAAAGTCATTTCGTCTGGTGACACTGCTATTACGTATAAGTGCGCCGGAATGACACATTTTGCTTGCACTTATCGATGAAAAGAATTAAGAGTGGCCCACCCCGGTGCGCGATCAGTAAGAGATTTAAATTGTTAAGACTTGACAATACGACATCGTAATTTTATATGCAAGTTGTTTTGAATATTGCAGCGAAACATACAAAGCTCTGAAACGTATTAGATACTTCTCAGAAGTGGGACTTGATAGCAAAAAAAAACAATCTAAAACAGGTATTTTAACATTTTTTATTGATTTAGAATCAAGTTTATCTAAAATCTAAGGTCAATCCTCATACAAAACAGGACATTACATACTCGTTTGAATGTTAGCTTATTACACAAGCGGTTCAACTGGTTTCAAACATACTCAAAGATGATAAAGACACGTTACATCATTTCAAAACAAGTGACTTTCGTATCGATCTTCTTTTATTTAGAAAATTGCGCCATATGTTCCTATTACTCTTTACAAGTATTATATACACATTCAATGCTATTGCATTCACATATTCTCCTAGGACTGATATTAAATCAGTAGCCAAAATTAGCAATATTTTAAGAACCTCAAATAAAGTGGTTAACACTGTAACATTACTAAATACAAATATCAACGTACATATGTAAAATCGACGACATTTATTAGTAGTTATAATCACTCCAGATATATTCGTTCGAAAAAGAGCGTATACTACTGTTATGTAAATAAGAAAATTAATTACTAGAGGGATTGCAATAATACAAGCGGCGATGGGTGTTGTTATTATGTTAATTGAGTGATCATACGCATAAAGTGACAATCCAATAACAAAATATAGAACAGTCGTTACAAATGGCACACCCCAGCCAATGAGGCTACTCTTAAGGAACCTCTTACGAACGTCAAAGTTAAACACTTTTACAAAGTCAACATAAAAAATATAACACAACACGAGTAACCAACAATGGTGCGAGAGATAAAATAAAATTAACAGAAAATGCATAGAACGAACTACTATAAAATGGTTCGATGTCATATTAGTGTTTTTATCAAGGAAGTATGCCTCAGGTAAAAATATGAACGCGTTACCCATAAATATTCTTAGCATATTCGCTACAATTGCACAGAGAATCACATAGTTTCTGTAATGACGGAACTTTTTGACGATGCACCACGATATTGTGGTATTTATTCAAGATCTACTTACGTTTCATAACACTCCACAATCCATCTTCACATCTTTTGATATCGCATCAATTTGTGTAACTCATTTTTATATATATTCTTTGTATTATTATACCTGTAAAGCATATTTTTAGTTATTTCTGATTGTTTCTTTATTTCTTTAACTTAATTTGTATTGCTTATTTGCAAAATAATGGAATTTTTTATACTCTGACATTTTCATCTGACATGAACTGTCTGTCTATTTTATTTTCTTAAAGCCATAGACATACCATAGGTACCATGGACTATAATACCTAGACCTTTCCTTAAGCTAGTTGTACATTATTGTAAGGTCAGAGCAGACTGACCCGCCTTTGTAAAGCCGTTTTTATTTCTCTGGTCTTTTTGGCGATTTGAATTTGAAATTTAGAAGAAATGGAGATCGAATGAAAAACGGGCTTCAGTTCTTTTAGTCTCAGGTCTGGTCTGAACGCCGAAATACTGTTTTCCTACTGAGGATTACTAAGTGTATTTTCTAATCGGCAAATTATCTAAAATCTCTAATAATCAGTCTTTATATTATTACCTCAATGTGTTCAGTATGTGAATGTGGTTAAAATCAATAAATAACTTCTGGACTAAGTATTCTTTTACTGCTATACGTATATATATCAAGATGTGCCACTCTGGCACGAGGTGCACGTACGTTCTGCGGCAGACAGGACCTCAGATGTACTGCGGCTGACAGGACCTCAGCGGCGCGGCGCGGCGTTGGAGCGCTTGCAGCACGTGATGGTGCGCTCGCAGATTGCGCTGGTGCGCTCACAGCATGCGCTGGTGCGCTCGCAGCATGCGCTGGTGCGCTCGCAACACGCCCTGGTGCGCTCTGAATACAAGCGCGCCACGGCATCCCACCAGCCGTCCCATCACACCGTGCCACGTCTTCCTGCCCGACCTACTGCCTGTTAAGCTGCCCACGTCGTACGAAGCCGGCCCTTAATTTTTATACTTCTATATCTTTTTATTCATTTTATTTTATTTAATCTTATCTTTATTAACGTGGCTTACGTATAGCTCTCCGGAGCTATACGTAACGTTACAGTTTGGCGCCCAACTTTTAAAATATTGGGCGCAACGTCATTGTTTTGCGCCCAAAAATTTTTCTAACCCACACCCACACTTAACTACTTTCTTACTACACTTTTCTTTAACGTGGGCTCGATTTTTTTTCATATTTTCTCTAAATTCTAAAAAACATACTTACACAAGTATATACAAAGGCTAACTTTTGGTTTCTCTTACAGGCCCCATTTCATCATCATTTTCTCTCTTTACACTTTTGATAGAACTTAAACCTATTAGGCAACTTCTTTTTCCCTCCTTATGTTTTCTCTTTGTTTTATTTTTAGAGCGGTATTCCTCTAGAGCGGTCTGCACAACTCAGAAAGCCTTATGTGCAAAGAGCGGTCCCGTAACTCTTTAAAAATAAGCCAAATGCGTGGAGTCTTCTTAAAACCTCTTAATTCCCTTGAATCTTATTCTTAAAGAATGAGGTGTTATTTTAGAGCGGTTTGCATAACTCGGAAAGCCTTATATGCAAAGAGCGGTCCCGTAACTCTTTAAAAATAAGCCAAATGCGTGGAGTCTTCTTTATTTTTATTTTTTTTTTCCCTCTTGTATCCTTCCCTCTTGTATACTTCCCTCTCAAACCTAGTTCCCTCTCAACCTAGTTCCCTCTCAAACCTAGTTCCCTCTCAACCTAGTTCCCTCTCAACCTAGTTCCCTCTTATAGACTTGAGAGTTCCCTCTTATAGACTTGAGTCCTCCTCCTCTTATAGACTTGAGTCCTCCTCCTCTTATAGACTTGAGTCCTCCTCCTCTTATAGACTTGAGTCCTCCTCCTCTTTGAGTTCCTCTTGTTTAAATAAATAGTTTCTTATGGGGTTTTCAAACAGGTGCGGGTTACGACACCTATTAAAAATAAATAAGCCTTCGTTATATCTTAATAAATATTTCCTTGTGGAGTATACGTCATTGAATGTGAACTATATCCCCTAACGTGTGATTGAATGAGAGCGTTCGACGAAAGTATGAAAGATGTCGTGTGATAGAGCAAGGATTATATTTAAACCTCAAAATTTTCTTCTAGTTGAAAATTTTTCTGGGGTCATCGGGGAAATGTGGTATTTATTCAAGATCTACTTACGTTTCATAACACTCCACAATCCATCTTCACATCTTTTGATATCGCATCAATTTGTGTAACTCATTTTTATATATATTCTTTGTATTATTATACCTGTAAAGCATATTTTTAGTTATTTCTGATTGTTTCTTTATTTCTTTAACTTAATTTGTATTGCTTATTTGCAAAATAATGGAATTTTTTATACTCTGACATTTTCATCTGACATGAACTGTCTGTCTATTTTATTTTCTTAAAGCCATAGACATACCATAGGTACCATGGACTATAATACCTAGACCTTTCCTTAAGCTAGTTGTACATTATTGTAAGGTCAGAGCAGACTGACCCGCCTTTGTAAAGCCGTTTTTATTTCTCTGGTCTTTTTGGCGATTTGAATTTGAAATTTAGAAGAAATGGAGATCGAATGAAAAACGGGCTTCAGTTCTTTTAGTCTCAGGTCTGGTCTGAACGCCGAAATACTGTTTTCCTACTGAGGATTACTAAGTGTATTTTCTAATCGGCAAATTATCTAAAATCTCTAATAATCAGTCTTTATATTATTACCTCAATGTGTTCAGTATGTGAATGTGGTTAAAATCAATAAATAACTTCTGGACTAAGTATTCTTTTACTGCTATACGTATATATATCAAGATGTGCCACTCTGGCACGAGGTGCACGTACGTTCTGCGGCAGACAGGACCTCAGATGTACTGCGGCTGACAGGACCTCAGCGGCGCGGCGCGGCGTTGGAGCGCTTGCAGCACGTGATGGTGCGCTCGCAGATTGCGCTGGTGCGCTCACAGCATGCGCTGGTGCGCTCGCAGCATGCGCTGGTGCGCTCGCAACACGCCCTGGTGCGCTCTGAATACAAGCGCGCCACGGCATCCCACCAGCCGTCCCATCACACCGTGCCACGTCTTCCTGCCCGACCTACTGCCTGTTAAGCTGCCCACGTCGTACGAAGCCGGCCCTTAATTTTTATATTTCTATATCTTTTTATTAATTTTAGTTTATATTTATTTATTTTTATTAACGTGGCTTACGTATAGCTCTCCGGAGCTAAACGTAACGCTACAATATCACTCCGTAAAATACTGCTATCAGACTCGACACAAACAGAATCCAGTAACTGGTCATCAATGCAGTGAGTCCAACGAGCTCGTACAGATTGTGTGTACTGTTAACACTGGTGTCGTTATCGGCCATGGTAAGTTTGCGCAGTTCTAAGCAATGATGAGCAATAACACGCGTCCACACAGATTTATGCCGTAAGGCAGTTTGAAAAAGGTATTGTGTTTCTATGAAATTAAACGCCTTTATCGGCTGGACCTGTTTGGTGTCCAAACTGGTAGGTTGTGTGCTGTGACGCAAGCAAACGACGTCGCGGCGCTTGAATACGCACTGTAAAGCTAAAAAAGACAGACACTATTTTCGTATAGTAGATGAAAAGTCTCGTACCTTTTTTTGTGCACACTTAATTAAATATCTCTTAAATAAATCAATTACCAAACAACCAAAAAAGCTCTGCTATATGTCAAGGGCAGAAAAGATGATGATGAAAAGGATGTTCATATTTTAAGAATTACACACACCTGCAAAATTATTGGAATACGTAAAAATAATAGTAAAACCAGGTAATCTGGAAGAGTTCGCAGAATGTGAAAAGGCCGAATGCCTAACTGGTGTCATTCTATAGGATGCATACTGGCTATTCCAAAACTGCGATATTAACATTTTTAACATAGACCAAAGTTAAAAAGTGGTATGTGGCCGAGCGTTATATCCTGGACCATAACGAAGTGACCCCTGTTAAAATGGCAAAAGTATCACATTTTATTCTCAAATAACACTTCTACAGCGATCTTCGATAAGTTTTTCTCTATCGATTATCACCAAGTCCGTACGAGCTCCAAAACATATCCTACCTGAATCCAATATTGTTCCGCTACCATATGCTACAGTAGTTTAAATAATTGACAACGTGTTTTTGTTCATGATAAAACAATTAATGAACATCTATTTCATTTAAATGACTTCCACACTCATCACTAAACAATATTTCACTCCATTAGTCCGTTGGCCAAAATCGATATTTTCTAGCAAAAGCTATACTGTTCTGCCTCAAGTTATGGACGTTTGGCGGGCACGAACGAACCAAAACCAGCTTCCTTCAACCTCCTTCGTACTTTAAGCTCATTTACTGTTGCACCTCGAACTTCATTCCAGCTCATTTCAGCTTGAACGGCCTTTAAACGCAGGTTTTTACGAACGCGAAGCTGAATGAAACGATAATCCCTGTTAGAAGTACGGGTTTTGTGCCTTGTCCTGATTTCCTCACAAAAAAATTAGTCTCTTTGAATCATTGGAAACTGTAATAAATGCTTGAAACCGATAAACGATGAGTGAGTGCACATTATCTGTAGGTTTGATCATTTACCCTCATCTCAAGTGCCCTGGCCCTCTCAGTTTGTATTAAGTTGGCCAGTATGGCGTCTTTAACTTCGAAAAAGATCTAAACGTTCAAAATAATACAAATAATTCAGTAGGTCAATGAAATTTTTAAACATATTCATAAAGTGGCAATAAGGGAAATTCTCTCAAAATAATGTTACTTCGAATAAAGTTAAAACAATCGCATGAAAGGTGATGTTCAATTGATGTTATCAATTCGGCATAATTGGTTTTAATATAAAGTGTTATATTTTATATTGATTTCGTAAAAGTGTTTATCTTAGACATTCGTAAGAGGTTCCTTAAGAGTAGCCTCATTGGCTGGGGTGTACCATTTGTAACGAGTGTTCTATATTTTCTAGTTGGATTGTCACTTTATGCGTAAGATCAATCAATTAACATAATAACAGTACCCGTCGCCGCTTGTATTTGTGCAATTCCTTTAATAGTTATTTTTTAATTTACATAGCAGTAGTATATGCTCTTTTTCGTACATATCTGGAGTTGTTATAACTACTAATAAATGGCGTCGTTTTAATATATTATGTACTTTGATATTTGTATTTAGTAATATTACAGTGTTAACCATTTTATTTAAGGCTCTTAAAATTTTGTTGTTTTTGGCTACTAATTTGATATCAATCCTAGGATAATACTTGAATAGAATGGAATGGAATGGAATAGAATAGAATAGTATAGTATAGAATAGAATAGAATAGAATAGAATGGAATGGAATGGAATGGAATGGAATAGAATAGAATATACTTTATTGTACACCATAAAATTATACAAATTTACAAGAAAAACTTATTAATACGGGTACAAATGCGGTCTTATCGCTGACAGCGATATCTACCAGACAACCATGAACCTTGAATGTGTTACATATTATTGTAGTTAAGAGTAATAGAAACGTATGACGCCAATATTTAAATAATAGAAGATTGATACGAACTCGCTTGAAATGATGTAACGTGTCTTTATCTTTTGTCTTTATCTCTGAGTATTTTTTTAAACCAGTTGTTGCGCTTCTGCTTGTGAAATTAGTTGATTTTCAAATGAGTAATTTTAAATAAACTTGATCTTAGACAAAATTAAATATGTTTTTGTAGTTTATAAATATTGTCTTTTGTAATATTTTTTGCTCACCTCGCACCTATTCAAAGTAAGTACAGAATTCGAGTCAAAGCTTCGTATGTTATGTCCTCTAAGAGTGCTACTAAGATGACCTTTTTTATCGTGGAGAGATACTCATGCATACTGCCCTACCACGGGGAGATAGCGCAGTTATGTGGGACTACAACCCACTAAAACTCCACGGTGTCCTCCTGTGCCGCTTATGGCGGGAACACGGGCACGCGTTAGCACTCACCGCGAACCCTCCGCGGCTGTCAGTGATGAGATGACTAAGATTATTATTATTATTTTACTAACATGACCTTGATTTCGATAAGAAATTGCGATATTTGATTGCAATTAAGACAGCTCAAATCTCTAAACCGATTGTGGAGTCAGGTTGGCTGCTGTACAAATGGGGTAACTTCTACTCATCCGGAACAAAGTGGCAGTGTGGAGCTTCACAGGATATGCGTCACCATCTTTTGCTGCCCTTCGTGCAACAACACCTGCATCTGCTAGGATTTTATCGAAGCCAGGCGAAGAAACCTGGCGAATAAAACTCTCCAAGTAGCTTAATACAGGTCGGACAAAATTTGAGTTAATGTCACTCGACACGAAAAGTGTAAGGGTAGTGTTTAGTATACTCTAGTATAGTTTTGATTAGTAGATATAATTAGTTAAGTATGTACATATTCTGTAAAGATAGTTGTAAGTATTGAAAATGCAATAGGACCAATATAGATTGCTAGTCAAGTACTGAAATAATTTGGTCAGGAAAGAGTCAGGGTTTCGTAAAAATTCGATAATTTCGTCGCTCTATTCTTTTGTTAATATGCATAAGAATACGAAAAGGCATTTAGTATAATTTATTGATAATTCTAACAATAAAGAATTGTTTAACTTTATGTGGAAAAATGTTTTTCATTGTTTGAACTTTCAATGATCAATGTATGGTTGTAACAGTTATGCAAACCCTAGTGTGTGTGTTACAAGCCTGTACAGTTTTCCGCTCCTGTTAATGCAACCCAACAAATATGAAAATGTATACATTTTGCAGGTTGGTTAAGCTTGCTCTCAGTTTATACCTAATTGTCCCAAAAAGTAGTAGTTTAGTTGTAATTTTTGCCTACCGTCATAGAAAAAGGTCGTGATTTAAGGCAGGTATTTTTTTTGAGTATACGTTCCTTAAGGTCGCCTGGCAGTAAAGGCCTAAGGCATTAATTCTGCCTTATATTTGTGCATAAAGTTTTAATAAATAAAATAGGTAACTGTAACCAACTGCATCAGACTGCTTGAAAGTTCTCTCCGTTTAACCAATAGGAGAGAGATCAGACGCAGGGACACCAGCTTAGATTCCATCAGTTAAAATAAAAAAAGTCAAATCATCATCTGCCTAGCCTTTTCCCAGTTATTGTTGGGGTCGGCTTCCAGTCTTACCGGATTCAGCTGAGTACCAGTGTTTTACATGGAGCGACTGCCTATCTGAACTCCACAACCCAGTAACTGGGCAACACAATACTCCTGGACAAGACTGGTGTCAGATCTCAGGCTTCTGACTACCCGTAACGACTGTCAAAGATCTTCAAACGACAGCCGGGACCAACGGCTTAACGTGCTTTCCGAAGCACGGAGGAAACTCGGTATGTGGAAATTGTCAACCGTCCACGGACATAATCGTCAAGCGTTGCTTAACCTTGAAGATTGACCCGTGCGGCTGTTATTATGTAGTCACGAGCTCCTCTAAAAAGTAAATAAAAAATAAAAACTATAAATTTCCAATACAATGTCAAAAAATTTAATGTCAATAAAATGGAGTTAGTATGTATATATAATACTCTAGTTGTAAGTGAAGAATGAGTAAGTGATGAAACTCATGAAGTGTGTAAAAATGCTATGCTCTGACTTAAGTTGGTGCTAAAACTGATTCAAATTATCTAATTATATATATATTTATTTAATATTTGAACTAACTGCTACTTATATGTCGTGTTGGACCAGTGGCTTAGACCTCACCTCTCGTGCTTGAGATTGTGAGGTCAAATCGGGAAAGTACCAATCTGACTTCATATATACTTTCTAAGTTTATCTTGAACATCACAGGTAAAGGAAAAAATCGGGAGAAAACTTGGACTTATGTTAATGTAAGTCTGAAAAAGCTAAGCCAGAGGCCTGTGGAGTTCCTAGAGGCGGCTTAATTAACTCTGACACTAGAGGTGGACACTCCTCACACGAAAAAAAGAAGAAGACGAACTGTTATACTGCAGCATGGTTAACTACGTTCAGATGTGGGTATATCTGATATTGCAAGTCCCTGCTCCGTGTACGTGTTGGTGTGTGAGTGCGCAGCGCGGCGGCGACGCGGCGCGGCTCGACGAACAACTCGTTCAACGGACTTCACCGCGACAGTCGACACCTCTTCCTAAAATCTTATTTGTTTGTCCGGGGCAGTTTAAATTTGTAACGAAACTTTTTATACAGTCCACTTATTTCACATACACGAGCTAACACAAAGCATTATTGTTTTACTGGCATTCAACTTGAGGTTGTTCATGGTAAACCAAGAATGAAAAGAACCAAAGTCGTATTTACCTTTCTATTGAGAGTTTACAAATAATTACCGGCTATAATAATTGCATTCGTATCGTCAGCAAAAAGAACAAGTCCAATATCATTGGACATTTCAGCTTATGGTCAATCAAATCATTAACAAATAAAACGAAAAACATTGGCCCTAATATGAACCTTTTGGCACTCCTTGTTTTAATAGTTTGAGTTTCGATTTGTAAATAGTTTCACAGTTACCTTCTATTATTTTAATTTCTACAATTGCTATCGATTTTATAGGTAAGGTTGAAATAAACATAAATATTACAGTTGAAACAACAATTTTGCCAAGGGGTATATATAGTATTACATAGTTACTGGATTGCGAAGGTTACATAGGCTGTCGTTCTTTGTAAAATACTGGTAGCTGCATCCGGCTAGACCCAGGCTCATTGATTACTCGTATCAAGAGTGCATTCTGCTGCTAATCGCAGTTCAAATGTTATGTATAGTAATTTAAGCCTGAAGTCTTGAACTTGACTCCAATTGCAACACAACTTGATGTATTTATTTATTCGTTTCTCGTCGCACTGGAATACCTTGCAGATATAACACCAATGGAACAAAAACTTATAATAAACTACTACAGCTATTTATCACAATTATTCCTTCATCATTGTTGATGTCTATGAAATTATTTGTTTATTGCAACTATCATTTCCTCACCATTGATCTATACTTATAATATTATAAAGCTGAAGAGTTTGTTTGTTTGTTTGAATGTGCTAATCTCAGGCACTACTAGTTGGAATTGAAAAAATATTTTTGTGTTGGATAGCCCATTATCGAAGAAGGTTATAGGCTATATAACATCACGCTACAATCAATAGGAGCGAAGCATAAATGAAAAATGTTGCAAGAACGGGCAAAAAATATTCCGTTTTGATAGCTTTCGTTGCGTGCGCTGCGTAAGCGGTTAAAATTACGCAACATTTATATATGTAGGGTACGTAGGGTAGGGTAGGTAAGTAGCCAGTTGACGGGAGCGAAGCCGTGTGAGACAGCTTGTATTAAATAACGGTACAATAATAGTATATTATGCAACTAGTGAATAAAGGACGGATTTAAAGCGAGAATCATGAGCGATGCGAGTGATTCATGGCCCTCGATATAAATCCGTTTTATTCAAGAGTTGCATACTATATTTTATACAATGACTATGAGAAAAAGAAAGATTTAAGCACAAGGAATATTATTAATTACAATATAAATGGTTTATTTCCTTCAACGTACGTGTCGTTTCGGCTTCTAGCGAGAACGGTCGCGTCACGCACGCTCTTACACAAGTCTGCGCTCGTGTACAAGTGCTGACGCCGCAACCTAATTCCGCCGCGTATTGCCCTCGCGGGCGGTGCAATGACCTAGACTTCTAAGTGAATCATGCATTATTATGAGAATTTGCATTAAGTTATAATTTTTATAATTATAACTTGTAAACAATTATGGCTTCGCCGAATAAAATAGTCCTCAAAACTGATCTGGAACATCAGTTGTACACCCGGTAAAAAGAGGAAGCTAAAGAGCGCCAAGAACTGCAGCAACTAGTACAAGTGCTCAGTAGCCAGGTAGAAGCCTTGCAACACCAGCTGAAACTTATCCAGGAACAAAATAATGTTACTTCAGAGAAGGAACATTCGACAAATGATAAGCCCCAGTCAACAGTCGAATATAAGACTGATGAAGAGGACCTTGCCAGAGAAACTGAGTGGGTACGACAAAAAAGTAGAAAGAATAGAAAGCTGAATGCTTCACTGTCTCCAGTATCGCAAGGAGCAAGCTCCATGGAACCTCAGGCTGGTACAAAGTCCGAGCAACCAAAAATAAATAAAACCGGCCTAGTGCGAGTCGGACTCGCGCACGAAGGGTTCCGTACCATTTTCGTAAAAAACGGCAAAAAAATCACGTTTGTTGTATGGGAGCCCCCCTTAAATATTTATTTTATTCTGTTTTTAGTATTTGTTGTTGTAGCGGCAACAGATATACACCACCTGTGAAAATTTCAACTGTCTAGCTATCACGGTTCATGAGATACAGCCTGGTGACAGACAGACAGACAGACAGACAGACAGACAGACAGACAGACGGACCGCGGAGTCTCAGTAATAGGGTCCCGTTTTTACCCTTTGGGTACGGAACCCTAAAAAACTACCACCACCTCCCCCAGTCATAGTAGAAAATATCAGAAACTACCAGAAGTTTTATGATCTTCTCTTGACTTGTTCAAATAAAGAGTCCTTTGTGGTCAAAATGATGAACGGGGATTCTGTCAAAGTAAACGCCAGGAACGAAGACTCCTACAGAGCGATTACTAAATTATTATTAGAAAATAATTGTCTCTGGCACTCCTATGAGAACAAACAAGACAGACCAATTAGGGTCATAGCAAAAAATCTACACTCATCATGTATGCCAAATAGAATAGCTGAAGAATTAAATGCTAATGGCTTTAAAATCCAGGAAGTGGTAAACAAATTAAGTTGGAGGACTAAGGAACCTCTAAATATGTTTATGCTTTCCTTTCAAAAAGACGAAGATATAAATAAAATTTATAGTATTAAGACCATATTAGGTTGTAAAGTAGAAGTGCAGCCTTTAAAAACTTCCAAGCTAATACCACAGTGTAAGAGATGTCAAGCATATGGCCATACACAGAAATATTGCTCCAAGGAACCTAGATGTGTGAAGTGCACAGGTAAACACTTTACTAAAGACTGCACAAAACCTATAGCAGATAAACCCAAATGCGTTCACTGTGGTGAGCCACACCCAGCCAACTACAGAGGGTGTATGGTAGCCAAAGAATTGCAACAACTGAAAAATAAAGCCATGAAAAAAAAAGTTACTACACCTGTCACTCAGGCTCCTAGTGCTAAGAAAAATGTCAAAGAGTATCAAAGGGTATCAAAGAATGTGTCTTATGCGCAAGCTACGAAATCTCTTGAACCACAACCACCAGTGCACGGTTCACAACCCTCCACGTCAATAGACGCCGACACAAATGAAAATATAAATAAAATTTTGAATATTTTAACCTCATTTGAACAAAGGTTAAAAAACCTAGAAAGTAGTGCTACGCAGCTACCTCGTATGACTCAAAAATGAAGAACACTCTAAAAATTATGGCGTGGAATGCAAACGGACTCCTAAAGCATCAAAACGAGCTACAGGCGGTCCTTGCAACAGAAAAAATTGATGTGTGTCTTTTGTACAATGTGCTATTTACTCCTTCTACCCCTCCTTACCTCAAGGACCGGTTTCAGTTTATCTGCGATTCCCACACGAAATCTCTTAGGTCATCAGAAAACTTGCGACTTAAAATGCCTATGCATTCCACTACATTCTTGGATAAATCATTTACTGTCCAGGCTGCTCGTTTGTGGAATGCATTGCCTGACCCAATAAAACGTGCTCAGTCGTTGCCTGTCTTTAAAAAACTTGTAAAGGAACATTACCTGACTCTGTGATCCTGTCTTTGTGTTATGCTGTATTGTTTTCTTATTTGTTTATTTAGTTGTATAATGTATGTATTTATGTATCTATTATAGTAGTTTGTTTTTAGTACCTAATTGTACTTAGTACCTAATACTTGTGGGATTTGAAATTGGCACCAAGTGCAACCCCATATCGTGTCCAGGCTATCTCTATCCATTCAAGGTTGCCTGGAAGAGATCGCAGAGCGCGATAAGGCCGCCTGTTGTATATTTGTTTTAATTTTAATGTTTATTTTTGTATTGTCTTATCTTGGTGTACAATAAAGTATATATAAATGTGTGCCTCATATCGGAGTCTCACTTCACAAGAGAATCGTATATACACCTTAACGGATATAAAATATATCATGCACTGCACCCTGTCAATACTGCGAGAGGTGGAAGCACCCTTATAACAAGAGAGAACATCTACCATTACCTAGAACTTAAATATGAAGAAGAGTTCATACAAACTGTAGCCGTTAGGGTCAAAACTAAATATCATCACATTACCGTAGCAGCTATATACTGTCCACCAAAGCATGCTCTGAAAATAGAGCAGTACAGAAACCTGTTGAAACTTCTTGGCAACACGTTTATATTGGGAGGTGACCTTAACGCAAAACACATACGTTGGGGATCTAGACTAACCAACACTAAAGGAAGGGAATTGCTTAGTGCTATGCGAGAAATCAATTGCAATGCAAGATCAACAGGAAAGCCTACTTACTGGCCTACTGATACTCAAAGAATTCCAGATCTGATCGACTTTTTCATATTTAAGAATCTGTCGGCTACATATCTTCACATACAGGAGGGATTTGATATGAACTCTGATCACTCGCCCATTATCTTAACTTTAAGTGAAACCATAATTCATAAAGAAAGCAATCCAACTTTAGTGAATAAAAACACGGATTGGGATAGCTTCAAATTCGATTTAGACAATATGATTGACCTCAAAGTACCACTCAAAAATAATCAACAATTGGATAACGAAGTGTCAAAATTTGTGACAGACATTCAAAACTGCGCTTGGGGAAATACACCTCTCTTGAAAAGAAAAGTTGCAAGTCATAGTTATACGTTAGAAATAAGAAACCTCATAGCCATAAAGAGGGCTCAGAGGCAAAAATGGCAACAATCAAGATATCCACCTGACAAAACAATGCTAAATAGACTTACAAAAAGATTAAGTAAAGCAATACAGGAATATCATGATGATGCTACACATAATTACTTAAGCCAATTAACAAGTAGTGGAAAAACAGAACACTCACTGTGGAAAGCCACTAAACGTCTGAATAAGCCTATTGTTCATGCATCACCTATTAAACAAATAGATGGCAAGTGGGCCATAAGCAACGAACAGAAAGCAAATATATTTGCAGAGCATTTACAACAAACTTTTCAAACAAGTGCTTAGGAAAGCTCTGAAAAAATAACACTAGATGTCACTCACCATGACGAGTTGAATATACGATTAGCTACGCCGAAAGAAGTGCAAAATATGATCAAAAACTTAGCCAAAAAGAAATCGCCTGGATACGACCTTATCACTGGAAAACTGCTTCAAAATCTGCCACGAAAAGCCATAGTAAAACTTACAACCCTTATAAATGCAACATTCCGATTGAAACACGTGCCTGATATCTGGAAAGTTGCTGAAGTAATAATGATCCCCAAACCCGGAAAATCGCCTCAGGAAGTAACATCATACAGACCTATATCTCTTTTACCAATCATTTCAAAATTATTTGAAAAACTACTTATAAGACGCATAAAACCAATAATAGAAGACAGAAAACTGATTCCCAATTACCAATTCGGTTTCAGAGAAAAACACTCCACGATAGACCAAGTACATAGAATTACCAACATTATAGAAAGAACCCTAGAAGAAAAAAAAGTCTGTTCTACAGTTTTTCTAGATGTAGCACAGGCATTTGATAAGGTTTGGCATAAAGGTCTCATTTATAAGTTAAGGAAAATGCTTCCTAAACAATTTGCAGACATTTAAGAATCTTACCTAACAGAGAGGACGTTTAGAGTCCGACATGAAGATGCTTACTCAGATCTCAAGCAAATAAAAGCTGGTGTACCACAAGGAAGTGTTCTTGGACCTATCTTGTACCTATTGTACACCTGTGATATCCCAGAAATGAAAAACAACTTTATTGCGACCTTCGCAGATTACACAGCCATCATGGCTATAGGTGTCACTCACAAAGAAGCCGTAGATAAAGTACAAATTGCTGTGAACTCCATCACCAACTGGACAAAAATATGGCGAATTAAGTTAAATGAGTCCAAATCGACCCATATAGACTTCACAAACCGAAGCCCTAATTATACACCGGTTTATATCAACGGTTGCATAATACCTTCTTATCTTATCTTGTGGAGGGGCCGAGAAATAACTCGGACACTTCGACCCATGGGATCTATTGTGTTCCCCTAGATAACTTACTCCTCGCCGATCTCGTTGAAAACACTTTTCATGAGTTTTACAACGAGACTAGGAGATATGAGCCTATAGTCTTCTGGTTTTGGATATCCAACCCCTAGGAGACTGATTCGCTTACCAGCCAGTGCATCGCATGTGCACAGAAGGTGCTCCATGCGTTCCGTATGTTCCCCACACAACCTGCACATGGGTGTCGCGGTTAGACCCATTTTCATGAGCATGTCGTTGGTTCCAAAGTGCCCAGTAAAGGCCTCAAGCAGGTAACGGATTTGCCCCCTGCTCATATTCCAAATGCATTCCCGGGCTTTGAACGTAGAGCCTAGGAATTTCTTGGAGTGTTGTAGACCGGTATTAGACAGCCAATGTTTTCGTTGTTTTTGATCTGCAAACTCCCTAAATGTGGCTTTGACGAGACACGTCGAAATGCCTACACATGGTTCTGGACCCACAAAATCATTTGCTGAGCCCTCTCTTGCCAGTTCATCTGCCACTTCGTTACCATGGATTCCTTTGTGCCCAGGGACCCACATCAGTCTTACCCTGTTATGCTTCCCAAGCCTGTTTAGGGCCTGGATAGCGTCCAGAATAAGTCCGGAGTCCACTGTGTAGGATGCCATGGCTTTGATTGCAGCCTGACTGTCACTAAGAATATATATGGATTTGCCTCTGGTTCCTCTATCTATATTCTCTTGAGCACAGGTTATTATGGCATATGTTTCTGCTTGGAATACAGTTGCCATCTTCCCTAAGCTTCTGCTACATTTGTAACCTTTTGCGTATATTCCCGCTCCTGTACCTGATTCCATTTTGGATCCATCAGTGTACCATACCAGACTATCTTGTTCTGGTGGATCGATTCCCTTCGTCCAGTCCTCTATTGTAGGGATTTGGACCTTGAAAGACCTTTCAAACACAAACATAGTTTGCATTTTATCGGATATCATGCTTGTTACCCGATCCAGGTCTTCATTCCCATCGAACTTTGTATGGTTAGTCTTTGGCTTAGAGGCATCCCATAGTCCAGCAACAGCAAGACGATGTAATGTCTTCCTTGCCTCGAATTCAACCATCATATGCAGAGGAGGGATATTAAGGTATCTCTCAATCGCTGCCGTAGGTGTTGTCCTGAAAGCACCCGTGATGCCGAGACACACTGTTCTTTGTAACCTGGTGAGTGGCGCTTTGCACGAGGCAAGCTTTGTTCTTGGCCACCACACTATGCTGCCGTATGTGATAATAGGTATTATCATTGTCCGGTACAGCCATCGTATCACTTTGGGCTTTAGCCCCCAAGTTTTACCGTAGGTGGAGCGACACATGCCGAACACTCGTAGGGCCTTTGTCGTAATATTTTCCACATGCCAGTTTTCAATATGACCGCTGGCCCTGTTTGAAGCCAGTGTCAGGTCAATAACTTCAGTTCTCGCCGAGGTCCTGAAAGTAGGTTTATTGCCTGCATTAAGGATTTGTAAAGAAGAGCTTACCACAAAGTCCAACAAATCCTCCCCTCGTTTGTTGACATCTGAACTGCCCCAAACGACGTGGTGTGCATTCGCATCGCAGCCAAGTATCAGGTCGAGGTTTTCTTGGTTGCCGTATTCAACCAGCCTTCTGATTAGTGGTGTTACTGGTTCCTTTTGTTCATATGGGAGATAGGCAGAGGCAAGGATAATTCTCCTTTTCTCTGTTCCCGTCTCCACTTGGATCAAAGTTGTTGTGAGATCCCTGTAACAGAAAGTACGTAAGGGCATTGCCTCTATACCGCCCCTGATATAGATGCAAGTCCTCGCGTCATTAGTTGGACAGTCATAGAATACCATACCTCCTGTCCCACCTAAGCCTTTTATAGTCCCCTTATACAGATAAGGTTCCTGTATCAAGGCAACGTCATATGTGTTAAGCTTCAGTTGCCGAGCCAGAAGGGCAGTAGCGGCTCTGCAATGATGCAAATTTATTTGTACACACCTTAGTCCCTCCATCTTGGATGATTTTGATGGGCCTGTGTTGATATGGGAGGGCCTTAGTTTTGAGGCCCCTCCTCCACCGCCTGGCTCTCCTCGAGAGCAGTCGGCGACTCAATCCCCAGGGTGTCGAATTCCCCGAGGATGTCATCCTCGTGGTCTGCCTCTGACGCCCCGGTCTGAACCTCTGTCTCCTGCGCTGCGTCGTGAGCAGAGATTTCGTCGATGGCCCCATCGCAAAGCGGTGGTCCATCCTCGGAGGGCTCCGCTTCTGCTTCCACAGTGGGCGCCTCTCCCTTGTCTTCTTCCAGGAGCTTGAACGAGTATCGTTCAATACCTCCTGGAAGAGAGTAGCCCGCGGCCTTGATGACCCCAGCGGACACCCCGTCCATGAGGACGATACGACGGATGCCGGTCTGCTCAGTGAGAGTATTTACGACCTTCCAGTCGTCCGTCCTCAAGGCAGGGTTAAGTCGCTGGAGCAGTCGAATGGCCCGGGCAGAGTCTTGCAACGCCAAGTTGCGACTCTTCCATGCCATTTTGACTGGCTTTGGAAGGTCCTTGGCGTCGACGACCTTGAGTTTCAGGGAGCCAAGTTCCACATTGTGGATGGCACCCCGATACCAGCAAGCTGCATCAGAGTCGTCGCAGGATACATGTACTGCACCTGCAACGACTCCGGGAGCAACCGTGAGAACAGGCAGAGGATCCGGCGCATCCTCCAGTTTCCCAATAATGAGCTCCTGGATTGGCGCCAAGTCCTCCGCCTTCAAGTACTCCTCTGGGTACTTGACTGTGACGACAGCGAGTTTCACAGCCGCCACCGCATCCCTAAAGGATCCGGTTGAGGATGAATGCCCTTGGGTCTTCATTCTCTTGGCCACCGTGTCCCCGCTGTCCCCGCTGAGAACAGCACGCGGTCTCTTTGATGGGCCCTCCGTAGGAGTCCCCTCAAGAGCCGCCTGCTGTCTCAGCTTTTGACGCTTTTTCCGCTGCGCCCCAGATCGTCCAACCGGAAGCCAGCCTGAATCATACCGGCCCCCAGGAGACGACGAGGTGCTGCCTTTGCCGGTCGCGTCCGGGGCTGCAAGGTCCGAGATCATTTGACCTCTAACGCAAGGCTCCCGTGTCGCGCCAGCTTTGGCAGTACCCTTATGCCCGGTGGGCTGGTTTGCAGTTCCGCCCTTCGGTGGTCCCACAGCAGTGCCGACCCTCAACAGTGCCGCAGCAGTACCGTCAATTGACAGTCCCACCACAGCCCCATCTCGAGACGATCCCACTGCAGTCTCGCCTCTGGACGTTCCTGCTAGGGAAGATGCAGTCCCGGCTTGCGCCGGTCCCGCCGTCTGGTGTGCAGTCCCAGCTTTTGCCGGTCCCGCCTTTTGGAGCGCAGTCCCAGCTTTCGCCGGTCCTTTCGCCTTGTGGTTTTTTTTTTGTTAAAATCCATTAAAAAATCCCGATAATATTTTCGTCCCTCAACTATCCCCACCCGCCATGGAGTGCTCAAGTGGCGATGCTACGGTAGCACCAGGGTTTAGTCGAGGGATATAGCCCCCCCTTGCTCACGAGACTGCACAGCACCAACCCACACCGCTACCACTAGCGATGCGAGCGAGCACTGCCGCCTGCAAGCCCCCAATGGGAGTGAACTCGCCTGGGGGCCGTCTGACCGGACCCCGCAGCCGATTGACCGTAGCTGGCTAAACTACGGCCTCCCGTGTGATGAGAAATCCGGGCCAAAGTGGAGTGTTGCCTCAGAGACGTTAAACCGCCTACGCTCGTCGGCTCAGCCACCAGGATCCCTTCATCCTCCCGTTACGGGTCCCCGCGCACGGCACAAACACGCGGCAGGTCATTGCTATCCATCATTGTTCTCGTTCAATGGTGGACACCCAGGGGCATGACCTCGCCACCCCTGTGTTACGTCGCCCGGTGATTTCTGTTACGTCTATTTCATAGGGAATTAGACCAAAAACAGGGCGGCAACCACGAGAAGGAAAATCACCGCACTTGCCTTGAGGATCTACACGACCGTAGCGCTCTCCCTCAAGACCACGCCACCTTGCCGTCTCTGAAGGAGACGGACAAGGTAGGACTGCATCGACAAAGCCAAGCCCTACGAGGCTTGTCGCTGAAAGCTCAAAGCGTAAGTTTGTTAACACAGACCAGCCCCTGCAGCATAATACCTTACGAAAATACTGCAAAATACCTGGGTATGACGCTTGACGCCAAGCTTCTTGTCAAAAAGAAACGCCTGGAGTTAGATATCCGCTACAGGAATATGTACTGGCTACTTGGCAGACATTCATCATTGTCAGTGTACAACAAAGTACTTCTGTACAAACAAGTACTTATGCCTGTATGGGCATACGGTATACAGCTTTGGGGCTGTACAAAACGTACCAATGTTGAAATTATACAAAGATTTCAAAACAAGGTACTGTGGAGCATAGTAAACGCTCCCTGGTATATTAGAAACGAGGACATCCACCGGGACTTAGGAGTGGACCTCGTCGCCAAAGTTATAAAAAAATACGCCGAAGCTCATGAAGAGAGACTTCATAAACATGTGAATGTCGAGGCTATCCAGCTCCTTGACACCACGGACATAATAAGGAGACTGAAAAGGACTAAGCCTTTTGAGTTAGTTTAGAGTGAAATTAGTGTTACGGAGTGCAGTGAGTGCTACCTTTTAAGAACACATGAGCTAAGTGTCTTCCCATCATAATAGAGACAATAAGAAAAGTGCCAATGGACACATTCTGTACCGTATAAATTATTAGCAAATTAGGTTAAATTTAAGTTACTTATTAGCCTCAAGGCTAGATTGTGACTGTTATGACGTAACTATTCAGTTACATCGTAATAAAAAAAAAAAAAATCCTTCAAAGTTTACAAAAAATTTAAAACCCTGACCCCTGAGTTAGATAACAGCACTTGTGTTTCAGGGGCCGGTGACCACCTCCGGTACGTCACATAATTATAATAAATTAAACACCATTGCAATTAATATTAGAATTACAATCCAAATAAGTATTCAATAAATATCCTAGACTAAAATCAAAATCATTATTAAAATCCTAAATATAAAAAAACTCAAAATTAAAAGCGAAGGAGTTTGAAAGTCGAAAATTCTCTGCACACGAAGTTTGTATCGAGTATTTTTTGCGCAAGGAGGCGCAAGGAGGTTTTATTCACTGTTTTCAGTGAATAAAATAAGCTTTTTAGAGGGGGAATGGTATAAAGAACTTTATTTACTTCGTTAAAGGAACACATTTCAGTGAGTGAATTCGAATTTTATTAGGGTACAATTATTTGAATTATAAAATTATTTTGAGTCCAGACAGTGCAAGTATTTGAGATTTATCGTGTAGCTTAACTCAGAACTATAAGGAGCTCAATGAATAAACAAACATACAATGTTACCTCTGTATTACATACCTCTTGTGGGTGGGTACTAATGTGACTTTTTGCATTTCTTATGTACTTTCTAAATTTAGCATTGTCATAGATAATTTCAGAGTTTTATCAGTAAGCCTTGGTAAATCTACCGGTAAATCCCAAGTTTTACGGTAATTCGGGCTTTTTCAGTAACAAAGATTCTTCTTTAAAATTAAAACAAATAGTAAGCAAACAGGAGCTGCTTATTATTATTATTTTTTTAATTTATTAATTATTTCTTTCGACTGGAGTGTTGAATGAGGGATATAGACACAGTGTGTATTATATCTCAAGCCTCTTGACCATTTTATCGAGCCATCAGAGAGTTTTCCACCTAGGCACGCGTTGCCGTGGCCGATCTAAACAAAAAAAAAATGCGGTAGCGTTAACGTCAGACACTAACGTTAAAATAATATGGCGCAATGATATTAAACTCGCCACTGTTATCGACGTGTTTTGACCCGGACGCTTAAGCGACACGTGTTACACGGCGACCTTCTTGCCGCGAATATCCAGAGTCGTCGCTCACGTACAGTTCCGTAGCGCGTGCGAAAAGTATTTGTCAAGGCGCCTTGGCAAATTCTAAATGGACTCTAGACTCAGATTGGCCTCAGCAAAGACAACCTCCACAGGTTCTCGGATGGTTTCGATGTCTCTTACTTGTGCGGCGTCTCTCCGTAGACGTCCACTTTTCGTCCTGTACCGACTGCCCTGTAAACTGTATATGTGAGGACGTTATGAACTGTGAATGATCTTGCCGTAGCTGAATACTGGACCAAACAGTAATTATTTAATAATGTAATATAGAAATCTTTTTCAACAAGCTTTTAATAAACTAAATAAGTACGAAATGTAATATCGCTTGTCAATAGGAGAAACTGGGGAGATTTGATTCAACGGATGACTTGGTTCATAAAAATAGCTACTTAGCATCTCAAATTATTTTAATATGGTAATTCCCTTTCACAGAGAGGAGGCCTGTGTCCCAGCAGTGGGAACATTAAAAGACTGATGATGATGATGGTAATTCAAAGTCTACTTAGTAATAAAGCCGGGGAAGTAGAACTAATAGTAGAGTTAGATTTGTCTCCCGTACAACCAAATCACCCCAGTATCCCATACATATCCAATGAGCCCAAACACGATGGTATTGTCTTGTCTTGTTGAGGAGTTGATATTGCCACGTTCCGGCTCCATCATGAGACCAGCTACATATTACCATATTATTTCAATGTTTCCAAAGTAACATAAGTAGGTACGCTAACTTTCAGCTTAATCGGATGCCAGGAAGTGATTAAAAATTCGATTACTAGTTGCTGGACACACATGCGAAGGCAAAGTAATTTAAGCTTGTAAAAACTGTATTTTCCATTGAGAGGCTTAAAAGAAGAAGGCCGCACACGTGTAGACGGTGCGGCCACTCGCTACAGTAGTATCCACGACTCGCCACTTGTGGTCGCTGCGGGCCACTTAAGGCGGTACCCCGAGCAAAACGCCGCGCAAGCCGTTTTTTGTGTTTTAGGAGCTATCTACTCGTTATTTAAAAAGAAATATCAATTAATAAAAATACATTAAATTTCTACATAATATTGATTCTAAAATGGTAGATTTAGTTTTTTTTTTAAATGTTGTATATATTTCACTAATCTACTTCCAAAAAAACATAAAAATGAGAAATAATTATTGATTTTATGCATCTCCTCGTAAAGTGTTCATTGATTATTTTTTGTACTAACACTAATGGATAGACAATTTAATAACGAACATTTCTGTAGAATTATTTTTTTCAAAAGACCAAAATTCGATTTTATAAAGATAATATTCTAAAATCTGGGCGTATTCACTACTGTAATTCATGCGCCACCAGTGTCGCTAGACCAATAGGAACGCTCATATCGCATGCCGATTTTTTGGTCAGGGTACCGTCTTAAGACGCCGACACCCGCCACTGTCGCGCTGCACCACCCCCGTGCACCGTGCAGTCACGGTAAAGATATCTATTTTTTACCGTGGTGCATTTATACGTGGCGTCCTGCGCATCGCACGTTACTTTCATATCGAAAATCCCATTACGTTCCACTATTTGGGATTCACATTCTAATCTATACAGCAATAGGAACGTAATGGCCTCTGAACACCAGTGGCTGTCGCGCACTTCTGCCACTGTTACAAATGTGGCGGTAGCACGCTAGAGCCACCGGTGGCTGTGGTCCGTGGCCCGTTTGCGTTGAACCAATAGACTCACCCCTCAGATCGACGACGACAAAGACAATCTTCACCGGTGGGGTTCTCGGATGGTTCCAATGTCCAGTGCATGTGCGGCGTATTCCCGCAGACCATGGTCCACTTTTCGTCGTGTACCGCATGCCCTGTAACCTGTATGTGTAAGGAGTTTGTAGCTGCGTCAGTGAAAGGTGTTGCCGTAGCTTACTGAGAAAACACAATTTAACAACAGTAGTTACCATCGACGCGCTAAGTAGCAGTGTTAGTTCAGTGGTAACAGAAGCGGTGGCAGTCCCGAGGTAACGGCCTTGACTTACGTGTCGTGAGTCGTGGATTCGAATCCGGTCAGGTGCTTCACTTTGTGTAAATTATCATCACCACTGCTCTAAAAACGGTATAGGAACACGTCATGAGGAAACCGTTATGTCCTAGAAACAAAAATTTGAAGACATGTGACATCCACCAACCCGAACTGGGCCCGCGTGGTAGATTAAGGCCCGTTCCCTTTCGCACAGAGAGGAGACCTGTGTCCCAGCAGTCATTAAAATGATGATGACGATAAGAAGATAATAGCGTTTTTAATCTCGTCATTCTCCGAACTCCAGACATTCTTGGTCACGCTTCGTTTGTTTTCCTCCCGTCTCGGCCTCTATTATGGCCACTGTGTCCTTGACTTTGGCATCGAGTCGCCCGCAAATTCCAAAACGAATTGTTTACTGGCGCCACTACTTGTCCCTGTCCGTCGCAACTTGCGGAAAAGAGACAAAATACCGTTACCATTAATTATTTCTGATGAATGACTCATAGAGGCGGGGCGGTCAATGACATTTGCACTTGGAATTATAATTTCAGATAATTTTAATCCATCGCCATTATCGACTTTAGCTGTGTTTATTTTAAGTTGATTTTTAAATGTCCATTAAAAGAGTATGGTAGCAACGGAATTTGAACTGTGTAGTGTACCTATGAAATAGTTTTTTGTTCGTAAATTTGAAAATAATGTCGAATTTTAAATTGTGACCGTTATATAGAAACTATTTGACAATTGGATTATCTAGCTAGCAGATTATTACGTAATAAAAAACTTTTTTGCAAAAAAATACTACCGACTTCCAAATAAAAACCTAAAAGTGTAAAATAACTTAACTCTTGGAAGTCGGTGTCTTACGTAGGTACCATTTTTTTTCGATATGGACACCGACTTCCAAGAGTTAAGTTATTTTACACTTTGTAGTTTTTCATTTGGAAGTCGGTAGTATTTTTTTGCAAAAAAGTTTTTTATTTTTCCCTTTTTAGTTTTGCCTACCTAATAAATACGCAAGTTGTTTCCTAAGGTCCCAATAACGCCGAATAGATTACCCGAATAACATGAAACTTGAACATAACTGGTGAAATGAGAGATCTGCGTACCCCTTTAGAGCGTACTGGCGTGATCTTATGTTATGAAATGGTATAAACAATAAACAGACATGCGATTGCAGCAATCCCGAGAGTGTTGCCGTTATTTATTGAAGAGTTCTGTTGTATATCTCCGAAGTTCTTGATCAGACCTTCACCAAATTAAAATGGGACCAATTTCAAAACATACTCTTCCAAACAAAAAAATAATTTTCAAAATCGGTCCACAATTGACGGAGATATCGGTGAACATACACAAAAAAAAAAAAAAAAAAAAAACAAACATAAAGTCGAACATAGAACCTCCTCCTTTTTTGAAAGTCGGTTAAAAAGAGGAGACTCTTATTCTTTTGTAATTCTATTATTTATGATATTTGGTACACTGGCAGCCCTAAATTCATCTCCTATTGTTCAGTCCATCCAAAGGTTGTCTGTAAGAGATTGCCATGTGCGATAAGACCGCCCATTGTAGTCTTGTTTTTGTAAATGTTTTTCCTGTATGTTTTGTGGTGTACAATAAATTATATAATAATAATAATAATGTCCAAACTTCACAAACATTTAATGAATATCTGTTTTATTTATATCGTAAATTTCAAGGTTCAAAACTCAAACCAGTTTGTTTACACAAAACTTATTTATTTGCTTAACAATACAGATAAATAGCGAGCGGAGCGATACAAAAAAATAATAACTATGGAAGAATAATTTGTACTATTATTTCATCATTAAACACATATTTGGTGGGTATCTAACTTAAGTTTATCTCGTAGCGTAGAGGTCAATTGTTTTATGTTTTTAATTAAATTTATGATTAGGTAAATTTGACTAGTAGGCTCTTAGATCACTCAACATAACTCCTGTCTCTGGTCCCGATGTGTTATTGATATAATCGCGCCACAATTTCCAATTACTTTTTAATACAATTGTGAACACAATCAATGCTATTGTAACCGAATGTTCTAATATTTCACCAACTACATCAACAACAAAAATATCCTCTTCTAAAATTTCTGGTACAGTGGTTAACAAAATAACATTGCTGAATACAAATATCAACGTAGCAATAGTAAAACGACCACAGAAATTATTCGTAGATGAACCACAGATTAAACGACATATAACTGCTAAATAAGTAATTAAACTAAACGCCACAGGTATTAATATTATAGACATTGCGATAGGAATTTCAAATATATCTGTCGATTCATCATCAGGCATATTAAGTAGAATAGATCCTACCATCGCATATATAAACACTGTTATAAAAGGAACACCCCACGCAAACAGGTTACTCCATAGATACCTTTTCCGAACATCGTAATGGAACACTTGAACGAAGTCCACAGAGAAAACAAAGCACAACACTAGTAACCAATACTGGAACGTTGATTGAAAGAACACAAAAAAACAAAGCATAATACGAGGCACCGCGAGGTTACTTTCCACTAGTTTATCAGAAATGAAGCGATCAGATATCCACAGCACTAAACTCAGCAGTAACTCTGCTATGAGGGCACTGAGTAGCACAAAGTTCCTGAAGGTACGAAACTTTTTGAGGAGATGCCATGATATCACTCCGAATACGATGGCAGTGGCAACTGCTACCAGAAAAATCCAGGCGATTGTGTCTGTAACAGCATCGGTGAAGATTCCCGTTAACTCGTTTAGGGTATCAGCTTCAGCCATTTTAACCGACGCGTGTGGCGTCGTACGCGCTCTGATGGGAAGTGTCTTAGTGTCGACGCCGCCCGCTGGCCGGCACGCCCTGTAGCGCTATTATATATGTTTTATTTTTATCACCATCGCAAAACAAGAATGTAGCTTTTAGATTACTATACTAACTGAGAACTTGACTAATATGAAAACCAGATTTGGCTCCGATCCAATAAACAAGGAAATACGTACTACAACGCGTATTTTTTTTTAAAGTCATGGTTTAATTTCTTTAACTGCCAGGTGACCATACATTTTCTATAGAAAGAAGAAAGTATTTTTTGCCACAAAATGACATGCAAACTTTACAAGAACAAGAACAGCGGTAGTAAATTTTGTAAACTAAACCCTTAACGATAGTGTTAGTAGTTCTTAAATTGTGTTTGTAAGTAAAAAAAAAAGACAAGAAAATAAATGTGACTATATATAAAATCAGATGTCGTGATTGTGGCAAAAAGTCAGTGGTCGCGTAGGACGTGACATTTGGAAACCAAAGTCTGTAAAGACAGATACAAAAAATATAAAACAAATACAGTAAGATATTTAAAATTAAGTTCATAAAAAATAAAAATATGTTATGAATAAATCGAAAGCAGGTATTAGAAACACCGAGTATATACATAATATATACGACACAAGATTGACAAAACATAAAGTGCGGGTATTACACCCGCTAAAACACAGGGCACATAAAATCATTCCGTGTTCTGTCCATAGACTACTATTATATTCTAGAGATTTCTGTCGTTCCTACACCCACACTAGCGTGGCGCTCCCTCAAAGCCTTACTTTGAGAGCCTACGTCGTGAGCACGCGCGCGTGTTGGGTGTCGTCAGGCAGGCGCGCCAGCTGGTGCCTTATGACGTCAGGCGGCAAACGAGTCATAGACTAATATATAGGAACGAGTCCCGTGCAGGTCATGTGCCGTGGGATTAGCTCGTGTGGTTCAATTGTTATTGTTAGACAACAAAGGAAGAAGAGAAAGTGTGGTGCCTAATATAGAACGCCCCACATCGACACCTCCGAAGGATTGTTGAAAGGATTATTGTGTCTCATTGTCTGGCAGCTAAAGTGTTAATTACAGCAGCACGTTTGTTTTCAAGGTTAAGCAACGCTTATTGAAGTCGGTCTGTGGATGGGTGACCATCCATTACACACCGAGCGTTTTCTATTCTTCGGAAAGTCATTGATCGCGACTGTTGTAGATCTTTGTACGAATAGAATAAGAAGAATAGAAGCATGAAAACCTAACGTGTGGCGGTCTTGACAGATACCAGTTTCTGATTTATGGAAATGAAAACAACGAATTCAACAGTTTTTTGAAAGGAGATTGCCCATACACAGGCCCCTTATGAGGTATTGGGTCTGCGATTTCAATATTATACAAAAATAGGATTTATATTTTGTGTTATTTTCCATCCGTGTCCTTTAATTTATATGTACAGACAACAACAGATCAGGTTCCTTCACTTGGACATTTGTATGCATCTTATTGCATTGTAATAAGGGTTCATTTCAAGAACAGAAACATCGTTATATCTCGTGAACCCCGCAAAATAAATAAAAAATGTTATCTAATTATGAATATAACATGTTTTTCCTACAATATACAACCAAATTCAACAAGATACAACTATTTTTTCAAAGGGGCCCAAGTTCCCTTACAAAATGGGCATTCCCCTTTATTGTTTTTCCAGAGGAGTCTTCTCATTTATTATGTTGAAGAATATTTGTAATGTTCTAACAAAAAAAATCCTTTTGTTATATTCAATTATTTCATCATCATCATCACAATCAATATTAGCCTTTTAATGTTCCCACTGCTGGGACACAGGCCTCCTTTCTATGAGAAAAGTAATGGGCTTTAATCCCCCATGCGGGCCCTTTGCAGGTTGGTGGATGTCACATGTCTCCGAATTTTTGGTATAAGACATGCCGGTTTCCTGACAATGTTTTCCTCAATCAATTCAATAATTTAATTTAATAATTCTAGTTGTCTGTAAGAGATTGTCTAGTGCGATAAAACCGCCCATTGTACACTTGTTTTTGTAAATGTTTGTCCTGTATGTTTTAGTGGTGTACAATAAAGTGTATAGTAAATAATTTATTTATTTTATATTGATCACAAGCAAGCGATAACTAGATTAATCATCGTAGAAGAAAGAAGAAAATGGACACAAATAGTCTAATATTATTATATCTTTTAAAGGTTTGATCAAATTTATTTATATATTTATTTAACCACACACACACACATTTAACCACATTTAACTACACATGTACTCACACAGACACACGTAAATAACCAGACAAGAGAAGAGGAAACAGAAAATAGGTTAAAAGGTTTACTTATTTCTAAAAAAATAATATGAATATATTATTTTATAGTTTACGGGCGCTTGATACAGCTGCTTAAGTTATATCAAGTCCAAGATCGATCTTGCACATAATACTGTTCTCATCTCTGGGACGGATCTGCCAAATACCAGCTTGATGCACTAGAGTCGATCGAAAAACGGGCCAAGAGGCTCATTGGCAATGAGGCACTGGTCGAGCCGGAGCTTTGAACATCGTCGCTGAGTTGCCAGCTTATCGGTGTTTTATCGGTTACATTACGGAGTGTGCGATGGAATTGCATGATCTAATTCCGCCTAGCCCATTTCATTATCGGACTACAAGACGTACGGCGATGCGCCATCGGTACATGGTGGACATTCCACGTTTTGGAAAAGATTACATTATGCGTAAAGCTAAGGAGTGGAATTACCTACCGGAGTCTGTGTTTTCCTATAGCTACAACCTCGGGGTCTTTAGGTCAAGAGTGAATAGGTTACTTCTAGGCAAGCGTGCTAAACCGTCCACCACATCATCACTTACCATCAGGAGAGACAGTGGTAAAGCGCGAGCCTAACCAAAATAAAAAATAAAAGTGTGTAATTGGCGTAAAACTAAAGAGCACTTAACTGTCTTATACAATAAATTAATAGTAAATGTTTTATTACAGAAATATTTAACAAAAACACTCCTATACATATTTTGTCCTAAGTGAATTTGTACTTAACATGTCAAAGGAGTGCTTTGGTCCAATTGACTAGGATTATCCTATACCACGAATGCCGTCACAGTGACGGTGTAACAAAAACAAAGTTAACACATTAAATTATACCAATATAATTAAATCGTTAAAATGAATAGATTAAAACAATAAGAATGATTAACAATAATTTATCTTGCACTTAACTAAGTCAATTCATAAGCGGTGTGCCCAGATACATAATCGCCTGATATAGACATACTTAGTACCAATCTCTTACTTAAATACTCTCGCCAAAGTTTCCAGTTACTCTTGACCACCACTAAAGACACATTCAATGCAATTTGCAAGTATTCTCCCAATTCTTTTATAACACTCATGATTAAGATGTTTATCAGTATCTCCGGTATTGCGGTCAATATTATAATATTACTGAGAATAAAAAACAATGTAGCTATATAAAAGCGACACTTTTTGTCAAGAGATGTATTTGATAATTTCAAAACTGTAAGGCTCGATATGCTACCATGTTTCTCGAATCATAGTTATAGAATAACCATCCAGCAAGAAAAAACTAAAAGTACTGTTAAAAGAGGCAAACCCAATCCAAAAATTCTGCTCTTTAGATGAAACCGACGAACGTCAAGATTAAACACTTTTACGAAATCAACTGAAATAAAAAAACTTAATTCAAAAAATCAAAAAACCCGACTGCTTCAAAAGCGAACTAAAAAGTCGTAAACAAGGAAAAAAAAAAACGGCAAAAAACCACGTTTTTTGTATGGTAGCCCACTTAAATATTTATTTTATTATGTTTTTAGTATTTGTTGTTATAGCGGCAACAGAAATACATCATCTGTGAACATTTCAACTGTCTAGCTATCACGGTTCATGGGTTACAGCCTGGTGACAGACAGACAGACAGACAGACAGACAGACAGACAGACAGACAGACAGACAGACAGACAGACAGACAGACAGACAGACAGACAGACAGACAGACAGACAGACAGACAGACAGACAGACAGACAGACAGACAGACGGACCGCGGAGTCTCAGTAATAGGGTCCCGTTTTTACCCTTTGGGTACGGAACCCTAAAAATCATGCTATGCAGTCGGAGGATACATATTCGTGGGCTGGCTGACCTAAATCTGGTGTATCCTCCGCCTGCACAGCATGATTTTTTCCTTGTTTACGACTTTTTAGTTCGCTTTTGAAGCAGTCGGGTTTTTTGATTTTTTGTATTAAGTTTTTTTATTTATAACTTATTAGTTAGTTTTTTTCGAATTAGATACATTTAAACATATAAGTGTTATATATTTTTGAAATCACCTCTTAAAACACTTTATTTTGATACCCCACACGATGGGTTTGGAAAATTTGATTGAAAAAAATTGGGCCCCCACAATATGGCACCCAAAATCCGCCATTTTTCTATTATCCAATTTTAATGTAGCCTATGACACTCGCAGGGTTAAGACGCATCGATTGACGTATGAATCATCAAAATCGGCCAACGTGTTTGGTCTCTGGAACGCCATATAGGAACAAACATACATACATACATACATAGACTGTTAAACACATTACCCTCTTTCGCCAGTCGGGTAAAAAGTATCACAGCACTAGTAACCAACACTGGAACGATAGTGAATAGTATAGAAATATAGCTTTAAAAAATTCTTGCTCTATTGGATACTTTGTCGAAGTATCATCAGTAACTAGATACATGAAAAGCTGTAACACAATTACACATAGCACGTTCGCTATAATCGCACTTAGAAGCACATAGTTCCGGTAATGGCGGCACTTTTTGATGATGCACCAACAGTAATATCATCGATTGATATTGGTTTTATTGATACTGGTATCGTATCCCCTAGTACCGTTGCCGGCCATGGTGAGCGTCGCATGCGCAGTTCTTCGGGCCTTGCACCTGTAGCCAAGATGACAATCGATAACGCTAGTAGAAAACGAATCAATGTATGGCAAAGAACACAACTGAACGTTAAGTCACGTGGTCAGACCATACAAATAGGAGGCGTTAACGATTGTAGAAAGAGATTCGATGCGAAACGTTTGTAACTTGGCTAGGGGGACTGATCAGCAATGCCACCATAAAGATACGCATCACATTCTCTATGATACCAGTTTGGTCCAATACAGGTATGCAGATTAATTAGGTTGAACGCAAATTTGACCTATGAATTATAAATCAATATAAAAAGCGGGCTTAGCCCAGTTTGTATTAACAAGGAAATCTATTTAAAAATGCTTGCTACTCGTACAAAACTTGTATTTGGTAACTGGCGCAGTGCTGCGCTTAAGGCTGTATCCTTAGAGAATAATAATAATAATAATAATAAAGCCCGTTTATTTCCAATCTTCATTGTTATTACATGCTTTTTTTTAATATATATTACAAATATAACATGTAGTGATTAGTTTTAAATATATGTGTATGTATGTATAAATTTGTTTTCTTTTTCTTCTACTCGCTATCATTTCTTTCTTCAGTACCATTGATCGGAACCCCTTCTTGGGTAAAGGCCTCCTCGAGCTTCTTCCAGATCTCTCTATCCATAGCTTTCTCTCTCCATTCACTTCCTGCTATCCTTTCTATATCTTCTATCCACCTCTTTCGAGGGCGCCCTCTTTTCTTTTTTCCTTTCGGTCCCTTCCATATAGTTGACTCCAGTGTCCATCTTTTGTCTGTATATCTTGCTATATGTCCTGCCCATTGCCACTTTTGTTTTAGGGCATATTGTAAGGCGTCTACAACTTTCGTTTTTCGTCTTATTTTTTCGCTTTTTACTTTTTGTATTCTTCTTAATTTCAGTATACTTCTCTCCATTGCTTTCTGGCATATTACAAGTTTAGTTTTTATTTTAGTGTTGTATGTCCACGTTTGGCACCCATATGTAAGAGTAGGTAAGATGCAGGTGTCCAAGACAGTTTTCTTTAGGTAGATAGGATATTTCCCTTTTAAGATTTCTTTCAGGGACCAGAATTTTTTCCAGCTCATGTTAATACGCCGATCTACCTCTAGTTCCTCACTTTTGTCTTCGAATGACAGTTGTTTTCCTAGATATATATAATTGTTCACATATTCAAGCGGCTTCCCATTGAGGTATATAGCGTTTATGTGGCTGTTTGTAAGTATTTTAGTTTTATCCTCGTTCATCTAGAGGCCCACTTTTTCACTTTCTTCATTTAAAGTGCTTATCATTTTTTCTAATTTGTTACTTGTATCAGCGAATAAGACAATATCGTCCGCGAATCTGAGGTGTGTAAGTCGATCTTGATTAACTCTAATCCCTTCTGCCTGCCAGTTAAGATTGTCAAAAATGTGTTGTAATACCATTATGAACAGTTTGGGAGAAAGGGGGTCTCCTTGTCTCACTCCTCTGCAAATCGGTATATCAGGGCCTCGTGTCTCTAGTTTGACTTGACTTACGCTGCCCTCATAGATGTTTTTGAGTACTTTTATGTAATTTTCTTTTATGTTGTATTTTTTCAGCGCTTCCCAAATAGCGTCATGAGAGATCGTGTCAAAAGCTTTGGTGTAATCTATGAAAGCGATGTATAGTGGCCTGTTGTACTCCTTGTATTTCTCCATTATCTGTTGCAGTACTTGTATATGGTCCGTTGTAGAAAATCCGGAGCGAAACCCTGCTTGTTCGACTGGCTGGTAGTTATCAATCTGCCGGCTCAGCTGGCTTTGTAGAATTGAGGTGAACAGTTTATAAACACTTGAAAGAAGACTAATAGGGCGGTAGTTAGAGATGTCTTGAGGGTCTCCTTTCTTGTATAAAAGGATTATATCAGATCTTTTCCATTGCACCGGTACCTGACCCGTGTTCAGAACCTTGTTGAATAAATATGTAAGTGGGTTAGTTAGCAGGGTAGCACCAGCTTTTAATGCTTCATTTCGTATGCCATCTGGACCAGGGCTTTTTTCTGCTTTGAGTTTTCTGATGTGGTTGATAACTTCCTTCTCATGTACTTGTGGAATATCGTTCATGTTTTGAGAACTTGTTCCTACTATGTCATTTGCAGTGGTGCAGGAAAATGATTTTGCATATAATTCCTTGTAAAAATCTGTGGCGCAGGTCATGATTTCTCTTCTGGTTTTTGTTTCTTCTGATTTTGATTTTAAGTTTTGAATCCAATTTTTGTGTGTGATCAATTTCTTATAGGCTTTTTTCATGCTTCTGTAGGTGTTTAGATTATTTTCGATTATTTTGTATCTGTAGTCTTTGTAGTCTTTATCTATTGCCTTACTTGTAGTTTTAAATAATATGCTCAGCTCTTCCTTCATTTCTTTGGTTTTTTGTTTTGTTTTCATTAGTTCAGTTCGTCTTGTGAGGAGAGTTCTAGTGGATTCACTAAGTATTTTGTTAGTAGTTTTCAGTTCATTATTTTTTAATCTGCATACAAGGCTGGTGTTGATGATGTTAGCTAGTTTATTGTAAAAAGTTTGAGTGTCTTCTTCTTGTTTTGTTTCCAATTGATGTATGTTGATCTCAAGGTTTCTTAAGTATGTTGATATATCGTCTTCCGTCCTTAATGTTTTAGGTTGTGATTTGTATGATGTTCTACTCTTTTTTTCTTGATCTAGCGTGTACGTAGCTCTAACTACTCGATGGTCAGATCTGAATCCAAAGCCATGTAACACTTCTACATTTCTGATCCTCTTTGGGTGGTTTGACAGTATAAAATCAATTTCGTTTTTTATGTTGCCGCAGGGGGAGAGCCAGGTCCATTTGCGGTTTTTTCGAGCTTTAAAAAAGGAGTTCATAATTGTCAGTTTATATTCCAATGCGTGTTGAACTAGTTTCTCTCCTCTTTTATTTCTATTTCCGTATCCAAATTTTCCCAGAACAAAGTTTTCGCTATCTTCTGTTTCGTGTTGGCCCACTTTTGCATTAAAATCACCGATAACGAATACGTTATCTCCTGCCTGGCTTTGAGCTACCTGCAGAGTTTCGTAGAATGAATTGATTTCTTCATCTGAAGCCTTTTCAGTGGGCGCGTATACTTGTATTATTGCAAGCAGTTGGTTGTTGTATTTCATTTTTAATAGAGCTACTCGATCTGAGAACGCTATAAAGCTGTCAATGTTGGTTTTATGTTCTTTTTTTATTAAAAATCCAACTCCATATAAGCCGAGTGTTTCACCTTTGTAGCAGAATATATATTCTTCATGTTCCTCAATTGCATAGCCCTTTCTTCTGACTTCTGCCAAACCGAGTATGTCGATTTTTATCTTTTGTAACATATATGTTAGTTCTATAAATCGTTTTGTTGTTGCTAGTGATCTTACGTTGAATGTTCCAATCTTGAGACTTTGTTGTGGTTGTTTTGTAATTCCATTTGTTTTTTCTGATCTTGCTGGAGGGTTATGGTCATTTTCCCCCACGGGGACCAGCCGGCTTGGGGGAGAGAATTTCTTTCCTATTGTTTCTTTATGTATTTTATGTTGTTTTTGTATCCGATCGCCGGTACCTGATTGCTATTGCTTCGTTGTTGTTGAAATTGTTGAAAGCGAGTGAGATCGGCCTCTCATCACCTCGAATGCATTTATTCTTTTGTTTTTAGACGAGTTTAGCGTTTGTTGTTTCCTTGGCTGCATTTCGACTTGCGGCGAGGTCGATTTCTCTCTCTTTCTTTTTTCTATGGCCCTTGAATTTTCCTTTACAATGAGTTTATCATGTTTTAAGTACGCTAAGTTTCCTTTTTGCCTCTCTTCCATTAGTTTGGGTTGCAATGACTTTCTAATTTCTAAAGTTTTCTTTGAGTAATCTTCTGTTATAAAAAACTCTTTTAGATTCTTTTTTTTCCTCATTATTTCGAATTTCTTCCATCCACTAACCAATGAAAGGAGCGTAGGCCTCGGTTTTCATTTTTGTTTCTTAAGCCAATGCGGTAGATTTTATTTATTTCATAATTTTCTACAGTTATGCCGAGTTCATCCAGAAAACACTTTTGAATGCATTTTATTAAATCCAGCGTCGTCTGCTCCTTTTCTGCTAATCCATGAATAATTATATTATTGCTCTTTTTTTCTCTCTCTAGAAGTTCAACTTTATTTTCTAGATTTTCAACTTTCTGTTTCAAAATTTGATTATCTTCTAAGACGAGTTTTAATTTTTCATCCATTTTATCAAGTATTGTATTAGTTAGTTCAATCGTTTGGTTCTGCATTTCGATTTTCATCCTATCGAATAGTAGTTGAAATTGTTCGTCCATGTTTGGCGTGTAATGGAACGCAATTAATTATTTTTAGTTGTTGGCAACTCTGACAGCCACTCAGTTGTCTAATGTGACGGTTTTCTATAATGGTTTGATAGTCTATGGATATAATTCTAACCTCAATGTTTTATTCCAATCTTCTGTGCAGATCCAGCAAATAATGCGATGTTTATTAACGATATCACTCAATCGCACTTAGTTCTTGGTTTGGGTATAATATTATTGTGAAAATTGTGGTTTTAAACTGTTTAAGTGAAATATTTTTTACGGAGCACTGACGCTATGATGTTTACAATACGAGTACCGGAACCGGACCTTTAGAGAATAGCACTACAGAACTTTTCAGCCTTATCGACCACCCGCTATGCGAGCAGTGTGCCCTGCCCACTGCCACTTTAGTTTGGCAAAATACATATAGCCATACCTATCCTCAGCAGATCTGGAAACAGCTCAACGAAAATAAAGAGTAAACAGTAAACTATTATCTGAATTTAGATTTTTGAGTTTTGAGTCTCTTTGTGGAAAACGTTTTATATTTCTAGTGTGAGAGAGAGACACAAACGATGGAACCATCTCAAAATGGTATTGCGATTAATAAAAATTGTACTTCATTTTACCTTTGCATTCGCTCAGGAGTTGATGATGACTAATCATCTCAAGTTGTTTAGTTTCGAGTAAGCAATTTTTAATGATTCGATTCAATGAAACATCTGTATGTTTTTTTTTTTTTTTTTTTTTTAAACGTTGCCCCACACTAGGAATTTCTTCCTGTATCGTGGGTGCGTTTACAAACATTTAAACTCACATACACAAACACCCAGAGCCGGAACAACTATCTGTAGGTCATACAAATATTTGTTTCGTGCGGGAATCAAACCCGCGACAGTAGATAGACATCGGATTATATTCACTATCAAGATATGCATTCAAATATACACTAAAAAGGGCGAGTTAGGCACAAAATATGCAATATCAAAATACTTTAATTCATTAAAATTCACGTTTGTTGTCACATTAATTATCACTTGTAATTTCTGTAATAACATACTACAGACAAATATTTTTCTAGATTGTCTAGAGCAAACTTGTGACGTTTGTTACTTTATATTAATTTGTAGGCTGAAAATGACCTCTACGTCCACTGACGTTATTAGAAAGAACATGAAATTTGGCGCCATTTCTGCAGAAAAAAAATCATGCCAGACCTGGGTTTTTAAATAGAACAGCAATTAATTAATAATACACCACCTTTAACTATGGAAATAAGCACTATCAAAGAAAAATATTAGATTCAATCATCAGCCTAATAGCAGTCAACAGCTGAACGTAGTCGTCTTCAATTGCACGCTATTTGTTTCGATTTTCGGCAACTGCCATCCAGCTGCTGCCAGCCACCCTGCGAAGATCGATACTTCACCTAGCCTGAGGGCGTCCTACCTTACGTTTACCAGTTCGCGGTCTCCACTCAAGAACACGATTACCCCAACGTTCAGTGTGATGTGAGCTATGTCGATAAATTTGGTACTCTGCCGAATCACCTTGTTTCGAACTGAACTTGAACTGATGGACCAGCCGTATTTTGAGTGTCCACGTCTCGGCACCGTAGGTATAACAGGTTGGACGCAAGACTTTGGTCTTCAAGTTTTGAGCGCGACGTGAAGACTCGACGAAGTTTACCAAACGCCGCCCAGCCCTGTTGTATTCTTCTGCTAGCCTTCTTCTCAAAGTTGTTCTTATCAAACTGCAGAGTTTGCCCGAGGTAAAGGTATTCTCGAATAACTTTAAGAGCACCGCCATTGACCAATCGATCCCTGAGTTACGTGTGAATTGAACCTGGGTTTAGTCCAAGTTCATCCGGAGACCGAAGCGTGCAAAAGAATCAGCTAGGCCGTCCAACATCTGCTGCAAATCATGCAGCGACTCTGCCACTATAACGATGTCATTTGCAAATCTCAAGAGTGAGACACGCCGTTTATATTAATGCCACGACCATTTAGTCCAGCGTGTTAAACATGCAATAACGCTATAGAATTAGGGTATTATATATACATGCAGGTATTATACAGCCGATGTTTAGTGATAAGCTTTTCTGCAGTTTCTTTTAATAAAATAAAGCAAAACACTCAACAATAGTAGGTAGCTTTCTATTAGTGGATGAATTATTGTAATCAGATACTAATAATAGTACTTCTGATAAATTATACTCTCAGAGATATTACTCATTACAACCAAACATACAATTCTAAACATCAAATCTATTTATCTCACACATTTATCAAACGACACACATATTACTTGATATTTTTGTTCAGTATATCGAACAATGTGTAAAAAACCATTAATGAAGCAAGGTTCAATTGTATAGAAATGAAAACACTAAAATGAGTACTTTATTTATATAGGAATTACAAATAATACACAATAATAATAAAATACTAAGTCTATCAACGGTATCTGGAATGCATAAGTTAAATCGTCTTGCGAAACAGGTTAACATTATAAGTCATTTGCATTTTTTAAACAGGATATCTCTACAAGTGATTTATGCAGTTTTATTTTCCTCAATATTCTTACAACATCACCTCATTTCAAGAAAGATTTGGTTATAACTTCTTTTATTGAAAATATCGTGCCATAAGTCCCTGTTACTCTGTCCTAACATGGTATACACAGTCAACGCCCATCGCATTCACGAATAATCCTAGTTTTTCTAACACATTCATATAAAAGTCTTCAAACAAATTAAGTAAAGCGGTAAGAGTTAAAACATTGCTAAAACAAAATACTAACGTGCATATGAAGAATAGACGCCATTTCTTAGTTGACGTTGTTGCACATATTTCACTACCCCGGAACAGAGAATACACTACTCTTATATACAAAACAAAATTAAAAATAATGATTACAATTAATACTACTACTGATAACATTGCAAAGAACTCAGACATTGAAGTTTCTATTATCCCTTGATCATTTAATAATACTGGAAGCACATAAAACAAGAAGATAGTTACAAGAGGAACACCCCAGCAAAACAGGCTACTCATAAGATACATCCTTCGAATGTCCATGATGAAAATTTTAACAAATTCAACATAAAAAATATAGCAAAACACTAATAACCAACTATTGTAGGACAGTACTCCGAGACACACGTCTACACCGATGCGTACCACACAGCGCTATGTATTCATGTAATTAAGGTACTCTTTGTATCTGCTCCTTGTGTCTCGCGGCTAAGTGCGACTGCTGTGTGTAAGGTCCTGGGTTCGATTCCGAGGTTCACAAGTGTTAATTCGTAGATGAAATGAAAGTTAATAGGCGAAGGTTTAATGCCGTTCGATTACACTGCCGCGGACAAACAAGTGAGAAGTGTCGACTGTCCGGATGGAGCCCGAGGATGCGAGTGATGGCCGAGCCGTGCTGCGTCGCCACCGCGCTGCGCACTCACACACGTAGTAGACGGTGCGCGCCGGCCACCGAGATATGTTGGGTTTAATTTCTAACAACCAGTGTTATTAGATTTTTCTTTGACTGGAGAGTCAAAGTTGGTGTTGGTATATCCCGTGCCTCTGAAAACACGTCCAGCCTTTGTTCCAGTGCCTGATCTCTCTCCAATCGTGTCTTATTATCATTACATCCGACTATGAAGCTATAGAAAGAAAGAGGAAATACTATATTATACGCCTGGGGGAGGCCTATGTCCAGCAGTGGTCGTCTTTCGGCTGAAATGATGATGATGATGATGAATAAGCTATAGAAAGAAAGAGTGCTCCAGTATTTGCTTACACACTAATACAATGTAACATCCATACCATGTCGATGGCCAGATTTGTACTATTTTAATAATAGTTTAATCTTGTTTTTGTATTTTGTATACGAGTATAACGTAACAATGCTTTTCATATTCTTAATGTGTCTAATATATTTTAAAATACTTAGGTCTAGGTTTTACTTGGATGTTTATTTCTTAATGGTAGATTATATTTATATTAAGGTATAAAGTTTAAACTAACCGGACAAATAGTATATTTTCTTGATTTGGCATAATAACGGTAAAACCGGTTTTACTATACAGTTATGTACGAAATATTTATTACTTTCTTTCTAATGACTGTCGTTTTATTCTTTTATCTATAAAGTCTCGCCATATTAACCGATTGCTCTTAACTAAAATTATATACACATTTAAAGCGGCTGTGTTCAAGTATTCTCCCAATTCCCCTATTACATCAAGGACCAACATGGGTATTTGTAATAATTCTGGTAAAGCTGTCAACACTATAATATTGCTCACTACAAATATCAAAGTGGCTATGTAGAAACGACGCCATTTGGTAGTAGATATAGTCGTCCCTCTAACACAGCCTCGGAAAAGAGACTTTAAAACTGCTACATAAATGACTAAATTAATTATCACAGGCATTAATAAAATTATCGTGGTAAACATATTAAACGTATTAACCGTAATTATTTCTCTCGTATTATAGACAAAACAAGTCAAAGCAACAGTGAAGTATATGAGTGCTGTTATAAAAGGTACACCCCAAGCAAATAGGGTACTCTTAAGGTACCTCCTATGAATGTCAATGTTAAAAACTTTTACAAAATCAACATAAAATATATAGCACAACACTAGTAACCAACAGTGGAAAGAAAGCGAACAGTACGTAAATAAAGTTAAAGGTGTAACATTTAGCACTGGATATCTCAACACTGTCTCTTTAGTAACTAGAGCGACGGACAACTGGAACACGGTAAAACGTAGCAAATTTGCTAAAATTGCACTGAGAATTACATAGTTTCTGAAATGACGGAACTTTTTGATTATGCACCACGATGTCACTCCGTAAATGGCCGCTGCCAGAGTCAGTGTCAGAAAAATCCAGGCAGTGATCACTATAGTTCTTTCGCCGACTAGTGTGAAGAATGATTGTGGTTCATCATCGCTGGTGTTGTAGGCCATGCTGAGATTTTCAATCCAAGACACGTCTATCTCTATACGAGGCGCACATTATAGTAAACTAAACCCATAAGAAGTGGATCTACTTAAGATACTGGTTTAAATACTTTTCGTCGTATATATAACAAGTTTTCAAATCAGTGTTTTAACTCCTACGACCTACGTCATTCTGACTATGACGAAGGTCATTAATTTATTTATTTTAAATATATACAGCAAACCGGAAGACGCAACGTTGAAAGGTCTCCATCAAGGTACACCGATGACATGGTGAATATCAGTGAACCGGAGTTACTGACAGTTTATAGGGCTGAAAATAATACAAAAGGCTGTTAGTCATGATTTTCGTCTTTGTAATGTTCATCCCAAGTTCAATATCGAGGCTTGCCTTGTTTCGGTCACTCAGAATTTTACCTTCAGCTGCCTGTTATGAGAATAGCATGATATCGACGGCAAAACGCAGGTGGTTGGTTTTCAGTTTTTTGTCGACAACTATGCCTTAGTAGCGCTTACAACCACAAGACCTACGGAGCTGCAAAAAAGAGATTATCGTAAATACTTGATTGCAAAGCGCTGTCTGGCGCGCGTACGCATGTCTCGCTCGAGGCATTAGCGCGCACGCGACCATTCGCCATGACCGACAGCGTTGTATCAAGATATTCCAGTGACACTGTTTATCACATACTTTTTTGGACTTTGTTCGTGCTGCCCGTAACAGCAGTCGTATGCGGAGTGACATCGTGGTGCATCATCAACAAGTTTCGCCATTACAGAAACTATGTGCTTCTAAGTGCTAGCATAGCGAACATACTTTATTTGTTAATGTTGTTTTTCATGTATTTCCCTGATAGACTTTTGGTATACTTGCCAAGTTTGAGTCTTTTTATTTTTGCTCTGATTTTGTGTTGTTTACAACTCATGCAACGACAGTGTTATATAAAATATGGGTTTTAGCTACGTAGTTTAGGGTAATTAAACCTAAACAGAAAAGGAATGATTGATCTATAAAAATATAAAGTTAGTTAACTTACAATATTAGTTAGACAAATTTGTGTTAATTTTGAAATAATATTTTCAAGACTTTGTTGTTTGTTCATTGCCTACGCAGCATATACAGTACGTTTTGGAACAATATACTAAACTTATTACATTCTGGGCATGAAAAAATTTAATAGAATAAATCGCCAGCGCACAGTTCGAAAATTATCCCTAGTGAACGTTACATTATATATATTATATTATATATTTACTAAGATAGGTGGCCTATGTACTGTTCCGGACAGTGATCGGTCTCTGTGCCGAGTTTCGTCCGGATCCATTCAGCGGTTCTGGCGAGTGGCGTGGTTGGGAGCCGAACATGCATCCGTCCGTCCGTACTTTTGCAATTATAATATTATGTTAAAGTTGACGAACAGTCTTTAACCTAAAATCAACTGAAAGTTGCCTGCCATTATTCAAAAGGGTTTGAGCTGCTGGACTGGCTATGTTTATATAAGTTTGAATAAAATCAGTTCAGCCGTTCAAAAGTTATGGGCGTTTTACTGTTTGAATCGGGGTGTTTTCGCAAGATATCGTGTCATAATCACGTGTTCAATAGATTGCCGATCGAAGCGTATCTACTATGTACTAGATAAATTATGTAGCATGAAATAAAAATGTGTCGGGGGTTTTTTCAATTTTGAAATTTTACTTGTTATCATAGTCTTCATACGCTATTCCGGCTTTTATAGAACTGACAAAAACAACCAAATTTTCTATTTTTCAAATATTATCTTAGCTTTCTGTTTTCAGTCACCTTCCAAAACGAAATAGTTACCTATCTGTTGCCAGTTTTATAATAGGCAAGGAGGTTGCCTCAAATTAGGTGAGCCCGCACTCACAGTACTAATACCTCGCGGGTGGAGCAACGAGCGGCAGCTAGTCTTTTAATAATTCTGCCAAAGAAACGCAAAATAATAAGAAAAATATAATTTTTTACTCATTAATCATATTTATTTTGGAATATTAAGATAAAATTATTAGCTAGAAGGCGGTGCTACTGAGATGTCAACTAAAAGAGATGGAAGGAGGAAGAGAGACTTTATTGATCACTAGCTGAACCCCGCGGCTTTGCTCCAATCATGTCAACTGGCTATCTACCTACCTATCTACCCTACCTACCAACCTACTCACCTGCCCTACCGATCAACGAATGTTATACGCAAAATTTTGCTACTTTGGGTTACATTATTGCAATTTTCATAAGGATCTCTAATTTATTGAAAATAAATTATAGCCTGTGTTACTCGGGAATAATTTAGCATTCCATAGGTGAAAGTATTTTTAAAATCGGTTCAGTAGTTTTGGAGCTTATTCGATACAAACAAACAAAAAAACATTTCCTCTTTATAATATTGGTATAGACAAACAAATTGCCATACGGAAAGATGTGATCATATTTTAAAAACTGTTTCTACCTATGTAAACGAACAAATTTCACCACAAACGTCTATTCTCAAAAAATACATTGTATTTTCCTTACCCACTCACCCGTCCAGGCCCCCGCGGCTGTTTTCCACTCAAGCGTACATGGGTACTGGAGTACCAAAAAAAAAACCCCGTCATACGCCCATGGGTACTACACTACCCACAGCAATGAGTCGTCTTTAACTAAAACTAGTGTAAAAATGCGGTACTATTGATTACTTTTGATAGATTATATGAATGGCTGATGAAATCGTGTTGCATGCAGCAGGATGATAATTAAACTTGAAACTTATTTGCCAAAGTAATTTGAAGTACCTACTGATTTCTTTTAACAAACTTGTTTTGTGGGATCTCGTTTATCTTGTAGCGTAGCCAATCATAGATCGAGGTCAATCCAAAGAAACGGGTATCAAACGTTATTCGTTTCGGTTACAATAACTGGATTTCTAAGCAGCGTAACTGGTTTGATTATCCTTAAAGATGATGTTCATTATATGATACCTACCTATCATCTCATTTGAAAATTGGTCTCAACAAGGCAAGTTACACAAAAGCTTGTACAAAGATTCGTATTGCAGTATTTTTCTACTGTCAATAGATTCCGAATAAAAAAAAATGAAATAATTTCTTACTTTGATAAGATTAAGTAATTGATTTAAACTAACAATTGGCTATTCGAAAGTCTGCAATTAGATATATTTTATGACACCAGAAACACGAATCAAAGCATCGATTTTTATAATTTCGTGGCTTTTTTATTTTTTGTATATAATTTAAAATATGATTTTGTCAGATAGTGATACTCTAGCTATGGACGGCAGCGTAGAAAGTGGTAAATGTATGCTACGCCGCGCGCCGTAGCGTCGGTGAAAGCTACGGTCGTAGCGGGTGTCGCTACGCCGTATCAAACCTAAGTCGCCGGAATGGCGGACTTTCCTGACCCGATAGACGTTATACATTCTAAATTTCTGATTTTTCTCCATATGTTAAATACCGAGCCCTATTCCACCTAGCAATACTATCTTTTTTATTGTAATACTAGCTTCTGCCCGTGGCTTCGCCCACGTAAAAAGAGTTTTATCATCGCAAGGTAATACAAACTATCCTATGTCCTTTCCAGGGTCTCAAACTATGTCCATGCCAAATTTAATCTGAATCGGTTCCCCACTAAAACCTCACAAACTTTACCTCTTTATAATATTAGTATAAACAAAAGGACGATAGAAATCAACAGGTCTTATAAAAAACTTGATATTTTTTTCAGTCAGCTTTGAAATGGACATGAATAGTTGAGAACGTCATCAATCAGCTAAAAGATGGCCATCAAGGGACGTAGGCCTATCTCAATCATCGTCACATCGAGCGCACCTGGGCTGCTCAGCGGATATCAGCAACCTTCACCAGAACATTTGACATCCACTTGCTGACCTCTACACCACACTATAACGACCTCCACACCACACCATTACGACCTCCACACCTCATAAAAATTAAATTAATAAATTTATAAATATTTTACTATAATTTAATAATAATTTATTAATATTCCAATAATAATTCAATAATAGTTTAATAATATTTTTTAAAATAATTGTTTTCTTTTAAGTGTTTTAATTGGTTACTCTATTCCTTCCTTTTTCTCGTCCTTTACCAAAGGTCAATATTTGTAAATAAATTGATTAAAAATCGAAGATTTATGGGGGGAGGGGCTGGTAATTTGTGTGACAGGATTTCCTAGTGCAGATACCAGTCTCCCACAAAGGATTAAATAATGTTGCACTTTTATGTAATAGTTTGTAAGAAACCTTTGTGGATGAGAAATAAATACTTATGTTATGTTATGTTATGCTAGCTGTATTCCCTAGCTCAGGCACTTCATTGATTATTTGATTAATTGGTTGATTATAACCCACTCCGTCTCTTAGAAAGGAGGCCTAGGTCCCAGCAGTGGTAATGATGAACAGTATGACACGCATAACATAGGAACCAAGAACCAAAGATTGTTTTTTTATACTATACTAGCTGTACATACTATTCGTTAAAACGCCTCGCCACGAGACGTAAAAAAGTGTGATAATATTTTTTTTTGGATGGACCTTTCCGGGTATATGCAAAAAATATCACCAAAGTTTAATCACAATCCGATCAATGGAACGTATTGAAGAAAAATGTACAAACACTTATTTTTATTAATATAGATTAGATAATAAGGTTCACATATTGTATAATTGCCTTATAAATACATGACATCGCACCAAATTACATAGGTTTAAAAAAGGTAAAAGATTTTTGAGCATTTATTGTTCTGGCTTATTATGCGTGACCAGATGTCTACCCTGAAGAGGGTGGATAATAGGAATTCACTTCTGATTGTTCTGCCGACTTTTTACCCCAAGTACTGTCGATCTTTAATTTCAAAAAAGTTAATTTTAAAATAAAAAAATCGACTGATTAAGAAGCGAACTAAAAAGCTGTAAACAAGAAAAATCATGCTGTGCAGTCAGAGGAAACATATTCGCGAACTGGCTGACCACTGATCCTCCGACTGCACAGCATGATTTTTTCTTGTTTACAGCTTTTTATTTTAGTTCGCTTCTTAATCAGTTGGTTTTTTGATTTTAAAATTAACTTTTTTTATTTACAACTTTTTAGTTATATTTTTTCTAATTACTTTTAAACATATAAGTGGTTTGTAATATATTTATATAATATATTTTTGTAATCACCTCTTAAAACCCTTCATTTTGACACCCCACTCGATGGGTTTGGAAGATAAAAAAAGTTGGGACCCGCACAATATGGCGCCCAAAATCCGCCATGTTTATTTTTTTAGAACTTCGCCTATCTAAGAACACTTGGGCGGTCAAGACTTATCTATCGATGTCTTAATTATATAAATCGGTCAAGCTGTTTAAAAGATATGAGATAATAAAGAATATTACATAAATAAAAACATACATACATACAAGATACGCGCGAAACACAAAACCCAGTCGGGTAAATAGTTAAATACCGAAGTAATATTTATATGTTTGTATGAACAAGGAAAAAGTATCTCGGTTTAATAATTATGTGCGACTCAGTGCGTCTTTAGCGTGCGTACGGAGCACACGTCACATGATCATGTTTAGTGCCGATGACGTTGATTCATCCTTAATCTTTGACTGGTCTGTGATTGTGCTGTCTCTGGGAGTGCTCGTGTACGGAGTGACCTCATGGTGCATCCTTCAGAAATTCCGACACTTCAGAAACTATGTGTATCTAAGTGCAATACTTGCAAATGGCTTACGAATATTTACCTATTCTGTGATATTTCGTGTTTTTGTTGAGCATTCGTCTGTTCTTTACGAGTCTGCAGTATTTGCATCAGATTTTCTTCTCTGCTACTTTGCAACAGCGCAGTGCTACTGGTTGTTGGTGATATGTTGTATATTTTACGTTGATATTGTTTATGTTTTTCATGGAGAAACACGAAGGAGATTTCTAAAATGTACCATCGCAGCCTGGGGGATGCCTTTGATGACAACGCTCTTTTCTTTTTATGTTATGCCTAAATTTGTAGCGTTAGACAAACAAGATTTAGTAAACCTTTCAATTATTCAATTACCGTTATTCATCAACGTCATTATTTACGTAACGATAGTGTCTTCTCTGTTCTGTTGTTCTGAGGGTAGTGTGGGTTCTGCTACTAACAACTGGCGTCGATTTTACATAGCTACGTTGATATTCCTGTTTAGCGACGTCATATTTCTGACCGGTTTTGTACTGAATCAATTATTGGAACTTCCGCCATTAGCTCAATCACTTTTATCAGACTCGCAAGTTATAGTACTAGATATATTTGTTCCGTTAGTTAGAGCTAATAGAGAATTGTGGCGAGATTTCTATGCGAAAAGAATGGCAAGGAACCTCTATGAATATTAAATTTTACGAAAAACGTTAGCTCTACAAGCTGTGTGTGAACATTTTAAAATTGGAAATAAAATGTTCAATACCGAATTTGCTGTTTTTTTTACCTTGAGGCTTAGTTGCATCTTGAAGAAGACGCGGTTTATTAAACTTATCATAGTTTTTTGCTGCTATTGTGAGATCCGACTGTATTATAGATTAAAATATTTTCTCATAAAAAGCGAAAAGATGGTAAAAGGCCGAAAGATACACTTACAGTAGAGAACCAAGTAGGTTACTGATTAGACTAATGAACGCTCAAACTTCAGTGCCAGTGTAATGGCCGGGACATGGCTCTCATTGGCTACATGGATAGATCATTGACAAGGTAGACTGATGGTCTTGTAAAGGTCGACAAAGGATGTGCGTGTGAACTGAGGGACCACACTGGTAATTCGCAAAATAAAAATCGTAGGATTTAGTAGTAGGAATTTGTATACAAATATATTAAAAACTACAGCCCTTAAAGTGTGGTCCCTCAGTCCTCACGGACCATCAGCCAGATCTCGGGAAGTATCTGAAAAATTAAGGTGTTGTGATTACAGACTTTTAGTAAAGAATTTGTAAAGATATTTACTTAATAACAGACCACAAAGCATTATAGATAAAAAATATTACGGCTAAGCTGTGGTCCCTCATACCACACAAGAAAGATAAATATTTTAGTGAATATTATCGAATCAAATAAATAAACTCGTTCTTTTTCTACATAAAGTTTTAGTAAGAAACTTGAAACATTAAGTAAAAAAGAAATGGAAAATAAATATCGACGCAATTTGAAGATAGCGATTAATAAAAGTGGTCACTCAATCCTCACATCCACTGACATAATATATGGATGTACGAGCTGCTCGATGAGAGTTATATCAGAAAGACTAGTGTACTTAACTTTTAGCAGAAATTTTCAACTAAATAATAGTTATTTAAAACTGTTAGCTCTTTAACTCTTAGCTGAGATAATATTATTTTTTAATCCTATGAAAATAGATAGAGTAGTGTGACCACACAATGAAACAAAATGTAGACAGTACTATTATACTTCATTTAGTATAGCATTAAATGAAACGAAAACATTGTTGAACTGTTAATTTATGTTTAATGTGTATCAGCTCAGTTGTTTTTACGTACGCATAGTGTTTATGAGGATAAATAAAACAGGAAACTAAGAACATGTAATTACGTACGGCTGTAGTCGAGGATGCGAATAAAACCGATATAATTTACTTAATGAATTTAATTAAAGTAATTATTAAATTTAGATCGGTAAAATTGAGATGCGCGACATTCGCTCGATGTGAGAAACAAGAGTGAATCACTAATACACTAAATCAATATTCATCACTGTTTTTGCGCAATCTTCGGTCCCACGCCATTGCCATATTTGCATGTTTACTTTACATACTACTAACTCTGATTTTATGTGATCAATGAGTCTTCAATCTCACATGATCACTAATAGCTGCACTTGTGTGTAGCTAATTAACATAACCTAACCTAGCTTTATCCATGCCGTGAAACTCTGTTATTGGCTTAAGAGATAATTGTCATCATCTCGCTGTCACTGTGCAGTGTGTGTGTGTACAGTTGAGTTGTTTGATGTGAGTTGACGAAAACCACAGATATCACCACAGTAAACTTTATTCGTAAAAGTTACACGAAAGTTAAGTTGGATGCTAATCCGCGATTATAGCGCTACGGCAGCTATTGGTCAACTAACTAAATATAATAATAAAGTAAATAAAAACGAGTATTTAAAAGTAGGTCGCGGCGTAAACAATTTGCCTGTACGTGAACCGTACATGCTCCCGAGGGAAAAGTGGGATGAGCATCCATTACAAAGCAAATAATAGTATAATTAAAGTGGAAAGTAGTTATTTAAAGTTAAAAAGTAAACAATAGTTAATGTGTAAAAATATGTAAAAATATAGGTATAAGTTATAACACTCAATTTAGTCGAAGTGAAATGCTTTCATCGGCTGTCTTGCTTCGCTGTAAACGGGCTCCGCTGCTGTCGAATGCATTTCTTGTAGCTCGATGTCCCCTCCAAAGTTATCCCTTCCTCTAGGTGTCACTCCTCTTTCGGCAGAGAGTGTTTTGACGTCTTTCTTTGCTTTCAAACATCGTTTAATAATAATATAGAGGGCAAGCGCAGCGATTCCTCCCAACAACAAAGAAGTAACCGAGTAGAGGTAAATGTCGTGACTTGACATGTCAGACGCCTTCGGTAATATTTCTCTGCTTTTCTGGGATTCCAACTGCTGGGCTACTTTTCTTATTTCTACTGCAGTTGGCGTTTCTTGTTCAGTTATATTTAATTTTGCATTCTGCCAGCCGAGGTCAAAGATGTGGTTAATAGTCGAATTAATAGTTGGTATTTCTATCTCTGTTTTCATGTTAAAAGTACTTCCCAGCTGATTGTGTGTAAATATTGTGGCGTCCTTTTTCTGTAGTAAGCACTTTGATTTCAAGGAAATCACTCCAGTCCCGTCAATGACCGCTGGCGTAACTTGATCGTTACATATGACGCGCATCAGCTGTTTCCCGCACAACGTAAATAGCCACATGTTTAATTTGTGAAGCTTTGTCCAGGTTTCTTTGCATGTTACGTCATTGAGGACGCATGATAAAGACTCTTGTTGGTTGAAGACTTGGGCCTCACATGGGGCGTCTTTATCGTGCATATTGTAGACAGGATTACGTGAGACACAAGTGAATTCGTCTTCTCCGTATGAAGTACATTGGCGCATGTCTTGGTCTTCCATTGTTATGTAAGATTTTTTTACAAAGTTGATTGCGATGAAGCTTGAACTTGGTTGTACGAGTTTTAAATGTCCTTGTCTAAGGAACGGTATTGGTATGACTCGATATATCTTGTAGTCTTCATCGCTCAACAAGGGGATGTGTATTTCAAATAGCATGTAGTTGTTTGTTATTCGAGCCTTCACATGGATGAGGTCATAGATATTTTTCAAATCCCTTTGAGTGTCCTTTACAGGTAACGATAATCCCTGTGGTAACATTCCGGATATTATGTTTAGCTGTTCGATCAGTTGATTAGCAGGAAATAGATGGGTATCTAAATGCCCTCTGTAAATGTTGGCGAGAGTATTTATCAGCATTTCCAATATTCGGTTTAGATCACTTATAATCAGAGTTGACGTCACGGCAGCGGAATTTATGTCATTCATTGTGAATAGCATTTGTGCCTTGTTCACTATTTTTGTGATTTCGCTGCAAGTTTGGTTCATGTAGATGCGCAATGTTTTGAATTGTTCATCCATAAAGGCTGTGTTCCTTTTTATAACGTTGTTTTCAGCCTCTACAATTAATGTTTGGTTTTTCATAAGTTGTAGTAGGTAGTTATCATTTGATTGTAGATTCTGTATGTCTCTTTCGTACTTTTCGGCAAAGTCTGCGTCGAGCACTCCGAAAAGAGTTCTTGCTAATTTCCCAACTCCATCAAAGTAACCTCGTTTTGGTCTTGAGTGTTGAGTGAGCAGCATAGAGTTGTAGTCGGCTAGGTGACTCAGTTCATGACGTAGGTGGCCGACAATTGTTTCGCAAGGCGTGTACTCATGTGATATTCTTTGGCATAGTTTATCTATTTGGTTCACATAATCATTGATCTGACCATTTGCTTGCCAGTATGACGTTAAGTTGTAATAAACCAATAGGGTCCATTCATCATGTATTAGTTTCATTTGCCCAGCTTCATCGAAGTAAATCGGATGATTGCTTGATATAGGTGTAACCTTCAAGTTCAAGTTATTCGTTGGCGCTGATTGTGCAAGCCCCGTCATTGCTAGTATGACTAGGAGAACTAGTGACAGCCAATTGTTTTTATTTTTTGCTGTGCCTCCCCGTTTTGTAGTTGCCGGAGTAGGTCTCCTTTGCTCTTCCTCTTCGTTTACCCTAGGTTCTTCGGGTTTAAGTGGTAATGGTGCTAGCTTCGTTATTGGTCGCTTAAGTGACCCTTTCCTTGTTTTTAAGGTAACAACCCGTACTCGACCATCGGCGCCTGGATGTAGTTCCTGGACTCTTCCTATAGCCCAGCGGCCAGGAGGTAAGTGCTCATCTTTGACTAATACTAGGTTTCCTAGTTTCAGGTTTTCTTTTGGTTGCTGCCATTTGCTTCGGGTTTGCAGTTGATGTAGATATTCGTTCAACCAGCGCTTCCAGATGTGTACGTTCATTTGTTCAACAAGCCTCCATCTGTTTCTTAGATCGTGCTCAGCAAAATCTTGTTCTTCTTGTGGTAGTGACAGTAGGGGGCCACCAATGAGGGAGTGGCCGGGAGTTAGATATTCCAGGTCTTCGAAATCCTCTGTTAATGGGCACAGCGGACGAGAGTTAAGACAGGCTTCAATTTGATTTAGTAAAGTAGTGAATTGTTCGAAAGTAAGCTTCTGTTCCCCCAGTACTCGATGTAGGTGATATTTCATGGCTTTGACAGCAGCCTCCCACAGGCCTCCAGCTGTTGGCCAAAGTGGTGCATTGAAATGCCACTCAATTTGTAAGTGGCTCATCTCATCGAAGAATTCAGAATTCTTAAACGTATTGTGTTTCTCAAATTCCTGTTGAAGTAGTTTTGCTGCGCCCACAAAATTCGTTCCGTTGTCGGAGAATACGTGTCTGGGTGTACCCCTGCGGGCACACATCCTTTTGAATGCGGCGAGGAACGTTTGCGTAGTCAGGTCCGACACCAATTCCAAATGCACAGCTTTGGTCACCATGCATATGAAGATTGCTATTGCCTTGCAAGTTTTAACGCCTCTTCCTTTGTTGATTTTCACATCAACATGCCCAGTATAGTCTACGCCTGTGTTTGTGAACGGTCTTGATGGAGTTACACGCTCCTTTGGCAAGTCTGCCATCAGTTGTACGTTTCGGTTTGGTTTGAAACGATGACATCGGACGCATTGTCGTAGCTCCTTCTTGACTGTTCTGCTACCTCCAATGACCCATAATGTTTGACGTAAATGGGCCAAAGTGAGTCGGGCGCCTCCGTGGAGAGTGTTGCGATGAGCCTCTTGAATAATAAGCTCCGTTAATCTTCCTGTAGCCGGATGAATAATAGGATGTTTAGCTTCGGGAGATAATGTTGAGTAGCCTAGTCGGCCCTTCACGCGCAATATTCCACGGTCGTCAAGGAATGGGGTTAACTTCAGCAAGCTGCTTTTTGTTGATATTGGTCGATTTTTCTTTAAACATTCAATTTCGTCGCCATAGTTTTCATTTTGAACGTTTTTGATGAGCAATTCTGTTGCTCCCATAATGTCTTGTGGTGACAAACACATAACCTCCTTTTTGTTACCGCAGTCGGCTAACTTATTGGCTGAGTTTAGTGTGCGTTTTTGCTTACGAATATTGCTTATTCGTACAATCCATCCAAGCACTCGTATTACGCGTTTATAATTACTGTTTTTATTCAGTAATGTATCAATTATTTCACAATTCTTGTATGTGACTGCGCAGCAGTTTATTTCCTGCAACTCAGTGTTTGTTGTGTAGGTCAGGTGATTGTGCTGATGAATTTTTGGCATGTTTGTTTTTAACCAATCTGGTCCATTCCACCAAAGTTTAAAATCTAGGAGTTGAAATGGTGTAAGCCCTCGAGTTGCACAGTCAGCAGGATTTTCTTCTGACTTCACATAGTTCTAGCAGTTTGCTGAGATAATGATGTTTATTTGTTTTACTCTGTTAGCTACATATTTCTCCCATCGGTTTATATCGCCCTGCAGCCAGGCTAAAACGACCTTGGAGTCGCTCCAGCACCTTAAATGTAGTTTTTTAGTGCTGAGAGTGTTCCGAACCTTTTCTAGCAGTTTGGCTAGTAAAACGGCCCCGCAAAGTTCCATTCTAGGTACAGTTATCCTGTTGCTGATTGGTGCAACCTTTGTTTTTGCAGTAATTAGTGTAGTCTTGTATTCGCCGGCTTCAGTTTTCACTCGGCTATAAATGACGCACGCGTAAGCTTTTTCGCTTGCGTCGCAAAACGCGTGTATCTCTAGATTGTTTTCTTGACATTGTAACCATCGTGGTATGGAAAGTTTGTTTAGAAAAGGGATATCTTTTCTAATTGTTTCCCATTCTGTAGCGAGATCGTTGGGTAAGCGTTCATTCCAGTTTGTTTTGCTTATCCAGATTTTTTGGAACAGAAGTTTGGTTTTTATTGTAAGTGGCGATAGTAATCCAAGTGGGTCGTATAGCTTGCTTATTTCGCTCAGTAGCACGCGTTTTGTTAGTTTTTTCGTGATTGGTAGATCCCATTGGTATGTGAAGCTATCGTTGTCTTGATTCCACCTCATGCCCAACATTTTTGAGTTTGTTGTTTGTTCTGGGCTAAAGTCGATGTTCGTATTGCGGCTCTTTTGATCATCTCGCAAGTCTTCTAAGATAATCGGTTCGTTCGTTTTCCATTTTCTCAAGTTAAATCCTCCTTTTTTCAGCAACTCAATTAGCTGTGTGACCAGTGTTTTCGATGCGTCGAGAGTATCCTGTCCGTAAACCAAATCGTCCATGTAGAAGTAGTTTTTCAGGACGTTTCCAGCTTCCGGATAGGTATCTTTTTCATCTTCTGCGAGTTTGTGTAGAGTGCGCATTGCCAGATAAGGTGCACTTTTCGTTCCGTAAGTTACTGTGCCCAACTGCCAATCTTGTAGAGGTTCCTTAGGGGAAGATCTCCAGATTATAGTTTGCAGATGTTGTTGATTTTCGTTTAGCCTGATGAACCGATAAAGTTTTTCTACATCCGCCGTAAAGACGTATCTGTACGTTCTCCAATTAATTAGTAGTGTCAGTATATCCTTTTGTAAGTTCGGTCCGCAGTACATGTGATCATTGAGACTGCTGCTGTCTCCTTTTGTCTTGTACGACGCGTTGAACACTACTCTTAGTTTTGTTGTAGTGGACTCAGCTCTCATCACGCCGTGGTGAGGTAGGTAAACGCGGCCCCTACTTTCTTCTGTGACTGGTTTCATGTGTCCCATAGCGATGTATTCGTTCATAAAACGTTTGTACTCGTAACTGAGTTCTTTGTTTTTTAGCATTTTCCTTTCCAGTTGAAGGAACTGTGCTAATGCTTGTGACCTTGCATTGTTTAAGTTTGTTTCGTAGTTAGGCTTCATAGGCATTTGTACCACATATTGTCCGTTCGCCAATCTTGTGGTAGTTGCGTTGTAATAATCTTCACAGTGTTGTTCCTCACTAGTTGACGATGACTTGTCTGGAATTTCCTCGGATTCCCAAAATCTTGCCATGTTTTCGAAATCGTTTAGTGTTACCAAGCAGTTGAATGTCTTTACATTCCCGCATAGAATCCAGCCTACTTTCATTTGTTGAGCTACTGGGTATCTCTCACTCCTGATGACGCCGTTTAGGATAAGTTCCGAGTAGATGTCCGCGCCCAAGAGTAGATCGATCGGGCCCGACAGATTGAACTGTGGATCCGCTAGTTTTAAGTTTTCCAAATAGTCCCAGTTGCTGATTGGGAACGATGCGGTAGGTAAGTTGCTTATGAGTGTTTTCATAATTAATGCTTCAAAGTTTAGTTTGTAGTCTGAATGTATTGACTGGCATTCTAAGGTAATGACCTTAGAATGCCAGTCAATACATTCAGACTCTTTGCAGTTGCCGCTAAGGGTTCCGACGCCCGATACAACAGCGCTCACTTTACGTCGCTGTAATCGGAGGCGTTGTGCCGCGTTTTCCGTTATTAGGCTCACTTGTGAGCCTTGGTCTAGTAGACCTCTCAAGTTGATGAAGTTTCCATCAATTGTTTTGACTTTCAGGAGTACAGTGGTCAACAACACTTCCCTTTGTTCGTTCGTTATGTTGTTGACCCCATAGGAAGTCGAAAGGGTCGACGATGGGTATTCCTCCCTTGTTGCTTGTTTGTTGCTAGATAGTTCTGTTACATCTTCATGCATAAGTGTATGGTGTGCCTTATGACACAATTTACACGTCTTTCGTGATTTGCATTGTTTTTCTCCGTGGTTGAATAGGCAGTTTTTACAAATATGCAAGTTGCGAATTGCGTCATTTCGTTTGTTTGTGTCCATAGCCAAGAATTGTTCGCAATTCATCAATACGTGATTAGTTTTGCATATTGGGCATGTTTTTGCTGTCGTGAAGAAGGTTTTTGGTGAGTTTTGTGACTTGTTAAAGTACGATGACCCCTGCGTTTTATTCTTATAGTTGTAATTTCGGTTTTCTGATCCCTTATGAGGCTGCTTTTCCGATTTCCATGGTTTGTTTGATGTCGAAAATTTTTGACTACTTCCCTGCAGAGCTTCCAGTGACATGAACTTTGATTCTAAAAACTCGGCGAACTCTTCCAGGTCGGGAAATTCCCTGGGATGTTTGATCTCCTTTATATATTCGTTATACGTATCGCTATCTAGTTTTTGAATCAATAGGTGGACCACGATCGGATCCCAATTGGTGATGTCCAGCCCGATGTTTTTGAGCCCGTTCAAGCACTCCATCATGACGTCATGAAGCTTCCGTATGCTTGTTGCGGTTGGTTGCTGAATACTAGGTTGATTCAGGAGTGTATTCATGTATGATGTAAATAACAGCCGTTTGTTGTCGTAGCGGTGGGTCAGCATGTCCCAGCAAGATGCATAGTTCTCAGCACTGATGCCAAGATGCTGTACCAGTTTCTCTGCCTCACCCTTCAGTTTTGTTTTCAAGTGTTGCATTTTTTGAGCCTTCGAAAGTGTCGGATTGTTGTGTACACTTTCGAGGTAGAGGTCTCTAAAAGTCAACCACTGGTTATAGTTGCCATGGAAATCGGGTATTTGAATTTTTGGCGTAGATTTCTCATAATGTGCATTGTTCCAGATGTTGTGTTGTAGTTTCCTTTTCAGGTCATCATAGAAGTTTTCTGCTGTATTGTATTTCTGTTGATAAATTGAGTCCTCATCTTGTAGTAGGTAGTCTAGTTCCCATTTTACCTTTTCGATATGCTCCCATTTAGTTTTCAGGGTGCTTAAGTTGTCTTCTAATTCCCATTTTTCCATCGGTACTGCCAATGCTATGTTTACCTTCTCCACAGTACGTTCGAACGCTATAAAGTTGCAGTATTGCTGACGCAAAAGAACTTGTTGCTTTTCCGCCGACTCGCTTGCTTCCCGAGGAGGTACATGGAATTGGATATCGTCGAAAGTAAATTTCGATTGTCCCTTACCTTGCTTAGGCGTAGCAGGTGGTTGTTCCGTCTTACCAGCAGATGCAGACGGCAATTCTGATTTACGTTTCAACATGTCTTGCAGCACTTCTTCATACATCTTCTTCGTACAGTTGAAAATGTCGTCGTTGAAGTATTGAAGGTCTGTTGCTCCAGACTCTTCCAGTAGTTGATGGTTGTGAACAAACTTCTCCCAGTTATTGTTCAGCCGAGAAAGACGCTCCTCCAGGTACGCCAAGTTCTTCCTGGTGGGACTGTCCTTCTTGTAGTTGGTGAAAATAAGCTTCAAGTCTCTGAAGGTTGTTTCTTGATGGCTTATCAGTTCCGTTACGCTGTGTACCATGGTTATTAGTAATTGGTTTGACCGTTGGTGGAGTAGAGTTGTATCACCGCAGGTACTAGTTCACCAAAGTTGCGAAGTTTCCGCAAGTTTTGGATATCAAGTGCGTTAGCGCCCCACTATCGCGATCCGCTCTTCTGGGACTCCAGCTAGACAGATTCGCTAACGTTAACAGAGAGAATACGCACCTGTTATATCCGGCTCGAAGGACCAGTTTTATGTACGGCTCAGAGGTAGCCGGTTACTTACAGTTGAGTTGTTTGATGTGAGTTGACGAAAACCACAGATTTCACCACAGTAAACTTTATTCGTAAAAGTTACACGAAAGTTAAGTTGGATGCTAATCCGCGATTATAGCGCTACGGCAGCTATTGGTCAACTAACTAAATATAATAATAAAGTAAATAAAAACGAGTATTTAAAAGTAGGTCGCGGCGTAAGCAATTTGCCTGTACGTGAACCGTACAACTAAGATGCTAGTAACGTTGATACAACTGCACTGGGCTGTTCATTGACAGTGAGGTGAACATCTATTCATGTAAATTTGTAATAAGCTGTTGAGTATCCAAATAAATAAATAAATTGAATTGCTGAGAAGGCAAAACTCACGGTGCAGAATGCAATGCGGTGTTAGTCATTCAGTCAGTCTTAAGAATTTAGGGTTACGCAAGTGGCGACATAACAAAGTGGGTTTACACTCGACAACAACAATTTCTTTTTTTTTTGCGTGGAGAAATGCTCATGCATACTGCGCTACCACGGGGAGATAGCGCAGTTATGTGGGAATCTAAGCGTGTGGCCGTAACCACCCCAGGGACCAAACTAGCACATGGGTGCCAGACGACCCCGTGTATGGCACCCTTGGTCCCCTTGTGACGGGTCAGGGTCAATGGCCCCGCCACCTACCATTTTTCGGCCGCAGGGGATAGGGAGAGCGGCCAACGCTATACCGGCACTCCTCCTCCCCTGCGGCCCCACCGCGTCCGCCATCAGATGGTGGCGACCCCGTGTAGGCCGCGGAAGGTAGGGAGAGCGGCGCACCGCAATACCGGCACTCCTCTCCTGCCGCGGCCCCCAACCCACAGCCGCGATATCGTATGGGTATGGGAGACCCCATACGACATCGCGGCCCGCCTCAGTTGCGATGTCGCCTAGGCAGCACCGCAACCTACATGTTGGCTGCTACGTCGTCGGCTTATCGGCAAAAGCCCTGACGAGCGGACCCTCCTCGGGTTCCTCTTCGCTTCACCGTGGGTGACCAAGCCACGGTTACTGAGCCCCCCCGCATCGACAAAGCATGGGGTGGAGCTCCGAAGTCTACACTCCTTGTCTTGGAGAGAACGCAAAGAGCCATACTGAAAGTGTCTTCGTTTCTACCTTACCGTTACCCCACAGAGCTCTTATATAAAGCAGCCAAAGTTATGACAGTTCGTCAACTTTTCATTAAAAGCATAAGCAACACTCTATGCTAAAATACCACCCTTCGACTTCACAAGGTAAGAGACGATACAACCCCGTAGATCGCCCAGACATTCGACTTTTAACCCAATTCTCTAAGCGTTTCTTCTGCCATCTGGGAGGTTTTCTTTACAATAAAATTAATAGTATGCTACCGATAGTTAATCTTACTAAGAACATGTGTAAAAAGAAAATAACTTCCTTCCTACAAGAATTTAATTATGAAGACACCGAAAAACTACTTGCTACTTTAGTGTAATACTACTAATGTAAAAAAACATACACACACACGCACCATCACACACACTCACCACCACACACTCTCAAACAAACCATACACACTTACTAATACTTATCAATAACTATTGTGTTCGTGTTCACCGATTCAATACCTACCTAAAAAATAATGCATCGAGATAATGATTGTGTTAAGGGCGGAGTCCTGGTGTCCTGAAATACAAGCTTGCAGCCTACTTTAGGCACCAGTCTCCCATAATAGTAATAAGCTTGTTAAGTCAAATGATGTATTGCGTAATATTGTGGTGAGAAATAAACATATTTTTATTTATTTATTTATTTAAAGCGGGAACCCACCGGGGGGGTCGACAACAACACTAGATAACAAACATTAGGAATTTGTGTTATTGGTGTAATAAAACAGTTGGTAAATTGTGCATTTCCCTGTTGATACACCAGTCTTCCACAAATTAATTGTACAATTGTGACTGTAGACTCTTTAATTTATTGTCTGTAAATTTGTGGTAAGAAATAAATAAATTATATAATATTATAATAACGTGTAATACACATAATATTAATAGCCGTTAGGCGACGTGGTGTCATAGGTATTATGCCATGCGAATTGCGGACGGTGGAAGTTTATGGAAGGAGGTGCATAACGTGTGCTCGACTGCTCGCTCTCTTTTGCTGCTGGCACGCTGACCAAGAAGAACGTGCTTCCTGACAGCTATGGTGTGCCTGACTTATATTTGGCATTCTTAATTAAGGATTATACACATTTATTTATTCCATGGGTGCATGCAGCTAATGGTCGTGAAATCAGGCGCGTTCGAATGGCTGGCTTACCTTTATTAATTGTTACTGGCTGGATATGCTTTGAAGAGTCATTCATATTTAAAATCATCTGGATGTCAACAACTACGAGAGCGCCAGAGACGCTTAAGCGCGTGTTATTTTAGGAATAATTCCTATATTTACCGCAAGTAAAACGTATTATTTAATAGTTACCCTTATGGGCTGACAGAGACTATGTTTTTGTTACGGTGTAAGAGAATAGCACTATCTTTTTTTGTGTAGCCTATATTTTTGTAATTTAATTCATACAAACATATTCTAAACAACTAGACTAGACTGGGTATTTACACAAATAATAATAAATGAACAAGTTTATTACGAGTATGTAATTTTTCTTAGCGTCGTGCGTGACAGCTAAGATACAAGGATACCACATTAACAAAACATGAAGAAGAAGAATTAAAAGGTCTCATAAGCCCTGTCGCAGGTCTGTTGGAAGAACTTTCTTTTGAAATAAGAGCAGTTTTGAGCTCTTCTATCAGTATAAGTTACTTTGATGAATAAATAAAAAACTATTTGAAAGAAAAGCAAGCTGTGAGCAACCTAGAAAGGAAAGGCCACAAGAAACTGTTGAATGTAAGTCTGGGTCCTACTTTCACGTTTGATTGATACAGGTTGGGAAAATAAACCTGAGGAAAAATTTATGGAAAGAGGTCTTTAATAATTTATCTTTTAGGAATATGCATGAATAAAAATAGCCAGTCGTGGATTTTGTCGAGGAAGTCAAAACTTAAAACTTTAGAATAACTGGCTGCTAATGATAAACAATACGCGCAGCGCCTGTTTACTGGCGCCACACGGCCCATTATCATGTTGGTGACGCGAACTCATAATTTTGGCTGTACCGAAAATCGTTCAACGCGGTTAAAGCATAAAATATTTTTGTCACTTCAAAATATTTGCTCTTTAACCAGTTTAACGATAAATATTCAAAAATAGAATAATAACAGTGAAGTGGCGTCGCGGACTTTGATGTTACAGCCCAATTCGGATTACTCTTTCTCATAATTAACTTTTGCAGCTTTATAACTTCATCGTTAAAGATTATTTAAATTCGTTCATACTAGAGCTAATAATAAACAAATAAAAATATTACATGCATAGTCCCTATTTACTCTAGTCAAGGTTGAGGTCCGCTGGAAAGAACTAAAAAGCACTATCTACGATTGAAATACTAAATTTAATTGTAAGAGATTGATCACGTGACATTGTAAGAGATTTTAAGAGATTGTTCACGTGACATAGTAAGAGATTGATCTCGCGACATTGTAAGAGTTTGATCACGTGACATTGTAAGAGATTGATCACGTGACATTGTAAGAGATTTTAAGAGATTGTTCACGTGACATAGTAAGAGATTGATCTCGCGACATTGTAAGAGTTTGATCACGTGACATTGTAAGAGATTGATCACGTGACATTGTAAGAGATTTTAAGAGATTGTTCACGTAACATAGTAAGAGATTGATCTCGCGACATTGTAAGAGTTTGATCACGTGACATTGTAAGAGATTGATCACGTGACATTGTAAGAGTTTGATCACGTGACATTGTAAGAGATTGATCACGTGACATTGTAAGAGATTTTAAGAGATTGTTCACGTAACATAGTAAGAGATTGATCTCGCGACATTGTAAGAGTTTGATCACGTGACATTGTAAGAGATTGATCACGTGACATTGTAAGAGATGATCGTGCGACATTTCGATAGCACTTGGCGTTCCCATAAACCTTTTGACAGTATTCCAATCACTATCGCTACGCTTTCGTTGATATAATGTCACTTGGATAGAGCCTCTTAGCGCCATATTTTCAAACTGAAAGCAAAAAGAAAGATAAAGTATTTAATTTCCACAAAACTACATACAAACATAAGCAGATTACAAGAACAAAACAGTAGCAGTATATTTTGCTCAATCTAAACCCTTGGGCAGAAAGTCTGACTATTACATCTCTTTGATTCATTATTAAACAAACAAATAGTGATAGTTTAAATGTTTACTTATCATTTCTGAGACTCAAAACATGATATCGAAAACTTCGCTCGATCAAAAAAAAACTGAAAAGGACTCTAAAATGATGTTTTTTTGATCATTTTCTTATTTTTCTAGAAGATTATGAAAGATTTACTACCTAAAACACATATCTAAAAAAAGTTAACAACCTATAGAACTTTATTCTCAGGGTAGAATATATAAAGAAGTTTTCGTACCACTTGCTCAAAAAAGTGACATTCTATGCTACAAAAAGCGAACATAACAATAGTCATTTTTAATCTGTTAAAAACAGGGAAAGAAAATTGTACTGAATTTCATTCATCCTCTAGGGGGAGAATGTGATTTAAATTTGGAATACCTACCGAAATTTATACTGAACTAAATCTGTGTTTACACCATTGAGTTTGTATATAAAGCATTATACATCTTTTTGAAAAAGGAATACGCATTTATTATGCAGTTATGATTATTGAATAAAATTACGAAAACCGACGAGGCCGTATGAGCTTGATGCCTTTGCTTTTCCGACAAAAAAATATTAGTCTTGGAATTTGCCGCGTTTTTGTTTTCTTCAAATACATAAATGTTAAGTTTATTTTACTTTTAATTGTCATTATTTTTTATCTCATATTATATTTGTGTAATTTCTGAAAGTATCGTCATGTGTGTCATTTCTATGGTTTTTGGGTTCGCTAAATGCTAATATGGGGTCAAAATGAAAATACAAGATGGCGCTGACCGAAATTTTTATCATGGGTGTCATTTTCATGGTTTTTGGGGTCACCAAAAGCTAATATGGGATCAAATTGAAAATACAAGATGGCGCCGACTGAAATTTCTGTTATTTTCGTCATGAGTGTCATTTTTATGGTGTTTTGGGTAGTTAATTGTGAATATGGGGTCAAAATTAAATTCCAAGATGGCACCGACCCAAATTTCAGAAATTTTCGTCATTGGTGTCATTTTTATGGTTTTTAGGTACGCAATATACGAATTTGGAGTCAAAATGAAATTCCAAGATGGCGCCGACTGAGATTTTTGAAACTTTCGTCATGGGTGTCATTTTCATGGCTTTTGGGGTCGCCTAGTGTTATTATTTATATTTTTTTCGCCATTCGCCGGTCATCGCCGTCGAAATCATTCATTCTGACAGTGTCGACACCTTAGCAAAACTTAACAAAAAACACAGACAAGGAATCGATTAGTCGACTAATAGTACATTACAGCAGAATCCAGTAAGTAAGCCTTCCTGGCCGAGTATGAGTTAACCGGACCGAACCGCAGGTGAGGTCCGGTTATATACGAGGCCAGGATGGCTTTCTTACTGGTTGAGGTTTGTATAATGCTTTTCTCAAAAATGAAAGAAAGTTTAACAACAAATTCGTTTAATTAATATTGAAGGTTACATTCATATTAGGGCAATTACTGATAGATATTGTGATCGATTTACCGGGGGCATTTATATTTGTTTGTTGTACATCTTGATTAACGGACTCTTTAATCCAACATGATTTATAAACTGAAATGACTAAATACAAACATAAAATCCCACACTATACTTCTACAACATTACTAAGTACAAAACGCAACGTGCATACTTTTTCTGCGTCGCGTTATGTGTCACAGACCCATAAAAAAAAAAAAAAAAAAAAAGTGTCACAGACAATAAAATGGATGTTTAAGGCTCCAAAATATATTATGTATCTCATAAAATGTCATACCAAAAAGAGATAGATATATATTTGGAGCCTCCCTCTAACCATGTTATAATGGCTAAACTCTAATCTGTGTCTGGTACTATGTTTTTTTTTTCTAAGCAGATCTAAAGAGGATGACCTAAACCGTGCGAAGCCATAAAAAAAAAAAGGGATGAAGGATGACCAAGTGTCCAGTAAGTAAATTACATACTTACTTACTGGACAGTAGGAGATTCCAAATTTAAAATCTCGCTTCTTACCGGACAGTTGTGAATAGTCTCCGGTAGAGTTCACTTTCTGGATACTTTTTAGAGATGTTATGTCAACATTACATACCATTTTTGAGAAAAATAAATTACGGTTCGTGAGAACGTGTCGTTACTGTCCTGTAACAAATTCACAGACACCGAACTTAATTACCTACGTTCCGTAAAACGTCTAGTTTCTGCACTGTCACAATGACTGCGAAAATGACAGAAGAGATGTCAATGTTGTTTGCTTTGATGAAACAAGAAATGGAAAAACAAACTGACATACTTAGTAATATAACAGAAAGACTCATGGGACAAATAGAGGAAAAATTAAAACCAATAGTAGAAGAAACAAAAACCCTTAAGTAGAAATTGAAACTCTTAATACGAAAATAAATATGCTGCAAAACATTAACAGGAAGAATAATATTATAATGCATGGCGTCAACGAAACTGAAATAGCTATTCGGAGCTTTATAACAGTGTTATACAAATTATTCAAGAACTAAATGTGAAAGTTGAGGAATTGGATATCAACAAATTAAGAAGAATTGGACCTGTGGTTTCAGGAAAAGTAAGACCAATACTTTTATCAATTCAAATTGAAAATACAAGATGGCGCCGACTGAAATTTTCGTTATGGGTGTCATTTTTGTGGTTTTTGGGTTCGCTAAATGCTAATAAGGGGTCAAAATGAAAATACAAGATGGCGCAGACCGAAATTTCAGAAATTTTCGTCATTGGTGTCATTTTCATGGTTTTTAGGGTCGCAATATACGAATTTGGGGTCAAAATGAAATTCCAAGATGGCGCCGACTGAGATTTTTGAAACTTTTGTCATGGGTGTCATTTTCATATTTTGGGGTCGCCTAGTGCTATTATGGCATCAAATTAAAAATACAAGATGGCGCCGAATTTTTGAAACTTTCGCTATGGGTGTAATTTTCATGGTTAAAAAAAATATAAGATGGAGCTGACTTAAAAACTGACACCCATGACGATATTTTCAAATATTTCTGTCGACGCCATCTTGGAATTTTAATTTATTTCTAGCTATCGCGGTTCATGGGATACAGCCTAGTGACAGACAGACAGACAGACAGACGGATAGTAGTCTTAGTAATAGGGTCCCTTTTTTTTAATAAAAGCCTCTCACAGAGGTCTCGATTATGATAAATAAAAGCAGATGCGTGTCGTGGTTGTGGTAAAAAGGCTTCCACTCGGCATAATGCCGTGTCGTGGGGGACCTACACCACGGCGCTGATTTCCAGTGGTCGCAAGGACATGAAGTACGGAAACTAAAGTGTGTAGTGTATTGTAGCGTCACTTATAGTTCCGGGGAGCTATACGTAAGCCACGTTAATAAAATCAAGATAAAATAAGGGTTATAAAAATTAAAACTATGAAAATAAAAAGGATATTGGGTATAAAACAATGGGCCGGCATCGCACGACGTAGGCAGCTATGCAGGCAGCAGGTCTGGTAGGAGGACGTGGTATGCCCGAGGTAGGCACATGGGTAGATGGTCAAGGCAGGCAAACTCGCAGGTAGACAGTGGAGTAGGCAGCAGGACGGTAGTAGGACGGATAAAACAAGCAATCAGGTAAGTAAGTAGACAGCAAGAGGTGTGGCGGCCGGGCTATGGCTCAATACGCCAAACAGTGAGCCATTTGATACGTTGCGATGACTGACGAGGATTATTTACCAGTTGACGCACACATATAAGTACCACACTCAATGATTTATATTTATTGCACTTCAAAGATTTGATAACATTCACAGGCCGTTTATATAGTATAAAGAGTTTTCAGTTTCAATCGTAGAATTGGTAGTCTTAAGTAATCAACCGACTTTCAGCGTTCAGTCCAGATTCAAAACTAAAAAGCTGACGCCCGTTTTTAGGGTTCCGTACCCAAAGGGTAAAAACGGGACCCTATTACTAAGACTCCGCGGTCAGTCTGTCTGTCTGTCACCAGGCTGTATCTCATGAACTGTGATAGCTAGACAGTTGAAATTTTCACAGATGATGTATTTCTGTTGCCGCTATAACAACAAATACTAAAAACAGAATAAAATAGATATTTAAGGGGGGCTCCCATACAACAAACGTGATATTTTTGCCGCTTTTTGCGATAATGGTACGGAACCCTTCGTGCGCGAGTCCGACTCGCACTTGGCCGGTTTTTACTCGTTCTGCCATCCCTTCTAAAGGTGAATGGCAGATTTTGTACCGCATACTTTTTCTGTTGTTCGGTTATAGAATTTGTACCACTTATTATGTCAACTAAGCCATTTATTTGTATGTAAGTTTACTATTTTTAAAACTTCGGCTTAATTAATAACATCAATCTAAAGATTTTAATATATAAACGTTATAAAATCGTCCGCTAAATGCAGTTATGTTATTAGAAATTGCCTTACGTAAAATAATACAAATAATGAATTGATAATTAATTACTTAGAATTAGAAATCACATTAAATATAATCAAACTCATCATTATCAAACTGTTGCAGTCCGCTGCTGGATATAGGTATCTCCTAATGCCCTGGGTAGGTACGATCCGCACCTCAATCTACCTACTTAATGGTAAGTAAAACACTACAAAGGTAGCAATAAATAATTTACTTAACACATAATGCAACATTTACATATGTAACAATCTACATGGGTACACTAGTACATAACCTTAAAAAATAAAACTGGTTATAACATTTACGTCCCAAGTTTAAAAATCTAAGAATTTAAAAGAGATTATCTATCATATTAACTACCAAATAAAACAAAAAATAGCCGAAAACACGAAATTTCTATTAGCGGTACGAAACTCCCATACGAGTCCAAGCCTGCCGTTCGCCTTTCAAATTCAAATCTCAATAAGACCAGAACGAATAAAAACGGCTTTTCAAAGGCGGGTCAGTCTGCGCTGCCCTTACAATAATATATAACTAGCTTAAGGAAAGATCTAAGTAGTCCATGGTACCTATGTTATGTCTATGGCTTAAGAAAATAAAATAGACCGTCAGATGAAAATGTCACAGTATAAATTATTCAAGAATTACAAATTAGCAATATAATTTAAGTTTTAGATATTGAAACAATCAGAGATAACTAAAATATGCTTTATAGGTAATAAAAATATCAAAGATAACATAAAAAAAGAATTACAAAAATTTATACAATATCAAAAGATATGAAGATGGTTTGTATAGTGTTGTGAAACGTAAGTAGATGTGGAATAAATACCACAGTATGTAAAATAAATACAAAAAAAGTATTAAACTAATACAGTAAGATACTTAAAATAAACTACTTAAAAATATGATATGAATGAATAGAAACTAGGTATCAAAAACACTGAGAGTATACACGATAAGTGGTTGTTTCTTACTTCGATAATGTTTTCAATGAATAGGTACAATTTTTCTATTAATTTAATATGTGGCTATTTTCATGTTTATGAACTACCCTGTGCTGATTTTAGAACTGGAATGAATCACACCTTCATTAGTCACCTCAGTCCGGTTCGGTTCTAATCATGCAGGTAAATAAAACTAATATTGAAGACTGAAATAATAATTTATTTAATACAATTTAGATATAATAAACATGAAAGATAATTGCAAGTTTTAAATATTCGTCAGGTTTACGTGGTCTTGCTTTAGATCTGAATTTCTAATAACAAACATAATTTCTCTTCTTTATTCGCCTAAGGGTTAGACACAGGACCAGAGGTGCAATTTTATATAGTATGTACATCAATATTTTGCTAGTTATGTTCAATTTCTAATATATAGTTATGATCATCATCATCATCATCATCATCAGCCTTATTAATGTTTCTACTGCTGGGACATAGGCCTCCTCTATATGAGAGGGAATGGGCCATGATCTACCACGCGATAGCACTATAGTTATGATAAAGAAAACTAAATACCATTAACATTCAGTTGAAGATGACAATTGTAGTACATATTATTATTAGTAAATCCAAAACTAGTTTTATTCTCTTGGCGTTGCCAACATTCAACACACTAATAATCACGACATAGTCCTTGCAGACCGATTCTTTAAATACTCGTGCCATAATGCCCGGTTACTTTTCACTAGAGGCAGAAATAAGGACAGGGCTATCAACTGTATGCTCAATGTAACACCTCTGACTAAGACTGAAAATTTAAATAAATCCCATATAATAAAAGTACACACAAACACATTGCATAAAATGAACATGGCCGTTGCTATAGTCAAACGAAGAAACTTTTCTCTTCTGGAAAGTATTTGTACCGTATTTGTACCTTTACAAAAAAACAGAGAAAACACAAGTTTTATAAAAATAATCAAGTTTATAAATGAAGGCAAAATGTTGCATGTGAAATAAATGCATACGGTTATAAAAATACGAATAATTTTTTCGTCATCTCCTCCAACTGCTAGTTCAACTATTACTAAAATAATTACACAAATGGTCATCCCTATCAAGGGCAGTCCCCAGGCAAAGAAGGAGCTTTTAGAATATCTCTTTTTTATATTTTCATGAAACACTTTAACAATATCAACGTAAAACAAGTAACACATGACAGACAACCAATTGTTGTATACCGTCGTTAAATAGATGAAAGTTACGCGTAAATAAAAACTCATGCATTCCCAAAAGTCATCATTATTCGGATCGCAATTAATTATAGTAATGGATAAAATGGTTAAACGCAATATATTCACTAGGATTGCACTAAGATACACGTAGTTGTTGAAATTGCGAAACTTCCTGATGAGGTACCATGATGTCACTCCGTATATGAACGTGACTACACACAAGGTGGTCTGAAAATAGTGCCCGATCAGATAGGCGGGGACGCCTGATGGCTCCAAATAGGTCTCACTCACTGTAGATCTGGATTCACTTGAAGCCAGGTTATGCATAATATAAACTTATTAAACCCAAATTAAACGGAGAAATACTGCTGTATTACAGTTAATCGAACTTTACTTGCACAGGGATAGGAACAAACTAATATGATTAAACCCATTTTAGAGCACTTAGCGAATTAATCCTGTTTGCCTTGTCTTATCAGTACAGCTCGTAAATGACACTGGTTGTCAATAACAACCCATGATTACTGGGTATCATTTGTGTTTGTTAGACTTAAATAAATATAATAAAGCTATTAAAACCAAAGTTTTGTGTATATTGAAATATAAAAAAACAGCCGTCTATTTTAACAGTCTTCTTCTTCTGCCCTTGTTTCATGTTAATTGGGGTCGATGCTGCAAGTTTTATTGCACCATTCTACCCTGTTATGCTATTACCCACTCTCTTTTATTTCCTGTCATTCCCCTGTTTGGGGAATGACATTTATCTCCATTTATCTCATCATTGCTTCCCTTTCCATTATCCCCACTCTTTAAGTCACCTGCATAAATATCATCCTTCATCAGATCATGCCCTTAACAACACTAACGATTCCATCAAAAATTGTCTGCCAATGTTGTCTCGTTTTTAGGGTTCTGTACCCAAATGGTAAAAACGGGACCCTATTACTAAGACTCCACGGTCCGTATGTCTGTCACCAGGCTGTATCTCATGAACCGTGATAGCTAGACAGTTACAATTTTCACAAATATTTCTGTTGCCTCTATAACAACAAATACTAAAAACAGAATAAAATAAATATTTAAGTGGGGCTCCTATACAACAAACGAGATTTTTGTGCTGTTTTTTTTGCGATAATAGTACGAAACCATTCGTGCGCGAGTCCGACTCGCACTTGGCCGGTTTTTTTATTTAATCAATTCTAAAATGGGCAACTTATTCTTGACATTATTGAAGTGTTTGGGACGTCAAATAGTTTGGTCTAAAACGCCCACTGTTGGTGATCTTAAAAATTAATTAGTATATATACGATCTAAACTATGAACGTTTAAAAACTAAATTATTCAAACTTCTATTTACAATAACAAGTCTCATGAGGCCTAAGATAATAATTTACATACTTATCTTAACCAATAACTAAAAAACCATTTAACTAAAGTTATTCTAAAGTTTTAAAGCGTCGTGCGGTGCAAATCAGTGTAGACACGTGTCATCATTGCTAGTCATCAGCGTGAATAACTGCACATGCAAGGCTTACCATGGACAAACAACACACGAGGGTTAAACACCCACAAAAAAATCATAGACCTCATCAGTGAAACTGCGTTGACCATTATTACGTGGGCCTGGGTGGTGCCGACTTTGACAGCAGTCATATACAAAGTGACATCGTGGTGCATCATCAAAAAATTCTCAGTGCAATTACGGCTGTTTGCCGTAATTGCACTGAGAATTTTTTTCTCTCTCTCTCTCTCAGTATCATTTTCTCTAATATCCTTACATAATCCAGTTTGTTTCCCTTTAGCTCTATCTTTGTTTATGTATTTCAGACTATCGCGTTATTGTTGGCTGTGCTATACGTTTTACGGGGATTTTGAAAAAGTATTTAACATGGACATTCGTTGGAGATACCTTAAAAGTAGCCTGTTTGGCTGGGGAGTGCCTTTTGTACAGTTCCTAATAAATATTTATTGTTTGTTTATTATTCTGAGTTATTTGAGTTGGTTGGTACTCTCGGCACTGCAATGTTATTAAAGCCAGAGTTTATGTTTTATTACTCGTATTTAAATAGTTTTAAATTCTCTGTTCCATGGTACTGAAACTGGTGCGACTGCATATTAGTACTCAGTAAAATTAAAGTGTTGACAGCTTTACTAGAACTATTGGGAATACCGATCTTGGTCATTGATGTATTAGGAGAGATGGAAAAATACTTGAACACCATAGCATTGGCTGTATATTTTATTATATTGAAGAGTAACAGGGAATTGTGGAGAGAATATCTGGATAAGAGATCAAAACAAAAGTGGCTCGAAATGAAGTGATTTAGATATTATATTGGAACATAATAAAAATAATATTAAAGTAATAAAACTGCTAAGGAAACCAGTTAAATAATGCAAATGAGTAATATTTGTAACCAGTTTTGTTTAGCGATCAACTTCAACTTATGTAAAACGCTTGATTTAAGGACCTTCCTGATATCACGCATTTATTTTGTATGACATTTTCAAGTGCAAATTGAAATGCATCGCATTGCGTCCAAGTGCATGTTTTTGCAATCTGACATAGTAAAATCGCTTATCGGTGTGATATAAATCAAATCGCATCGAGCCAATAGAACGGTCGCTTTGTTTCAAAAATATGTACATAGATATGCTTTGGGCAAGCGTGCAATGTCGAACACGATGGCTTACCATCAGGTGAAACTAAGGGCCCAAGCAAGCCATGATATGATAATTTTCATTATTTAAACTACACACCGGCAAAATTAGCAGAACAAAATAAAAAATAAGTTTTTATTATAAATACGATTTTATTTTAAAAATTTATATTAGAACACTTTTCCTTACTTAAAGATATACCTTTTAAAATAAGTGCGAGATCATATTTAGACCAATTTTTGTGAGTAATATGAATTTATGGGCAACTGCACATTGTTGATTTTTGAATGTTATCAAGGGAAGTTAAAAAAGAAAAAAAGACATTTATAGAATAAAAATAATATCGTATCAGTGTGGGTTTAGTTGGGCACAATAAGGTACTTAAATTCAAAAAAGATCTAAAAGTTAAAAATAAAACAAATAACTCAGTATGTTTATTAAACAATTTCGAAATTCAAAAACAAAACCATAAAGTGTGTGGTATTTTGCAATACAGATCCACATCTTTTAGTCTACTTACGTTTTATAATACTATACAAACCACACCTTTTTATCTTTTGAAATTGTATCAACTCATGTGACTCACTTTTATGTATTATTTGATACTTTTAGCACCTGAAAAGCATACTTTTAGTTATCTTTGATAGTTTTAATATCCACAACTTATTTTTTACCTCTAATTTGTAAAATCTAAGAATATTTTATACTCTGACATTTCCATCTGATCTGACATCTGTCTGTCCAATTTATATTCTTAAGTTATAGACATACCATGGACACTTTTCTTCTACAAAGCTGGTTGTACTTATAATTTTCAAAATTAGGGCAGCGGCAGACTGCCCGTCTGTAAACCGTCTTATTCGTTCTGGTTATGATTTCTTATAATTGAGATTTGAATTTGAATTTCAGAAGATATGACACAGAACGAGAAAACAAGGGTGTCAGTTTTTTAGTTTGGATTTGGTTGCGAAATTTGAAGGACATATTTAAGCCTTGAATTACAAAGTATATTCTTATCAACAAAGTACTAAAACAATTGTAATGAATTCAGTTTGTGAATGAGTGTTATAATTCCCTGTAGACTATAAATAACTATTATACTCTCAAGTGAACTTTTTACTGTTTTAATAACAAGATGTGCCAGTCTGGCACGTGGTGTATGAACTGCGGCAGACAGGTCCTCAGCGACGCGGCGGTATGCGCACTGAGGCCGCGCGCGCCCTCCAGCATTACGCGCAGAGTGCGCACGCTGAACACGAGGGCCCACATCTCGCGGTAGCGCTCCACCAGCCGTCCCATCGCGCCGTACCACGCCGCGCAGGTCTGCGGTTGCCCCTTCGCCAACTTGGAAGAGGCGGACGGCAACGGCCGTAGCTCACCCCTCAGTCAGTCGTTTTGCGCGAGTGGCACTTTGTACGAAGGCAGCCCTTATTTTACGTTATAGTTTGGCGCCCAACTCTTAAAAAATTGGTCACAACGTTATTGTTTGTGCGCCCAATTTTCTAGAACTCACCCCATCACCCACACACTACCTACTTGTCAACTTTTTTTTTAACGTGGGCTCGATTGGTTTTTCAAAATACAAAAAACAGTACTTCTTCTAGTATAAAGTATCGAATATCCTTTGGCTTAGTTTCATCTATGTTTACTTTCACTTTTTATTATATACTTATATTTATTTTCTGTAGATTCGGTCTTGCAGTGTTTTGTTTGAAATTGATTGTTAGCCAGCATCGGCTGGCTAACAATTAATACTCGTTACTTTTTTTTTCCCGGGAACGTGTCTGCTGGCTGTCGGAACGCCGGCTCAGACCACGTCTGTTGTCCCTTCCTTATTATATATATATCTTCCCACGACAAACCCCGACCACACACGGGATTGTAAGAGCCCAGCCCGGCGAGCATGCCAAACCCAAGACGTTTGTGACAAGACATGATAAAATTTGTCCATGTCTTACAATTTGTCATTTATGCTAGCACGGGTCAACCATGTGACATATTTTAAAGGCGCGACATGCCTTTTTTGTTGCTTCCCGGCGAGCACGGCCTACTGTACCATGGCTTGAGTCACACATTGCAACGCAATTTGGGCGATAAAGTCATTTTGTCTTAAATACTAGTACCGGCGGCGTGAGAAAATTTCGTGACGTTTATTTGGGACTCATCGGGTCTTAATTGCTAATACGGGCGCACCCATTTGTCACAAATGTCACATTTCGACAGATGATTTAGAAAAATTTATCACTTTCGTTCGGAGGTGGTGATAAAATTTTATAGTTGAAAAAAATATATTTGCCTTCTAATTACTGCACCAAATGGCAATAAATACATTTTGTGTGTATGGTGATCAATGCTTATTAATTTATTGAAATGTTACAGGATTATTAATTAATTTTATATTATTACTTTTTTATAATTGTATTTTTTTTTATTCTTGTTCTTATTTTTATTTATATATTTTTTTTTATACCATATTCTTCTTACTTTCTACATTTTTAAATGTTTCTTAAATAAAATCCCCAAAAAACATTTAAAATATAAAAATAGGGGCCCAGCGGTGCAAGCTATTATATTTTTTTAGTAATTATTAAAATTTTCAGAATTATTCTAATATGTTATCAAACAAACAAAGAAAAATAAAGTGTGCATATGTCTATGGTCGTGGGTCAAATATTAATTTATTCCCAACAAAATTAAAAAGTTATTTAGCTGTATGAACGGCATACTTTTATACGTATTATTTTATTTGGTCGTCTATTCAAATTATGTCGTACTTTGAAGTCAACAACAAGAAAAGCAAGTCGCGCCTGTAAACTATGTCACATGGTTGTCCCGTGCTAGCATATAAGACAAATTGTAAGACATGACATATTTTATCATAACTTGTCATGACCGTAGTTCAAGTCGAAAATCAAGCAATGTAAAAAAAAAAAAAACTTATAATTCATGTTGGGATGCTGCTAACATGGGTGTAGCAAAGGGGGGGGTGAAATTTTGGTTATTTTTTGGCTAGGACATACCGTTTTCGAGATATCATTTTGGAAATATAGAGCGTTTTAAGCAAAATAAAATAAGATACGGAGGCCCATAATTCGAAAACAGTGCGTCGTAGGGCTATGCTTCTCCGAACATAAATAGTTTTTATGGCCAAGGTTAAACCGAAACTGCTATAAAATTGGAAAATTTCCGAAAATGAAAAAAATAAACGTCAAGAAGTTATGCCACAAGTCAAGAAAATATCTCACGCCGCCGTGCTAGCATTTAAGACAAAATGAGTTTATTGCCCAAACTGTGATTAAAAGTGTGACTTAAGCGATGTCACAGTAGGCCATCCTCGCCGGGCTGGAGACTGGAGAGTCAATGTGAGTAATAATTGTAAGTTATACCATTGTGTAATCGCAGGTCATTTACTGTTTGTTATTGAAGAGTTCCATCGTCTATCACCGAAGATCTTTATCAGATCCTAATATACGAGTATTATACAGTAAAACCCTCCCTGAAAACATATACATTTATCGACGAAAACTCGATCAGTATCGGATAAGTAGTTTTTAGGAAAATCGCGGATACAAACGGGACGAATCGATAGAGCACCTCCTTTTTTTGAAGTCGGTTGAAAATAATAACCTACTTTTACGACGGTTTGTAACAGTTACCAAATGCATTTTCAAAAGTGCCAACTAACCTTCTTGAATCAACTTCAATAAAATTAAAAAAATATAACAAAGACCAATATTATTTCAGTGATGTATAAAATCGAGCGCTCAGTAGTTTCAATGAGTGCGTACGCGTAATGTTGCTGTGTGCGACTAGATACCTAAATTTGAGTTCGTCAAAAATGTAACAGCGTCCTTAAGAGGGGCAACAAGCGAAATTCTCTCAAAATGATGAAAGTTCTTATAAAATTAAAATAACCGCTAGAGAAACAACGTTCAATTGATTTATCAAAAGGTAATGATTGGCTTTATTATAAAACAAAAAAAAATCTTACATGAACAGCTAAAAAAATAAAAATTATGATTAATTTTACTTGTGCTGCTAATTTTGCCTGTGTATGGTGTGTGTATATTTAAGATATATATAGTTCAGTGCAATTGTTGAACCTTCAGGGTTCTTCTTGGTTCAAGAATTAATCAGGTTCAGGGATATTCTTTATTACTTAGTAATTGTTGCTATTATGTTGTGTCTGTGTAGAATAAATGTGTCTATGCTTCATACAGGGGTGGCCAACCAGTCGATCGTGGCAAGGCAAAAATTATAATTACTTTGATCAGACTGCGCAACGTGATCAAGAACCAGTGCTGCACGCATCATCTTGTATCATTTTTTAATCGCCGTTACGTCACGTTATTTATGCTCTCTTCTACTTCTTCAATTTTTCTTGATAATTGAGAAGTTGGTGGAATTCATCAGTTATCCGTTTAATAATTCCAATGATCATATTGATATCTACGAAATGGCTAAATTTACAGATACATTTCAAATGGACCACATTATATTTAAAAACGAAGTTGTTACTCTGCGCAGCGACATATTTCTAAAAACAAGGTCATCCTCAGGTCTAGATTTCTGGGCATTGGTTTCCAACGAGAAATCTCCGAATTTGAAAAAATGTGTTGAATAACTGCATTCGTGTTTTGGTTCAACATATTTATGTGAGTCAGCATTTTCCTACTTAAAACCAACAAAAAATAAACACCGTTCTCGTTTGATAGACGCTCATACATTGGATTCTTTAAGGTTGGCAATTTCCAACCTGATTTTGCTAATCTAGTGAAATATGCTCAGACGTAATGCTCACACTAATATAAATAAGTAGTTACTAAGAATAATTTTCAGTTTTATGTTTTTTCCTCTTAATAAAATAAAAAATTGTTTAAAAAAAAATACATAATTGTGTACTGAACTATGCTGTTTCATTTAAGATTTCAAGAAGTATGTAATTGGTAGATCGCACAGGGTTTCGTCAGTAAACGGTAGATCCTGGATCTAATCAAGTCGGCCACCCCTGCTATATAATATTGTTTTATATGATTAATGTTGACGATCTCTTCTCCTCGGAACCTACTTACTATACTCATAGCTTTAGCGTTATATCAATAGTTGAACTCTGGTCTTTATGAATTAAAATGTGTTTGATTTTATGAGAAGAGCATTGAGCAGAGAGCAGAGTGCAGCAGAGAGAGCAGTGGTGGTCCTGTGGTATCCGCCGCGGCAAACAAGTTGTAGGTCGCGGGTTCGAGCCCAGGCAGGCGCTTTACTTTGTGTAAATTATTTCTTCACCGCTGCTCTCAAAACGGTGAAGGAAAATATCTTGCCGAATATCATATTAAAAATGTAGGGTGCAAATGCAAATACAACTTAACATTAATTATTGTAAATGCAATGCAAATGTCAGTGTAATGTAAAATGTCAATGAGTGCCAACGGGCTGGAATCAAGAAATAAAAATGCAAGTTGTCCGACCCAAACCGCGTCTATTAGAACACTAAATTAAGTATTGATACAAATGCATCATCAATACTCTGCTTGCTGCTGCTGCATGATTGTCATAAAATCTAATGTAGGTCGCACGTGTAAGTGCAAAGGTGCGAGCCTACTTATTGCGTAACTCCTTACTTACTTAACAATTTTAAAACCCATGTACGTGCACCGTACAACCGGCATGTCCTAGAACCAACAATTGGAAGACATGTGACATCCACCACTGACGCACTGGGCCCGCGTGGTTGATTACGGCCCATTCCCTCTCACGGAGAGGAGGCCTGTGTCCCAGCAGTGCGAATATTAACAGGCTGATGATGTGATGTGTGTATGATTTTATGAATAGTTTAATTTGCACGTTTTTCTTTAAACATTAGACGTTTTACATTAGATTTGTATTTTCATATATAATATATATATTTATTTATAAAGGCTCGCGTTTGACCACTATCTCTATATATAGCAGAAGCACTCTCAACTGGCATGCTTGTAGTCACTAGCAGCAAAATTGGCGCTGATTTTTAGATACTACATATTCTTACTTTAATATCACATCATCACACTTTACATTAATATTATAACAGCGACAGTTTGTGTGTGGGCGAAACTTCTTCACGCTCCAACAGCTGGACGAATCTGGATGAAATTTGGCACAGAGATGTGTGTTCCCTCGGGAAAACTTTCAACTTTTACACAGACGAATTCGCTGGTAGAAGCTAAATATTAATATTTATCATAAAAACACGGGCTAAAATTTCCATTATGGGCCTTTGATTTGGAAGTTCATATTTTTTTTGTAGGTAGTACTCAAAAATAGAAAGCTTTTTACAAATTTTCAAAACTCAGAAATTTTATGTTTTTCGTGAGGTAAAAAAATGCGAATTAGTCCAAGAGCGAGCGAAGCGAGCTCGGGAACTTATGGCACCCCGACACGGATAGGTTAGGTTCGAAGGAGATGACAGCAGCTCCCGTCAACTCCTTCATGTTAGGTTACTTATGACCCTACAGACAGAAATAGGAGCCCCGCGCAGCGGGGTGCCGTCGACTTTGTTGCTTAAATAGTAAATTTAAATTTAACCATGGATATCTCCATAACCATAGGGCTCCGAGTGACGGGGATGGTACTGGGGGATAGCCAAACATCCCCCCCTCCCCTCTCCATTCTCCCCGCATCAAAAATCAACGGCCCATAATCGAAATTTTAGCCCAAACACGTAAGTACCAGTTGTCGTTGTTGACCACACGTATGTCGAAACAATAAAAGTTTCACACCTCTCATCACTTCAATAGGCACCGACAGAAATTAACATGATTAAACAATAGTTCATGCACTTAGCGTACTGAATATCGATTCTGATTAGCCCGCCTTATCAGTCGTAATGGTTAATTAAACTATTGATAACGACGTCACACTGTCATCATTTGTGAAGGCTTTTCACATACATACTGGACATACATAAATACCTTTTTAACCGAGAGAATACTTTTGTGGGGCAACACCAAGCACTTAAAGGTCTCTATGTAACATATCATTTCTTGGTTTAATATTTTAGTGTGTAAAATAGACCGGAAAAAGGTTTTATTATTAGGTACTTCTACTTTGACAATCTCGAGACCCTGGGGTCCCGGTCTTTTGAAAGGCGTGCGAGGGTTCGAAGCCAACTCGCAGAGGCCTTGTTAGGCATGTATCAAGAAATGCCAACCAGCGATTATCCCTGTATGCACTGCGCAAGTGCACCCAAGGGCAATCCCCGGTTGGTGCAGGACTATTGCAAAATATGGAGAAACATGCATTGAGCTATGGGTTTGGCAGGTTTAGTGGATCGATTGCCTAAAACAATTTTTTTTTAAAAAACGTTGCCCCACACTAGGAATTTCTTCCTGTATCGTGGGTGCGTTTACAAACATATAAACTCACATACACAACACCCAGAGCCGTAACAACTATCTGTAGGTCATACAAATATTTGTTCCGTGCGGGAATCGAACCCGCGACACGCAGCGCAGCAGTCAATCGCTCAACCACTGCGCCAACCGTGCGCCCTAAAACTATTGGAAGACTATTGGCCACTGCCTGTCCACTGTTGAACTGCACGGCTATAAAATGGCAGGGGTTGTCTGGCACACTCAATTAAGGACCCTCATAATCCCTACAGCATCTTACTGTGTTAACTTTCATCCTCCGAGCACGTTTGCTCTTGCGAATGGAGATTAATAAAGCTGTGGAGACTCAAGCCAGCCAATTAAGGCCAATCCCACCGCACTATTCCCAAACCACTGCAACTCCTGAAAGCCAGAATCAACAGTGGCGACCACCAGAAAAGCGCCGAGGCAATGAAGCTCGACGAAGTCCCGGAGAATGAATTTACCTGTCTTGGATCCCGCAACGAAATTAATTAGAAAAGAATAACGGAGGAGTAGGAAAAATGTAAATTTCCACTTCCCTCCATATCAAGCAGGAGACAGAACAAACAAGGCCAATAGGCACAAAGGGTCATATACAACTGGGAATTAAGGCCAGAGAGAGGTGGGAGCTCTATTCCCCGTCAGTGTGCATTTCGACCGGCCAATAAAGGCAAGCTGGGGATGAGGGACAAGACTTCTCCCTGGATATCAGATCCGTGGGATCGCCACTGCCTACCAACTCGCTACAAAGCTGGCCTGCGGATTTTATCTCATACCTTAGGCATGTTGCGGCAAAGTTAAATCGACCGGCATAGACCTAGGGATCATTGAAGCGCGCACGTCCCACCACGACGCCAACGTAGAGATACTGCGGTGGGGTTATTATTTTATACAAAACAGAATTTTCTCGTAGACTTAGACAGAGGTTTAAATTTAGTACACTCACGTTTCGCCAGTAATGTTTTTAAATGCCGTGTAATAGGGGGCCAGTCTATTGCCATCAATCAAATCCAGATTCCGAGCTATAACTAAAAAGTTTCAGATGAAAAAACCCAGTAAAACTTTGCCCGACTCGGGAATCGAACCTAGGACCGATGTTCAGCTGTAGCGCTTGTGGCCACTAGACTATCGAGGAAGGCTTTTCATTTCCTCATCTTCATAATATTGATATCACCGTAGCGAGCTTAACTCTGATGTTACATCATATCTTGAACCTGCAATACACACTACAACTGTTGGCAACTGGCTGGAATTTCCATTCCTATTTTGTAACTATACCTTTTTACCCGACTAAGGCTAAGCCAAATAGAAATGGTTTTGATTTTAGCAGTCTATGTATGTTTGTTTATATTTACGTATGTTTCTCCGTAGTGCCTTAACTATTCATGCGATTTTGATAAATAAGGTTTCAATCGATTCGTTATTATGGCCCAGGTATGAAATATTTTAACATGTTGTGTATGTATTGTATGTGTATATAATTTTAAGTGACTTAGTCTATAAGTATTTTTACGTTCTAACAAAACCATGGATTTCATTTCTGAGACAAATAAAATAATATGCTAAAAAAATCCGTTGTCGGGATACAGTTTTTAAACTTTTTGCTATTTTAATGTCTGACAATATTTGTTTTTGGAACGTCTGTCTTGTGTCTTTGTTTTGTGATCTCAACAGTATGTTTCGTGAATAAATATTGATCTAAAATAATCACCAGCGGTTTTACTTTTAATATTATTAGTCCTGTGAAGACTCTAATTACCACCACGTTCAAGAAAAAAAGAAAATAAAGAAAGACCATCGTTATACTATCATACGGCATTTGCAATGATAGTATACGGTTATGCCAGTGACCACACTGTTATGTATCAATGTTTTATTGACTGACGCGGAAGTGTTTGAGTGTTCGAGTGGCGGCCTAAATTAGATCTTTAAGTCAGATATGTTGACAGACATTGCTCGCCTGTTATTAGTTATTTAGGGGCTGTGTACAGTGGTAAATGTGGTGGTGACTACTTAAAAGTGAAATTATAACCATTGATGGATGTAAACATTCGGGTAAAATAAACAATTTGGACACCTTAAATTATTTATTTTCATAGATACTAATGTCACAATTTATGTATAGTTAATGAAAAGGTACAAGCATAACCTTGCTTCCTATCATCTTAAATTCACTGACAAGCGACACAGCAATAATCACAACATAGTCCTACTCTTTCGGCTCACATAATACTCATTCCATAATTTCCGATTACTCTTTACTAAAGGAACAAATTGTGAAAGAAATATCGTTTGACGGCAAAAAGTGACGACCCGTAATGACAAACCAGTGTGAATAAAACCCAACACTAAAAGAATCAAAACATTATATAATATAATAATACACAGTATTATTACTATACAAAGGATCAATCCTATGACAGGAATGCCCCAGGCAAACGAGGAGCTCTTAAGAAACTTCATTTTCACATCTCCATTGAAAACTTTCACAACATCAACGTAAAACATACAACATATCACCAACAACCAATAGTTAAAGACTTTCGAAAAATACTTAAAAGCTAAAAAGTCATTGAACGATCTGTACTGTTCATCGGAAACCGAGATGTGACCGTGCCAATAACTGACCATCTTGAGCTTCTTGGCGTTACGTTGACATCGACTCTCAATTTTGGCCCATACATTGAGGCAAAGGCTCAGCTGGCTGCCAAAAAGCTGGGGATCCTTGCAAAGGTTAGAAGGTACTTCACGCCAGAACAGCTGCTCAGCTTGTATCAAGCGCAAGTTCGATCATGCATGGAGTACTGTTCTCATCTCTGGGACGGATCCGCTAAATACCAGCTTGCTTGATGCACTAAGGTCGATCGAAAAGCGGGCCAAAAGGCTCATCGGCGATGAGGCACTAGTTAATTCAAAGCTCCAGAGCCTTGAACATCGTCGCCGAGTTGCCAGCTTGTCTGTCTTTTATCGGTTGCATTTCGGGGAGTGTGCGATGGAATTGCATGATCTAATTCCACCAAGCCCGTTTCATCATCGGACTACAAGACGTACGGCGATGCGCCATCGCTACATGGTAGACATACCACCCATACGCACTAAACGTTTTGGAAATACTTTCATTATGCGTACAGCTAAGGAGTGGAATTCCCTGCCGGAGTCTGTGTTTCCCGATAGCTACAATCTAGGAGTCTTTAAGTCAAGAGTGAATAGGTTGCTTCTAGGCAAGCGTGTTTCACCGTCGACCACATCATCGCTTACCATCAGGTGAGATAGTGGTCAAGCGCAAGCCTATAATTTGTAAAAAAAAAAAGAAACATTCCAATTATTGACACTGCAGTTAAACGACATAAATTCACTAGGATTGTATTGAGATACACGTAGTTGTTGAAATTGCGGAACTTCCTTAGGATACACCATGATGTCACTCCGTATATGAACGTAGCCAGAGACATGGCGAACTGAGCATAGTGTAAGATCATTAAATTAAGAAGAATTGATGGGTCTCGGTCATCGCTATCACTCACTGTAGAGTTCGGTATACTGGTATTTATACCCGCCATTATGAGCATCAAACATGGTGCTCACATTCCATGATTATAATACTTAATAACAAGAAGATAAACGAGAAACCCTGTTTTCACTCACAACAGTCAATGTAACAAGTTTACATCGAACGTTACTGCTACATGATCAGAAACAAACTAATGTGATTAAACCGGATTCTGCGTATCATAATCTACTAATCGATTGTATAGTCCTTAACTTATCTGTACATTTTGTAGTGGTACTAGTGGTTAATCATAGTATATGATAACGCAGGGGGTCGGATCCATTAGTTATCTTGAATATGTCATTGCAGTAAAATACCTTTGTACTATGCTCTAGCAAACTCCATCCTAACCTACTGTATAACCGCATGGGGTAGTTCTGGTAAGTGCTTAATGCTTCGTTTAGAAAGAGCGCAGCGTGCGGTCCTAAAAGTCATATCACACAAACCGGTCCGTTTTCGAACCGATGAGCTGTATGCTCTGCTGCAAATACTTTTTTTTTTTTTTTGTTCCGGGGTGGAAAATCCTCATCGGATTTCCTCCGCCCTGGGTGGCCGGTGGGGTCTGTTAGACTCCTACTGACTAAAAACCACCCCGGTGTTTCCATCTCACACCTACGCTGGGGTTCGCGGGAACAATGATACCTCCGCAACCCCCGGCTAGTGCCGGCCCGCCTCTGCGGGCCACGTTCTCGGGTTGGAGGAGGAGTGAGGTGTTTGACTCCCCCGCGACGTCTAAGAGGGGCGCGCGTGGAACACTACGCGCCGCCACCTCGGGTCCTGATGTGTGGGGGGCGACGGACATCCCCGAGTCCGTCGCTCTTGGACCCATTTAGGGGGACTGGAAGAGGGCGTTGTCCGCCCTCCGCCGACGCCCGGCGCGTCTGCTGCGGATCGGGTTAGCAGATGAAATCTCCCTCTCCCTCTCCGCAGCCTCCTTCTGCGAGACGACTGTTTCGCAGAAGGATACCACCGCGTCCCAGGACTCCTCGCTGCCGACCATAGACTCGACTACGGCCGGCAGCAACAGGTCACTGCCTACTTCAGAGATGAGGGCACGGCGTGGCTCCTCCCAAGCGACACACTCTGCCAGCGTATGCCGCTGCCGGTCCTCCCGGCAGTCGACGAGTGGTGACACCGAGCGTCCGGCTCCCTGTTTATGCGACACTGGTACTTCCCGAAGCAACCATGCCCCGAGAGCACCTGCGTCACCTGAAACGACAGGGAGCCGTGCCTCCTCCCGAGCCAACGCTAGAGCACTGGCCGGACCGCCGCGATGGTAACGAGGCCGGCGGTAGGGCGTAAAAGCCTGTCCCGCCATTCCACCACCAGGATCTCGCGGAGCTGAGACTGATGCAACTCCATATGTCGCTGCATCAGACCTTCGCCCCGCGCCCGCGCTTCCTCGCGCCACCGATACAGTGACGCGAGTACCTTCGACTCCAGGTCCCAGGGGTCCGGCCCCAGCCGCTCCCAACAACTTGGGCGCTAGCCGCCGGAAGTGGGGGCCGAAATCCCACCGGCTGTCGAGCACCAATCCTAGGTACTTCATGGTAGACTCGACAGCGATTCGAGCCCCCCCAACCACGACGTGGGCATCGGGCGGCGGCGCCCGCCGGGGACCATGGAAGACCATAGCCTCCGACTTGTTGAGGGCCACCTCCAGGCCAAGGCGCCGTATGTGGCTCACCACTTGTGAGACCGCAGCCGTCGCCAGCAACGGGCAGTGACCAGCGTATCGTCCGCGTAACACGTCAGGTCTACGCCCGGTTGGAGTTCGCCCCTCAGCACCCAGTCGTACCCGATGTTCCTCAGGGGCGGGCCCAGGACCGAGCCCTGTGGAACACCGCACGACATGCGGTGCTGGTTTCCGACGCCATCACGTCCCACGTAGGTGACACACCTCTCCGTCAAATAAGCCCCGACGATGCGACGGAGGTAGGGAGGCACTCGATGATCCCGAAGTGCCTCCCGAACACAACTCTAGGGCAGGGTGTTGAAGGCGTTGGAAATGTCCAAGGACACCGACAACATCACTCCACCCCGGGACACCGCTTCCCCCGCCAGGACTCTCACCTGCGATATAGCGTGGATGGTAGAGCGCCCATGCCGAAAGCCGAACTGGCTTTCGTCCAGGTCCGGCCCCTCTCTGTACAAGTGGCTGACGAGGTGGGCAGCGATAATCCGCTCGAACAGCTTACCCACTTCGTCTAGCAGCACTATGGCCGGTACGCGGACGGTGAGTCAACAGGGCGCACCGCCTTCCTGAGCAGGACCAGCCGACCAGATTTCCACAAAGTGGGAAACTGGCCCCGCTCAAGGCACGCTGTGAAGAGTCCTCTCAGCCAGGGCTCTAGCTCCTTCAGAGCGAGGGCTAACACGTGGCCGTGAATTACGTCGGGCCCCGGAGCCACGTTCTTGGCCCGGAGTCGAATCACGGCTGCCCCCATCTCTGCCTGTGTCACCTCTGGGACGATGATGGCGTCCTCCTCTGTAGACTCTGCGGCTGTGGGCAAAGCCATCGGTGGCGGGATGTGCTCCGCTCTCGCCGGGAAGAGGGCTGCGACTACCTCCTCCAGCAGCTCGGGTTGGAGACTCTCCGTAAGCGGAGGCGCGGCGGCTCGAAGTTTCCCTCGAACCGCTCGATAAGGGCGCCCCCACGGATCCCCGTCTAGTTGTACTGGCGTCTGGCCGCTACGCACGCGACACGCAACTGTGCAATCTCGGCGGACCACCAGTGCACCTGGCGCCTGGCTGACTGTGCATGGACCCGGGGCATGGACGCGTCGCTGACTTGCGTCATCGCCCCGCGGAACCACAGCGCCTCCTGTTCGACGTCGACGGGTCCGGTCGTTGCCAACTCCCGGATCCAGGCCTGAACAATGGTGGCCTCCTCGAGAAGTTCCCTGTCGATGCGCTTGCGCGCCCAGCGTGGGCCGTCCGTTCGCGGGGCCGGTGAACCGTGGCTGCCTGCGGTCTGGGTGAAGACGTCGAAACGGATATATCTGTGATCCGATAACGTCTTCACCTCCACGGCGACACGCCAGTCGCGGACGGTTCGCGACAGCAGGGCTAGCAAACGATACGTCCACTATTGAACCGCCCCGCTGCCGTACGCACGTTTGGACCGAGTCCCGGTTTAGAACGACCAGGCCAGTGGTGACTGCCCACTCTTCCAGCACCTCACCCCTAGCATCGGTTACTGGAGATCCCCACGCCGAAGACTTGGCGTTGAGATCCCCGAGCAACAGCACAGGGCGAGGGTGGAGCCGGTCTACGACGGCGCCCAACTCGACAAGGAAACTCTGGAAGTCGGCGAGACTCTAGTTGGGCGAAAAATACGCACCAACTATGCTAACGCCGTCTGCGAGGGCGGCCATCCAGCCGTGACCTCGGGACGGGCTAACAAGGACCCCGCCAATGATGGCCACCAAACCGTCGAGGTCTCCAACCCAGTTGTCTCTGGGTGGGACGAAATACGGCTCGGTGACCACAGCCACGTGAATCGACCACTCTGCCATGCTCTGGAGCAAGAGATCCTGAGCTCTGGCAGAGTGGTTGATATTGCCCTGGAGGAAATGGTAGAGCGCCATTATGCGCAATCCATTCCCTCCTCTCCATTCCTAGGCCGGGAGTCGGCCGAAGAGCAGCCAGCAACCTTGGCCCTCCTTCTCCTTTTCTGCTGCGCGGGTGCGCCACAGGCCTTTCCACCTGCTCTGTGCCCAGCGGGCTTCCCTGCAGCTGTCAGAGGCTGCAGTTTGGTGCCGCGCAGAACTGGGCCGCCTTGTGGCCGGGCTTACCGCAGCGATAGCACTGCTCGCTGCGGTCTGTTGGCGGTGCATCGTGCCCTGACATGCCTAATGTCCAGGCAACGATAGCAACGCAATGCCCTGGGTTGCAGCATCTTGACCCTCGCTGCAACCCACCCCACCAGCAGTCGTCCACCGTTTGAGACTTTTTGCGCCGCCGCCACCGGGCACCGCACCCAAATCATACCGAGCCCAGTAGCGTCGGCGCGGATCTCGCTCGTCCGCACGTCCTCGGACGGACATCCGCCGGCTCGGGCGACGGCCGCCACGACCTCAGCTGGGGTCGTTGAGTCGTCCAGACCGTCGACCCGCAGCTCAGCGGTCTTCATCGGCCTGGATACCCGGACGTCCTCAGGATTGAGGACCTCTCGCAGCTTGGCAGCCAAAATATCCGCTTTTTCAGCGCTAGAGGCACCTGACACCTCGAGTAGCCGCGCCCCCGTAATCGCCGGCCTCATATTGAAAACGGACGGTGTTCCAAGGTCGGGAAACGCGATTTTGGTCCTCGCCTCTGTCAGGACCGCTTTGTAAGAGATGCCCCTTTCGACGGTGCCGGGCTGCAGCGTGATCACTACAGCCGCGGAGCGTGGGGCTCTGACCTTAGGCGGTCCCGCGGCCTTGTTCGATGCTGGTGTGGGTGCTCCGGTGGTTGTCGACGTCGCCGTCTTCTTCTTTCGGCGGCCGGTGGCGGCCTTTCTTGACCACCGTCGTCCAGGCCTCCGTGAGGGGGCCAGGTGGTGTCGTTGAGGTCGCAGCCGCCGACTGGGAAGTGGGCGCGGACCTACACTCAGCGGGCTTACTGGGCCCCTCCGTGGGCTTTGTGGCTCCCTTCCCGGCACTTCTCTGCTCAGCCGACGTGGCTGCCGGCCCAGGTTTAGCGGTCTTCTCCTGTCTCCGCTTGTCTGTAGCGAGTGGTGGGCGGATGTTTTCGGCTGGGGGCAACCTCGCCTCTATGGCCTCCATCCGGGCACTCACCATTTGCCCACACTGCATCATGCAGATGCGCGCAATCCTTTCAATATCCGCATCCGCAAGTGCAGGGGCCGATGACGGAGCCGAAGATGGGCCTGAAGGTGGGGCCCCTGTGATGGGCTCGTGATAGTAGAGGCACCCTTCTGGGCGGCAAACTGCCGCTTGAGGTCCTCCAACTCGGTTCGGAGACGGCGGTTCTCCTCCCACAATTACGCCGTCTCATCCGTGGTTGTGCGGCTGCTGAGCGCCTCGACCGCCTCATGGATGTCACTCACCGCCTGCTTCAGGGCATAAGTGAATGTTCCCTTCAGGTTGCCCAACTTGGTGGCAATCTTCAGGACGACTTCTAGCCCGTCCATCATCTGGCGATTGAGCGCCACCGCCGACATATCCCGGCAGCCGTCCGAGCCAAACGCCGCTCTCGGGCCTGTCGGGCCAACACGCTGACCTCGTCAGCCGCGACTGCCTGTCGCTGCGCCCGCTTTGCGGCGTTTGCCTCCGCCTTATTAGCGCCTAGCAAGGACGTGGTAAATAGATATATGTTAGTGTTTTTTATAAGATATACAGGTATGTATAATAATTTGGTATGAACTATTATGCCATGAGCAGCTGAGCGAAATAGATGGATTGCAAGTAACGTTTAATATTAAAAAGTTGTTTTTATACTCGGGTAGTTTGAGAAATATTGTGATCAGTATGTACGTCTCATTTAAAATTTTGTCAGAGAGGTGAAACAAAGTGAAATAAGGATATTGGCAGCAGGATACAAGGTAAGTGTGTTCCATCAATAATAATAACCGTTTAAAATTTAAAATATTTAGCAACATATTCCTTTTAACCCATAGGCCTCCCAACCCCAACCGAAAGCAGGTATCAAGGATGGATGATACACCAGCCCGCGGCCGAGGGTACGAGGCAGCGGTTTATATGGAACGTTAACCATTCGCATATTTTAGACGCATATTTGAAGACATGTGACATCCACCAACCCGCACAGGGCTCGCGTGGTGGATTACAGCCCATTCCCACTGAAAAAAGGAGGCATGTGTCCCAGCAGTGAGAACATTAATAAGCTGATGATGTTGATGAGTAACCATGTCTGAGCACCGTAGGACCGCGATAAGTTTTTGCTTCAGAAAGATCTGCAGATCACCCTTTCTTGCCTGTTTTTGAAAGATACTAACTGGCCCAAGTAGATGCACTCATCGATATAATGTAATTTCTGCCTAGACATCACTTTGGTTTTAGATCGATCATTGCGTTGCGGAATGAGCATTGAATCCCACCTTGAAGCTAGCCGTGCTCAGTTATTGGAGCATTGTTTGTAGTTCCTTAGCAGTTGGGGAAAAAAAGACTATGTCATCTGCAAACCGGAAGTTCGTTAGCCCCTCACTGCCGATTTTGATGCCTTTGGTGTTCCACCAGGCTGCCAGTGTTTTAAACATCTCTTCGAATGTGCTTGTAAACAATTTGGGAGAGAACGCGTCACCCTGCTTGACAAGTTTTTGAATTTTGAAAGATATTCCTGTAGAAATTAATTTAACATTTGCGGTGCATTGTAGTAAATGTTTTTAACAGGTATGTATTATTTCTTTGTCTTTAGTTTCAAGAGATGTTAAAAAAATATTGTGATTGACACTATCGAAGGCGTTGATGATTTACGAAGGCTAGTTATAATCGCATATTAAATTCTGTACATTTTTCGATAATGTGGTTGAGTATTTGAAGGTGATCAGTTGTGGAGAAGTTAGGGTGTAATCCGGCTTGTTTTGGTGGCTGATGATTGTCAAGTTTTTCGTTTAGAAAATAAATAGCTTTGTAACTAAATACAATTTAACTGTGGAGATACAGTTTGGTTTTAGGAAAAACAGTTCCACTACTCTAGCCTGTTTTTCTTTAGTGAAACTAATTACCGAAGCTCTTAATAAAAAAAATACTACTTTATCGGTATTCTTAGATATGAGCATAGCATTTGATTTTGTATCACACGAACGACTACTCTACAACCTTGAGAAATATGGAATAAGAGGCAAAGCGCATGATTGGCTTAAAAGTTACTCATCTAATCGCCAACAGAGAACTGTTATCTCTAGAATAGAAAATGACACAAGGACGACATACTGCTCAGAACTAATGGTTCTGGCGTCCCGCAGAGAAGTGTACTGGGTCCGCCACTATTTATATTATATATAAATGACCTCAAAAAATGTTTAAAATATGAATGTATCCAATTTGCTGACGATACTACATTGACGATAAAATATTCCAACAAAACTGACATAGAAATAGACACTAACAATGAATTAATTAATGTGATAAAATGGCTGGGGTACAATAATCTTCATGTTAATATTGAAAAAACCAAAATAGTTCAATTTCTAACATGTTACTTGTCAGTAATACCATCAGCTTTATTTTTAGGTATAGTAATCGACAACAAATTGAACTGGCAGGAACATGTATAAAGAGTATGCAGTAAGCTTGATAAGTTTGTGTACGCTCTTCGCAAGTTAAGACTAGTGTCCAGTAGAGAAACAGTCCTAAATGCTTATCATGGGTATGTTTCATCGGTATTGCGTTACGGCCTAGTCATATGAGGTAATTCAGTGGATGTGAAAAGAGCATTCATAGTGCATAAGAAATTTATCAGAACTATGACTGGAGCAGATTATTTGGACCATTGCAAGCCATTATTTAAGGACTTAAAAATTCTTCCACTCCCATGTCTGTATATTTTTGAAGTTTGTCTATTTGTAAAAAAAAAACCGTTATTTATGTCCATTAATGAACAAGGATCCGAAAGACTGAACAAATCATGCCGGGAAATAACTAATGCCTGCTCAGAGATTGCAGTTATACAGTACAAATGCCAGTTGCATGACAATTTGTCGGTTGGCGCAGTGGTTGTGGGGCGCACGGTTGGCGCAGTGGTTGAGCGATTGACTGCTGCGCTGCGTGTCGCGGGTTCGATTCCCGCACGGAACAAATATTTGTATGACCTACAGATAGTTGTTCCGGCTCTGGGTGTTGTGTATGTGAGTTTATATGTTTGTAAACGCACCCACGATACAGGAAGAAATTCCTAGTGTGGGGCAACGTTTTTTTTTAAACAAAAGAAAAAAAAAAAAAATATAATAAATTTCCACCTGCCCCGAGAAAGCTACCAGTAGTGTATGTAGATATCAATAGATCGCGCTACAAGCCGATCACAGTATTGTAGCGATGCCTCGTGCGCATATGTTGCTCGGTTATCAATACCGGTCCGAGTGGTGTGGTGGAGCGATCAGTCATTATCAGACTGTCGGCCTGTGCGGTAGTGCGTTGGCGAGTCAACTATTAATATTGATAAATGTGCATATTTTACACTACCAATTAATAAGTTTAAATGTAAAATATTTGCTTGGCTCTTAGACATGTGTTTTTATTCCGTCAATGAATTTTTAAATTATACATTTTGATATTGTAATTAAAATATTAATAATAACAATAGTACTATGATATTATTATAAATTCTTTAACATTGTAATTTTTATTTTTTTATTTTGACATTATGATTTATTTTATTGACATTATATTTTTTTTTGGATATTATGATTTACATTTCGACATTATACAAAATTTCATAAATTTATATAATGGCCTTTTAATATAAGTTTTGATTTGCATGTACCTAGCTTTTATTTAATATTTCTACGATACGATATAGATATATACGATAGGATAAGATATTTTTATTTTGTAAAACATGAGTACAGTATAAAGGTCTTATATTAATATGAGTTGGCTACATGTTTTGCCATTTATGGCGTACAAAATTAGTTACAAACAGAGCAAAAAATAAAAAAAAATTAGATTGAAATTACAATGTCAAAATTTTAATTCAATTAAAAATCAAAAATCACTATGTCACAATTTTAATTCAATTAAAAATCACTATGTCAAAATTTTAATTTATTTGAGTGGTTTTTAGTTTGAGTAGTTCAGACAAGCATAAAAAAAAACACAGAATTTTATAAAAGCGAAACATCGTTTAAAAATTCATCTACACTGTAATGGTACTATGTGTGAAACAATGTTAAATTTAAGATCTCAAATGTACCATTTACTGAGAAATAAATATTTACTTTACCTTACTTTACTTTACTTTACTTTACTTTACTTTACTTTACTTTACTTTACTTTACTTTACTTTACTTTACTTTACTTTACTTTACTTTACTTTACTTTACTTTACTTTACTTTACTTTACTTTACTTTACTTTACTTTACTTTACTTTACTTTACTTTACTTTACTTTACTTTACTTTACTTTACTTTACTTTACTTTACTTTACTTTACTTTACTTTACTTTACTTTACTTTACTTTACTTTACTTTACTTTACTTTACTTTACTTTACTTTACTTTACTTTACTTTACTTTACTTTACTTTACTTTACTTTACTTTACTTTACTTTACTTTACTTAGTCGATTATTTATGACTTTAATTAATGTTTTGTAAATATGTCATATTAGACTTATCGGACGGTTATTGCCGATGTAGCTTTTAACATTACACATCAATTGAAGATAAATTAATCCGATGCTCTTATTACCTCTTATAGCCATTATAAAATGTAGAGATAAGTAACGGTAAATAAATCGTTTAGTAGATAACTAATACACTATGTAGTATATGGTTAGATCACATTAGTTTGGTTCTTACTCTAATGCGGTAACGTTCGATATGAATAATTTGCTAAGAGTGAAACCGTTTCCTGTTATCAATATTTTCAAGTGATAAAATCAAGAAAAATTACTTCTGTATATGATTGTGAACACCATTTTTGATACTCATCATGGCTGACGTCCATATCAGTGAACCCAACTTTACAGGGACTGATAGTTATGACCTAGATCCGTCAATTGTTCTTTACTTTAAGAGCGTGCACTATGTTCTGGTCACTATATCTCTGGCTACGTTCGTATACGGAGTGATATCGTGGATCATGATCAGGCAGTTTCGCAATTTCAATAACTACGTGTATCTCAATATAATCCTAGTGAATTTATGTCGTTTAATTGTAGTGTCAATAACTGGAACGTATGTTGAAGAAGCGTATAATTCGTTTAATGAATATTTATTTTTTAAGTTTTTCTCGACAGTGTTTAACCATTGGTTGTTAGTGTGGTGTTATATGTTTTACGTTGATGTTGTGAAAGTTTTCGATGTAGATGTGAAAAGAAAGTTTCTTAAAAGTTTCTTCTTTGCCTGGGGAATACCTGTAATAGGGTCAATCATTTGTTTAATGATAGTACTCATTATTGAATTTGCGATGGAAGGTGATATAGCTGGACTGATTTTTTTAACCATAGTATTTTTTGCTATAGCAATGGGCGAATTAGTGCCTTTGATAATAAATGTGGTCGTGTTTGTGAAACTTGTTAGATCTCTATTATTTTGTAAAAAAAATACCGCTTGTGTGGTTCCTAAAAAAGAAAGATGTAAAGATAATTGGAGTCGTTTATTTACAGCAACAGCTATGTTTATGTTAACTAACGTCAACGTTTTGGTTTTTTTAGTGTTAAGTTGTTGTGATTCTGGTTTTTTCATAAGAATTGTCACTTTTAGCAGTCAAACAGTCGTTCTTTCGTTTTTTGTTCTTTTAGTAAAGAGTAATAGGAAATTATGGTACGAATATTATGTGAACCGAAGGAATAGGACTATATCGTGATTCTTGCATTGTTGTTTATCTCTAAAATTAAGAAAGGGAGAACATGCTGTGATAGGGAGCAAGCTCTTTCTTTTTCCTATAATCATCATCATCGTATCAGCCGAAAGACATAATAATAATAATTCCTAGAATAATGTATCATTTTCAACAGCTATATATTTTGACAGTAGCATGAAAGCGACCTTTCTGATGGCTCGAGGCGATTCGATTAATATCACACCGATAAGCGAATTTTATTAAAAGGAATTCTTAATATCTTCACATACAGGAGGGATTTGATATGAACTCTGATCACTCGCCCATTATCTTAACTTTAAGTGAAACCATAATTCAGAAAGAAAGCAATCCAACTTTAGTGAATAAAAACACGGATTGGGATAGCTTCAAATTCGATTTAGACAATATGATTGACCTCAAAGTACCACTCAAAAATAATCAACAATTGGATAAAGAAGTGTCAAAATTTGTGACAGACATTCAAAACTGCGCTTGGGGAAATACACCTCTCTTGAAAAGAAAAGTTGCAAGTCATAGTTATCCGTTAGAAATAAGAAACCTCATAGCCATAAAGAGGGCTCAGAGGCAAAAATGGCAACAATCAAGATATCCACCTGACAAAACAATGCTAAATAGACTTACAAAAAGATTAAGTAAAGCAATACAGGAATATCATGATGATGCTACACATAATTACTTAAGCCAATTAACAAGTAGTGGAAAAACAGAACACTCACTGTGGAAAGCCACTAAACGTCTGAATAAGCCTATTGTTCATGCATCACCTATTAAACAAATAGATGGCAAATGGGCCATAAGCAACGAACAGAAAGCAAATATATTTGCAGAGCATTTACAACAAACTTTTCAAACAAGTGCTGAGGAAAGCTCTGAAAAAATAACACTAGATGTCACTCACCATGACGAGTTGAATATACGATTAGCTACGCCGAAAGAAGTGCAAAATATGATCAAAAACTTAGCCAAAAAGAAATCGCCTGGATACGACCTTATCACTGGAGAACTGCTTCAAAATCTGCCACGAAAAGCCATAGTAAAACTGACAACCCTTATAAATGCAACATTCCGATTGAAACACGTGCCTGATATCTGGAAAGTTGCTGAAGTAATAATGATCCCCAAACCCGGAAAATCGCCTCAGGAAGTAACATCATACAGACCTATATCTCTTTTACCAATCATTTCAAAATTATTTGAAAAACTACTTATAAGACGCATAAAACCAATAATAGAAGACAGAAAACTGATTCCCAATTACCAATTCGGTTTCAGAGAAAAACACTCCACGATAGACCAAGTACATAGAATTACCAACATTATAGAAAGAACCCTAGAAGAAAAAAAAGTCTGTTCTACAGTTTTTCTAGATGTAGCACAGGCATTTGATAAGGTTTGGCATAAAGGTCTCATTTATAAGTTAAGGAAAATGCTTCCTAAACAATTTGCAGACATTTTAGAATCTTACCTAACAGAGAGGACGTTTAGAGTCCGACATGAAGATGCTTACTCAGATCTCAAGCAAATAAAAGCTGGTGTACCACAAGGAAGTGTTCTTGGACCTATCTTGTACCTATTGTACACCTGTGATATCCCAGAAATGAAAAACAACTTTATTGCAACCTTCGCAGATGACACAGCCATCATGGCTATAGGTGTCACTCACAAAGAAGCCGTAGATAAAGTACAAATTGCTGTGAACTCCATCACCAACTGGACAAAAAAATGGCGAATTAAGTTAAATGAGTCCAAATCGACCCATATAGACTTCACAAACCGAAGCCCTAATTATACACCGGTTTATATCAACGGTTGCATAATACCTTACGAAAATACTGCAAAATACCTGGATATGACGCTTGACGCCAAGCTTCGCTGGAAGGCTCATGTCAAAAAGAAACGCCTGGAGTTAGATATCCGCTACAGGAATATGTACTGGCTACTTGGCAGACATTCATCATTGTCAGTGTACAACAAAGTACTTCTGTACAAACAAGTACTTATGCCTGTATGGGCATACGGTATACAGCTTTGGGGCTGTACAAAACGTACCAATGTTGAAATTATACAAAGATTTCAAAACAAGGTACTGCGGAGCATAGTAAACGCTCCCTGGTATATTAGAAACGAGGACATCCACCGGGACTTAGGAGTGGACCTCGTCGCCAAAGTTATAAAAAAATACGCCGAAGCTCATGAAGAGAGACTTCATAAACATGTGAATGTCGAGGCTATCCAGCTCCTTGACACCACGGACATAATAAGGAGACTGAAAAGGACTAAGCCTTTTGAGTTAGTTTAGAGTGAAATTAGTGTTACGGAGTGCAGTGAGTGCTACCTTTTAAGAACACATGAACTAAGTGTCTTCCCATCATAATAGAGACAATAAGAAAAGTGCCAATGGACACATTCTTTACCGTATAAATTATTAGCAAATTAGGTTAAATTTAAGTTACTTATTAGCCTCAAGGCTAGATTGTGACTGTTATGAAGTAACTATTCAGTTACATCGTAATAAAAAAAAAAAAAAAAAAAAAAAAAAAAAAAGGAATTGCAAGAACTTCCACATGGACCCAATGCGGTTCAGACGACCCATCTCAGCGCCTACCATCTCGGCAGCCTGTCACAAACCATTATATTTTTTATGTGAACCTTTCACATAAAAATAAAAATATTTTTCATATTTTTTTTGTTTATTCAATTTACATGTGATTAGGTCTCGAGATCGGAAGGAACCGAGATGGGACTACACCTAAATGTATTCTCAAAACCCATTTTTACTCAACACTGATTTATGCCAAACTTAGGTGCCGTAAAAATCGTCGGATTTCGTTCAAAGGGTATCTGTCTACTTAAGAAGCGGACAATCCTCATACGGCTGGTGTGGCCCCATCTCGACACCGTATCTCATATAAATTGAAAAAAATGTAATCAAACAAAAAAATAAAATAAAAAAAATTTATTAAATCAAATTGATTGAATAATTTGGTTACTAGAATACTGTACTTCGATTATTTATGTGAACCTTACATGATTTGTGACAGGGTGCCGAGATGGCAAGGCCCCGAGATGGGACTAAACCCCCAATGCGATGAAAAGCACACTTGAAATTTTCTTACACAATACCTGTGTATCTGCGTCCCGCCATCAGGAAGGTCCCTTAGTGTACGAAATAAATGTACCTAACTTAAAATCTCAATTATTATTTTTTTACTTTCATGGTTGCACTCAGTTTTTTTTTTGCATGGCTTTGTGGAAACGAGAAAGGTTTGCCTGAAGATGTGTATAGAGATATTTTTGTACATTTAAAGCTTAAGGTGTAATAGCTCTATAATATGAGATAAATAATGGAATCGATAACCCACGTTATCAAAAGCTTTTATTTACTACCACTTACATTTACTGATAAGACAAAGCAAACATGATTAATACTTTAAGTGCTAAAAAATGGTTTGATCACATTAGTTTGTTTCTGTGCCTGTTCCAGTAAAGTTCGATTGACTGTGTATAGAGTCACGGTCGTGTCTGGTGTCTTCAATTTGCCATTTCTTACTTTTCTTGGTCACCATGGCTGATAACAAATTAAGCGAAATCAGCTCTACAGTGAATGTCACCTACCTGCCATCAAGTGTTACCGCATATCTGATCGGGCACTATTGTCAGTTCACCTTGTGTCTTGCCACATTCGTATACGGAGTGTATACGAATGTGGCAAGTAAGTATACGGAGTGTATACGTGTATCTCAGTGCAATGCTTGTTAATATATTACGTTTAATCGTTATATCCGTCACTTTAATTCATTGCGAAGAAATAATTATTGATTTTAAACAATGCATTCCTTTTTATTGGAGTATAACTTTCATCTATTTAACCACGGTTTACAATAATTGGCTAGCAGTGATGTGTTTCATATTTTATGTTGAAGTTGTTAAAGTGTTTCATAACAATAATAGAAGAAACTATCTCAAAACCTCCATCTTTGCCTGGGGAGTGCCTGTGATAGTGATGATCATTAGTATATTTATTTTAGTAATCATTGAATTAGCAGTTGAAGGTGCTAATGTGAAACTATTCATTATTTTTATAACCGTATGCATTTATTTCACGAGCATAATTTTGCCTTTGTTTATAAACAGTCTTATTTTTATAAAACTTGTGTATTTTCTGTTTTTAAGTGAAGACTTAAGCACGAGAGTACTTTCTAAAAAAATAAAATGCCGCCGTTTGTTTATTGCGACCGCCATGTTCATTTTATGCAACGTATTTGTGTGTACTTTTATTATTTGGGATGTATTTGATCTTTCAATCTTAGTCAGAGGTGTTACATTGAGCATACAGGTGATAGTCATGGCTTTATTGTTTCCTGTACTGAGGAGAAATCGGGAAGTATGGCAAGAGTACTTTAAGAATCGGTCTACAAGGAGTATGTCATAGTTTTTTGATGGTCTGATGTCATACTTTGCAAACTGTAAATAATATCCAGTATCTGTTATCATTATTTTGTATCGAAATAGTAGTAAGATTATATAAACCCAAAAAATGGCATTTCTTGGTAATTTTCTAAATAAATCATGAATAATATTCAAAACTTCAGTATTCATTTTATTTACCAGCATGTTTACGCTTTCCTTAAGTAAACATAAAGGTCTGACCGAATCCGTTTTGCAAAATATTTTTATTAAGAATTAAATATGTACATTGTATCCTTATCAGCTTGCTAAATTCATTTAAATTTTTTTCTTCATTACCGGTCTTTCTTCTTGTTTAGTAAGTATTTTTAGTGAGTGGTCAAGAGTGGTAATATCGAGGCTATACCACCTAGTAACTGTCACTAACGTTAATACCTTGGAAAACCGTCTTTTGTTTTAGCTATATTAGGTACAGTCATTTGCTGTAGTATAGCTGTCACTTACGAAACTACTACACTGCATTGATATTCGAAATCTTTATATATTTAGGTATTTATCCTACGAATCCATAGAATAATTATTTTTTGAGTAATTACTTAGTGAATAATAGCAAATCTATGACCTTTTTTAAGTGAAGATGACTGACCGTTTTTTTTTGCAATTATGCAAAGTAACCAATGGGTGCTACACTTACTCTCTGCGGTATCTCGTCTACTATTAGAAGGTAGGTAGCTCTAGTGATCAATCATAGTAGAGTAGTATGATTGACCACTAGGGCTTTGTCTCTAGTATGGCTACAATATGTAATGACAAACTGTACAGATAAGTTAAGATACGAGTATATGAAATCAATCAGTAGATTATTAATACGCAATATCCGTTTTCATCACAACAGTTTAGTACTAACACTGATGCGGTAATGTTCGACGGTTGTGTGTAAAAACAGTACTTTCCATCAATTTTTTTGTTTGAAAGTATAAAAATAATGGAAAATTACTTCTGCATGTGAGTGTGAGCAAAATTGATGCTTATTATGGTTGACATCGATGCCAGTGTGTCTAACTCTACCGTGAGTGATAGTGATGACCAATACCCATCAACTGTTCTTTGCTTTTTGATTATTTCACACTATGTTCAGTTCACCATGTGTCTAGCTACGTTCATATACGGAGTGACATCATGGTTCCTCATCAGAAAGTTTCGCAATTTCAACAACTACGTGTATCTCAATACAGTCCTAGTGAATATATGCCGGTTAACCGCAGTGTGGATAACTGTAGTGTATTCTGACGAAGGGTTTAAGTCGTTCAAGGACTACTTAGTCTATATGTTTTTTTCGACAGTGTTTAACTATTGGTTGCTGGTGATGTGTTATATGTTTTACGTTGATGTTGTGAAGGTTTTCGATGGAAGTATGAAAAGGAAGTTTCTTAAAAGCTTTATCTTTGCCTGGGGCATACCTGTAATAGGTTTGATTATTGTTTTATTATTATTACTCATTATTGAACTGGCTATAAGCGAGAAAGAAAAACTGATTCTTTTTGTAGTCGCCATTGGCACTGTAATGACGTGTGAATTTGTGCCTTTGGTAATAAACGTGGCTTTATTTATAAAGCTTGTTTGTTCACTATATTTTTCTAAAGATTTAAACGCGTGTGCGGTTCCTGAAAAAGAAAGACATAAAGAAAACTGGCGTCGTTTATGTACAGCGACGGCTATGTTTATGTTGACCAACATCAACGTTTTCATATTTTTTATGTGGGTTTGTTTTATTAATACTTATTTTTCAGTGCATGTTGTAATTTTTAGCTGTCAAACAATTGTTCTTTCGTTATTTATTCCTTTAGTTAAGAGTAATCGGAAATTTTGGTATGAGTATTATGTGAACCGAAGGAAGCGACAGTTTTGTTTAAGTCCCATGTGGTGACGAGCTTAATGTATATCATGATTATTGTTGTTATAATGTTAGCAAGTGTAAGTTATAGCATTTATTAACAGACTATACTTCATAAAAGATAGCTTGATCTCTGCGACATATGTCAAACTGACGTATACGTTATTGTTAGCCTGTCAAGCGCTATTGTTACTGTATTGGTAATGACAGTTGTCGCAGAGATCAAGCTATCTTTTATGAAGTATAGTGTTATTATAATATGAATGACTTTTTGACAGGCTTGAACATTTATATTATTATTTCTATGGTATTGTAATTCTCATAAAATTTAATATTAATTTAATTTAAGTGAACCAGTATTTACTCTTTGGTTTATTGAAATAATTTAAGATCTTGCATAAACGCATGTTTGACAAATAAATTATCTTTATATTTTTCAAGACAGGCAGATAATTCTTATTTTCTGCTATAATTATACTTATACATAAAATCAATTTTTGTGTCACATGAAATATTTTAACTGATTATGTTAAGGACAAGATTAAGTACCGTAGAAATTCAGTCAGAATTATTGAAGATACCTTTAGATTTTTTGTAAAATGATTTTGATAAGCAGATTTGGCGTAGATACTGGCGCTTTCAGGGTAAACTTTCATTGTGAAGGATCGATATTTTAGCAAATGGCTCGCCAGGATACTAAACTTTTGTTTTACGTTTAAGTCATTCATTAATTTCCTAACTAAAAAGTCATAATTCGAGGCTTGGCTCTCGCCCATTTCCTCCTCCAGTATAGGAACAATTTAAAAGATATTCCATACACTGAAAAAGAAATATATATACTGTGGCCCTATGTTTTTCTTTTTCTCACGAGGAAGGTCTTGTGACAAAAACGTTATTGACCAGTGTTATATAGCATTGTCATCAGCCTAATAATGTGTGCATGTAAGAATTTGACTGTATGAAATAAATAATTTGCGTTGTCAAAATTGTTCTTTTTTTCTTGCATGATTTTATTCATCAAAGGAAAAAAGTATTGTATTCGGTGTGACTAATAATAATTGCCCCTGCTTCTGGAAATCAGTGATGATGGCAAATCCGAAGCAGAGTTTACTAGATGCTTCACTGTAACGCAGTGTTGTGGAAACTTAGGTGAGAAAAGGTAACGTAAACGAAAAGTAAATTAATAAAATATATCATAGTATCTATCAAGTGGTCATGGCTGAGACCATGGAGGACCTCAGTATAGTGCTCGATGACCTCAGTAGAACTTCCAAAAGAGTGGATCTAAAAATGAACATGGACAAAAACAAAGGTCATGTTGAATGCCCATTGCCAATGTTGCACCCACTCCTATCAAAGTCGGAGACTCTACACTCGAAGTTGTGGACGATTATGTCTACATGGCACAAACGGTCCAGTTAGGTCGTAGTAGGAGAAAGAGGTCAACCGTCAAATCCGAGTTGGCTGGGTAGCATTCGGGAATTTGCGCGGTATCTTCTCATCCAAATTACTACAGAGTTTCAAGACGAAAGTTTATGACTAGTGCATGTTGCGAATGATTACTTACGGGCCGAGTTTTTGTCGGACACTTCTACTTATGTAGAAAGAATTCAGTAACATCTTTTTTTTATTGTTGGTAGGCTTGCGCTTGACCACTATCTCACCTTATGGTAAGCGATGATGTGGTCGATGATGAAGCACGCTTGCCTAGAAGAAACCTATTCACCCTTGACTTAAAGACTCCCAGGTTGTAGCTATTAGGTTTTATATTGCTTACACCATTTCATAACATACCATCACGCCAGTATGCTCTTAATGGGTACGCAGATGTAAACAGTTCACCCTGGTACACTCTCATTTTTACAAATAAATACAACCGACTTCCAAATAAAAACACTACAAAGTGAAAAATTACTTTAATTTCGGAAGGCGGTGTCAAAAAACGAAGAAACGAAAACAGGAACACCAACTTCAAAATTGGAGTTATGTTAAAAAAAAAACTTTTATAGAATAGATCGTCATAATTAGTATCAGACTAAGGTCGCGTATTTATAATAAAGTACCTAATGTATTAAAAAAATATTACTGTAATGAAATTTAAAAGGGCGCTAAACGAAAGAGAAATGAGAAATGTTATTACAAAATTGAGGACTTCCTCAATGATGAATCGTTGACTGTTTGACTTATTTTATTATTGAGCTGCTGCCAAGTAACCTGATTGACAAAATAATAAGTATTTTGTTTTGACATCATTGTGATAATTTTTACTAGCGTAACCAGTCCGACATTTTTACATAACATTTATTTATCTAAATTTGATATTTATAATTTCTTATCATTTGACATTTATCTCTATTCGAATTGTATTTTTTTTTATTTGATTTAATTTTAGAATTGAAAATTATTTGCATGCCCATGTGAAGGTAGAATATGGAGGGCTTTATTATGTGTAAAGAATATCTATGTATCAATTACCCATATTTGCAAAGAAATAAATGATTTATGATTTATTTACAAAGGTGGTACTTAGAAGCCTTCATGAGTAATGATGATGTGTCGAAACGTTATCATTAGTTTCATTGTACATTACTAATGATAAGCGAAGGTAATCAGAATCGATATTCAGTACGATAAGTACACAAACTGTTGATTGTCTCGTTGGTCTAGTGTTCGCAAGTACTACTGAGCATGAGGTTTCTAGGTTTGAACTTCGGGTCGGGCAAAGTGTTATTGAGTTTTTTCATCTAGAATTTTGAGAAAGTAGCAGCCCGAAGACCGTTCTAGTTCCCGGTTAATGGTAATAAGTCATCGCCTATTACATGGAACTTGATAGTAACCGTCGAATCCGACTCGGCTGGGCAGCGTTAGAGAATTTGTGCAGTATTTTCTCGTTCAACTTACCACAGTGTTTCAACACGGAAGTCTATGACCAGTGTGTGTTGCCAGTGATGACATATTGCTCTGAGACGTGGTCGCTCACAATGGGCCTCATCAGAAAGCTTACATTCACCCAAACGGCAATGGAGAGGGCTATCCTCGGAATTTCCTTGCGTGATCGAATCAGAAATGTAGAGATCCGCAAGAGAACCAGGGTTACCGACATAGCCCGAAGAATTGTCAAACTTAAGTGGCAGTGGGCAGGGCACATTTCTCGCAGAACGGATGGCCGACGGGGCAGAAAGGTTCTAGAGTGGCGATCGTGAACCGAAAGACGTTGCGTTGGAAGGCCTCCCACTAGGTGGACCGTTGACCTGGTGAAGGTTGCGGGGATCGGCTGGATGCGAGACGTACGGGACCGGTCAATGTGGCGACGCTTGGTGGAGGCCTATGTCCAGCCGTGGACGTCTTTCAGCTGATATGATGATGATGGTGAAATATGGGTATTATAGCGTTATGTATAGCTCAGTTGAGCTATACGTAAGCCACGTTAATAAAGTTAAGATAAAAATTAAATTAAAGCTTCGAAATTAAAAAGGATATAGAGAACAGAACTATGGGTCGGCTTCGCACGTCGAGGTGTCTGCTCACCTAACTACCTCGGACATTCTACGACTTCCTGCCCGACCTACTGCCTGGATACCTGCCCACGTCGCGCGAAGCCGGCCCTTTAGTTTTATACTTCTTTATCCTTTATTTTTATAGCTTTAATTTAATTTTTTATCTTGATTTTAATAACGTGGCTTACGTATAGCTCTCCGGAGCTAAACGTAACGCTACAGTATACTCAAAGTCAAAGTCAAAGTCAAATGTGTTTATTTCAAGTAGGCCATTATGCGGCATTTTGAACGTTAAAATTTACAAGTAATAAAAATTGATTCTACCGTGCATTCGGAAATGTAGCTTGTTATGGAGAAGAAGGCACAAGAAACTCCATACTTACTCTTTAAAAAAAAAGTTTTATACAATATTTACATAAGTACATACATTAATAAATTCATATACGTGAGGACGATGTACCCAGCACTACTATACTACATATAGGTATGAGAGAATTACAAGCACTTATAGGAAAATTCCTTTACTTGATAAATAGGAACATGGTTCTCACGTACTTACAAATATTGCAAACATTACCTAATTAAACAACTACAGAACAGTGTGCGAGTATTTTTTTTTAACAAAAAGAGAAGAAAAAAAATAAAGCGTTACTATAATTATGAATATAATACAAATTAACCATTTTGATTTTGTCCACACCAAACATAGGCTTATGGAGCAGGACCAGCATGTTTCCAAGCATTCTTATCTTGAATATAATCATCTAATTTGTAATATGCTTGTTTACAAAGTGTGTTTTTACTATTGTTTTAAATTTTCTTTCATTTAACTTTAATATCTTACAAGGTTTTTTGTTATAGAATTTAACAAAGTACCCCATGAAAGATGTGTGTGTGATGTACTATAGGTACATCTCTTCCTAACCCTTCGGGGACAAGTAACATATATAACAAAATAAAAATCCCTGACACATTTTTGTTTTATGCTACATAATTTATCTAGTAGTAGACACGCTACGAATGACAATCGAACACTTAATAGGGTATCACACCTCTTTGAAAAGAGTCTCAATTAAATTTTATAGTGCTCATATGCCATTAAAAAGAAACAGAACATTTTTATTCAATCTATAAGTGCCATAAAAATGCATTAAAATTTTACATTTTCAATTTTCGCGCGTTGTTTGACGAACACTCTGGACGCAGTGAACGCCATATTGCTCTGTGGACATGACGTCAGTTGGCTATGAAAACAATTGCACTGATAGGCCGATCGCCGATCATTTGACAGTTGATTGTTTTTAGTTTACACAGCCGTATGACGTATTATTAAATTAAATTATCTTTATTTCAGACGAAAGTCCATAATTTTTTACCGATATAGCGTTATTAGGGTTGTTAGTAGTACACACATAAATAAAACTTATAGGTTACACAATAATAATAATTACCGAAGTCTATTTTCTGTTTATGAGCAGGTGTACTCTTGCCCAGTACACAGTAAAAGGACTGTCTATTTTGCAAACTAACGTTCTGAGCACAGTGTTGATGCTACCCCGGACCCTGCTCATCATCGATGCAGTTCTTTTCCAAATGATGGAAAAGAAATCATCGACAGAAGCATCCGCAAACATTGCGGAAGCACTGCAGTGCCTGGGTTTTCTTAACACTGCACTCAGAGCGTCATTGTACCGAACACGCAGGGCGTTGTAAGCCCGCCGCGTAAAGCTGATCCACAGAATCGACTTGACTGTATTAACATGTCGGCAACTATTTTATATTTCATGGTGTTATACATAAATATAGGTTTAAAAAAACTGAAAACGTTGAATTGAATTTTAAAATTTATTTGTTATTTTTATGAACTCAAACTAACATTTTCCAATTCTGCTTTTTGCCTAAACGATCTCAATAATATATTTGTAAATCTTTTCTCATATAGAGTAAAATATTGTATTATACTATATTCACGATATCTTGCAAAAATACCCCGATTGAAAAAGTAAAACGTCCCATAACTTTAGAATGGCTGAACCGATTTTCATCAAAGAAAGCTAATTATAATTTCGATAAAGTCACCTTTCAATCAAATAAATTATGCCACAGACAGGTACACAAATACACGTATACACAAATACACGTCAAACTTATAACACTCCATTTGATGTTTTGTTACATTCATGTTAAATGCACAAAGTCTGTAGTAGTAGATTGTTTCATCATTGAGTACCTACTTATTTGTAAATGACTAGATGCGACCCTCGTCTCCACTACGTGATAGTCGAAATGATACCAAAGGAAACTACTACTACTTCTTTCTTCTTCTACTTATAAGAGATAAGTAACTTTTATGGTGTAAAATAAAATATATTCTATTCTACTTTGATGAATAAAGATACTTATACTATATTGATCTAGGTTATAAACTATCTGTAAGCCGGATTTCATCTAAATCTACTCAGAGTTTTTGCGTGAAAACTCACAAACATACATCAATACTCTTATACTTTAATCACTATCATCATATCAGTAGAAAGACGTCCACTGCTGAATACAGGCCTCCCCCAAGTGTCGCCTCATCGAATTGTCCAGTGCGTCTTGCATCCAGCGGATTCCCACAACCTTTACTAGATCATCGTTCAACCTAGTGGAAGACCTTCCAACGCTGCGTCTTCCAGTACGCGGTGGCCACTCCAGAACTTTGTTGGTAACTGTTGTGTTGATCTGGTGGTTGCTGACTCGTCCTAAATAACCGTATTTGGTTAGTTTTTGCAGGTAAAATCAGCCTGAGCTGCAGTTGTCCTTTTCGCACTTTACGGGGTGAGGTTGGAGGTGACGCGACGGCAATAGTTTCTTCAAATACCTATTTTTCAAATTCCTGTTGACTAGAGTCCGCTCTTAAACATACTGGCAAATAAGTTCAGTATTTAGGTCTCAAAAATTTATTTATTTTACACATTTTATCTAAATAAACACATTAAAAAAATGCCTTCACATTCCATTTATTTGTCAGGTTAACAAAACATTACTGTAGATTACCATTACTGATACAAAATATGATAACGGATATTGGATAATATTCACATTTAGCAAAGGATGATAATCGAAAATCATTGGACAGTCAAAATATCAATCATTATGACACACACCTTGTAGATCGATTCTTAAAATACTCATGCCATAATTCCCGGTTACTTTTCATTAGAGGGAAAAATAAGGCCATGACTATCATTTGTATACTCAATGTAAGACCTCTGACCAAAATTGAAAGATCAAATACATCCCAAATAATAAAAGTACACACAAATACGTTGCATAAAATGAACATGGCCGTCGCAATAGACAAACAGCAAAATTTATCTTTTTTAGAAACTACTCTCGTGCCGTTATCTTTGCTAAAAAACAGAGAATACACGAGTTTTATAAACATAATAGAGTTCATAATCAAAGGCAAAATTATGCTCGAGAAATAAATGCATACGGTTACAAAAATAAAAAGTAGTGTCACATTAGCACCTTCAACTGCTAATTCAACAATTACTATAATTAATACACAAATGATCATCACTATCACCGGCGCTCCCCAGGCATAGATGGAACTTTTAAGATAGATTCTCCTGGTATTGTTATGAAACACTTTGATAACTTCAACATAAAATATATAACATAACACTATTAACCAATTGTTATACACCGTGTTTAAATAGATGAAAGTAATACGCCAATAAAATGTAATGCACAGACTAAAATCAATAAATACTTCTTCGCAATGAATTAAAGTGATGGATATAATGGTTAAACGTAATATATTCACAAGCGTTGCACTGAGATACACGTAGTTGTTGAAATTACAAAACTTTCTGATGTTGTACCATGTCGTCACTCCGTATATGAACGTGACTAGACACAAGGCGAACTGGCAATAGTGTCCAATAACATAGGCGGTAACCCATGTTGGCAGGTATGTCTCATTCATTGTAGAGCTGAATTCGCTTAAGTGGCTATCAGGGTGATTAAGAAAACATATAAAACCAAAATTGAAGACGACACATACAGCTGTCACTTCCAACACAGTCAATCCAACTTTACTGGAACAGGCACAAGAACAAACTAATGTGATTAAACCATTTTTGGGCACATAAAGTATTAATCATGTTTACTTTGTCTTATCAGTAAATGACAGAGATACTCAATAAAAGCTTTTGATTACATGGGGTATCGAATCCATTGTTTATCTCAAATTATAAAGCTATTACAACTTAAACTTTATATAGAGGTGTATAGCACGAAATATCTCTATATATATCTCCAAGCAATCCTTGCTCTCTTAGACAATGCCACCCAACAAAAAAATTGGTTATGCTAACACTGATAGGTTATACAATGTGTCCGGGCTTGTAGTAATAAAACTTTAAGGCCACTATATACACTTAATTGTATCGATAATATAATTTTTATTGTATTTCCTAAAATTCTGCAAACAATATAAGGCTAAAATGCGCAGAGGTCCTTTTACGGCAACAATAAAATTAAAACTAATTGGCTTAGAGATGTGATTCTTATGTCAGTGTGTAGACCAACTCAAAGACTAACATAAAAACCTAAAAGACATGTGTTAATTCCCAAAAAATTTGCACAATTTTAGGAAATGCAATAAAAACTTGTGAAATTATGTTTACAGGTTGACTTTTCGGGCTCAATACAAAACTTTCTTACCATTTGTGTGTTAGCTAAATGCTCAATGCCATGGCCGTACCCAAAACATTAAATTTACGCTTCTATGAGACCTAGGTTAAAGTTGTGGTTGTTAGACCAGTGGATATCGTTATAAGTCAGGTACTAAAATTGCTCTATCTTTGAGGGTGTGGCGATTAAACCCCCTATGTGGGGTGTTTTATCGAAAAAATTTGTTGTATCTTACGGCCGTACAGTTTTATTACTACAAGTCCAGACATATTGTATAGCTGATAAAAACGGTACATCTTGACAGGTAGAACTTGTTGCCTATCTTAATTTTACTAACAGACGACACAGCAATAATCACAACATGGTCAAACTCCTCCTTACTCATTAATGAAAGAAAAAATACCGAAATAACGATTGTTTGACTGCTAAAAGTGACAACCCGTATTAACAAGCCAGTATCAAAAAAATGAACACTAAAAAAATCAAAACGTTAACATTGGTCAAATAAACATAGTGGCTGCTGTATATAAACGATGGCAGTTTTCTTTATTTCTTTATTTTTCAGGAACCACACATGAGTTCTCTTCTCATAATAGAGAACGAACAAGTTTAACAAATACGACTACATTTATTATCACAGGCACAAATTGCCTGTTTCCATAGATAAAATGACTATGATTAAAATAATCAGTTTTGCTAAATGACCTTGCATGGCTAATTCAATAATGAGCACTATACTTAGGCAAATGATCGACTCTTTTATAGGTATGCCCCAGACAAAGAGGGAGCTTTTAAGAAACTTCCTTTTCACATCTCCGTTGAAAACATTCACAACAATCTACGAAAACCAAATAACACATTACGAACAACCAATAGTTAAACACTGTCGAAAAAGCTTAAAAGCTAATAAGTCATTGAATGATCTGCACTCTTCGTATGAATACATTCTGATTAATGACGAAGAAATATATAGACAACAGATACCGGTTTCACTCTTAAAAAATTCATTTCTAACGTTACCGCAGCAGGGTTAAAACCAAACGAATGTGATTTAACCATATATTATTATTGGGGAATCCCCCTCTTGGCATATTGTTTTTAGGCATAATATTGTTTGGCATAACGTTTTCGCATGACTTTTATTAGCATAATAGTACTGTGGCATATAATACTTTGGCATTATGCAAAGTTTAGCATAACTGACATTTGGTTTAATTTGTTTTTGCTTATTTTGGAGTTTCATAAATATTTAAGGCATAATATTTGTTCATCATAATAATTTTATGGGTTCATATTTGTACGTCGGTGCATAGGTAAACCTTTTTTTTTTTTTTTTTTTTTTTTGGGTTGGAAATCATCCAATGACTTCTCCCGCTCTGGGTGAAGCGGGAGGGCGTGTCAGACTTTTACTGACTAAAACCCACCCGTGTTCCTTCAGTTGCTTGCGCCAGGGCCGCGGTAACTCTCTTTCAAATTTATCCGCGACCCAGACAGGCATCGGTCCTATCAGGCCCCGTCACTTTTGCTGACATCTCTTTGAGGCGCGCGTGGAACACTACGCGCCGTAAACTCGGGCTTGGTCCTTATCGGACGGTAAGCTACCCGTAACTTGCCGTCCGCAAGCCCGTGCCTACGGTGGCCGGGAATCGGCTTGCGACTCCCTACGCCCGGGGCGTCTCCTGCGGTGGCTAGGGGCGTGAGGGCGTCTCCTTTGCGTCTCCCTCACGCGTTCCGCCTCCTCCTTTGCGAGCATTACTGCTTCGCAGAAGGAGGAGACAGCTTCCCATGCCCTCTCGCTCCGTACCATGGCCTGGACCAGGGCCGGACGCGAGAGGTCGCCACCACCGATCGCCTCTACGAGGACACGGCGGTGCTCCGCCCAAGCGGGGCAGATCTCCACCGTATGCTCCACCGTGTCCTCTGGGCGGTCCACACAATGGTGACACCCGGGCGTTTCCTCCCGCCTAATCCTGAACAGGAACCTCCCAAAACATCCGTGTCCGGTGAGGACCTGCGTCAGGCGGAAGGTGAGGACGCCGTGACGCCTCTCTAGCCACTCCTCAAAGAGGGGCCTTACCGCCGCAATTGTGGCGTGCCCAGCGCTGGGTTGCGACAATCGCCCACTCCATGTCACCATGAGATCCTGCCGGAGCTCTGTCCGCCGAGCCGCGATTTGTCGCGGTAACGGAGTTTCGCCCCGGCATTTGGCCTCATCGCGCCACTCCCATATTTGCGCGAGGACTTTTGCTTCCAGATCCCATGGCGGCAATCCGGCAAGGAGGCTCGCCACCTCACCGGAGACCGTGCGGTATCCCCGGATCAGCCGGATGGCCATGGTCCTTTGGGACGCGCTCAACCGGCGGGCTGGTCGCCGCCTCAGGGAACGCGCCCATACCGGTGCCCCGTAAAGGGCCATGGACCGCACGACCCCCGCGTAGAGCCTCCGGCAGGAGGCGTTTGGACCCCCTAGATTGGGCAGCAGCCGCTTGAGGGCAGCCCCCGCCCGCTCCAGTCTGGGAGCCAAACGTCGGAAATGCTCAACGAAATTCCACCGGCTGTCGAGGACGAGTCCCAGGTACTTCATCGTCGACCCGACGCCGATGTGAACCCCTCCTACCGTTATTTGGGATCCCGGCGGTGGCGCGTTCCGAGGACCGTGAAAACACATGGCCTCGGACTTGTGCAGGGCCACCTCGAGTCCCAATTGCCGGATCCTCTCGACGATTATCGCAACCCCGCGTGTCGCTATTTCAGCCGCCGCCTGGTGCGATCTCCCTTGCGCCTGGACCAGCGTGTCGTCAGCGTAGCATACCACGCTGACACCAATAGGGAGATCGGCGCGCAGCACCCAGTCGTACCCGATGTCCCACAGATGCGGCCCCATAACCGATCCCTGTGGGACACCGCACGACATCTCTCGCCGGTTCCACTCTCCCTGGTGACCGGGGTAGATGACGGCCCTGTCCGTCAGATAGGCCTCGACCACGCGACAGAGGTAGGGCGGCATCCGATGGTATTGGAGTGCCTCCCTGATGCAGCTCCATGGCATAGTGTTGAAGGCATTGGCGATGTCTAAAGACACCGCCAAGACGACTTTACCACGGGCCACTGCATCCCCCGTCGTGAGGGCTCGCACGCGCATGATGGCGTCCACCGTAGAGCGACCCCTGCGGAAATCAAACTGGCTCTCGGCCAGATCGGGACCCACCCGCACCAACTGCCCGACGAGGCGGTCTGCAATAACTCTTTCAAAGAGCTTGCCCACCTCATCGAGCAGCACGATGGGCCGGTAAGCGGACGGAGAGTCCGCAGGGCGCCCCGGTTTCTTAATGAGGACCAGTTTCCCCGTCTTCCAACGAAGTGGGTACTGGCCCCTCTCCGAGCATGCGCTAAAGAGCCCCCTTAGTCGAGGCCTGAGAGCCTCCAAGGCCAGGACCCAGGCTTTTCCAGGTAATCCATCGGGTCCTGGGGCGGTATTTTTGGCATTCAGCCTGCGTACCGCCACTCTCAGCTCTACCTCGGTCACCTCCAAATAAGCTTCGTCGTCGTCGGTGGTGTGGTCCGCATCGGGCACCGCAAGAGGCGGAGCCATGGACGGGGGAGTATGTTCCCCTCGCGAAGGGAACAGAGTGCTCACCACGTCCTCTACAAGCTGCGGCCGGAGACTCTGCGTCAGCGGGGGAGCCCATGGGCGGAGTTTATCTCGCACCATTTTATAGGGGCGTCCCCACGGATCCCGGTTCAGAGTCCCCAGCGACTCTTCACGGGCCAGTTCCTTCGCCCGCTTGATCTCCGCTCGGAGGGTGATCCTCGCAGCTCTGTACCTCTCGTATAGCTCCGCCTCAATGGCTTCCGTATCCGGGGGACGGATACGGAGCCTGCGGTGCCTGGTGTACCGGCGTCGCGCAGCAACGCACGCCTGGCGCAGAGTCGTAAGTTCCGGCGACCACCAGTACACCTGGCGCCGGGCGTGTCCAGGCCGGACCCGGGGCATTGCCACGTCACATATCTCGGACATGGCCTCCTGGAACCACTCCGCCTCGTCGTTGATGTCGGCTGGCCTGTCCGGTGATGGCACCCAGGCCTGCACGATCGAGGCTTCCAGGAGTAGCTCCCGGTCCAGCTGCTTCAGCGCCCACCGCGGACCACTCGGGGTCTGTCGGACCGGCACGCTCGAGGTCTGGGCGGAGACGTCGAACCGGATATACCGGTGGTCGGAATAGGTCTCCACCTCCTCCATGACGCGCCAGTCGACTACACGTGTTGACAGAGCGGCGCTGGCGAACGAAATGTCCACCACCGATTCGCCCTGCATCCGAACACACGTGGGGACAGAACCCCGGTTTAAGACGACCAGGCCTGTCTCCAGAGCCCAGTCCTCCACCATTCTGCCCCGTGCGTCCGTATACCGGGAACCCCAAGCCACATTCTTGGCATTGAAGTCCCCGACGACGAGCACAGGGAGGGAGCGGTACCCGACGACGACGATTCTCAATTCTGCAAGGGAGTTGTGGAACTCGGCGAGAGTTCGGTTCGGAGAGAAGTATACCCCCACCACGGCAATCTCTCCGAACCTTGCTGCCACGCAACCCTGTCCCCTCTTGACACCCTCGAAGGACGGGGTACCGGCGGCGGCTGACGAAATTAGGGTCACTGAGCCGCTCAGGTCCCCCACCCAGTCATCCCTGGGCGGGACGAAGTACGGCTCAGCGACCACGGCGATGTTACTCGACCACTGCGCTATGCTCTGGAATAGCAGATCCTGAGCAGCTGCGCAGTGGTTGATGTTCGCCTGAAGGAGGCGTAATGGGGCCATTATTGGCAATCCATTTCCGCCTCCTCCCGAGCCCCCTGTGAGGGTTCTGCCGCGGTGGTTTCGGCGGCGACGACGGCTGTAGGGGCGGCAACGGCGGCAGCAGTGGTGGCGGCTGCGGCTTTGGCAGTGACAACGACGGTGGAGGGCTTGCCTCTAACTCTGGCCTTGGCGGGTGGAGCGCAGGTTTTGCTCCCAGCCCGGTGATCGGCCGGCTTGCCAGCTGCCGCACATACGAAGTAGTGCGGCGTGGCATTGCATGAGCCGGCCTTATGACCGGGCTGCCCACAGCGGAAGCAGTGGTTGCTCCGGTCCACTTCCGAGGTGCATTGAGCTCCCACGTGGTTGCCCACGTGGCAGCGGAAGCACCTCAGAGGTCTGGGTTCCAGTAGCTTCACCTGCGCGGAAACCCACCCCACCAAGAGCCTACGACCCTCTCCGGCTATTTTCTGGGCCGCCGAGACGGGGCAGCTCACCGTAACGGCCCGCATCCCCGTGACGTCAGGTCGTATGGTGCCCGCCCTCACCTGTTCGGCAGAGCATCCCCCATTCTTAGCCACAGCGGCCACCACCTCTCCCTCCGTCACAGAGTCGTCCAGGCCCAGAATGCGCATGTCAGCACACTTAATGGGCCTGGACACTCGCGCCTCGTCCGCATTTAAGGAAGCTCTAAGCCTTTCGGCCAGAGCATCGGCGGTCGAGCCACTGGCCGCACCAGGAACTTCCAGCATCCGGGCCCCAGTCGCGGTGACCCTCACCCGGATGCCCTCGGTGACGCCAAGCTCCTCCAGGTTCACCGCCGCCTTCGCTTTGGCGAGAACGTCGCGGTAGGACACGTCCTTCTTTTCCGCTGCTGGCTGTAGTGTGTAGTGTGCAGCTCGCCCAACCTTATATTTGTAACTGCACACACCTTTTATGGGCATTATTACACGAATCGTTGAATCGAACACTTCTCTTTTATTTCGATTACATCACTCTAATACATGGCGACCCTTAGCCAGCAATTAAAATTTTGCAACTTACGTAAAATGCGAGGACGACAATAGTTGAAGAAATCCTGAAAAATATACTGATATAAGTTTATGAAGACGGAAAATTTAGAAGGAAGAAACAAAAGAAGAAAAAAAAAAAAAGAAAAAAAAACAGAATCCAAGAATAAGTGTGAAGCGGTGAAAATATTAAATAAGAAGACAGAAAAGGAACGTTGCTGCCGGGTGCCGGGAGAATGCTCAAGCCTTATGATGAGAGGATATGCAGGGCGCCGGGAGATAAATCGTTCGGGTCCGATGTGGAGCAGCTGGGAGTCAGTTCGAGTCCAGTGCTGAGGAAACCGTTCATCCACACCATGTAAGACGTCGTGACCTACGGAGTCAGTTCGAGTCCAGTGCTGAGGAGTCCGTTCATCCACGCCACGTGACACGTCGTGACCTACTTATACGTTGTCAGTACAATACGTACCTACTGCAATGTAAGTTTTGCACTGCAATTTTTTTTTAATATTCTACAATATTCCATAATATTGAAATTAGATCATGTTGTATTATTTTATATTTCGATTTGGGGAATAGGAATGTCCCAACAATTGCAAGATTTGCACGCTAAATTAAAATATTTAAGGGAATATTTAGTGAAACTAGGTCCAGATAGGCGTAGACAAGATTTAGCTTATAAGAAACTAGTAGAAGCAGAAAAGGAATACAGTAGACTGGATTGTATTTTGACTCAGTTGAACCAAGAAATTAAAGAACGCAAGCTAGACAAAGAAACTTGTGAGGTTTTCCAAACATTAATCCATGAGATTCAATCAAATTATCAGAAAATAAAGGGTTTACTGACTTTAGTAGATAGTAGTAGTCAAACTAGTTCTAAGGATTTTATAGAACATTCAAATAGTGTTACAAAAATGGCTGAAACGTTCGATATTAAAACTGCAATTTCCCTGTTGCCGATGATGAATGGCCAGGAGCAGGTGACAAATCAGCTTATTGATGGTATCTTACTTTATAGCTCGCTTATCAATGATGCCAGTAAAAGTCAATTGATACAGTTTGTATTAAAAACACGTCTCTCGCCTAGTGCAAAATTGCGTCTAAAAACCACTTACGCAGATATTGAAAGTTTGATAGAAGATATTCGCATTTATTTGTTACCTAAAAAATCATTTGTAGCATTACAAACACAATTGCTTAAGGCGACTCAAGGCCGTAGGAGCATAGAAAAATTCGGTACAGAGATTGAGGAATTGTTTGTGAATCTTACGATTGCTCAGGCTAACGATAAGCGTGATGCCTATGAGGTTTTGCGTCCGCTCAATGAGAAGACTGCAATCAAACGGTTTAGCGACGGTTTGGCCGATAAGCGGCTCAGCACCATCATTGCCTCACGACAGTTTGCGTCATTGTCTGAAGCTATTACGGCTGCGGTAGATGAGCAATCCATGTCTGTCCAGCCACAAGACCAGGTTATGCAATTTAGGGCTAACCAAAACTATAAACGTGGAAGCTTTAGAGGTTCTCGAGGCCGAGGAAATAGACAGTTTTATAACAACAATAAAACTTATCATCATAATTATAATAAAAATTATGAAAATAGCACAGGTATAAGAACTTCATACAGTGTAAATCGAGGTAAACACACAGGTGGTCAGCGTCAGCATTTACGCGGAAGTCCGGTGCGTTGTCAGCATGTTCAGCATAACGCGCAACAGTCCAATGTCCAAGACAACTTGCGCAATGATCAGGCAAATAGTCATGAAAACTTAGAATTTTTTCGTACCTAAACCGTACACTCATTCAATTCTTAGTTTTAGTAATTTTTGTATTATTAATTGTCAACTACAAAATAGTAATGTTGATCTTAATTTACTGATTGATAGTGGAGCAAGCTTATGTGTGCTTAAGTATGAATGGTTGTCGCGACATAGGAATTTATTGAATTTAGTAAAACAGGATAAGATAGTTATTAAAGGAATTAGTGGTAATTTAGAATCTATGGGATACATTTATTTAGATATTTTAATTAATAATGTGACTTTTCAACAAAAGTTTCATATTTTTGAACACTTATCTTGCGCCGCAGAAGGTATACTCGGGCAGGATTTTTTTGAGCGCTATAATGCGGTATTAAATTATAAAAATGGTACTCTGAGTTTAGAAACCCGAGACCAGTCTGTCAGTGTTCATGTAAATAGTAATTTGTTTACAATTCCACCTCGTTGCGAAGTAATTAAACACATCCCGACGTCACACAATAGTGATTGCGTCATTTTATCAAAGGAAATTTATAATGGTGTGTTCACAGCGGGTGTAGTATCGAAGCCACATAATGGACTTATTCCTGTTAGGATTTTAAATACAACTGATAGTTCGGTTAAGATAAATATTTCAGATCTAGTTATTAGCTGCCTAGATAATTTTTATGTTTGCAAGTTTGACGACGATAGTATATCTGTGGATAGAGTTCGAACTTTGCTAACTACGTTACAACTACATACTTATTTAAATAAAGAGGAACAAAGAGGCATTGAAAACGTATGTGCCAAATATGCCGATGTTTTCCATTTGCCAGGAGATACGCTCACTACTACAAATTTAATAGAACATTCAATTAAACTAAAGGAAAATGCGTCTCCAGCGTACGTGAAGCCCTATCGATTGCCTAAAGCATTGAAAGGCGAGGTACAAAGACAAATAGATGAAATGGTTAAAAACGATATCATTGAAGAGACTATTTCAGAATGGTCAAGCCCAGTTCTATTAGTACCTAAAAAGACAGATAGGACAGGAGAAAGGAAATGGAGACTTGTAGTGGACTATCGCCAACTCAATAATAGGATACAGGATGATAAATTTCCCCTACCTAACATCACTGAGATACTAGATTCGTTATCTAACAACATCTATTTTTCAAAATTAGATCTCAGTCAAGGTTACTATCAGCTGTCTTTAGAAGAAAAGTCTAGGAAGTTTACTGCATTTACAACAGACAAGCAGTATCAAATGAAACGATGTCCAATGGGACTTAAGACATCGCCTAGTGCTTTTGCTCGTCTCATGACAATAGCAATGTCAGGGTTAAATTATAAATCATGCTTCTTATATCAAGATGATTGTATTGTCGTAGGAAATTGTCTTGAAACGCACAACAAGAATCTTATAAAAATTTTTGAATGCCTGAGAAGAGTGAATTTGAAACTAAATCCGATGAAGTGTGAATTTTTACGTAAAGAAATAGTTTATTTAGGGCATAAGATCACTTCAGAAGGTATATTGCCCGATCCATCAAAGGTAGAATGCCTGCAAAAGTACCCTGTCCCGCAGAATGTAGACGAAGTCAAGAGATTTGTTGCATTTGCTAACTATTATAGGCGTTTTATTCCAAAGTTTGCCGACATAGCCTATCCATTGAATGCGTTATGTAAGAAAGATGTAGCGTTCGTATGGAGTGATGAATGCGAGCGAGCATTTTACAAGCTAAAACAGATCCTTGTTAGTCCAACTATACTTGACTATCCAGACTTCAGCGATAATAATACTTTTACGTTACAAACTGACGCATCAAAACTAGGTTTAGGCGCCGTGCTGTCTAATAGTAATAGCAAGGTAGTCGCGTACGCCAGCCGTAACTTGAAACCAGCTGAGACACGATACCCTGTGATTGAGTTAGAATTACTTGCTATTGCTTGGGCGGTTCGACATTTTAGACCTTATTTATATGGGAAAAAGTTTTACATAAAAACAGACCATAAGCCATTGATTTATTTATTTAATATGACCGATCCTTCAAGCCGGTTGACAAAGTTTAGATTATATCTCGAGGAATATGATTTTGAAATCAGCTATGTCCCAGGACGGCAAAACGCAGCTGCAGATGCATTGAGCCGGATACCTATTACATCCAACAGCTTAAAGGATATGAACAAGCATGTAGTATCGGTCATGACAAGGGCACAGACTCGAAGGTTACGTACTGACTGTGACAACAACGACATGACTACTGAGGTATCCTCTACTCCAAGGCCTGATCAACCTAGGGTAGTGGAAATTCTCAAACGACCAATTGACAGCGTTGAATTGATTTTACTTAGCAATAAAAATACATTAAATCAGATAGAAAAATCAAAACATTACACTAGTGACAATGGTAACTGCAAATTCGTGCCTGAAAAGTCAGCAATTTTTGTAATTTCTCGATCATTATCGACCGTAAGTGTGTTAGCGAGAGAATTACAACGTTTTTGCAAGCAAATCAAATTAAACGAGCTCATAATAATTAAGAACAAGCGCAACGAAAGTTTTGTAAACAATTTTATAAAGGAAATGAGTAATTTAAAAGATACTCCAAAGTTACTTGTTATTAAAGATGTGACTAGAGTTACTGACAAAGACACGAAAATTGTGATCTTGAATGACTTCCACCTGTTACCCACGAGTGGCCACGCGGGGGTAAACAGAATGTTAAATAATATTAGGAAGTACTATTATTGGCCAGGAATGAGCAATGACGTATCAGAATTCGTAAAGAAGTGTAGAAGTTGTCAGATTCAAAAGCATACCAATAGGCATACGAAGGAACCGATGGTTATCACATCCACGGCATCCACTGCTTTTGAAAGAGTTAGTTTAGATTTAATAGGTCCTTTAGATGTAGATAATTTAAACTATAAGTATATTTTGACATTACAGTGTGATTTAACAAAATACGTCGAAGCTTATCCTTTAGAAAAGAAAGATACTATTTCTGTAGCTAAGTTATTTGTAAACAATTTTATTCTGAGGTATGGTATCCCTAGAGAGATAATAACAGACCAGGGAACAGAGTTTATGTACTGTAGGTAGTTGTATATAATGTTTTAGTAATATTTAGTATATGTAGGTAGGTTAAGATTCTGTATGTAATGGCAGTTCAATTATAGTCGTGTCGTAGAACGCCTGGTTTTATTCCATCTTCCTAAATTCATTACAGTGGCGACGAGTTGGACAAATTCCGGACAATTTCGCGTGTGAAAATACGGATTGTCAAGTGTTTGTGACTGTCGAGTGTATAAAAACTCAATAAAAAAAAATAAAAAAAAATGTCGATCGGAAAAATAAAGGAGTTCGATGTAAAATCCGGCACGTGGTCAGTGTACGTGGACCGCGTAGAAATGTATAACGAGAATTTACGCGATCAATTCGTCTGCGGTCTGCGGAGCGATATAATTCGGCAACGATTATTTGGGGAGGCCGACACTATTTCGTTCTCGGATGCTGTGAGGCTAGCAAGTACACTGGAAGCGGCGGAGCGGGACGCAGCCGCGGTGGAGTCGATGGTGACGATGGGCGGCAGAGGTGACACAGCGGGGAGCGGGGGACCGGAACAAGCGGTGCACGCGCTGTTCAGCAGACGGGACGGCGGCGGCGCGCAGCCACGGGCGCAGAGGGGAACGCGCGTGGCACGCGGAGAAGCGCGGGGAGCAGCGCCAGCGGGGCGGCTGCGCACGGCTGGCGCCACGAGACAGCATGCTGGCGGGAGCGGCGGCGCGGGCGGTAGCATGGCGGATCGCTCAACAAATTGTGCGGGTTGCGGAGCCACAGAGCATACGTATGCGGGTTGTCGGTTCCGTAACTACGTATGTAGTAATTGCAGACGCCCAGGACACTTGCGGAGGGTATGTCCGGAGAGGGAGGCCAACGTGCCTGGCGGGACAGGTTCTCAGCGTTCACCCATGTATTTCGGGGAAACGAGTGCAAGTTCCCACGAGATTGAGGTGCCATCGGAACAAGATTTCCACCATCTATGCTTAAACGACTATAGAGCGGTAAGCTTGCCTATATATATAGACAATTATAAAATACCTATGGAAGTAGATACGGGTACAGCGATATCGTGTATCAGTGAAGAAACTTACAGAAGGTTTTTTAGGAATCATGAATTAGAAACCAGTGATGTTATATTGAATTTTTATGACGGCACAAAAATTAAACCTCTTGGAATGTTTAAGCCCATAGTAAAGTATGAAAGCTGTAAGAAACAATTAGAATTATTTGTCATAGGGGGGGGTACCACATCTCTGCTGGGCCGTCAATGGTTAACAGAGCTAAAAATTAAAATACCCGTATTTAATAATTGTTACAATTTTACGTGTAAAAATGTTAATCTAACTAATGATATTAACGGATTGTTAAACAGGTTTAAAGAACTATTCAGCGGCGGTTTAGGGCGGTACACTGGAGGCAAGGCGACGCTGCGCGTGCGCGACGGAGTTAGACCGGTGTTCCACCGAGCGCGGCCCGTGCCGTACGCACTGCTGGGCCGGCTCGACGACGCGCTCGACGCCATGCTGCGCGATGGTATCATCGAGCCGGTGGACTGCTCCGACTGGGCCTCACCACTGGTGCCGGTAAATAAACCTGACGGATCACTGAGAGTCTGTGCTGATTACAAAGCGACGGTGAATCCTGTACTACTTACTGACCGCTATCCGTTACCAAGAATAGAGGACTTAATGGTTAACCTTAGTGGAGCTACGTATTTCTCTAAAATAGATTTAACGCAGGCCTATAATCAGATTGAGCTAGATGATACAAAGGAATATACCGTCATAAATACGCATAGGGGTCTGTACAGGTATAATAGGCTAGTTTACGGTTTGTCTTCAAGCCCAGGCATATTTCAACGAATTATGTGCAATTTATTGAAAGGTATTCCAAATGTAGAAATATTTCTTGATGACGTAATTATAGGGGGTAAAAACAAACGAGAACATTTACATGCATTAGAAGAAGTTTTTAGTAGATTACGTCAGTCTGGTCTTAAACTAAAAAAGGAAAAGTGTGTATTTTTAGTAAAAGAGGTAAAATATTTGGGATACATCATTAATCAAGAGGGAATTAAAACAGATCCGGCGAAGGTTGAAGCTATAGTTAGGATTCCGCGACCCGCGAATGTATCGGAGCTAAGATCATTCCTAGGAATCATAAATTTCTATGGCAAGTTTGTTAAGAACATGAGTAGTAGATTAGTACCGCTTTACGAGTTATTAAAGAAAGGTAAACAATGGCGTTGGACCACGGAATGTGAAAAATCTTTTATAGAAATTAAAAATGTATTAGCAGGCACGGAAGTATTAACGCATTATGAACCTGATAAGCCGTTAATATTGACCTGTGACGCGAGCGCACGGGGCATAGGGGGGGTACTGTCGCAGCCCGGCGGCGGCGAGCGGGGCGAGCGGCCGGTGGCCTACGCGTCTCGCACGCTTACCGATGCAGAAAAAAACTACTCACAAATACATCGTGAAGCACTAGCAATAATATTCTGTGTTAGTAAATTCCACCAATATTTATATGGCCGGAATTTCACTTTGCGCACAGATCACAAACCACTGGTATCCATATTTGGTCCGCATACCGGTATACCGACAATGATCGCGAGCCGTATGCAGAGATGGGCAATTATTTTATCGGCATATACATTTACTATTGAGTACGTTCGCACCGATCACAACGGTGCGGATGGTTTTTCAAGGTTACCGCTAACGAGTAAACAAACCATTGCAACCGGGCAGCCGGAGCAAACGCATTTGCACTTTGTTCAACAATCATTATTGCTAGACTATAACGATATAAAACGTCAAACGGCGGGACGTAGAACTATCAAAAATATTAAGTTATTTGAGAGATGGTTGGCCTAATGAATGTGAGCTTCAAAACTTAAAACCATATTTTAATAGGAAGACAGAACTTTATGAAGAACTAGGATGCGTAATGTGGGGTCATAGGCTGGTGGTGCCGCAAGCGTGTAGGGATAGGGTGTTATCGATGTTACATGAACCTCACATGGGCATAGTGAAGTCTAAATCTTTAGCCCGAAGCTACGTATGGTGGCCCGGGGTCGATGAGGCAGTGGAGCACATGTGCCGCGGATGCGGGGTGTGTGCAGCCCAAGCGGATGCACCACCCCAACAGTCGCCGCGCATGAGGGCCTGGCCTAGTCGGCCTTGGAGCCGGATCCATATCGACTACTTGGGACCCATTAGCGGCAGAACATATCTAGTGGTAGTGGATGCCACCACTAAATGGTTGGAAGTATTTAATGTATCAAGCACAACCGCGTTTAGTTTGATAGATAGATTAGCAGAACTATATAGTAGATGGGGGCTACCCAGACAGATAGTTAGCGATAACGGTACTCAGTTTACATCAAGAGAGATACAGGATTTTACAAAAGCAAACGGAATAGAACACATTTTTACAGCCCCTTACCATCCTTCATCAAATGGATTAGCGGAAAATGCAGTTAGGCTTGTAAAAAGGGTAATAAAAAAGGCAATATTAGAAAAACAAAACATAGATAGGGCAATATGGACATATCTAATGTATTATAGAAACGTAGAACATTCAACAACAGGGGAAAGCCCAGCTACAATATTGTTAGGTAGGCGCCTACGAACTAAGCTGGACATTATCAAACCAGATAGACAAAACAAGGTGCTCCTAGCTCAACAGCGACAGGTGGAAGCGGTAGGTGGGGCGAACAGGAGTATAGGGGGAGAGGGAACAGATATATGGTATCGACAATTCCTAAAAGGCGAGAAATGGGTTCCTGGTCAAGTAGTGGAATGTGTAGGACCTAGCAACTACCGTGTCAAAGGTCAAAGTGGTGAAACGGTGCATAGGCACATTGATCAGTTACGTAGGAGAACAGGAGGAAGGCCATCCTTGGTATCCAGTGGTCCTAGCACTATAGAGCGGTCAGACACAGATTCTCAGGGGTCAGCAGCAAGGGACACTGGTGGGAGTGGTAAACCACCTCAGTCGGAGAGGTCACCGGAACAGGAGCCGAGCGAGCTGCCAGCGGCGCCGGCCCAGCCCTTAAATGATACAGCAATCGATATACAAGCTGCAACAGAAACTCCGGTTGCCTTGCCTCAAGTGATACTTTCTCCACAGCGTGCGCTTAGACAATGTAGACTTAAGAATATCAATTATAAGGTTTAGATTGTTATGTGCCTATGTAAGTTAAGTTTTATATTGTAGCCCTTAATTTAACAGGGAGGAGTGTACTGTAGGTAGTTGTATATAATGTTTTAGTAATATTTAGTATATGTAGGTAGGTTAAGATTCTGTATGTAATGGCAGTTCAATTATAGTCGTGTCGTAGAACGCCTGGTTTTATTCCATCTTCCTAAATACATTACAGTTTATGTCATCAGTTTTCACTAAGATTTGCAATTTGTTGCATATTAATAAACTGCATTCAACAGCTTATCATCATGAAACTCTGGGAGGTTTGGAAAATACTCATAAAGTTCTAGGAGCTTATCTTAGAATTCAGTGTGACAATAACAAAACAGATTGGAGCAGTTGGCTTCCATTCTGGTGCTTTTCTTTTAATACTACAATGCACTCTGAGACAAAATACACTCCATTTGAGCTAGTATTTGGCAAAAATTGTAATTTACCATCTAATATAGCACAAAATGTATATGTTGATCCGTTATATAATCCAGATTCTTACCCTTTGGAGCTAAAATACAGACTACAAAGAGCACAAGCAGAAGCTAGAAAAAACTTATTATTCAGTAAGGAATTAAGAAAAAATCATTTTGATAAAAATGTAAATCGGTTAATATAAAAGAGTGGAGATTTTATCAGAGTCATTGAAGATGTAATCACCAAATGTGAAAATTATAAAAGATGATAAGGAATATGTAATTCATAAAAATAATACAAAACTGTTTGTAACTTAAAATACTTTGGTTAATTAAGATAAGATGTATTTTTTATTTGTATAATGTTATGTTAAAAAGTAAACAAAAAGTAGTGATGTAAGCATAGTTTAAGTAAAAAAAAAAAAAAAAAAAGCATTATGTACTTAGTAATAACAACATTTTTATTTAAAAAAAAAAAAAAAAAAGGGGAGGTGTAGTGTGCAGCTCGCCCAACCTTATATTTGTAACTGCACACACCTTTTATGGGCATTATTACACGAATCGTTGAATCGAACACTTCTCTTTTATTTCGATTACATCACTCTAATACAAGTGTAATCACCACAGCTGCGGATTTCGGGGCGTGGAGCCTAGCCGCGACGCTTTGCTTCTTTCACCGCTGCCGCCTCGCCTTCCTTTTCGCCGCCCTTGTTGCCTTGCTCGCCTTCCTCTTCTCCCCAGCCACTTGCCATTCGGCGTTGGCCGCAGGTGATTCAGAAGGCGCCAAAGATTGGGGCGGCCGTCCCGTCACCTGGGCTGGGGCTCTCGCTGCCTGTGCAGCCGCTCCGCCTGTTTTGGGTGCCGATTTCACCATTTTCGCCGGGGCCGACCTCGTGGGTTCCGCCCCACGATTGGCCTGTCCCAACGAACCCGGTTTGTCCACGGCAGCCACGGTGGCAGCAAATGAGGCCGCCTTCTGCTGTCCCAAAGCCACCTGGCTCGCTGCTAGCGGGGGGCGCAGGACGATGGCCTCCAGAACAGAGAAACGACTCTGGAAGGCAGCCAGCTCCTGCCGCACCAGATTCAGAACCCGGTCCTTGCCTTGCCTTGCGTAGCCTTGTCCCTGCGGCTTCTCCCGGGGGCCATCTCCTTGGAGCCCGGCCAGGTCCGCTCGGAGCTTCTCGTTCTCCTTTTGGAGAAGCTCCATATCGGCTTTCAAGCGGATGACCTCCACCCGCATCTCGGACATTGCAACCGATGAAAGACCGACGTGATTAGCCTCCGCTGCCGCCATAATGGAGGCCGTGGCCGCCGATATGGCCTTGACTTTAGAGGACTTATTCCTCTTCAAGGCCACATCTCGGATTGCGGCTCCCACGACCTCTGCGAACCTGGCCGCTCGCTCCGAATCCAGATCCAGCTCCGAACCTAGCTCACCACCGGAGGACCCCGAAAGGACAGCCATGCGGCTGATCGATCCAGGGTGGTGCCCCTCCGCGGCAAGCCTCGCGGTTCGCCGGGCAATCTCCTGGGCGGTAAGCCCACCCTCCCTACTCGTCTGTCTCGGCCCCCACCCCGCATACTGGTAGGGATCTTCCGGGCCGAGGCAAGCTCGTCATCAGAGAATGACCCTAGGCCATCCCCCTGTTTGGGGCGCTTCCTAAAGAGTGTTCGGTTCTTCGCAGCAGCTCCCTCTACTTCGCGCTCCAAGCTCTGTGAGCCCTTTGCGCCAGATGCAGCGTCGGACTCCGACCCTGCATCACTCCTCACCTCTTCGTTGATTTTATTATTATTTTTATTTGTTGTGTCCATTTTTGTTCCCACGAGTAGTATAGGAATTAACGTCCACCTGGGCAGAGCCTTTTACCCAGGTAAGCCTACATACTGCAGAGTGCGGCAGGTGCTCTACAGGTGAAGCGCTAACGACTGAAGTCCCTCCAGCCATTCATCCTCTCGCCGCGCCTCATGCTTAGGATTAGGTGGTTTTTTATCTTAGAGGTGTCCTTCCTCTGGGCCAGGCGGTTAAGCCAAGCCCCGGACGGCGGCATTAGACATGCCTCTGTTCGCTGTCCGGCCAACCCGACTCAGCAAACCCGTCGAAAGTCCTCTCCTCAAAGGAATCCCCTCGAGGAGAGATATGCCTGCTGCATTGGTGCGCCTGCACCGCTGCGGCCTGGTCGCATCCTTTGTCAACCGACGACCGTCGGTCGATCAGGAGCGACCCCTCCTTGTGTCTCTTTTAGTCTGGTCTCTCACTTGGGCCTTTCCGGCATGAGTAACTCTACCGGCGAAGCCCCAAGATCATTGAGACGCGCAAGCCCCACCACGACGACAACGTGGAGACACTCTCGGTGGGGGCATAGGTAAACCTAAAGACAAAATAACAAGGGGCTCATTATCCTGTTTACTGACAGTAACTAGCAGAGCAGCTATGTTTACTTGGCGGCAGTAATAAGTATAGCAATCAGTAACAGCTTCTTTTTTTCTCTTTTTGTTTAAGAAATTGACTCGCACACTGTTCCGCTGTTGTTGAATTAGGTAATTTACCTATGTTTGAAATATTTGTAAGTATGTGAGAACCATGTTCCTAATTATCAAACGAATTAATTTATCTGTTAGTGCTTGTAATACTTTATACTAGTATACTAGTGTTAGTCACGGTGCATCATTCTTACGTATAAGAATGAATGTATGTATGTACCTAAATGTTGCAAAACATTTTTTTTTTTAAAGTTTGGAATTTTTTGTTGGATATTCTTCTCCATAACAAACTACTTAAGCCGAATTGACGGTATAATCAATTATTATTACTTCTAAAAATTTAAACATCGATTATATGGAAATATCGAAAGCTTAAAATGTCTAAGATTGAAATGCCGAGTGATTTATACATAGAATGATTAAAAATGTCGATAGTCATTATACCCAAGCTCAAAATGTCAACATTTAATACACTTAAGTTAATTATATTCACGTTAAATATTCAAATAAAACTCATTATACTCGTATAGTTAATAAGTTAATAAAATAGGTCAAATATGTTCCAAAACTGAATTGGGGCACCCCGACTGCATGTAGTCTTTTGGCTGCTATCCCTAGAGTTTATATAAAAAACCGGAGGCACGAATAAAGGGCAGCCTGCGCCCGTTGTAATAAAGGATAGGCACCAGGCATTGTAACATAGCATGAGTGCATATCCTTTGTTACGTAAGGGCGACGGGATTGCATTTCCCGCAGCGCTGGAAAAGTTGCTTCAAATGTATTTGATATAAGAACTCAATTGAATTAGGTTAAGGCCTGGCAGGGGTGGCCTCTGAGCTTTGAGCCACCCTTGAGCCTTGAGCCGCGAACATGTTTGTTTTATTCCAAAGAACATTATGTGTAAATATCACTATGGCAAAATATTTATGCCTAATAATATTATGCGTAATGATAGAAAGTAAACCCTATTAATGTGTACTACTTATCTACTGATCGACATTATTTACCTTTACTTATCTGGACAATTTGTAATGGCGCTAGGAGGTAATCAGAGCGTAGCGTCGCATTACTTTATCTCCAATGTGTAATTGAAAAAAAAAATGATTTGCATTTATACTTTGATTTATTTTCCAATGATTCATAAAATTTACTTTATTCTGCGTGAGAGCTTCGCAAAGTACCCCACCCCTCCCGCCCCCCGGTGGGTTCCTGCATTGTCGAGGCGGGGGGGCTCAGTAGCTGGGGCTTGGTCACCCACGGTGAAGCGAAGAGGAACCCGAGGAGGGGTCGCTCGTTAGGACTTTTGGCGATAAGCCGACGACGAAGAGGCCAACATGTAGGTTGCGGTGCTGCCTGGGCGACATCGCAACTGAGGCGGGCTGCGATGTCGTATGGGGTGCCCCCCATACCCATACGATATCGCGGCTGAGAGTTGGAGGCCGCGGCGGGAGAGTATTGCCAGTATTGTGGTGCACTGCTCTCCCTACCTTACGCGGCCTGGACGGTGTCACCACAGTCTGATGGCGGACCCGGTAGGGCCGCAAGGGAGGAGGAGTGTGTGAGCGTTGGCCACTCTCCCTGTACCCTGCGGTCGAAAAATGGTAGGAGGCGGGGCCATACCGGGGGTCATCTGGTGCCCATGTGCTGGTTTGGTCCGGTGACGGTAAGCTGCGGCAGTTTCGCGGTGAGTGCTAACGCCTGTCCGTGTGCCCGCCATAAGTGGCACAGGAGGACACCGTGGAGTTTTAGTGGGTTGGAGTCCCACATAACTGCACTATCTACCCGTGGTGGTGCAGTATGCATGAGCATTTCTCCATAAAATAAAAATAAAACTTCACAATGTAACAACTATGCAGTGCAGTAGTTACTTAAGTGATACATAGCTTAAAAAAATAATATAAAAAATATCGCATTTACTAAACGAATAAAAATAACTAGAATGAAAACGAGTCTCGAACGTTACCTTGAGCAGTAGCTATGTTGACAATCTACAATCGATAACGCTAATAGAAAACGAATTGATGTATGGAAATGACACATATGAACGTAAAGTCACGTGGTCAGACCAAACAAATTAAAGGCGTTAACGATAGTAGAAAGAGATTCGATATGAAACGTTTGTAACTTGGCTACCCCTAGCCAAGTTACAAACGTTTGGGGGCTGGAGTTTTATATTTTATCAACATATAAATCCAACTTAACACGATCAATTTATTCCATCTGCATACAAGCCCTTTCACAATCACACATTAGAAATACATTAATTACACAGACATCCTAAATAAATGTAAATGTGGCCCACTGTCCTATTTTTTTAAAGTTTTATACTGATTCCATATTAAAAGGCTTGCCTAAATTGGGCAATCAGTGAGTCAAATTCCTCCAAACTACTCCAATGGTTGTAAGTGTTTTGCACGTGTGATGGTGTAGAAACTGCCTAGTACCTGTAACACAGGTTAATACTAAGCACGGGTCCTAGATATATATATGATATGCCTTGCTAAGTCATCATCATCATCATTTCGGCCGAAAGTCCCACTGCTGGACATAGGCCTCCCCCTAGCGTCGCCACACTAATCGGACCTGTGCGTTTCGCATCCATCAAATGCCCGCAGCCTTGACTAGGTCTTAACTCCACCTAGAGGGAGGCCTCAAAACGCTGCGTCTTCCAGTACGCGGTCGCTACTCTAGAACTTTCCAGCACTAATGGCTATCCGTTCTGCGAGCAATGTGCCCTGCCCACTGCCACTTAAGTATATATTGGCAATTCTTCGGGCTATGTCGGTAACCTTGGTTCTCTTGCGGATGTCTTCATTACTTTTATTTCTTTGGGCGCACAGTTGGCGCAGTGGTTGAGCGATTGACTGCTGCGCTGCGGGTCGCGGGTTCGATTCCCGCACGGAACAAATATTTGTATGACCTACAGATAGTTGTTCCGGCTCTGGGTGTTGTGTATGTGAGTTTATATGTTTGTAAACGCGCCCACGATACAGGAAGAAATTCCTAGTGTGGGGAAACGTTAAAAAAAAAAAAAAAACTGATTCAATCACGCAAGGAAACTCCGAGCATAGCCCTTACTAAGTCATCTGCTATTATATGTAGTAGTATTATTTAGGATGATATATATTCAACAATTTTATCAAGTATCGTATAAGTAACGTTGAAATTGAATTGAGTATCGCAGTGTAGTAGTAATACAAATAACAGCTACGAAGTAACGAATCGTAGCGGTGTGTTATTATGCAGTAACTGCCTCATATTTGATACAGTCACCATCATTTGATAAATACTTTAATCATAACTGTGAGCTCAACACAACAACGGGACTCACGGGATATGGTAACTTTAAAAGTAAATTATTTTCTTTTAAGCTCGTTGCCTCGCCTCGTTGCTCGTTATATTATTATTATTATTTATTTATTTATTAAGGTACAAGTTTATTAAATCTTAACTTAAGAACTATGCCCCACAAAACCGTTTACACGGTTTGTCTGTGGGAACGGAACACACAGTAAAAAAAAAAAAACATTTTCATTAGTGCGGACACTTAATTTTCACATAATGAAATTATAAAACTAACATGACACATATATCTTAAAAAACTACTTAATAGATACGAACAATACGAAGATCATTTACAAACTCTTAAGATAGAACTGCTTAAGGGAATTGGCAAATTTACCTTTTATTTTCTGTCTTCTTATATTAGTAGGCAACTGGTTGAGAAGGTATGGTACTCTTTTATCTAGCGTTCGGTCGCCAAAATAATTCCTTATTCTGGGTACATCAAATTTACCTGCCGATACCATCCTCGTTGCGTGGTCATGGGTAACTAGCGAGTGACGCTCCCAACTGCCATGACTGTTAACCAGAAGTAGGTATTTATGTTTAAAGCTGATAGGGAGAATTTTGCAAATTTTAAATAACTGACGGCGAATATGTACAATCTGCACATCATATCTTATGGGAGTGTATTCTTTGGCAGAATGAACGTAATATTATGTTGAATAATGTACAGGCTGCATCAGGAGTTGTTTACTATACGGACCTTGTGGAAACTAGAACAAATTTCCGTGCGTTCAAGCATTTTTGCCATACCTATTATTGGAACCAAATATAACAGCTCACAATGTTAGGATCCATTAATATGTATTAATGCTAATTTTTTATCCGTGGTGCTAGGCAACTGGGCTTATCCCAGTTGTATATGACCCTTTGTGCCTATTGGCCTTGTTTGTTCTGTCTCCTGCTTGATATGGAGGGAAGTGGAAATTTACATTTTTCCTACTCCTCCGTTATTCTTTTCTGATTAATTTCGTTGCGGGATCCATGACAGGTAAATTCATTCTCCGGGACTTCGTCGAGCTTCATTGCCTCGGCGCTTTTCTGGTGGTCGCCACTGTTGATTCTGGCTTTCAGGAGTTGCAGTGGTTTGGGAATAGTGTTGAGGGATTGTCTCAAAACAAAAAAAAAAAAAACAACGACAAGAAACGACAAACGAACGAACAACGATCAATAAATACGAATTTAGACTTGAGTAGGTAATAGTGATTACAAGTAAAACAACTTTGTGTTTGCAAATAATTTATTTTACATTATTGTCACCTTATAATATCTTTACAATTCGTAAGTTATTGGCAATTATAATCAATCAATTATTAATTATTACTAACATTAGTTTGTAAGCTCGCAATTGTACTAATAAATATAGATGTAATCGTAATATGAATCTGAAATAAATGATGATTTATTATTTTATTTATTTATAACATTTTGATACAGTCAAACCTTTTTTCAAAAGCTTGTTACAATAAACAATTCACAACATAGTATTTTTCAATCGATTCTTAAAATAATTGTTCCACAATACTCGGTTACTCTTTAATAAAGGGACAAACAATGATAGCGCTATTATTTGTAAACCCAATGTTAAAGCTCGTAATGGGAATGAAAGACTAAAAAATTCCCAAATAATTATGGTCAACACGATGATGTTACTTAAAACAAATATAGCTGTTGCTGTACATAAACGACTTAGGTTGTCTTTCCTTCTTTCTTTGTTTGAAACTTGACTCGCAATTGTATTTTGACGACAAAATAATGAAAATACAAGTTCTGCAAAAATTATCATGTTAATAACCAGAGGCAAAAGGTTGTTTGTAACAACAGTGCAAAATGTAATAAATAGAAGAATACGTTTTTCTGTATTTTCTTCAACTATCATTTCAATAATGAGTAAAATCAGTCGACAAATTATTAAAACTATCAGAGGCATACCCCAAGCAAAGATGGAGCTTTTAAGGAATTTTCTTTTAACATTTCCATGAAATACTTTAACAATATCAACATAGAACAAATAACACATGACCAACAACCAATAGTTATACACCGTCGATATATAAACATAAATAAAAAAAATTGTAAGCGAACTATACGATTGGTCGCTATGGATTGCAGTAAGCGACATGAAAGTTAAACGACATATATTCACTAGAATTGTGCTGAGATACACATAATTATTAAAATTGCGGAACTTTTTGATGATACACCATGATGTCACTCCATATATGAACGTCGCCAGAGTAATGGCGAACTGCATGTAATGTCCGATCACTATGTAAGGAACGAGTGTTGGGTCTAGATCACTCACATTTCCTATAGGGTAGGGAACAAAGACGTCCTCATCAGTCTTGGCTCGTGTAGTGCTAATCATGATTCACTATAGTCATTTTCAACTATTGTACTCTTGAAATCAAAAATGTAGGCGACAGACGCTGGTGCGACTCCTAACATATTCGATATTATAAAAGTTTTAGACCAATCCTCACAATAATATGGTCAGAAACAAACTAATGTGATTAAGCGAGATTTTTGCAGTAATTTATTCTGTTTATCTTGTCTTATCGCAATGGTACTGGTAGTATTAAAAGCTTTTGATAACGTAGGGTACAAGATATTTATAAAAAATGTTGTTTTATCCGTCGATATGTGTAATCATACAATTTTTTTTAAGATAATTAATTATTACGATTAGATATTTATTATTATAATCCATAATAATAAATGCTTGTGGGGTTCCCAGAGGCGGCTTTATAAACTCTGACAACAGAGGTGGTCAAAACTCACACGAAAAGAAGAAGAAGATTATAATCCATACTAAAATTATAAAACTGAAAGTAAATCTTTCTGTATGTCAGCTTTTCACGTCTTAACGGCTGAATTTATTTCAATTAAACTTGGGATACACTTAACCATGGGAATATCTCGTAACCTGGATATGAGATATTCCCATGGGATGATTTCTAACTTTCAAGCAAGCAAAGCCATTGGCTTTGCTTGCTAGAAAGTTTTGCAAATTTTCGCAGCAGTGCTGCAATAACGTTTCATGTAAATGTAATGATGTAATGTATGTATGTAAATATTGTAAAACACTTTTTTAAGAGTATGTGTGGTATTTCTTGTCCGTTCTTCTCCATAACAACCTACTTTTTCGAATGGACGGTACAATCAATTATTATTAATTTAAATTTTTGACGTTCAAAAGAGCCGCTTAATGGCCTTACTGAAATAAATAATTTGACTTTATAAAATAAATGCGTATTTTATGTTAGCAATAAAAACCGAGTGTTACCATAGGCCATTTCTGATTACTATTTACCATTACGAGTAGTATGAGATAAAAGAAATCGATCACTACAGTAAACGACCGAAATCAGATTAAATTATACTAGTTTGTATCTAACTCTGCTGTGGTTAGGAGTCGGTGTGTCTCTCTTATCTATATTTTGTGTTTCAAATAAAATCTGAGTGTCACCAACAAGTTCCAAGCTCATCATGGCTGATAGTGACATCAGTGTTGAAAACTCTACAGTAAGTGAAATTGAGGTGAACCAAACTTGCAAGAAATATGTGATCAGACACTCAATTCAGTTCTCCATAACTATAGTATCGTTCGTATACGGAGTGACATCATGGTGTCTCATCAGAAAGTTTCGCAATTTCAACAACTACGTGTATTTCAGTGCAATCCTAGTGAATATATTGCGTTTAACTGTTGTGTCAGTTGCTGATGTTCCTTGCAACCAATGGTTTGCCAACAAGTTTCATTTCTATATCTTTATATATTTAACTACCGTGTACAATTACTGGGTATTGGTAATGTGTTATATGTTCTACGTTGACATTGTTAAAGTTTTTCATAAAGATATTGAAAGGAAGTTTCTTAAAAGCTCCATCTTTGCTTGGGGTTTGCCTATGGTAGTATTGATTATTTGTAGATTGATTTTATTCATTATTGAACAAGCAGTAGTACGTACGGAAGAAAAACTAATTCTTCTTTTGATCACAATCGGTACAATAGGGACCTGTGCCTTTCTGCCTTTGATAATAAACTTCGTAATTTTTCTTAGACTAGTGTGTTCTTTGTTTTTTAGTAAAAATAAAAATAAGTCTGCCGTTCCCAGGCATGAAATATTGAAGGAAAAATTGCGTCGTTTGTGTACAGCGATGGCTATGTTTATTTTAACTAACCTCAACGTATTGACTTTAGCTATTTGGGAACTGCTTGATTTTTCTTTCCCGTTACGATCAATTACGTTACTCTTACAAATGGTAGCATTAGCTTTTTTTGTCCCTCTTTTAAAGAGCAATCGAGCATTTTGGCACGAGTATTATACGAATCGATTAAAGAAACATTGTCGTGATTATTTTTGTGGCTGTCGGTGAATTCAAAAGGATAAAAAGCAGCGATGGATTTTGTTTCTCCATAATTATTGTATAAAATAAATAACTTGAAATAAGAATGTATTTTTTTGTTTGGCCTCATTTTTGCCCTTATGCTTGTTACAGGAACCTAAGCTAGATCATCATCTGTCAACACTGAAAGATGATGATCTAGCTTAGGTTCCTTCCGTGTGGCGTCAGTTCTATCAAAACATTTTTTCACATCCACATCACAACACACCCAATATCCTGCAATCCTCTATTCTACGAACCTTTTTTTTTTTGTTTACGGGGGGAAACCTTCGAAAAGCGCCAGGAATTTTGAGAAAATACCAGAAAGTGTCGGCTTTTTACCGCACTAAAACCACCCCGGTGATCACCATCAGCACATGGAAGCGGCCCTGTTACCTCTTAGAAGATCACACCGACACCTCCTCTGTGCAACGCCTGTTAGGTTACATTCCTGGGGAGACTGTGAAGCGTCTCCCCTGAGCTGTACTCACTGTACCACCGTCTTTTCTGGAGTCACTTGGTGGGCGAACAGAGTCCCAAATCTGACCACCCATGACCCTGGAGTCCCGCCTGCCTATGGTGCAGGCGGGGTTTCGGCGTTATAGGCATCGAGGCAGTTGCCTTAACGACGCCTTCTTCTCTGAGTGGGATCGGCCCTCACGCGATCTGTACGATCACGGTCTCACAGAAAGAGGCCATTTCCATCCAGTTTTCTGTCTCTGCCAGCATGGCCCTCACAACTGCTGACAGAGACAGGTCTGGCCCAATCCTGGTGACTACTCTACGAACCTAAGCTAAATAATAAAAATAATCATTTGTACTCATTTTGGTTTTGGAATCTGGTTTGCGTATTGAGAATTTGGGGTTCAGTTCGTGTCAAAACTTTACCTGATGGCAATGGATGTCAGGTGTTCAGGCGAAAGCAGAGTTTGCCAAATAATCATCTTCAAATTCTTAATTCAGAAATCTGGGTTATGGAAACTTGTTAGTTTATGTTATGGAAATAATACAAATATAAAAATCCCTTCACTAATTTGTGCGTGTTACGAATACTCACGGCTTTTTTAATTTAAAAACTTCTCAATGTGTTAAAGGCAAATCCATTATAATTTTCTTTCTTTCTTTTCTTTTTTTTTAAAACGTTGCCCCACACTAGGAATTTCTTCCTGTATCGTGGGTGCGTTTACAAACATATAAACTCACATACACAACACCCAGAGCCGGAACAACTATCTGTAGGTCATACAAATATTTGTTCCGTGCGGGAATCGAACCCGCGACACGCAGCGCTGCAGTCAATCGCTCAACCACTGCGCCAACCGCGCAACTGCGCCGTGTTTCAATGTCATGATAGTTATTTTTTTGCAATTATATATCCAAGATAACCAATAGATGGGACGCTCTGCATTATCATCGCCTGTGATTGACTACTAGCTCCATTACAAAAAGAACAAGATAAGTTGAGGTAAAAAAAATCGATTAGTAGATAACTAATACACAGAATCTGGTTTAATCATTCTAGTTTAGTTCTGACCTTATCACAGAAACGTTCTTTGTGAAACTTTTGCTATATCAACTGTTTAGAGTGATGCATCTATCGTCAACAATTTTGTATTCAAGAATTACAATCATGGAAAATAACGTTTGCACATGACTGTAAAATCATGGCTGATATCAATGACAGTGTATCCAACTATACAGTGAATGATAGTGATGACGAAGATCTATCCATTTATCTTTACTTTTTGATCTTACACTATCTTCAATTCGCCTTGTCTCTGGCTACATTCATATACGGAGTGATATCATGGAGCATCATCAGAAAGTTTCGCAATTTCAACAACTACGTGTATCTCAATACAATCTTAGTGAATTTATGTCGGTTAACTGTAGTTTCTATATTTGGAATGCATTCCGACAAAGTGTTTGGTTCTTTCATTGACTTCTTAATCTTTATGTTTTTTTCGACAGTGTTTAACTATTGGTTGTTGGTAATGTGTTACATGTTTTACGTTAATATTGTGAAAGTTTTTGATGGAGATGTAAAAAGAAAGTTTCTAAAAAGTTTTCTCTTTGCCTGGGGAATACCTGTAATAGGATTTATAATTTGTTTTGTTATACGTTTTATAATTGAATTAGCACTAGATGGAGATAGAGAAACACTGATTATTCTTATGGTCACCATTGGCACTATAATGTTAGAGTTCTATTCGGAGTTCAACGACTTACGCGCGTATTATACGAGTGTTGTGATTTTAAATTCAATTTTGCGTAAAAAACAAATTTAAGACAGAGTGAAATATACTGTGGTGAGCCTTTTGAAACTATCTATGTGATTGTGAAATCAGAACTAAAAAATAACTAGTGGTAATCAAGTTATTCACAAAAACAAATCAAACATTTAAATAACGAACTAAAAAGAAAAAACACAGTGTCGCGTAATTGGAAAGGACTGCGTTCTGTGTCGATCTGTGTCTCACCGTGTCACTGCGGCAGGTGACCAGAGTGGTAAGCCCCGCCCACCGGCACTGTGTCGCTCAGTGAACGACTGTTGGAAAGTATCGTGTTCTGTGTCGATCTGTGCCAATCCTTATCTGCAATCTACAACTGATGCCGTATTTACAATGCCGAACAACTCTGACTTACAATTGTTTTCACTAGAAACTGATAACGTAACCATTAGAAAACAGCAAAGCAAAATAACCATAAGCACAGAAAATTCTTTTGCATCCTTATCAGTGGATGATGACAATGAATACTCATCTATTACGTCTTACGACAAACATAATATAAGTTGCCCCCACTTACAACTCAGTGAAAATGAAACAATAACAGAAATAAGGGCATTAGTTAACGCCTTGCGAGAGAAATTGGCTTCCGCGGATAGTGAAATTGAAAACTTAATAACAGAAAATACTTCACTTAAAAATATCATAACTAACCATGAAAAAGTCATAAACAACTTAAAAAAAATATGCAACATTACACCTAAAAGAGTTTCAACCGTAACTAAGCGGAAAAGTATAAATAAAGGCAAACTGAATTTTTCCCACGAAGAAGATTACTTGCTTCAAAAACGAAATGATGCCGAGTATCAAAGTAAAAATACAACACCTAAATCTGAAACAAAACCACTAAGCAGCAAACGGACCACAACAGGAAATCAACAAACAAATACTTCATGCACCACAAACACAAAACAAAATAAAACAACTCAAAGGACAGAAATAGAGGATAATTTGAAATCTACCAGGAATAGGTTATGCATTGTTAGTGCTAACAAGACAAATAAAATTCTGACCATCGCAGAAGATACATTCCAAAACTTTCAGATCTGTCACTATGTGTCATCGAAATGCGGATTGTTACAACTTATCACCAATGTACACCAAAAAGTTGTGGATTACTCGTTTAGCGATTATTGTGTAATTTTAATCGGAGAAGAAGATTTTAAATATACCAAAAACTATGTAGAAATCACAATAGAATTAAGAAAAACATTGGAAAAAATTCAGCATACAAATATTATATTGTGCCTACCTACATTCATACTAAGTGATTATTCAACGATGTTCAACTGGCGTATCGAAACGTTTAACAATTTACTTCATTTAGATTTATTGTCACATAATTATGTAACAGTACTAGACTCTAATCTAGACTTAATCTACGATTTTACTATGTTTTCAAAATATAATAGAAAATTAAATAACCAAGGTATGAGAAATATTTTTCGAAATTTGCAGTTTCTTATAAATAATAATCACTCAATGTCATCACTTGAACTTGAATCTGATCTGACAAGCAATGTAAACACGAATGCGGTCACAAATACCGAGTTTTTTCTTTGATCAAATGTATGTTATGCACCAGAATATTGCCGGCCTTATAAATAAATCTGATCTATTAACCTTGTACATTCAGGAGTTGTTAAGCAAACAAATAACTGTAGATGTTATATGCATAACCGAGCATTTTATAATGTCGGGCCAGGAACATCTTCTTCATATACCTAATTATAGGCTCGCTGCATGTTATGCAAGAGGCAACGTGAAACGCGGGGGAGCCTGTATTTTAGTCAAAAAGGGTCATGAGTTTATAGAAATACCCGACATAGTGAAATACTCGGTTTCAGGAATAATAGAATGCTGCGCCATAAAAATGACACAACATAACTTAATTATATTATGTATCTATAGACCGCCAAAACTATCTAACTTGACCAAATTTTATGAAAATTTAGATATTATTCTAAAATATATATGTAGCAATCGTCACACTAAAATAATTATAAGCGGCGATTTTAATATAGACATCCTGAAAAATAATAGAATTACGTTGGAATTTAAAAGCTTTCTCCTGAGTTACAACCTTAATTTAGAAATTAATGAAGCGACACGTCTTATTAGTAACACCTGTTTAGATAACTTTGCACACAATACCAGACAAAAATGTTATAGTCAAGTAATAGACTTTGGGCTATCAGATCATACAGCTCAAATAATTAAGATAAAAATAAATAAATCATGCATAATTAAAACCTGGAGAACTAAGATTCGAGATACTTGTAAAGAAAATCTTGTTAAATTTAATAACTATCTGCAAAATCTATCGTTTTCTGACGTATATAACACAGAGGATTCGAACAAAGCGTATGATAAATTCTTTGAAATATTTAAGCTTATGCATGACTTATGTTTTCCGTATAAACTAGTGACAATAAAATCAGAAAAACCAATTAAATGGCTGTCGCGTGGTATTAGATTATGCAGTAAAAGGCAACGAAATTTACTTTGGAAACATAGACTTAGGCCTTCACCAGAAAATAAAAACGCTTTTGTCACTTACTCTAAGCGATTTAAAAAAATAATTAAATTAACTCAGAAAGCCCAAAATAATTACTTAATCAAGAACTCGAAGAATAAATCAAAAACCTCATGGCAAATAATAAATAACAGCAAAAAGAATAGGGAACCAATTACACAGATAAGAAATAATAATCAGACAATAACGGATCCGAAAGAAATAGCAGAGTCTTTTAATAATTTTTTCATAGACCAAATTACTAATATACCTAATAACCAAATGCACGACGTTAAGAAGATAGACTATAACCCAAACTCAATATTTGTGCCACCAGTCATACCTCAAGATGTGATAAGAATAATTAAATCACTAAAAAATAAAAGGAGCTTTGGTTATGACGGGATTTCCACTCAAGTTATAAAATTTGTGGCTAATAGTATAGCTGGCCCTTTATCTCATATTATTAACGTTAGCATATCATCAGGTACATTTCCTGACAAATTAAAAACTGTAATTGTAAAACCAATTCATAAAAAGAACAGTAAGAATGATATGTCGAACTATAGGCCGATAGCTTTACTATCCATTTTTTCCAAAATAATAGAAAAAGTTATATATGAAGCAATATCATCTTTCCTGACTAAATATAATATACTATGCCATGAGCAATACGGGTTCAGAAAAAATAGGAATATAAATATGGCAATTTTTGACCTATTGAATACTATTATGTCGAATGTTGATACTAAAACGCCTATATGTGCTATATATACAGATATGTCGAAAGCATTCGATTATGTCAACCATAACATACTGCTTCAAAAACTAAACGCCTATGGCATTCGAGGTAATATACTGAACCTAATAAAAACATATTTAACCGGTCGCAAACAGATGACAGAAATTAACAAAGTATGCGTAAAGACTAAATTAGAACAAAAATACTTGTCTGCCAATAGAGAAATTAAATTCGGTGTACCCCAGGGAAGCGTTCTTGGGCCTCCGTTATTTTTAATTTACATTAATGACCTGCCGCGCCAAATCCACCATCCTATGGTACTGTTTGCCGACGATAGTACAGCACTCTTAAAATGCATCAATAATGACAATTATGAAAATGATATAAACTACACCATTAAAATGATAATAAATTGGCTAAATACTAACAACTTGCAAATAAACTTACAAAAAACAAAAATAATGCATTTTTACCAAAGACTTCGTATCAACGATCTAAATATTAATTATAATAGTCAAAATGTAGACAGAGTAGATGTTACAAAATTTCTAGGAATTTTAATTGACAGTCAACTGACATGGAAAGCACAAGCTGAAGAAATCTGTAAAAAACTTAGCGCATCTGCTTATGCACTTTATAATCTAAAAAAAAAAGTTAATATCAAAACAGTATTACTAGCATATCATAGTCTTGTCGTTTCTATTTTGAGATTTGGTATTATATATTGGGGCAATTGTACCGAAAGGGAGAGTATCTTTAAGGCCCAAAAACGCTGCCTACGAGCAATATTTGGTTTGAAAGTTACTGATAGCTGTGTTCCTTTTTTTAAAAGTTATAATTTGTTGACATTTCCGTGCCTTTACATTTTAGAAATTGCTCTTTTTGTTAAATGTAATCGACATCTATTTTTAACTTTATCGGAAAGTAGATGCCGAAACGTAACTTTGCGATCTCAATACCAAAACTTGTTACGCACAGGTGGATATAGGACTGCTTTGTTGACGAAAAGTATTTTTGGTATGGCACCGGTTATTTTTAACCACATTCCTAATTCCATAAAAGAGGAATCAGTAACAACTTTCAAAAAGAAACTAACTATACTTCTATTAAATAAATGTTACTATTCCGTGTCGGATTTTCTAGCTGATAAATTTTAGTTGTGTTGTGTATCAATGTTTTGTATGTTTGATGATAAAATGCATCAATGTTTGCATGCCAAAATGGTAGAATGTACATGGATTCTTAATATTATTGTAACCACCTTATTGTAAATACCTGCATTCTGAGCAAATAAATAATATTCTATTCTATTCTATTCTAATGACTTGCGACGTTGTGCCTTTGTTTATAAACATATTTATTTTTATAAAGCTTATCCAATCTCTATTTTATTGTAAAGATGAGAACTCGTGTGTTGTTCCTGAAAATGAAAGGAATAAAGAAAACTGGCGTCGTTTACGTACAGCGACGGGTATGTTTATGTTAACCAATGTCAACGTTTTGTTTTTTGTATTGGCGGGTGTTTTCAATTATTATTTGTCATTACGGGTTATCATGTTTAGCTGTCAAACATTTGTTCTTACATTATTTGTCCCTTTAGTTAAGAGTAACCGGACATTATGGTACAATTATTATATGAAGCGAATGAACAGGACCGTGTCATGACTATTTTGGTGTGTCAGTAATGCCAATAAAATCATTTTTGAACTGAATATTGTGATAGTAGCATTTAATTGTTTATATGTATCGAATCACATCACATCATCAGCCTATTATATTAATGTTCCCACTGCTGGGACACAGGCTTCCTCTCTGTGAGAGGGAATGGGCCGTAATCCACCACGCGGGCCCAGTGCGTGTTGGTGGATGTCACATGTCTTCGAATTACTAGTTCTAGGATTACCGGTTTCCTCACGATGTTTTCCTTCACCGTTTTGAGAGTAGTGGCGAAGAAATAATTTACACAAAGTAAAGCGCCTGCCTGGGCTCGAACCCACGAACTACAACTTGTAAGTCGCGGCCGATACCACTGGGCCACCACTGCTCCGAATATATGCTGTATCGAATGAATAATTTTAAATATAGAAATTGTTTATTTGCCTCCTTGCATGAGCTCAGCATAAGCACCTAGTAGAAACGCAAGCAGTGGTAACGTGCATTACAGAAGTAACATTACTTAATAATGTCGCAGCATCAGGAGTCTCTGCTGCAGAAGAGACTAATAACATCACAAAAACGGTATACTGCATTGCAATAATCATCATCATTTCAGAAGAAAGACGTTCACTGCTAGACATAGGCCTTCCTCAAGTGTCACCACATTGATTGGTCCAGGGAAGCCTACCAACACTGCGTCTGCCGGTATGCGGTCGCCACTTCTTTACTTTTCGGCTCCAGCAGCCATCCGTTTTGCTAGCAATGTGCCACTGCCACTGAAATTTGTCAATTTTTCGGGCTGTGACGATGACCCTAGTTATCCAGCAGATATCTATTTCTATTTCCAATTCGATCACGCAAGGAAACTTCGTGTTAAGCCCTCTTTATTGCTTTTTGAGTGACTTTAAGCATGTCACGATGTGATCTCATAACTAGTGTCAGAGTAAAGCTCGCTACGATGACTGTACTTAGAAAAGTTGTCATTACAAAGCCTTCACATGCGGCAGCGTTATCATTAGATTTTAATTGACCATTACGACTGATAAGATGAGCTAATCAAAATCGATATTCGGTACGCTAAGTGCACGAACTATGGTTTGATCACGTTAGTCTGTTTCGGTCACAGCTGAAGTGATGAGGGTTCTGAAACTTTTATTGTTTCGACTGTGATGTGAGTTACACATTTATCTGTCCGAAATTATGGCCAGTAATAAGTAATAGTATCTAGGGGACCACGATAGATCCCAATGGGTCGAAGTGTCCGAGTTGCTTCTCGGCCCCTCCATAAGATACGATAAGTAATAGTATCTGATTAGTACCAAGTTTGATTCCTATCATGAATGCTAGTGACTATAGCGTGCCCGTGTGCTCCACAATCAACGATTGCTACCTGGAGCCATCAGCTGTTCCCGTCTATCTTATCGGACATTATTCGCAGTTCGCCTTGTGTCTAGCCACGTTTGTGTACGGAGTGATATCATGGTTTCTCATCAGAAAGTTTCGCAATTTTAACAACTACGTGTATCTCAGTGCAATCCTTGTGAATATATTACGTTTATTCGTTGTGTCACTTACTGTGATGCATTGCGAAGAAAGAACTGTTGACTTCAGTCAATGCTTCGATTTATATTGGTTTATTGTCTTTGTTTATTTAACGACTACGTATAACTGTTGGCTATTGGTGATGTGTTTTATGTTCTATATTGATATTGTTAAAGTTTTTCATACAGATGTTGAAAGAAAGTATCTTAAAAGCTCCACATTTGCGTGGATTCTGCCTTTGATCTTAAGGATATTTTGTGCTTTGTTATTATTCATTATTAATTTAACAGTAGAAGGTGACAAAGTCGCAAGAAGTAATCTGTTTTTTACAATTTGCTCTTTAATCATATGCAATCTTATGCCGTCGTCTATAAACTTGTTTATTTTTATAAAACTTGTGAATTCTCTGTTTTTTTGTAAAGACACAAACACCAGTGCTGTTTCTAAAAAAGACAGAAGGAAAGAGAATTTCCGTCGTTTTTCAACAGCGGCGGCTATGTTCGTTTTAAGCAATGTATCGATGTTAATATTTGCTATATTTGATTTATTCAAACTAACCATCCTAATAAGAGCTATAATGTTAAGCTTGCAGATAGTAGCCATGGCCTTGTTTGTTCCTTTATTAAAAAGTAACCGCACAGTATGGCATGAGTATTATGAGAACCGATTGAAAAAATTAATTCGAGATTATTGTTGTGTTGGTTGTCGAAAAAGACAAGATTCATAAGAACAAAAAGTTGAAAATTTTATAATATTCTCGAAGCCTTAATACCTTCATTTAACTAGTCACTTTATTTTTGTTTTTGTCTACTAACTATCTGTAGGCCATATTAATATTTGTTCCGTGTCGGAATCGAACCGCGACACGCAGTGCAGCAGCCGATTGCTCAACCACTACACCGAACATGTAGCGACCTACATTGATAAAAATGTATTTATAAAAATATTATGTAAACCTGAATCATATGATTTGCGGACGGATGGAAGAAGATCATATCTGTATATATGAATTCGTATTGTGAGATGAGCGTATGACAGCTAAGTATTTATAGTTTTAATTGATATTTTTAAATTGTAATACTTAATTTGTGTTTACAATGTTTGTACCTGAACTCGAAACAAAGTGTGGAATTTGGTATTTTGTATCTCTTAGTTTAGTGAAAGCTGTCTATGATTAACTAACAGTAGCAGGCCGTCCCATTCAGTTAGTTACTCACCCATAGTTTAGACCTATGTCGCAATTATTATTAAGTAAATAATTTGGAGTTAGATATTAATCTACAGTTTATAGGTAGTTAAATAAAAATAATTAGACCTGAAATTTGTTTCTTATTTGCATTTCTCTTAAATCACTATAACTACACAGTCTAGTTTAACAAAAAAATATGAAATTTATACTTTAGAAAGGTTTCCTTCGGGCTCTGAAGTTACCTGATGCCTAGATTAATCTAGTCTCAATGTAGTGTCACCAGAACGAGATGCAGCTTTGACTCAGTCGCCCAATCGCCGCACCCGATTTTAAATGCTATAATGTTTATTTATTATAGTCACCATTAGGTTTTTCAATTCATCCGAAAGATGTCTACTGCTGGACACAGGTCTCCCCCAAGCGTCGCCAGATCGATCGGTCCTGTGCGGTTCGCATCTCGCGGATTGCCGCAGGCTTAATAGGTTCAACCTTCGCATGTGAACGGTACGTCTTCGTGTTTGCGGTCGTCAATCCAGAAGATTCAGATTCAGATTATTTATTTGTAAACATAGGTTACAAATACACAGGTGTGTGAGATGTTACAATTTTGTAAGTTAAAGTCTATACTTTGAAATAAAATAAAATAAATTAAATTAATAATTAATTATAAATTAATTAATTTTAAAATATACCTACTAAATTTTAATATATACTAAAATTATAGAAAGAGTAAGTGTTGGATAAATTATTACAGTTACTATTCTCCTGACAATTAATTAATTTTCAATAAAAACTAGTCAAAACAAGTACCAAATTAATAAAACATTTCAGAAATGTCAAAAAAACAAAAATAGGATGATGTCAATTAATCAAATTAATACAAGTTAAAATTAAAACATACATTAATACAATTAATCAAAATAAATAATAAATCAATTGTATATTTTTAGAATGTCAACAATAAAATCCAAAAATACAAAAATAAATGTCAAAAAAATAATTTGAAAAGAAAATAATGGATAATAAAATAAATAAATAATTCATTTATTTTCAGACAGAGTAGTCCGTAATTTTACATGCGTAAATAAAAAATGATAAATTTGAAAAATAAAATATCTTTTATTAGCATTAGACTATTAAAATAATACAAATTAATTTATAAACAAGTACAAAATTAATAAAATATAATTATCCAGAATTTGAACAATTAGGTAAATACCCAATAAATGTAGGCATGTCAAAAAAAAGATATGATGACTGTGGAGTCTGAATAAGGACGCTTGGTAAAATAAATTTAAAAATCGAAGGACCGAAAGAAAGTTATTGGTGGAACGTGCTGTACCTAAATCCCCCTACTGAAGTAAAGATATTGCTCAATACACAGGGTAGATAAAAAAGCCTGACCACCAACCTGAATATCCCAGCCACGGCACCAGATCTCAGCTTCAGGAAATAACACCGAAATACGGCACTCGCGTGGAAAATGTCTGGATGAACACGCACGTCACTAATTGCACGGCAATTTATGTATGTCCAGAAAATATTCAGTTTTGAGTTTATGACACGTAAATTGACCACATCAAATGGTGATCCAGATCGAACTGGGAGAGGCTTCACACAGGGGCGCGGGCGCGCGCGCCGTGCGGGGCTGTCATCACGCCACCAGTCCATTCACCGATTTCCAAATGCGGGTAGGAGAACAGACGAGCGGACAAGCCAAATTAAAACTACCCTCTGTTTTTATGAGCAAATATCGAACATACCCCCCACCGAAATTATCATGATAATTTCAAAATGAACCTAACAATGAGTAGGTACAGCATTCTAAGGTTCAGAAGGAATGTCGCCCATAAAAGGGTCAAAAACACAAAAAAAAACGAATTAAATGAGATATTTACTTAAGTACTATGGTAACCTGCTTAGACAACAGATATACTAAACAGGCTTATGATTTATGAAAAGTATTAATTTAATTTGAATAAGGGAGAGGACTCAGCTTGTTTACTGGCCTCTTTAGAAGTCCCTTTTGTGTCCTCAAAGTAACAACTCGAACTATTTTATCTGGACCTTCATGGAGCTGCTCCACTTTAGCACGAGCCCAGTTTAGTGGACGAGTTAAATCAGATTTGATTAGAACTTAGTCACCGATTTTCATGTTTGGAGGTGAATTGAACCACTTTGCTCGTTGTTGCAAAGTATGCAAATAGTCGTCAGACCATTTCTTCCAAAACGTTTGGGAGATTTTTTGTATGCACTGCCAACGTGACAGTCGGTTCGTACCTACATCATTTAAATCGTATTCGGGTACAGCGAGAAGACTTTGTCCTATCAAAAAGTGACCCGGTGTTAAGACGTCAAACTCGTTAGGATTGTCAGATAAGGGACAAAGGGGCCGCGAATTCATTATCGCTTCAATTTTACAGAAAACGGTAGTGAGTTCTTCAAAGGTAAGTGACCTTTCACCTACTGCACGGAGTAGGTGGTGTTTGGCAGATTTGATGCCAGCTTCCCACAATCCGCCCATTGATGCCGCCGTTGGTGGAATATTTTTCCATCCAATCGAGCGGCGTGAACAACCATCAGCAATCGCATTATTATTTTCATTAAAAAAATTGCAAACTTCTTTTAGATGTTTCGCAGCGGCAATGAAATTCGTGCCATTATCCGAATGTAAACACGAGCATAGGCCGCGTCGCGCCACGAACCTATCGAGCGATGCGAGGAAACAATCAGCTGATAGATCGCTAAGTACCTCAATGTGAACGGCCTTTGTGGAAAAACACACAAAAAGACACATGTAACATTTAAGGATTTTCGCATTGCGATTTAAACTTGCCTTTATAAAAAACGGGCCTCATTAAATACCTTATTGATTTTTAATCGTTCGCCGGGCAACATACTCATTGCTGGCTGTATTGACTTGGGTTTGCATTTAAAACAAGTGATGCATTTAGACAATACACTCCGAATCATACTGCGTGCAGATAAGATCCAATATCGCTTGCACAAAATTCCTTGCAGGGAACGAGGTCTCACGTGTAAGTATAATTTATGAAAATGTTCAATTATTAAAATTGTTATGTGACATTTTTTAGGCAATAGCAAGGGGTGCTTTCTATTGTAGGGTAGGTCAGCTTCACTGATCCTACCCCCCACCCTGAGGAAATCATGCGCATCAACGAAGGGTGAAAGTTTCCTTAGTGATGGCACATATTTATTATTTTTAATGTTCATTATTTCGTTAGAAAAATATTGCTGCTGTGTCATTTTTATTATAAGATCATGAGACGCATTCAACTCGTGTGTTGTTAACGGTCCGCAAGAACGTTCAATTGTCTTGCAGTTTTTTACAAACCGCAAACACCAAGCAATGACACGTTGCAATTTACTAAATGTCGAGAATCTTTGAAATAGTGAATCTTTAATTTCCTCTTTAATGTTTTGAGAAGCAAAGCCGAATGAATCAGTATTAGTTTTAAGTTCTAAAATTTCTGTTTTATCATTGACGTAAAATGTACTGATCGGCCACAAATGAACGTCATCTGTGAGCCACTCTGGGCCGTGTAACCAGCGCTCGTACTCAGCTACGATCTGAGTAGGAAAAGCGCCACGCGAGCACAGGTCAGCAGCATTATTTTCGCTTCGTACATGAAACCAGCAGTTGGACGGAACTACCTCCACTACTTGAGCGACACGACTCGAAACAAATGTTTTTAATTTGTAGGGAGGCGTTTGCAACCAAGCTAGTGCTACACTAGAGTCCGTCAAGGCGGTAATTTTAAATATGATGTTTTGAATGTTTTGCTTAATAAATAGAACCAGTTTAGATAGCAATACAGCGGACATTAATTCGAGCCTCGGGATTGAAAGAGGTTTAATCGGGGTAACCTTGCTTTTACTGATAAGCAAACGGGTCTTTACCTCATTGTTTTGATTGACACTGCGTACGTAAATTACAGAAGCATAACCACGGGTAGATGCGTCACAAAAGGCAATTAAATGCATATCACAAAATTTAGGTATAAGCATGTGTCGCTCAATTTTTAGTGATGAGAGACAAGACAATGAAGAGATAAACAAAGACCACTTATCGCGCAAATCGGAAGGAAGTGCGTCATCCCAACCAAGACTTAATTTCCACAAGTCTTGCATTATGCATTTTGCTAAAAAGGTACATGGAGATAGGAATCCCACAGGATCAAAAATGCTAGCTAGCAATTTCAGCAGTGAACGCTTCGTGTAGGTATTATCGGTCATGTTGTAATCGAATGAAAAACAATCATCGATGGGTATCCATTTCAGACCTAATACCTTCAGTGACGAACACACGGTGTCATCGCTGAAATTTATAGCTACCGCTTGATCTGCGTTAATCCTTGACAGTAAATCGGGGGTGTTGCTTGCCCACTTGCGAAGGTCAAAACCACCCAGTTTTAACAGAGCTACGAGCTCGTCCTGTAAAGTACAGGCTTCATCAAGGTCTTCAGCAGACCATAGCAGGTCGTCTACAAAAAAACCATGCATAAGTATGTCAGCCGCGTGAGAATAGCGCGCACCCTCATCAGTAGCTAACTGTTGCAACGAGCGTACAGCTACATAACCAGACGATCGTAATCCGTAGGTATTTGTCACTAACTCATAAGTTTTTATTTCGTCACAAGGTGACTCCCTCCATAGCATATGCTGATAACAGCGTTCAGATGGGTTGATAAGTACCATTCTGTAAAATTTTGCTATGTCAGCGGTGAAACAAATGGGATAAAGGCGAAATTTAAAAATTATTTTTAAAATATCATGGTGAAGCTTCCTACCTGTAAGCAAGTTATCGTTTAATGATACCCCATTGGATGTTGCCGCTGAGCCATCAAATACCACTCGCACGGGAGTAGTGGTACTAGAGCTTTTAAACACGCAGTGGTGTGGGATAATGTACCGACTCGGCTCTGTACCGGTATATTGTTGCATGTGCCCCATTAGCTCGTATCCGCGCATAAATTTTATGTAGGGCTCACGCAACTCAGGTGAACGAAAGAAACGTCTTTCTAGATGCTGTAACCGACGCACGGCGTGGTTATAAGATTCGCCCAGAGGCGTTCCGTTAGGGTCCAGTAGGATAGGTGAAACGTACCCACCGGTCTCGTCCCTGTAGTGGTGCTCTGAATAAATCTCGTCAGCGAGTTTATCAAGTGGGCTAATAGGGCTGTCGCACGGCGACTCTTCTATTTCCCAAAATGCTTTAAGTTGGTTGTTGATGGTGTCACTATCATTAATGTACGACATTAGATTGCAAGACGTTGCAATATTAGCGACATCATCAGAAGTACACGGTACTTCAATTTTGCCACACAATACGAACCCAAAAATACTGCTTAGCGCAGTGGGTAATGTGGGCCCTATAATTATTTTGTTTCCATCATATATGTGAGGAAATACGTCACCTGCGAGTATTATGTCGACAGGTGACCTTTTATGGAAGAAGGGATCCGCTAACAAAAGGTTTTTATATTTTAGGGATAACTCCTCAGAAATTTCTACCGTAGGTAAATCAGATGTAATTTTTTGTAAGATAATAGCATCGATTTTTAGAGTAGGTTTATCAGAATGCCGAGGCGTTATAGTGCAAGAAGTCATGCCAAAGTTTTTACAGAATTGCCACCTAGACCCATAATATTGAACGGGCATTTTTGACGCGACAGCCCTAGCCGCTCTAAACAATTTAAAGTTATGAAATTCGATTGAGCGCCAGAGTCGATAAGAACGCGGCAAGCGTGCGGGTTTCCGAATGAGTCTCTGACATTAACTATGGCTGTACCTAGCAATACTATATGGCCTTTGTTTACCTCGGATGAGGGATCGTTAGCTGCATTTGCTGTGCAAGCATTTAACGACTCAGCGCTGCGGTTGTCGGGCACGGCTCGCGCGGTAGCAGGTTTGAATTCCGAATCAATGTGCAGTAATGCATGACGACGTTGATTACATGTAAAGCATTTGTATTCACTTTTACAATCAGCAGTCGAATGATTTTGCTTGAGGCAATTATGACAAAGATTCAATTCATCAGCACGCTTGATTCTTTGCGCGGGAGACAATTCACGGAATTGCACACAGCGAAAGATCATGTGATTATTGTCACAATGTACACAAGCAAATTTATTATCTCTCGACTGCGTTTGCGAAGCAAATGCCTTTCTACTGTTGTTATCACTCAATCTTTTGTTTTGATTGCTAGGCGTAAAAATCTTATTTTGTGTGGTATTTGAACCAGAATAAGCCTGCGAATGCTCTAATATTTTTATTTGATTATGCACATGAGACATCAGCTGATCATAGGTAGGTATAGTACTTTGATCTAGACCCTGTTCAAATGTTTTTCTTGTGCTCGGATCTAAACCCCTCAAAGCTATATGGCATAACATATAACTAGGCAAGTTCTCAATATTAAGAGCATTAATGGCTCTGTAAGAATGATCAAACGTTTCTATGAAATTATTTAAGTTCGTAGGAGATTCATTTTTTAGCGCGGGAAAATTGAGCATTTTATCTAAGTATTTACCTACAAGCAACCTATCATCCTGATATTTATCTAACAAGGATTGCCAGACTACTTCGTAGTTACTAGCAGTTATAGGTACACTTTTAACAATGCTAAGCGCAGAACCTTTTGTGCATGATAACAAGTAGTGAAACTTATCTATGTTTGATATACCCGTCTGATTGTGCACCAATGAGCAAAATGTTTGATAAAACGTAGTGAAACTCTCAATATCTCCATCAAACATGAACAATTCGAGCTTGGGCAAACGTGGGCGAATTTCTACGTTAGTATTTTTACTCGTTGCACATGATGACACGTCTGCCATTTTGTATTGCTCCGCACACAATTTTACATGAAAGAATAAATCATCAAAGCCTCTTAAGTCGTTTTCAGAGAATTGCGTTTCAGGATTCATGATTAGTTGCATTTCATAAACATCATAGCATACAGCTTCAAATGTCTCCCGCAATGATTGTACCTCTAAGGCACGCAAAAGGAACATATCTTTTGTACTTTTTATTTATCGAAAAAAATTGATACTCATCCTGAGTATCAATTTTTTTCGATAAATCATAAACCTGCTGCATTTGTGAAAATAAACGTTGTTTTTTAGCAATAGACTTGTTTAAATTCCTAATAGCTTCTAGCTCCTTCCTAGACGGGACTTTGTCTGATTCGTTAGTCATTTTGCAAAATATTTAAATTTATCGATGGAGAAAATGGCTATTTCCGACTATATTGAAATTAATAGGTACATAATGAATTTAATAAAACACAAGCACGGCTTGTACAAGTTGAACAAATCGTTGGTACACGGTACGCAACGGCTTTGTTCAAAATGGCGTCTTTTTTACTAGAAAATTACCAACGTGGTAATGGACGAGGAAGACAAAATATAAATAAATATGGAATGATTTTACGAAAATCAATCCAATAATGCTAATCCGGCTCGTATGGACCAAAATGTGGAGTCTGAATAAGGACGCTTGGTAAAATAAATTTAAAAATCGAAGGACCGAAAGAAAGTTATTGGTGGAACGTGCTGTACCTAAATCCCCCTACTGAAGTAAAGATATTGCTCAATACACAGGGTAGATAAAAAAGCCTGACCACCAACCTGAATATCCCAGCCACGGCACCAGATCTCAGCTTCAGGAAATAACACCGAAATACGGCACTCGCGTGGAAAATGTCTGGATGAACACGCACGTCACTAATTGCACGGCAATTTATGTATGTCCAGAAAATATTCAGTTTTGAGTTTATGACACGTAAATTGACCACATCAAATGGTGATCCAGATCGAACTGGGAGAGGCTTCACACAGGGGCGCGGGCGCGCGCGCCGTGCGGGGCTGTCATCACGCCACCAGTCCATTCACCGATTTCCAAATGCGGGTAGGAGAACAGACGAGCGGACAAGCCAAATTAAAACTACCCTCTGTTTTTATGAGCAAATATCGAACATACCCCCCACCGAAATTATCATGATAATTTCAAAATGAACCTAACAATGAGTAGGTACAGCATTCTAAGGTTCAGAAGGAATGTCGCCCATAAAAGGGTCAAAAACACAAAAAAAAACGAATTAAATGAGATATTTACTTAAGTACTATGGTAACCTGCTTAGACAACAGATATACTAAACAGGCTTATGATTTATGAAAAGTATTAATTTAATTTGAATAAGGGAGAGGACTCAGCTTGTTTACTGGCCTCTTTAGAAGTCCCTTTTGTGTCCTCAAAGTAACAACTCGAACTATTTTATCTGGACCTTCATGGAGCTGCTCCACTTTAGCACGAGCCCAGTTTAGTGGACGAGTTAAATCAGATTTGATTAGAACTTAGTCACCGATTTTCATGTTTGGAGGTGAATTGAACCACTTTGCTCGTTGTTGCAAAGTATGCAAATAGTCGTCAGACCATTTCTTCCAAAACGTTTGGGAGATTTTTTGTATGCACTGCCAACGTGACAGTCGGTTCGTACCTACATCATTTAAATCGTATTCGGGTACAGCGAGAAGACTTTGTCCTATCAAAAAGTGACCCGGTGTTAAGACGTCAAACTCGTTAGGATTGTCAGATAAGGGACAAAGGGGCCGCGAATTCATTATCGCTTCAATTTTACAGAAAACGGTAGTGAGTTCTTCAAAGGTAAGTGACCTTTCACCTACTGCACGGAGTAGGTGGTGTTTGGCAGATTTGATGCCAGCTTCCCACAATCCGCCCATTGATGCCGCCGTTGGTGGAATATTTTTCCATCCAATCGAGCGGCGTGAACAACCATCAGCAATCGCATTATTATTTTCATTAAAAAAATTGCAAACTTCTTTTAGATGTTTCGCAGCGGCAATGAAATTCGTGCCATTATCCGAATGTAAACACGAGCATAGGCCGCGTCGCGCCACGAACCTATCGAGCGATGCGAGGAAACAATCAGCTGATAGATCGCTAAGTACCTCAATGTGAACGGCCTTTGTGGAAAAACACACAAAAAGACACATGTAACATTTAAGGATTTTCGCATTGCGATTTAAACTTGCCTTTATAAAAAACGGGCCACCCAGGTCACAACCGACATCATTAAATACCTTATTGATTTTTAATCGTTCGCCGGGCAACATACTCATTGCTGGCTGTATTGACTTGGGTTTGCATTTAAAACAAGTGATGCATTTAGACAATACACTCCGAATCATACTGCGTGCAGATAAGATCCAATATCGCTTGCACAAAATTCCTTGCAGGGAACGAGGTCTCACGTGTAAGTATAATTTATGAAAATGTTCAATTATTAAAATTGTTATGTGACATTTTTTAGGCAATAGCAAGGGGTGCTTTCTATTGTAGGGTAGGTCAGCTTCACTGATCCTACCCCCCACCCTGAGGAAATCATGCGCATCAACGAAGGGTGAAAGTTTCCTTAGTGATGGCACATATTTATTATTTTTAATGTTCATTATTTCGTTAGAAAAATATTGCTGCTGTGTCATTTTTATTATAAGATCATGAGACGCATTCAACTCGTGTGTTGTTAACGGTCCGCAAGAACGTTCAATTGTCTTGCAGTTTTTTACAAACCGCAAACACCAAGCAATGACACGTTGCAATTTACTAAATGTCGAGAATCTTTGAAATAGTGAATCTTTAATTTCCTCTTTAATGTTTTGAGAAGCAAAGCCGAATGAATCAGTATTAGTTTTAAGTTCTAAAATTTCTGTTTTATCATTGACGTAAAATGTACTGATCGGCCACAAATGAACGTCATCTGTGAGCCACTCTGGGCCGTGTAACCAGCGCTCGTACTCAGCTACGATCTGAGTAGGAAAAGCGCCACGCGAGCACAGGTCAGCAGCATTATTTTCGCTTCGTACATGAAACCAGCAGTTGGACGGAACTACCTCCACTACTTGAGCGACACGACTCGAAACAAATGTTTTTAATTTGTAGGGAGGCGTTTGCAACCAAGCTAGTGCTACACTAGAGTCCGTCAAGGCGGTAATTTTAAATATGATGTTTTGAATGTTTTGCTTAATAAATAGAACCAGTTTAGATAGCAATACAGCGGACATTAATTCGAGCCTCGGGATTGAAAGAGGTTTAATCGGGGTAACCTTGCTTTTACTGATAAGCAAACGGGTCTTTACCTCATTGTTTTGATTGACACTGCGTACGTAAATTACAGAAGCATAACCACGGGTAGATGCGTCACAAAAGGCAATTAAATGCATATCACAAAATTTAGGTATAAGCATGTGTCGCTCAATTTTTAGTGATGAGAGACAAGACAATGAAGAGATAAACAAAGACCACTTATCGCGCAAATCGGAAGGAAGTGCGTCATCCCAACCAAGACTTAATTTCCACAAGTCTTGCATTATGCATTTTGCTAAAAAGGTACATGGAGATAGGAATCCCACAGGATCAAAAATGCTAGCTAGCAATTTCAGCAGTGAACGCTTCGTGTAGGTATTATCGGTCATGTTGTAATCGAATGAAAAACAATCATCGATGGGTATCCATTTCAGACCTAATACCTTCAGTGACGAACACACGGTGTCATCGCTGAAATTTATAGCTACCGCTTGATCTGCGTTAATCCTTGACAGTAAATCGGGGGTGTTGCTTGCCCACTTGCGAAGGTCAAAACCACCCAGTTTTAACAGAGCTACGAGCTCGTCCTGTAAAGTACAGGCTTCATCAAGGTCTTCAGCAGACCATAGCAGGTCGTCTACAAAAAAACCATGCATAAGTATGTCAGCCGCGTGAGAATAGCGCGCACCCTCATCAGTAGCTAACTGTTGCAACGAGCGTACAGCTACATAACCAGACGATCGTAATCCGTAGGTATTTGTCACTAACTCATAAGTTTTTATTTCGTCACAAGGTGACTCCCTCCATAGCATATGCTGATAACAGCGTTCAGATGGGTTGATAAGTACCATTCTGTAAAATTTTGCTATGTCAGCGGTGAAACAAATGGGATAAAGGCGAAATTTAAAAATTATTTTTAAAATATCATGGTGAAGCTTCCTACCTGTAAGCAAGTTATCGTTTAATGATACCCCATTGGATGTTGCCGCTGAGCCATCAAATACCACTCGCACGGGAGTAGTGGTACTAGAGCTTTTAAACACGCAGTGGTGTGGGATAATGTACCGACTCGGCTCTGTACCGGTATATTGTTGCATGTGCCCCATTAGCTCGTATCCGCGCATAAATTTTATGTAGGGCTCACGCAACTCAGGTGAACGAAAGAAACGTCTTTCTAGATGCTGTAACCGACGCACGGCGTGGTTATAAGATTCGCCCAGAGGCGTTCCGTTAGGGTCCAGTAGGATAGGTGAAACGTACCCACCGGTCTCGTCCCTGTAGTGGTGCTCTGAATAAATCTCGTCAGCGAGTTTATCAAGTGGGCTAATAGGGCTGTCGCACGGCGACTCTTCTATTTCCCAAAATGCTTTAAGTTGGTTGTTGATGGTGTCACTATCATTAATGTACGACATTAGATTGCAAGACGTTGCAATATTAGCGACATCATCAGAAGTACACGGTACTTCAATTTTGCCACACAATACGAACCCAAAAATACTGCTTAGCGCAGTGGGTAATGTGGGCCCTATAATTATTTTGTTTCCATCATATATGTGAGGAAATACGTCACCTGCGAGTATTATGTCGACAGGTGACCTTTTATGGAAGAAGGGATCCGCTAACAAAAGGTTTTTATATTTTAGGGATAACTCCTCAGAAATTTCTACCGTAGGTAAATCAGATGTAATTTTTTGTAAGATAATAGCATCGATTTTTAGAGTAGGTTTATCAGAATGCCGAGGCGTTATAGTGCAAGAAGTCATGCCAAAGTTTTTACAGAATTGCCACCTAGACCCATAATATTGAACGGGCATTTTTGACGCGACAGCCCTAGCCGCTCTAAACAATTTAAAGTTATGAAATTCGATTGAGCGCCAGAGTCGATAAGAACGCGGCAAGCGTGCGGGTTTCCGAATGAGTCTCTGACATTAACTATGGCTGTACCTAGCAATACTATATGGCCTTTGTTTACCTCGGATGAGGGATCGTTAGCTGCATTTGCTGTGCAAGCATTTAACGACTCAGCGCTGCGGTTGTCGGGCACGGCTCGCGCGGTAGCAGGTTTGAATTCCGAATCAATGTGCAGTAATGCATGACGACGTTGATTACATGTAAAGCATTTGTATTCACTTTTACAATCAGCAGTCGAATGATTTTGCTTGAGGCAATTATGACAAAGATTCAATTCATCAGCACGCTTGATTCTTTGCGCGGGAGACAATTCACGGAATTGCACACAGCGAAAGATCATGTGATTATTGTCACAATGTACACAAGCAAATTTATTATCTCTCGACTGCGTTTGCGAAGCAAATGCCTTTCTACTGTTGTTATCACTCAATCTTTTGTTTTGATTGCTAGGCGTAAAAATCTTATTTTGTGTGGTATTTGAACCAGAATAAGCCTGCGAATGCTCTAATATTTTTATTTGATTATGCACATGAGACATCAGCTGATCATAGGTAGGTATAGTACTTTGATCTAGACCCTGTTCAAATGTTTTTCTTGTGCTCGGATCTAAACCCCTCAAAGCTATATGGCATAACATATAACTAGGCAAGTTCTCAATATTAAGAGCATTAATGGCTCTGTAAGAATGATCAAACGTTTCTATGAAATTATTTAAGTTCGTAGGAGATTCATTTTTTAGCGCGGGAAAATTGAGCATTTTATCTAAGTATTTACCTACAAGCAACCTATCATCCTGATATTTATCTAACAAGGATTGCCAGACTACTTCGTAGTTACTAGCAGTTATAGGTACACTTTTAACAATGCTAAGCGCAGAACCTTTTGTGCATGATAACAAGTAGTGAAACTTATCTATGTTTGATATACCCGTCTGATTGTGCACCAATGAGCAAAATGTTTGATAAAACGTAGTGAAACTCTCAATATCTCCATCAAACATGAACAATTCGAGCTTGGGCAAACGTGGGCGAATTTCTACGTTAGTATTTTTACTCGTTGCACATGATGACACGTCTGCCATTTTGTATTGCTCCGCACACAATTTTACATGAAAGAATAAATCATCAAAGCCTCTTAAGTCGTTTTCAGAGAATTGCGTTTCAGGATTCATGATTAGTTGCATTTCATAAACATCATAGCATACAGCTTCAAATGTCTCCCGCAATGATTGTACCTCTAAGGCACGCAAAAGGAACATATCTTTTGTACTTTTTATTTATCGAAAAAAATTGATACTCATCCTGAGTATCAATTTTTTTCGATAAATCATAAACCTGCTGCATTTGTGAAAATAAACGTTGTTTTTTAGCAATAGACTTGTTTAAATTCCTAATAGCTTCTAGCTCCTTCCTAGACGGGACTTTGTCTGATTCGTTAGTCATTTTGCAAAATATTTAAATTTATCGATGGAGAAAATGGCTATTTCCGACTATATTGAAATTAATAGGTACATAATGAATTTAATAAAACACAAGCACGGCTTGTACAAGTTGAACAAATCGTTGGTACACGGTACGCAACGGCTTTGTTCAAAATGGCGTCTTTTTTACTAGAAAATTACCAACGTGGTAATGGACGAGGAAGACAAAATATAAATAAATATGGAATGATTTTACGAAAATCAATCCAATAATGCTAATCCGGCTCGTATGGACCAAAATGTGGAGTCTGAATAAGGACGCTTGGTAAAATAAATTTAAAAATCGAAGGACCGAAAGAAAGTTATTGGTGGAACGTGCTGTACCTAAATCCCCCTACTGAAGTAAAGATATTGCTCAATACACAGGGTAGATAAAAAAGCCTGACCACCAACCTGAATATCCCAGCCACGGCACCAGATCTCAGCTTCAGGAAATAACACCGAAATACGGCACTCGCGTGGAAAATGTCTGGATGAACACGCACGTCACTAATTGCACGGCAATTTATGTATGTCCAGAAAATATTCAGTTTTGAGTTTATGACACGTAAATTGACCACATCAAATGGTGATCCAGATCGAACTGGGAGAGGCTTCACACAGGGGCGCGGGCGCGCGCGCCGTGCGGGGCTGTCATCACGCCACCAGTCCATTCACCGATTTCCAAATGCGGGTAGGAGAACAGACGAGCGGACAAGCCAAATTAAAACTACCCTCTGTTTTTATGAGCAAATATCGAACATAGTTCCCCACCGAAATTATCATGATAATTTCAAAATGAACCTAACAATGAGTAGGTACAGCATTCTAAGGTTCAGAAGGAATGTCGCCCATAAAAGGGTCAAAAACACAAAAAAAAACGAATTAAATGAGATATTTACTTAAGTACTATGGTAACCTGCTTAGACAACAGATATACTAAACAGGCTTATGATTTATGAAAAGTATTAATTTAATTTGAATAAGGGAGAGGACTCAGCTTGTTTACTGGCCTCTTTAGAAGTCCCTTTTGTGTCCTCAAAGTAACAACTCGAACTATTTTATCTGGACCTTCATGGAGCTGCTCCACTTTAGCACGAGCCCAGTTTAGTGGACGAGTTAAATCAGATTTGATTAGAACTTAGTCACCGATTTTCATGTTTGGAGGTGAATTGAACCACTTTGCTCGTTGTTGCAAAGTATGCAAATAGTCGTCAGACCATTTCTTCCAAAACGTTTGGGAGATTTTTTGTATGCACTGCCAACGTGACAGTCGGTTCGTACCTACATCATTTAAATCGTATTCGGGTACAGCGAGAAGACTTTGTCCTATCAAAAAGTGACCCGGTGTTAAGACGTCAAACTCGTTAGGATTGTCAGATAAGGGACAAAGGGGCCGCGAATTCATTATCGCTTCAATTTTACAGAAAACGGTAGTGAGTTCTTCAAAGGTAAGTGACCTTTCACCTACTGCACGGAGTAGGTGGTGTTTGGCAGATTTGATGCCAGCTTCCCACAATCCGCCCATTGATGCCGCCGTTGGTGGAATATTTTTCCATCCAATCGAGCGGCGTGAACAACCATCAGCAATCGCATTATTATTTTCATTAAAAAAATTGCAAACTTCTTTTAGATGTTTCGCAGCGGCAATGAAATTCGTGCCATTATCCGAATGTAAACACGAGCATAGGCCGCGTCGCGCCACGAACCTATCGAGCGATGCGAGGAAACAATCAGCTGATAGATCGCTAAGTACCTCATTGTGAACGGCCTTTGTGGAAAAACACACAAAAAGACACATGTAACATTTAAGGATTTTCGCATTGCGATTTAAACTTGCCTTTATAAAAAACGGGCCACCCAGGTCACAACCGACATCATTAAATACCTTATTGATTTTTAATCGTTCGCCGGGCAACATACTCATTGCTGGCTGTATTGACTTGGGTTTGCATTTAAAACAAGTGATGCATTTAGACAATACACTCCGAATCATACTGCGTGCAGATAAGATCCAATATCGCTTGCACAAAATTCCTTGCAGGGAACGAGGTCTCACGTGTAAGTATAATTTATGAAAATGTTCAATTATTAAAATTGTTATGTGACATTTTTTAGGCAATAGCAAGGGGTGCTTTCTATTGTAGGGTAGGTCAGCTTCACTGATCCTACCCCCCACCCTGAGGAAATCATGCGCATCAACGAAGGGTGAAAGTTTCCTTAGTGATGGCACATATTTATTATTTTTAATGTTCATTATTTCGTTAGAAAAATATTGCTGCTGTGTCATTTTTATTATAAGATCATGAGACGCATTCAACTCGTGTGTTGTTAACGGTCCGCAAGAACGTTCAATTGTCTTGCAGTTTTTTACAAACCGCAAACACCAAGCAATGACACGTTGCAATTTACTAAATGTCGAGAATCTTTGAAATTGTGAATCTTTAATTTCCTCTTTAATGTTTTGAGAAGCAAAGCCGAATGAATCAGTATTAGTTTTAAGTTCTAAAATTTCTGTTTTATCATTGACGTAAAATGTACTGATCGGCCACAAATGAACGTCATCTGTGAGCCACTCTGGGCCGTGTAACCAGCGCTCGTACTCAGCTACGATCTGAGTAGGAAAAGCGCCACGCGAGCACAGGTCAGCAGCATTATTTTCGCTTCGTACATGAAACCAGCAGTTGGACGGAACTACCTCCACTACTTGAGCGACACGACTCGAAACAAATGTTTTTAATTTGTAGGGAGGCGTTTGCAACCAAGCTAGTGCTACACTAGAGTCCGTCAAGGCGGTAATTTTAAATATGATGTTTTGAATGTTTTGCTTAATAAATAGAACCAGTTTAGATAGCAATACAGCGGACATTAATTCGAGCCTCGGGATTGAAAGAGGTTTAATCGGGGTAACCTTGCTTTTACTGATAAGCAAACGGGTCTTTACCTCATTGTTTTGATTGACACTGCGTACGTAAATTACAGAAGCATAACCACGGGTAGATGCGTCACAAAAGGCAATTAAATGCATATCACAAAATTTAGGTATAAGCATGTGTCGCTCAATTTTTAGTGATGAGAGACAAGACAATGAAGAGATAAACAAAGACCACTTATCGCGCAAATCGGAAGGAAGTGCGTCATCCCAACCAAGACTTAATTTCCACAAGTCTTGCATTATGCATTTTGCTAAAAAGGTACATGGAGATAGGAATCCCACAGGATCAAAAATGCTAGCTAGCAATTTCAGCAGTGAACGCTTCGTGTAGGTATTATCGGTCATGTTGTAATCGAATGAAAAACAATCATCGATGGGTATCCATTTCAGACCTAATACCTTCAGTGACGAACACACGGTGTCATCGCTGAAATTTATAGCTACCGCTTGATCTGCGTTAATCCTTGACAGTAAATCGGGGGTGTTGCTTGCCCACTTGCGAAGGTCAAAACCACCCAGTTTTAACAGAGCTACGAGCTCGTCCTGTAAAGTACAGGCTTCATCAAGGTCTTCAGCAGACCATAGCAGGTCGTCTACAAAAAAACCATGCATAAGTATGTCAGCCGCGTGAGAATAGCGCGCACCCTCATCAGTAGCTAACTGTTGCAACGAGCGTACAGCTACATAACCAGACGATCGTAATCCGTAGGTATTTGTCACTAACTCATAAGTTTTTATTTCGTCACAAGGTGACTCCCTCCATAGCATATGCTGATAACAGCGTTCAGATGGGTTGATAAGTACCATTCTGTAAAATTTTGCTATGTCAGCGGTGAAACAAATGGGATAAAGGCGAAATTTAAAAATTATTTTTAAAATATCATGGTGAAGCTTCCTACCTGTAAGCAAGTTATCGTTTAATGATACCCCATTGGATGTTGCCGCTGAGCCATCAAATACCACTCGCACGGGAGTAGTGGTACTAGAGCTTTTAAACACGCAGTGGTGTGGGATAATGTACCGACTCGGCTCTGTACCGGTATATTGTTGCATGTGCCCCATTAGCTCGTATCCGCGCATAAATTTTATGTAGGGCTCACGCAACTCAGGTGAACGAAAGAAACGTCTTTCTAGATGCTGTAACCGACGCACGGCGTGGTTATAAGATTCGCCCAGAGGCGTTCCGTTAGGGTCCAGTAGGATAGGTGAAACGTACCCACCGGTCTCGTCCCTGTAGTGGTGCTCTGAATAAATCTCGTCAGCGAGTTTATCAAGTGGGCTAATAGGGCTGTCGCACGGCGACTCTTCTATTTCCCAAAATGCTTTAAGTTGGTTGTTGATGGTGTCACTATCATTAATGTACGACATTAGATTGCAAGACGTTGCAATATTAGCGACATCATCAGAAGTACACGGTACTTCAATTTTGCCACACAATACGAACCCAAAAATACTGCTTAGCGCAGTGGGTAATGTGGGCCCTATAATTATTTTGTTTCCATCATATATGTGAGGAAATACGTCACCTGCGAGTATTATGTCGACAGGTGACCTTTTATGGAAGAAGGGATCCGCTAACAAAAGGTTTTTATATTTTAGGGATAACTCCTCAGAAATTTCTACCGTAGGTAAATCAGATGTAATTTTTTGTAAGATAATAGCATCGATTTTTAGAGTAGGTTTATCAGAATGCCGAGGCGTTATAGTGCAAGAAGTCATGCCAAAGTTTTTACAGAATTGCCACCTAGACCCATAATATTGAACGGGCATTTTTGACGCGACAGCCCTAGCCGCTCTAAACAATTTAAAGTTATGAAATTCGATTGAGCGCCAGAGTCGATAAGAACGCGGCAAGCGTGCGGGTTTCCGAATGAGTCTCTGACATTAACTATGGCTGTACCTAGCAATACTATATGGCCTTTGTTTACCTCGGATGAGGGATCGTTAGCTGCATTTGCTGTGCAAGCATTTAACGACTCAGCGCTGCGGTTGTCGGGCACGGCTCGCGCGGTAGCAGGTTTGAATTCCGAATCAATGTGCAGTAATGCATGACGACGTTGATTACATGTAAAGCATTTGTATTCACTTTTACAATCAGCAGTCGAATGATTTTGCTTGAGGCAATTATGACAAAGATTCAATTCATCAGCACGCTTGATTCTTTGCGCGGGAGACAATTCACGGAATTGCACACAGCGAAAGATCATGTGATTATTGTCACAATGTACACAAGCAAATTTATTATCTCTCGACTGCGTTTGCGAAGCAAATGCCTTTCTACTGTTGTTATCACTCAATCTTTTGTTTTGATTGCTAGGCGTAAAAATCTTATTTTGTGTGGTATTTGAACCAGAATAAGCCTGCGAATGCTCTAATATTTTTATTTGATTATGCACATGAGACATCAGCTGATCATAGGTAGGTATAGTACTTTGATCTAGACCCTGTTCAAATGTTTTTCTTGTGCTCGGATCTAAACCCCTCAAAGCTATATGGCATAACATATAACTAGGCAAGTTCTCAATATTAAGAGCATTAATGGCTCTGTAAGAATGATCAAACGTTTCTATGAAATTATTTAAGTTCGTAGGAGATTCATTTTTTAGCGCGGGAAAATTGAGCATTTTATCTAAGTATTTACCTACAAGCAACCTATCATCCTGATATTTATCTAACAAGGATTGCCAGACTACTTCGTAGTTACTAGCAGTTATAGGTACACTTTTAACAATGCTAAGCGCAGAACCTTTTGTGCATGATAACAAGTAGTGAAACTTATCTATGTTTGATATACCCGTCTGATTGTGCACCAATGAGCAAAATGTTTGATAAAACGTAGTGAAACTCTCAATATCTCCATCAAACATGAACAATTCGAGCTTGGGCAAACGTGGGCGAATTTCTACGTTAGTATTTTTACTCGTTGCACATGATGACACGTCTGCCATTTTGTATTGCTCCGCACACAATTTTACATGAAAGAATAAATCATCAAAGCCTCTTAAGTCGTTTTCAGAGAATTGCGTTTCAGGATTCATGATTAGTTGCATTTCATAAACATCATAGCATACAGCTTCAAATGTCTCCCGCAATGATTGTACCTCTAAGGCACGCAAAAGGAACATATCTTTTGTACTTTTTATTTATCGAAAAAAATTGATACTCATCCTGAGTATCAATTTTTTTCGATAAATCATAAACCTGCTGCATTTGTGAAAATAAACGTTGTTTTTTAGCAATAGACTTGTTTAAATTCCTAATAGCTTCTAGCTCCTTCCTAGACGGGACTTTGTCTGATTCGTTAGTCATTTTGCAAAATATTTAAATTTATCGATGGAGAAAATGGCTATTTCCGACTATATTGAAATTAATAGGTACATAATGAATTTAATAAAACACAAGCACGGCTTGTACAAGTTGAACAAATCGTTGGTACACGGTACGCAACGGCTTTGTTCAAAATGGCGTCTTTTTTACTAGAAAATTACCAACGTGGTAATGGACGAGGAAGACAAAATATAAATAAATATGGAATGATTTTACGAAAATCAATCCAATAATGCTAATCCGGCTCGTATGGACCAAAATGTGGAGTCTGAATAAGGACGCTTGGTAAAATAAATTTAAAAATCGAAGGACCGAAAGAAAGTTATTGGTGGAACGTGCTGTACCTAAATCCCCCTACTGAAGTAAAGATATTGCTCAATACACAGGGTAGATAAAAAAGCCTGACCACCAACCTGAATATCCCAGCCACGGCACCAGATCTCAGCTTCAGGAAATAACACCGAAATACGGCACTCGCGTGGAAAATGTCTGGATGAACACGCACGTCACTAATTGCACGGCAATTTATGTATGTCCAGAAAATATTCAGTTTTGAGTTTATGACACGTAAATTGACCACATCAAATGGTGATCCAGATCGAACTGGGAGAGGCTTCACACAGGGGCGCGGGCGCGCGCGCCGTGCGGGGCTGTCATCACGCCACCAGTCCATTCACCGATTTCCAAATGCGGGTAGGAGAACAGACGAGCGGACAAGCCAAATTAAAACTACCCTCTGTTTTTATGAGCAAATATCGAACAATGACCTAATGCTTATTATCTGAAGGAGGGATTATACCGGACTGCCCTTTCCTTGGGTACTGGGCTCGCTTGCACAGCAGTGGCTCCAGTGCAACGGGAAAAAGGTACATGAACTGATTGGATTATTTGTTAATTTATTTGTCAATTATTTATTTTTATGTGTTTATGGATTATTATTGTAATTAGGATGGCATTATTAAATTATGTAAATTTACTAACATAGTCATAAGTGTATTAATACTAACAAATTATGGATCATGGTCCGAAATAAATGATTGAATTGAATTATAGTACTGTCATTCAAATAGTCGTTTATTAGTAACATTTATCGATTAAAATTTTCTTATGTACACTTTCAAATTTGAACAGATTTAATTATTTAAATGTCTCAGGCAGCTTGTTAAATATTTTTGTGGGCACACAGAAAGTACATTTATTCATAAGTGCTGTTCTGCCATGTGCTATTTCGAGCTCTAACTTATTTTTGTCGCGTAATTTTCTATAGTAGCTTTTGGAAGATATTTTGTACTGCAAGATGTGTGTTTCGACAAATACATTAGCTTCATAGATGTACAATGATGGTAGGGTAATTCTTATACTTTAGCTTTAAATACAGGTTTTCTATCGACTGAGTGACCCCATTAATATTGTCATATCTAAGTGTTTATGCAACATAACCGAGATATGCCAGTAGTACCGATTCTAGGCTGACAGTCTTTGACAGTTTGTAACGAACATTTGCAAATTTACTATTTTTTTTACAGATAACGTCTGTCTGGAGTCTCCAGGTCAAATTGTTGTCTATTATGATACCAAAGAATTTGGTGACGGTAGTTGTCTCTATTTGAGTCCCTAAATAATTAATGTCAGGTATTTTACTCGGAACTCTCTGATGGAAATGCATAGTTTTTTCGTAAATTTATAATAAAAATATTTTTTTCAATCCATGATGTAATGTATTTAATGTCATATTCATTTCATTTTCATAAGTCATAGGATCGTCGCATTTAACTACTACTGTGCTGTCGTCAGCAAATAGTAACATAGGATGGTTTACGTGTTCGGGAAGGTCAGTAATGTAGTACGTACGCCGTATTTTACTGTCCTACATTTGGAACGATATTTCTTTTCGTAACTATCATTTGTACAAATTTGTGTGATTTCTACATATTGTTATATTTCTTTATATTCCATCTGATAACTTATTTTTCAAGTTTGCCTTACAAAATTGCGTAATCTACATAATCGAAAGCCTTGGTTAGATCCATATATATGGCACAAACAGGATTTCTCCTGGCTACATTTGATAGAACAAAAAGAAGAATATCATTTATGACCATATTAATTAATTCTGTTTACGAAATCCCTTTTGTTCCTTGACTAATATACATATATTTGACTTTTCAAGGTATTAATATAGGGCTTTACAGATAACTTTCTCTAATATTTTTGAGAAGACAGGTATCAAAGCAATAGGTCTATAGTTTGCCATAAATTTCCTATCCTGTTTTTTGTGCAATGGTATAATTAATGAAGTTTTTAGTCCTTCGGAATTTCCATTAGATAGATTCATGTTAATTATGTGACAGAGATGTGGAGCTTGGTATTGAGCCGCTTCATCACAACATTTGGGCCCCATCGACCGTCCGCCCTGCTATACGATACGTATCAAAGTATCAGGCTACGTGTGTAAAGTAGTGTGAATAGGATTCGCATTGCATTTTTTGAGGTAACGTTACATCAATACAAAGATTTTATTATTGATAGGCTTGCGCATGACCACTATCTCACCTGATAGTAAGCGATGATGTGGTCGACGATGAAGCACGCTTGTATAGAAGCAACCTATTCACTCTTGGCTTAAAGACTCCCAGGTTGTAGCTATTAGGAAATACAGACACCGGCAGGGAATTTTACTGTCATTGATATATTACAGTTTTTAAATATATCAATGCTGTACGCATAACAAAAGTATTCCCAAAACGTTTGGTGCGTATGGGTGGTATGTCCACCATGTACCGATTACGCATCGCCATACAGCTTGTAGAGCGTTGATGGAAAGGGCTAGGAGGAATTAGTTCATGCAATTCCAACGCACACTGCCCGAAATGTAACCGATAAAAACGGACAGGCTGGCAACTCGGTGCCGATGTTCAAGGCTCTGGAGCCAAGACTCGACCAGTACCTCATTGCCGATAAGCGTCTTGGCCCTTTTTCGATCGACTCAAAGGCATCCAGCTGGTACTTAGCAGATCCGTCCCAGATATGAGAGCAGTACTCCATACATGATCGAACTCGCACTTGATACAAGTTGAGCAACTGTTCTGGCGTGAAGTACCGTGTCACTTTCGCGAGGATCGCCAACTTTTTGGCAGCCAGCTGAGCTCTTGCCTCAATGAATGGACCGGTCCCTCAGGAAGTCTGCAATCCAATCGCACAGACTACTAGGCAGACCGAATGAAGGAAGATTACCAATAAAACTTTCATTATAGACCCTGTCAAAAGCCTTCGAGATGTCGAGGGAGATGGCAAGTGCTTCCCCGGGTATCTCGATGGCCTCACTCCAGAATGTGAATGGCATACGCTAGAAGATCCCCAGTTGACCGATTTTGGCGAAAGCCATATTGCGGTCACTGTGAATGTCGTTAACTTCTAGGTTGGCATACCTTACCATACCCTAGGAGCTTAAAGTTGAGCACTTTTTCATACTCTTACAGAGGATGGACGTTATTGAAATGGGTCTGTAGTTGGCCGGATCAGCCCGACTGCCCTTCTTACGTACAGGCTCAACGCATTTGGCACTTTTCCCGTCTCATACGAAAGGTGAAACAGGCATGTCAGGATAAGACAGTTCAGGCGCACAGGTTCTTAGAACAATTGCCGGAATCCCATCGGGGCCACTAGCTTTCTCCACGTCAAGGTTCGGCAGCATCCTAAGTTTTCTTTCTCCTCAGCGGAGTGGGCCTGTGAGTGTGAAGTGGCTACACCGAGCATCGTACCCGAACACGGCTAAGCCGCTTGACGGTACCTATTTGCCCGGTGGGTGGTCGCAAGCCTTCGGCGGAAGCCTACCCCCAGTTAGTGTCATATGATTAGCATCACCCGGCGACCACGTGTAGGGTATCGTAAGAGGTATTCTATATCTTTGCTACGGACGTGCGACGGGACCTAAAAGTTCTACTCTAACTAAGTGTCGCAGTAACGTAGTATCGAGGCAGTGTTCGGAGTACCTATTAAATTTAAACAATGCACCTTGTGTAGCTTTTTATTATTATGTTTTCTATTCAGTTTATATCATATTATGTACATATTTTATAAATTTTAAAATAATTCCTACTAATAAATTAAAGATATAAAAAGTTGTAAGTAGCCCACGAGAGCAGTGGTGGCCTAGTGGTAACGGCCGCGTCTTACAAGTTGTAGGTCGTGGGTTCGAACCCCGGCAGGCGCTTTACTTTGGCCCACCCTTATTATTATTAGCTCACTTGCGTTACTACTACACTCCGTAGAATTCATTTGCGTTACTACTACACCGCGTTACTCTCATTTGCGTTAAAACCACACTGCGAAGCTATCACGGCAATAACCTACAATACCTACGTATTTTAATACCAAAGATGCATCATTGCATAGCTGCAAAATTTTAAATAAATAATATAGAATGATTATCACAGATACCTAATAAATTTTATTTTATTTGTTACTGACAGATCTAAGCTTGCTAGATCACCGCTCAGTTTATGCTTATGTGCTTCATCTAAAGGTCTAGACTAGTATAATTCTACCAACGAAAGCGCTGCTATATCGGTAAAACGTTAAAATATATTGGAATGACAGAAGCTATCAAAATGTCACTTTATCAATCCTATCATCATCATCACCATCAGCCTTTTAATGTTTCCACTGCTGGGACAGTGGCCTCCTCTCTGCGAGAGGGAATGGGCCGTAATACACCACGTAGGCCCAGTGTGGGTTGGTGGATGTGATAATTCTTCGAATTTTTGGTTCTAGTTATTAGAAATGCATTCTCCCCAATGAGTTCATAGGGGAGAATGGATCCCTAATAACATTTTACGTTATAATTAATTATTATTTTATTTTGCTCCATCGGCAACTAAAATTGCGCAATTCTTGGCAACTTTTAAACAATATTGACCTGTGATCTTGACCTTGACGTGAATTTCCGTGTTTTCTAAACGTAATAGTGGTGTCGCCTTCGTGGGAAACTGAAATTGGGTACCTTTTTTTGCGTGGAGATATGCTCTTGCATACTGTACTACCAAGAGGAGATAGTGCATTTATGTGGGACTTCAACCCTACTCCACGGTGTCCTCCTGTGCCGCTTATGGCGGAAACACGGGCACGCGTTAGCACTCATCGCGAACGCGCCGCGGCTGTCCGTCACCGGACCCTCCTCTGGGGAGTACCCCCCATCACTGGCGCACTAAAGCACACCGTACGCCGTGACCGCCCCAGGGACCAAACAAGCACATGGATGCCAGACGACCCCGTGTATGGCACCCTTGGTCCCCCTGTGACGGGTCAAGGTCAATGGCCCCGCCACCTATCATCGTATGATCCACCTATCACCGTCCAAGCCGCGGAAGGTGGGGAGAGCAGTGCACCGCTAAACCCGCCGCGGCCTCTAACTCTCAGCCACGAGATCGTATGGGACCTGGGACGCTACATAAGACATCGCGGCCTGCCTCAGTTGCGTTGTCGCCTGATACCAAGCGGCACCGCAACCTACTAGTTGGCCGCTACGTCATCGGTTTAATCGGCAAAAGCCCTGGCGAGCGGCCCCTCCTCGAGTTCCTCTTCGCTTCACCGTGGGTGACCAAGCCACGGCTACTGAGTATTTAACCACAATTGCCATTAATAACGCAGTTAGTAAGAGCAACTAAATGCGCATTTATTGTAAATGTAAGTATGCGCAACTTAAATACAATTGGCAAGAGTTTGGCGATTTAGTTAGCCGTGTCAGCGTATCTTATAGTTATTGACCACCCACAAAAAGTAGAGGTAACTTCGTTGCAAAAAAACACAGCTTTTTATTATGATACAATTTATTTTCACACCTACGTATTTACTTTAGTTACTTTACGTAAGTTTCTAGACACTATTTTTAGATGTAGCAGGTAGTATTTCAACACACCTCATAATTTTATGGTAATCTTGGGTTTTTACATTTGATGAATCAACCATCGTTTTTTTACCTACCAAGCTTTACTCACAATAAAAAAATACGTCGAAAAGAACTTTCTCATTTTTGTTTTCTGTATTTTGTTCATCAATCACGTCAAACATTAGCTTAAAATATTTACATAAATGCAACTTTAACGAATGCATAAATCACGGAATGTTTGTAGCCATTTTTTGAGCGCAATATTTCTGCCATAATTCTCTATTACTCCTTACTAAAGGAAGAAATATGTCAATTGCTATCTGTTGCAACTTGGACATTACAGCTCTTATTGTGAATGTAACACTCATAACATCCCATATAAAAGAAGATAATACTATGACATCACTCAAGAGAAATAATAACGTAGCTATGTAGAAGCGACGCCAGTTGTTTGTCGATGTAGTCGCTTTAGGTTTGAAACAATTACACAATGCAAATAGTACTGCACCGTAAAGACAACAGTTAATCATTAAAGGCGAAACTATAATAAAAACTTCTACAGAATTTGCGACAAAATCCATAGTAGAACCGAGTGGATACACGTGTAAATGTCTCTCATTAAAGTATAAGAATGTATAATACGCCAGAAAGGTCACAAAAGGTATGCCCCAAGCGAACAGACAACACTTTAAATACTTCCTTTTCACATGTCCTCGAAAAACTTTCACGATATCCACGTAGAATATGTAACATATCACCAACATCCAATAGTTCTGCACTGCACTGAAGTATGTACAAATGTAACGGCATATATCCATAATATCTTTGTCATCTATCACAATAATTTGCATAACACCGGGTATGATTATAGATACTGTTATTAGTCGTAGTAAACTAGACACAACGGCGTTAATGTAGACAAAGTTTCTGAAGTGTCGGAACTTCTTGATGAGGCACCAGGATATCACTCCGTAGATGAAAGCGGTGAGAGTCAGAACAAGCACGATATACTCCACTAGGATAGACACGAGAGGTGGTCGGAAGGCCGTCGTGTTGGGCACGGGAATTTTGATGTAATGCACATCACTCTCGGACATTGTGGATTTTCGCCAAACGCTGCAAATCGAAACACGACCGCACCGTCTCTGCGATACAGTCACAAATGGAGGCTTGTGACTAATACGTGGGACACTCAGAAAGTTTTGCGAAACTAAAAAAAAATGTTCTATACGTACATATATTTTTATTAAATCTTTTCAAAGTACTTTCCACCAGCCTCTATACAAAGATTCATGCGCCTAAACCAGTTTTCAAAACACTTTTTCCAGTCCGCCGCAGACACCTCGTTTACAGCCTGCTCGAACGCAGCCAACGCATCTTCCGGCGACGAAAATTGTATCCCTTTGAGCTGATTTTTTATTTTTGGGAATAAAAAGAAGTCACACGGTGCTAGATCAGGGCTGTAAGGAGGGTGACCCAGGAGTTTGACTGGCGTGCTGTCCAGGAAGTCCCTCGTTTTGAGTGCGGTGTGCGCAGGTGCATTGTCGTGGTGGAGCAGTAGCCCGCGGAGCCCTGTGTTTGGTCGCTTGTTGCTTATAACAGAGAAAACTTCTGGCAAACATTTGGTAGTATACCATTCGGCATTAATGCTTCTTTGATCCCGTAAGGGAATTGATACCAAGTGGCCAGTCAAATTAAAAAAGCTAGCGATCAAAATCTTACCCCCGCTTCTAGATCGCTTCACTTTGGTAGGCGTTGGCTCATTTTGAAACACCCAAACAGTCGACTGGCGCTTGGTTTCTGGGTCGTATTGATAAATCCAGGACTCATCACCTGTAACGATGTCGTAAACACGCCGAGACGAGCCTGCTTCAAATTTGTTAAGCATATCACGGCACCATTCCACCCGGGCCTGCTTCTGAGCATCGGTGAGGTTGTGCGGCACCCAGCGTGATACTATCCTCCTCACGCGAAGATGGCTGTGTAGAATCTCGTGAACGCTTCCCGATCCAATCTTCAATATGTGTTGAATCTCCTGATATGTAATTCGCCTATTGTCTTGGATTAAATTTTTCACTGCTAGCACGTTTTCTTCGGTAACAGCCGTCAAAGGGCGACCGCTTCTTTCGTCATCCCCCAAAGTTGGTCGACCGCGCTTGAATTCGTTATACCAACGATACACGGTTGCCTTGGAAGGGCCTTCATCCATGAATGCCATTTGAAGTCTATCGTACGATTCATCCGGTTTCAGGCGACACTTGAAATCGTATAAAATCATAGCTCTAAAATGTTCCCGGCGCAGATCCATATTTCAGTGAGACACAATACTTTGAATTAACTCGCAAAAAATGTGGAGGGAAATTTTGAAATTGGAACTTACTTATTTTTACTTATAAATAATCATATTTTCGAAAAACATTATAACTGGCCAGTCTCCCATATATAAAAACTTTTTTTCGCAATACTTTCTGAGGGGCCTGGTATAAACGTATATATACGAGCCACAGGAAAAACCACTTTATAACTTGGTTAGAAGGACGAATAACCAACTAGTGTGGGTTCTGCACACATTTGCGAATCTTCACACGTTGAGTACTTGCGACCGCTGAACCCTGACAGGTTTTACTTCGTCATCCACAAGTACTTATGTTTAATATATGTTAATTATACGTTTCACTCGAAGAGCCTGGTTCTATCTGCCTCAGAGAATAAATAAAGAGGCCAGTGGAAATCAAACTGGTTGAAACGTGTTGAAATGGTTAGAATTGATTAATTATATAATATCGCTGGGCAACTTAAGCAGTATCTCGAGATTCGAGAGAACATATTTGAAATAAAAATGTCAATAATAATTTAAATTATTTGTTGTTTCTTTATTTTAAAGTACTTTTTTCCCTTGGGCAAATAAAACATTTATATCTTTCTTTCTTATTTTTATTTAAATACAAAATAACGTTATGATGGATAAAATATGGCGGTATGCCCACTTTCTCTCGCTATCGTGTGTCTGCTTTTAACCAAAAATACCACTCGTCAATCCCATTACTATCTCTTGAGAATACTATTCTTGAACTGAATTATTCAGCTTAAATATTTAAAATTATTCTTGCTGAAAACCAACCAAATACTAATTTAATAAAAGATTAATAAAAACAAGAATGATAAATCATGGACGTTCATGAACTTCCATTTCATTTTTTTCAATTTTTTTTCCTTATAAATTACAGAGCAAACATCCTTCAGTTAATCAGATATTTAACGAGTTATTAATGTTAGAACATCATTCAGAAGTGGCCATAAAATTGACAATAATGCTGATAAATGTATATAGAAAAGGTTGGCTGTTTTATTAAAAAACCTTTTAGTTATAAAATTTAACACTTTAATGTCTCAGAGTATTTTCTAGCGGCAAAAGCTTCTTTAAAGCATAAGCTACCATTTTGTAGAGCATTAAATACCATTGAATTAGCAACCTTAAAGAAACATGCTTATTAGTGAAGAAATCTAGGAATAAAACACATAAAACTTGGATTTTCTCTTAACCCATGGATTTCAAGACATAACTTTCTTAGGAGGCTGGTTTTGCAGATGGTTCATATTAAAACGTCCTGGCGAGAGTACTTTGAATTACAAGTAACCAAGTATAATATACAAGATATTATGGTTCAAGAAACAAGTGAAACATAAGAAAAAAACAAAGGAAAAATACAAAGCAATAGAAACAAAACAATTGCAGAATTATGATTAAAAGTTAACAAAGTGAATAAATGTAGATGCAATATGTACTTGAAACTAGCAGCGACCACAAGTCCTGTGGCAAACGACAGGATTTGTGCATTATTCCAGGGTATACACTGAGATAATATAGCTTTTTATTTATTTTATATATAAACTTTATAGGTAACAATTACTTGCTATACTTATAGTTTGCACCAAAGCATACAGCAAGCTACACATATAATAAAACTTGTAAATTAATAGTAGATTATTAAGCAAGGGGATAAAGCAGTGTCTTCTGTTGCGGGTGACGATTTAAATCGCGAGCGTAACGAAGGACTCGAGGTTTACTCCCGAGCGTAGCGAGGGTGTTAAAAACTTAAATCACGAGCGAAGCGAGGGATTTAAGTTCACCCAAGACTAAGACAGCTTTATCACCGAGGAAAATACTCTACTTTTCGTACCATTTGCGAAAAAATTAACACAATAATAATATGAGATAAGCATTTATTAAAAATAATGACAATTAAAAGTAAAATAAACTTAACGTTTATGTATTTGAAGAAAACAAAAACGCGGCAAATTCCTAGACTAATATTTTTTTGTCGGAAAAGCAAAGGCATTAAGCTCATACGGCCTCGTCGGTTTTCTTAATTTTAATTAATAATCATAACTCCATAATAAATGCGTATTCCTTTTTCAAAAAGATGTATAATGCTATAAATAAAAACTCAATGGTGTAAACACAGATGTAGTTCAGTATAAATTTCGGTAAGTATTCCAAATTTAAATCACATTCTCCCCCTAGAGGATGAATGAAATTCACTACAATTTTCTTTCCCTGTTTTTAACAGATTAAAAATGACTATTGTTATGTTCGCTTTTTGTGGCATAGAATGTCACTTTTTTGAGCAAGTGGTACGAAAAAAACTGTATATAAACATATAACATAGTTTTGTCAGTGAGCATAAATATGTCGACGCCAGGTTCCTGACCAATTAGGACGTTCAGCAAATTTAGCGCCTGGGCTGTAGGATCATGACGAGCAGTCATGGTACGCGAGGGTGGAGCCGAGAAAAGGCACCGCGGGGCACAGGCACGCGACATACGCATTCGGTCCGGAGCGAATAGTGAACAGCGAGCTATCGTGAACGAGTGGCAGTAGGTAGTAGTGCATCAACAGCGCACACTTACGTTGCAGTTCCAGCGTAAGTTTCTACTATTAAAATATTATTAGTATTCGGATCAGTACCTACTTCCATACATTACCTTTCATAAGCAATTTTACATCTTTATAATCCTGAAAGAAGGCAAACATCGTAAGGAAAGCGATATGTCCTTGTTTAAAGTAGTTCAAAATGTTTAGTAAGTTTAGTTAAGATTCTAGTCGATAGATGGTACGGCATTCCTAAATCGCGGTGTTAAGATTCTCCGCCGTTTAATGACCCTAGTACATTTTGTTTAGTAAAAAACTTTTTCGTCGGCATACTTCCGAGTATTATTTCCACCATTTTAGAAGACAGCTAGATCATCCCCGAACATTTTGGTCCTTCGAGCCGGATTATATAATTATATTCGAACTAGCTAGGGAGTACTGTTGTGGTGAAGTTGTTGCCTTAGTACACCGCGGCAGTAGTTAGGGAACACTGAAGTGGTTGTGGATCGCAACTCAGGTGTTGGAAGGGTTTCCCCCGAGGAGGGAGACAACATCAGGTGGCGCCAGGAGCGTGACGTCACCGGCCAGCCCCGAGCAGAGGAAGTACTGCCAAGCAGAGCACCGTCGTCAGCAGCGCATCGTGACGTCAGTGGTGGCGTGCAGCGTGACGTATACGGAGAACAGGTGCAATATTGAGTGTGTGTGAGTGACGAAGATAAACTGTGAGTACATTTTGTGTTATATCATCAGTGAAGAAAAAATAGTTCAAATACTTTGCGAAATTCCATTAACTTAGTCGTTTTCGGTATGAATCTTGGACTTAGAAAAATTTGTGCATAAAATTTTAGGACTTAGAATTGTAAGCGAAAAAACGAGGGAACGTGGAATCTATGCCCGATTTCGCTCAGAGTCAAAGTTTTGCCAAACACTTGTAAAAATATCAAGATTTACTGATTAGGAGATATGTGTTGCTGATTATACTAAGTACATTTTTTACTTCAAAAATGGAAAAATACGGCAATTTGCAAATTAATTTAAAGAAAACTATTGAAAAGTCGAGATCTAATTTTAAGAAGACACCTAAGGAGCGTTTTTCCTATCAATACATTGATGCTAGATTAGAGAAGTTGGAGCAAGATTGGCAAGCATTTTGTAAAAATCACTACGAGATATTAGAATTAGATAGTAAAATTGTAAAATCATTAGAATGTGTTACGAGTGGTCTTTATGAGGCGACAGAGGAAATTTACATTTGCTATAAGTCGGAATTAAAGATCGCATTATGTAATTATCCCGCTCCAATCACACATTAGTTTGTAAGAACACCAAAGATATTTCTGTACCTATGTCGTCTGGTACTTCTGTGAGATTACCTAAAATAACTATTCCTACTTTCTCCGGGAAATATTCGGAATGGACATCTTTTCGCGATTTATTTATTTCTTTGGTGCACAATAACCAATCTTTAGATTCAGTACAAAAATTACATTATTTAAAGGCTCATCTTACAGGAGAGGCAGAACAATTGATAAAGTTTGTACCTATAGCAGCAGCTAATTATAATCAGTGTTGGTCACAGTTAGAATCTAGATACAATAACAAACGAGATCTATCAAATTGTATTTTGAAAAGACTATTTAGTCAACGTAATTCGAATATCGAGTCGGCTACAACATTGAAAGAGTTGTTGGACACTACAACGGAGTGTTTACATGCCTTGAGAAATTTGGAAATTGATGTGAGCTCATGGGACATTATTATTATTCACATTGTTGCTTATAAATTAGATCCAGATACGAGGAAGCAATGGGAACTACATGTCACAAGTGGCGACTCGAATGAGTTGCCAACTATTAGTCAGTTTTCAAAATTCTTAGAGAGTCGTTTCCGAGCATTGGAGTTTATTGAACCTAAATCAAAATCTTTGGTTCAGCAAAATACTTCGCAAAACAAAGGTAACGTCAGTAATCCAAAGGTGTTCCATACTTCAAATCAGGTTACTGCTTGTGAATATTGTTCAGACAATCATAAATTATGCTTTTGTAAAAAGTTTGCAAAAAATGATTATGATAAAAGGCATGACTTTGTTATGAAAAATCACATTTGTTTTAATTGCTTAGGTAGGAATCATTCAGTAAAGCAATGCCAAAAAGCCACTAATTGTCGTGTTTGTAATCGTCGGCATCACTCACTTCTTCACCCTAACAACAGCTCAGCAACTACTGTTGCACAACATAATAGCAATGATCAGGTCACAAAGGTAAACCCGTCCCCACCAGGGCCGGGATCGTCATCAAATGAGAGTTCACCAATTGTATCATGTTTTTCGTCAGGAAATAGTAGTCAAGTATTGTTAGCCACCGCGCTAATCAATGCTGAATCGAAATTCGGAGGCAAACAGATCATCAGAGCCTTGATTGATCAAGGCTCACAGGCTTCTTTCATAACTGAGGCCACAGTACAAACGTTGGGCCTAAAAAAGGTTCACGCAAATGGTATTATTTCAGGAGTTGGTGGAGATAGCACCATCACTTCAAAATCGGTAGTATCTTTAAAGATTCAATCGAGAGTTGATCCGTTTTTTGAAATTGTAGTCAGAGCTTTTGTGCTTAAATCGATAACCACTCTTCTCCCAGTTATGAAAATAAATGATTTGCAAGAGTTGGATTTACATACGATTACATTAGCTGATCCCCAGTACAATAGGCCTAATAAAATTAATATTTTATTAGGTGCTGAAATTTACTGTCAGATCATACAACAAGGACTTTTGAAAGGACCTACCGGTACTCCAGTAGCTCAATGCACCTCGCTCGGCTGGATACTGTCTGGGTTGGTAGCTAATAAACAAACTGATAACACAGAAACTAAACTTGTAGTTATGAATGCTACCGTTAATGAGGACGACGTTCTGAAAAGGTTTTGGGAATTGGAGTCAGATCATTCTTCTATTTCACAAAAAATGTTAACTGAAGAACAACAGAAATGTGAAGAATATTTTAAAAGTACAACGCGTAGAGCACCTGATGGTCGTTACGTGGTCCTATTACCTTTTCGCGACGCTGATCCTGTATGTAAAAATGGTAGATTTCGAGAGATAGCTGAAAATAGATTAAAATCGTTAGAAAGAAAGTTAAATAAAAATAAAGAAATGAAAAAGAGATATACAGATGTTATAAAGGAGTACTTACAGTTAGGTCACATGATTCCTGTTCCAGAGAATGATGATAAGCAGCATGAATCTGTTTATCTTCCCCATCATGCGGTCATACGAGAGGACAAATCCACCACAAAGGTGAGAGTCGTCTTTGATGCGTCATGTAAGGGTGTAAATGGCGTGTCCTTAAACGACACACTAGTTGCGGCTAAAACACGAGTCGCACCTATAAAACAAATAAGCATACCGCGTCTAGAGTTGTGTGGCGCAGTATTAGTGACACGTTTGTTAGTTGAAATGGCAGAAGTTTTAAATATTCCTAAAACTAACTTGCGGGCATGGACAGATTCGACGGTCGTACTCGCGTGGTTAAATAAACATCCAAGTCATTGGAAAACCTTCGTAGCCAATAGGGTTTCAGAAATTCTTACAACGTTAGATGCATCTCAATGGGCACACATACCTTCGAATCAGAACCCTGCCGATTGCGCGTCCAGAGGAATACGACCTGTAGATCTTATAGATAATATTCTGTGGCTACGTGGTCCAGAGATATTACAAGACACAGATATAAATTACCGGAGGCCAAAGGAATTAGAAGTTGATTTAGAAAGGTAAATAGTAACACATTGTTCATCTGTCAATAATTTAATATGGGACAGATATTCTTCACTCTCTAAGTTGTTATGTATAGTAGCATATTGTAGACGATTTTTAAATTATAAAACAGATATTGATCGGACTAAATACTTACGTAAATGGGAGATCGATGAGGCTTTGAATTGTTGTATTTGGCAATGTCAAAGGCAAGAGTTTGAGGTAGAACTAACAGAGTTAAGACAGAAAGGTGAAGTTAAGACAAAGGGAAGTAAAATAAGAACACTTAACCCATATATAGACGAGAAAGATATAATCAGAGTTGGGGGAAGGCTTCAAAAAGCTCAACTAGATGAAACTAGAAAACGAAACATCCAATTGTATTACCCCATCGATCTCATGTCACACAATTAATAATCGGAGATGCTCATATCAAAACGTTACATGGGGGACCACAACTCATGCTAACTTACATACGGTCAGCATACTGGATCATTGGCGTTAAAAAATTAGTGAAACATCATGTCCGTCGATGCGTTCCTTGCGTAAAAAATAGTGCGACTGTGAAGACTCAAATGATGGGTTCTCTACCATCAGTTCGCGGAACTCCGTCCAGAGCGTTCTTACACAGTGGCGTGGATTACGCAGGCCCTTTAAATGTTAGAACGTCAAAGGGACGAGGGCATCGGTGTTGTAAAGGCTATATATGTTTATTTATATGTATGGCAACACGAGCTATACATTTGGAGATGGTTAGTGATTTAACTTCCCAAGGCTTTTTAGCAGCTTTCAGACGATTCGTCTCTCGTAGAGGTCATTGCACAGATTTATGGAGTGACAATGGCACTAACTTCATTGGAGCGTCTAAAGAGTTAAGAGAGTTATTGATAGCGCAAGAGTCCAACCTGACTGAGGAAATCGCGAAGAGCTTAGCTCTCATTGGTACAACGTGGCATTTTATTCCTGCACACGCGCCCAATTTCGGCGGATTATGGGAGGCCGGAGTAAAATCCACCAAGTTTCATTTAAAACGGGTTATCGGTAACTCTACACTCACCTTTGAAGAGATGACCACTCTCCTAACACAGATTGAGGCGTGTCTAAACTCCAGGCCGCTGTCAGTCGCATATGGCACAGATCCCGATGAGTGCACACCGTTGACTCCTGGTCATTTCTTAATAGGAAAACCAATACTTACCGTTCCTGATGCAACCTATGATACAAGTTCAATTAGTAGCCTGAAAAGATGGCATTTAGTGCAAGGTATGTTGCAAAATTTTTGGCGTAGATGGGCTAATGAGTACTTGATACATTTCCTCCATAGATACAAGTGGACTAATAAGATACCTGAACCCCAAGTAGGAGATGTTGTTTTGGTAAAGGAAGATGACTTACCACCCGCGAAGTGGCTTCTTGGTAAGGTTGTAGAAAAACACCCAGGCAGTGATAATCTTACCCGAGTGGTTACATTAAAATGTAATAATTCGTTTTTAAAAAGACCCACTTCAAAGTTGTGCGTTTTGCCTATCACAAATTAAAAAATGTATTCATATAGTTTAGTTATTAATAAGTTTTGTTAGATTTAGAACAAATTTGTTATGTTACTTAGTACAGCGCTAGTGCCTGTAATTGTAAAGGATAATTGCTTACATATGATGTGCCTAGAGATGTCCCATCAAGGCTAATTTTGAATTCTTTTTGTTTGTACGTTCATTATGTCTGCCACGGTGGGCGGTTATTTTTAAGGACAAAGGTCCTTGGTGGGCGGTATGTTTAAAGTAGTTCAAAATGTTTAGTAAGTTTAGTTAAGATTCTAGTCGATAGATGGCGCTGTACGGCATTCCTAAATCGCGGTGTTAAGATTCTCCGCCGTTTAATGACCCTAGTACATTTTGTTTAATAAAAAACTTTTTCGTTAGCATACTTCCGAGTATTATTTCAACCATTTTAGAAGACAGCTAGATCTTCCCCGAACAATAATTCAAAGACATGTTACATCTACCAATGTGCACTGGGCCCGTTTGGTTGATTATAGCCAACTCCCTCTATACAAGGAAGCCTGTGTCTCAGCAGTGGGAACATTAAATGGCTGATGATGAATCCTGTCAATATCAAACTTTTGGAACAGTCCTTGGTCGATTTACAATACATAGTAGTTCCGTTTGACACTCTCTTGCAGTTCTTTTTGTCGGAGAAAAACCTATATATAGTACAGCCGAGATAATATTATGGATTTGAATTGTGGATGATTGGCACCCCCACCATGAGATGTTAACGGTTCAGCCCGCTTGTCTCGTTGTGTGTTTTGAGGGATAACCCCGTCTACATGGGGAGGGGGGGCGGGGGTTCTCGGATGGCTCCAATCTTTGTTTGTGCGGTATCTCTCCGCAGACCAAATAACCTTTCGTCATACGCGGCCTGCCCTGTTACCTGTGCATAATTATGAGAACCTTAACACTGCGTCGGTGAATGGTGTTGCCGTGGCAGAATTCTGGTCAAAACATAATATTTAGAGACTATATTAACTATAGATACGCTAAGAAGAAGGTGAGTACTTAGTAGCAAATTCAAAATTATTTGTAAATTATACTTATGTTAATACGTTCCGTATGGTGTAGGACGTATAAAGACTCTCACCATCCCATATCTTCCCGTGGGTATCGTAAGAGGCGACTAAGGGATACACCAGAGAATGGGCAGCAGTGTTCTCTGTGCTCTTCAACAACAAACTGCGATCGCCAACCCGCCTGCCAAGCGTGGCGATTAAGGCAAACCCCACCAAACCAAATGAATAGCACAAAGAAAAAACGGCCCCGAGTACCCGGCAGTCCGTCTACCCTCGACTACGGTAGCGGTCAAGGCAATGGCGTGGAAAGGGGTGCGAAGAATCCCTGGAGTGAACCCGGCCACCCCAATAAACACCGACGAGAAGATAGCCGAACTCGAGGAAGAATTGAGCAGGTTGCGATGGAGTATTATAGGGTTATCTGAAGTCCGAAGAGAGGGGGAGGACTCGATAACCCTCAAATCCGGTAACCTGCTCTATTTCCGAGAGATTGACCGGCAGTCTCAGGGTGATGTCGGGTTTGCTCCCTCCCTTAAAACGATGGACATTTACGATTTTTTTATTCTAACCTGAAAACTTTAACCATGGTTATCTCCATAACCATGGGGCTCCAAATGACGGGGATGTTACAGGGTGGTAAGCAAAGCTCACTCCCTCTCACCCCAACCCTCCACGCGCCAAAAATCGACGGCCCATAATGGAAATTTTAACCGTTGCTTTTGTTGTTTTGCTACAATAGCAGATGTCGTAACCTTGTAGCGTCCCAGAAACGCAAGCAGTGGTATAGTGTGTTACAGAAGTAACATTACTTAATAATGTCGCAGCATCAGGAGTATCTGCTACAGAAAAGACTAATAACATCATAAAAACGGTATCCTGCATAGTAATAATCATCATCATTTCAGAAGAAAGACGTCCACTCAGAAGAAAGACGTCCACTGCTGGAATTTGACACACTCATACCACATCGATTGGTCCAGGGAAGCCTACCAACACTGCGTCTTCCGTTATGCAGTCGCCACTTTACAACTTTTCAGCTCCATCAGTCATCCGTTCTGCGAGCAATGTGCCACTGCCACTTAAGTTTTGCAATTTTTCGGGCTGTGACGGTGACCCTGGTTATCCAGCAGATATCTTTTTCTATTTCCGAATCGATCACGCAAGGAAACTCCGTGTTTAACCCACTTCATTGCCCTTTGAGTGACATTAAGCATGTCTCGACGTGATCTCATAACTAGTGTCAGAATAAAGCTCGCTACGATGACCGTACTTAAAAAGTGTTATCACAAAGCCTTCACAAGAGGCAGCGTTATCATTAGATTTTAATTGACAATTACGACAGATAAGATGAGCTAATCAAAATCGATATTCGGTACGCTAAGTGCACGAACTATGGTTCGATCACGTTAGTCTGTTTCGGTCACTGCTGACGTGATGAGGGTTCTGGAACTTTTCTTGTTTCGACTGTGATGAGAGTCTCACATTTATCTGCCGCCCGTTTTTGTTCAAAATGCTGTTTTAAGTTTAATTCCTAACATGGATGCTAGTGACTATAGCGTGCCCGTGTGCTCCACAATCAACGATTGCTACCTGGAACCATCAATCATTCCTGTCTACCTGATCGGACACTATTCCCAGTTAGCCTTGTGTCTAGCCACGTTCATATACGTGGGACACTCAGAAAGTTTTGCGAAACTAAAAAAAATTGTTCTATACGTACATATTATATTTTTATTAAATCTTTTCAAAGTACTTTCCACCAGCCTCTATACAAAGATTCATGCGCCTAAACCAGTTTTCAAAACACTTTTTCCAGTCCGCCGCAGACACCTCGTTTACAGCCTGCTCGAACGCAGCCAGCGCATCTTCCGGCGACGAAAATTGTATCCCTTTGAGCTGATTTTTTATTTTTGGGAATAAAAAGAAGTCACACGGTGCTAGATCAGGGCTGTAAGGAGGGTGACCCAGGAGTTTGACTGGCGTGCTGTCCAGGAAGTCCCTCGTTTTGAGTGCGGTGTGCGCAGGTGCATTGTCGTGGTGGAGCAGTAGCCCGCGGAGCCCTGTGTTTGGTCGCTTGTTGCTTATAACAGAGAAAACTTCTGGCAAACATTTGGTAGTATACCATTCGGCATTAATGCTTCTTTGATCCCGTAAGGGAATTGATACCAAGTGGCCAGTCAAATTAAAAAAGCTAGCGATCAAAATCTTACCCCCGCTTCTAGATCGCTTCACTTTGGTAGGCGTTGGCTCATTTTGAAACACCCAAACAGTCGACTGGCGCTTGGTTTCTGGGTCGTATTGATAAATCCAGGACTCATCACCTGTAACGATGTCGTAAACACGCCGAGACGAGCCTGCTTCAAATTTGTTAAGCATATCACGGCACCATTCCACCCGGGCCTGCTTCTGAGCATCGGTGAGGTTGTGCGGCACCCAGCGTGATACTATCCTCCTCACGCGAAGATGGCTGTGTAGAATCTCGTGAACGCTTCCCGATCCAATCTTCAATATGTGTTGAATCTCCTGATATGTAATTCGCCTATTGTCTTGGATTAAATTTTTCACTGCTAGCACGTTTTCTTCGGTAACAGCCGTCAAAGGGCGACCGCTTCTTTCGTCATCCCCCAAAGTTGGTCGACCGCGCTTGAATTCGTTATACCAACGATACACGGTTGCCTTGGAAGGGCCTTCATCCATGAATGCCATTTGAAGTCTATCGTACGATTCATCCGGTTTCAGGCGACACTTGAAATCGTATAAAATCATAGCTCTAAAATGTTCCCGGCGCAGATCCATATTTCAGTGAGACACAATACTTTGAATTAACTCGCAAAAAATGTGGAGGGAAATTTTGAAATTGGAACTTACTTATTTTTACTTATAAATAATCATATTTTCGAAAAACATTATAACTGGCCAGTCTCCCATATATAAAAACTTTTTTTCGCAATACTTTCTGAGGGGCCTGGTATGGAGTGTCATCGTGGTTACTCATTAGAAAATTTCGCATATTTAACAACTACGTGTATCTAAGTGCAATCCTTGTGAATATATTGCGGTTATTCGTTGTGTCACTTACTGTGATGCATTGCGAAGAAAGAACTGTTGACTTCAATCAATGCTTCGATTTATATTGGTTTATTGTCTTTGTTTATTTAACGACTACGTATAACTATTGGCTATTGGTGATGTGTTTTATGTTCTATATTGATATTGTTAAAGTTTTTCATACAGATGTTGAAAGAAAGTATCTTAAAAGCTCCACATTTGCGTGGATTCTGCCTTTGATCATATGGATATTTTGTGCTTTGTTATTATTCATTATTAATTTAACAGTAGAAGGTGACAAAGTCGCAAGAAGTAATCTGTTTTTTACAATTTGCTCTTTAATCATATGCAATCTTATGCCGTCGTCTATAAACTTGTTTATTTTTATAAAACTTGTGAATTCTCTGTTTTTTTGTAAAGACTCAAACACCAGTGCTGTTTCTAAAAAGGACAGAAGGAAAGAGAATTTCCGTCGTTTTTCAACTGCAGTGGCTATGTTCGTTTTAAGCAATGTATCGATGTTAATATTTGCTATATTTGATTTATTTAAACTAACAATCCTTATAAGAGCTATAATGTTAAGCTTGCAGATAGTAGCCATGGCTTTGTTTGTTCCTTTATTAAAGAGTAACCGCTCAGTATGGCATGAGTATTATGAGAACCGATTGAAAAAATTAATTCGAGATTATTGTTGTGTTGGTTGTCGAAAAAAACAAGATTCATAAGAACAAAAAGTTGAAAATTTTATAATATTCTCGAAGCCTAGCCTAGCCTTCATTTAACTAGTCACTTTAGTTTTGTTTTTGTCTACTAACTATCTGTAGGCCATATTAATATTTGTTCCGTGTCGGAATCGAACCCGCGACACGCAGTGCAGCAGCCGTTTGCTCAACCACTACACCGAACATGTAGCGACCTACATTGATAAAAATGTATTTATAAAAATATTATGTAAACCTGAATCATATGATTTGCGGACGGATGGAAGAAGATCATATCTGTATATTATATGAATTCGTTTTGTGAGATGAGCGTATGACAGCTAAGTATTTATAGTTTTAATTGATATTTTTAAATTGTAATACTTAATTTGTGTTTCAAAATGTTTGTACCTAAACTCGAAACAAAGTGTGGGATTTGGTATTTTGTATCTCTTAGTTTAATGAAAGCTGTCTATGATTAACTAACAGTAGCAGGCCGTCCCATTCAGTTAGTTACTCACCCATAGTTTAGACCTATGTCGCAATTAATATTAAGTACATAATTTGGAGTTAGATATTAATCTACAGTTTATAGGTAGTTAAATAAAAATAATTAGACCTGAAATTTGTTTCTTATTTGCATTTCTCTTAAATCACTATAACTACACAGTCTAGTTTAACAAAAAAAATATGAAATTTATACTTTAGAAAGGTTTCCTTCGGGCTCTGAAGTTACCTGATGCCTAGTTTAATCTAGTCTCAATGTAGTATCACCAGAACGAGATGCAGCTTTGACTCAGTCGCCCAATCGCCGCACGCGATTTAAAATGCTTTAATGTTTATTTATTATAGTCTCCATTAGGTTTTTCAATTCATCCGAAAGATGTCTACTGCTGGACACAGGTCTCCCCCAAGCGTCGCCACATCGATCGGTCCTGTGCGGTTCGCATCTCGCGGATTGCCGCAGGCTTAATAGGTTCAACCTTCGCCTGTGAACGGTACGTCTTCGTGTTTGCGGTCGTCAATCCAGAAGATTCAGATTCAGATTATTTATTTGTAAACATAGGTTACAAATACACAGGTGTGTGAGATGTTACAATTTTGTAAGTTAAAGTCTATACTTTGAAATAAAATAAAATAAATTAAATTAATATTAAATATTATACTAAAATTATAGAAAGAGTCAGTGTTGGATAAATTATTACAGTTACTATTCTCCTGACAATTAATTAATTTTCAATAAAAACTAGTCAAAACAAGTACCAAATTAATAAAACATTTCAGAAATGTCAAAAAAACAAAAATAGGATGATGTCAATTAATCAAATTAATACAAGAATGTCAAAATAAATAATAAATCAATTGTATATTTTTAGAATGTCAACAATAAAATCCAAAAATACAAAAATAAATGTCAAAAAAATAATTTGAAAAGAAAATTATGGATAATAAAATAAATAAATAATTCATTTATTTTCAGACAGAGTAGTCCGTAATTTTACATGCGTAAATAAAAAATGATAAATTTCAAAATTAAAATAAAATATCTTTTATTAGCATTAGACTATAAAAATAATACAAATTAATTTATAAACGAGTACAAAATTAATAAAATATAATTATCCAGAATTTGAACAATTAGGTAATTTGAACATGTCAAAAAAAAGATATGATGACCTAATGCTTATTATCTGAAGGAGGGATTATACCGGACTGCCCTTTCCTGGGGTACTGGGCTCGCTTGCACAGCAGTGGCTCCAGTGCAACGGGAAAAAGGTACATGAACTGATTGGATTATTTGTTAATTTATTTGTCAATTATTTATTTTTATGTGTTTATGGATTATTATTGTAATTAGGATGACATTATTAAATTATGAAAATTTACTAACATAGTCATAAGTGTATTATACTAACAAATTATGGATCATGGTCCGAAATAAATTATTGAATTGAATTATAGTACTGTCATCCAAATAGTCGTTTATTAGTAACATTTATCGATTAAAATTTTCTTATGTACACTTTTGAATTTGACCAGATTTAATTATTTAAATGTCTCAGGCAGCTTGTTAAATATTTTTGTGGGCACACAGAAAGTACATTTATTCATAAGTGCTGTTCTGCCATGTGCTATTTCGAGCTCTAAGTTATTTTTTCGCGTAATTTTCTATAGTAGATTTTGGAAGCTATTTTGTACTGCAAGATGTGTGTTTCGACAAATACATTAGCTTCATAGATGTACAATGATGGTAGGGTAATTCTTATACTTTAGCTTTAAATACAGGTTTTCTATCGACTGAGTGACCCCAATACATTATGCAACATAACCGAGATATGCCAGTAGTACCGATTCTAGGCTGACAGTCTTTGACAATTTGTAAAGACCATTTGCAAATTTACTATTTTTTTTACAGATAACGTCTGTCTGGAGTCTCCAGGTCAAATTGTTGTCTATTATGATACCAAAGAATTTGGTGACGGTAGTTGTCTCTATTTGAGTCCCTAAAAAATTAATGTCAGGTATTTTACTCGGAACTCTCTGATGAAAATGCATAGTTTTTTCCTAAATTTATAATATTTTTTTTTTTCAGTCCATGATATAATGTATTTAATGTCATATTCATTTCATTTTCATAAGTCATAGGATCGTCGCATTTAACTACTGCTGTCGTCAGCAAATAGTAACATAGGATGGTTTATGTGTTCGGGAAGGTCACTAATGTAGTACGTACGCCGTATTTTACTGTCCTACATTTGGAACGATATTTCTTTTCGCAACTATCATTTGTACAAATTTTTGTGATTTCTACATTTTGTTATATTTCTTTATATTCCATTTGATAACTTATTTTTCAAGTTTGCCTAACAAAATTGCGTAATCTACATAATCGAAAGCCTTGGTTAGATACATATATATGGCACAAACAGGATTACTCCTGGCTACATTTGATAGAACAAAAAGAAGAATATCATTTATGACCATATTAATTAATTCTGTTTACGAAATCCCTTTTGTTCCTTGACTAATATACGTATATTTGACTTTTCAAGGTATTAATATAGGGCTTTATAGATAACTTTCTCTAATATTTTTGAGAAGACAGGTATCAAAGCAATTATGTCTATAGTTTGCTATAAATTTCCTATCCTGTTTTTTGTGCAATGGTATAATTAATGAAGTTTTTAGTCCTTCGGGAATTCCATTAGATAGATTCATGTTAATTATGTGACAGAGATGTGGAGCTTGGTATTGAGCTGCTTCATCACAACATTTGGGCCCCATCGACCGTCCGCCCTGCTATACGATACGTATCAAAGTATCAGGCTACGTGTGTAAAGTAGTGTGATTAGGATTCGCATAGCATTATTTGAGGTAGCGTTACATCAAAACAAAGATTTTATTTTTTATTATTGATAGGCTTGCGCATGACCACTATCTCACCTGATAGTAAGCAATGATGTGGTCGACGATGAAGCACGCTTGTATAGAAGCAACCTATTCACTCTTGGCTTAAAGACTCCCAGGTTGTAGCTATTAGGAAATACAGACTCCGGCAGGGAATTTTACTGTCATTGATATATTACAGTTTTTAAATATATCAATGCTGTCGCATAACAAAAGTATTCCCAAAACGTTTGGTGCATATGGGTGGTATGTCCACCATGTACCGATGACGCATCGCCATACAGCTTGTAGAGCGTTGATGGAAAGGGCTAGGAGGCATTAGTTCATGCAATTCCAACGCACACTGCCCGAAATGTAACCGATAAAAACGGACAGGCTGGCAACTCGGTGCCGATGTTCAAGGCTCTGGAGCCAAGACTCGACCAGTACCTTATTGCCGATAAGCGTCTTGGCCCGTTTTCGATCGACTCAAAGGCATCCAGCTGGTACTTAGCAGATCCGTCCCAGAGATGAGAGCAGTACTCCATACATGATCGAGCTCGCACTTGATACAAGTTGAGCAACTGTTATGGCGTGAAATACCGTGTCACTTTCGCGAGGATCGCCATCTTTTTGGCAGCCAGCTGAGCTCTTGCCTCAATAAATGGACCGGTCCCTCAGGCAGTCTGCAATCCAATCGCACAGACTACTAGGCAGACCGAATGAAGGAAGATTACCAATAAAACTTTCATTATAGACCCTGTCAAAAGCCTTCGAGATGTCGAGGGAGATGGCAAGTGCTTCCCCGGGCATCTCGATGGCCTCACTCCAGAATGTGAATGGCATACGCTAGAAGATCCCCAGTTGACCGATTTTGGCGAAAGCCATATTGCGGTCACTGTGAATGTCGTTAACTTCTAGGTTGGCATACCTTACCATACCCTAGGGGCTTAAAGTTGAGCACTTTTTCATACTCTTACAGAGGATGGACGTTATCAAAATGGGTCTGTAGTTGGCTAGGTCAGCCCGACTGCCTTTCTTACGTACAGGCTGAACGCAAATGACACTTTTTCCGTCTCATACGAAATGTGAAACAGGCATGTCAGGATAAGAAAGTTCAGGCGCACAGGTTCTTAGAACAATTGCCGGAATCCCATCGGGGCCACTAGCTTTCTCCACGTCAGGGTTCAGCAGCACCCTACGTTTGCTTTCTCCTCAGCGGAGTGGGCCTGTGAGTGTGAAGTGGCTACACCGAGCACCGTACCCGAACACGGCTAAGCCGCTTGACGGTACTTATTTGCCCGGTGGGTGGTCGCAAGCCTTCGGCGGAAGCCTACTACCAGTTAGTGTCATATGATTAGCACCACCCGGTAACCACGTGTAGGGTATCGTAAGAGGTATTCTATATTTTTGCTACGGACGTGTGACTGGACCTAAAAGTTCTAACCTAACCTAACCTAACCTAACTAAGTGTCGCAGTAACGTAGTATCGAGGTAGTGTTCGGAGTACCTATTATTATTATTATTAGCTCACTTGCGTTACTACTACACTCCGTAGAATTCATTTGGGTTACTACTACACCGCGTTACTCTTATTTGCGTTAATACCACACTGCGAAGCTATCACGGCAATAACCTACAATACCTACGTATTTTAATACCAAAGATGCATCATTGCATTGCTGCAAAATTTTAAATAAATAATATAGAATGATTATCACAGATACCTAATAAATTTTATTTTATTTGTTACTGACAGATCTAAGCTTGCTAGATTACCGCTCAGTTTATGCTTATGTGCTTCATCTAAAGCTCTAGACTAGTATAATTCTACCAACGAAAGCGCTGCTATAGCTTCGGTAAAACGTTAAAATATATTGGAATGACAGAAGCTATCAAAATGTTACCTTATCAATCCTATCATCATCATCACCATCAGCCTTTTAATGTTTCCACTGCTGGGACAGAGGCCTCCTCTCTGCGAGAGGGAATGGGCCGTAATACACCACGTAGGCCCAGTGTGGGTTGGTGGATGTGATATTTCTTCGAATTTTTGGTTCTAGTATATGTCGGTTTTCTCACGATGTTTTCCTTTACCGTTTTGAGAGCAGTAGTGATGAAATAATTTACACAAAGTAATGCGCCAGCCTGGGTTAGAACCCACGACCTACGACACGATAGTCGCGGCCGCTACCACTGGGCCACCACAGCTGATCTCTCTATTTCTCTCTAATCCTATACATTTAGGCAATTGCAATGTCAGCGGTGGGGATAGCGGCAATCTCAAAATGTAAGGGCTTTTTCACGTGATTTTTCGATATCGCTTGTCAATGCCATTAAATTTTGACTTTTATACAATCGCTATCGCTACGCTTTCGATGTTAGAATGTTTCTTGTCTAGGGCCTCTAGACAATATTATCAGAAGACTTCTCTGCAATCATACCAGCACCTAAGTAAAGTTTTATTTTGCACCGTCAACAACATTTTTAAAACACTGGGACGCCATAGAAAGGCATACATAGATCTTATTGGTGATGTTTTTCAGAAAGATCAGCCCTTCTAGCCAAGTTACAAACGTTTCGTATCAAATCTCTTTCTACAATCGTTAACGCCTTCTATTTATATGGTCTGACCACGTGACTTAACGTTTAGATGTGTCATTCCCATACTTTGATTCGTTTTCTACTAGCGGTATCGATTGTATTACAGGGGCTCCCTAAACACGAAGTCCGTAGTTTCGGCCTTCGTTACTGGCGATTCCTACTCCGTATCACCTACGGATGCGTGATTCGTTCGGGGCCCGAACTACTAATGAATGACAACACAATTTGGCAGTTGTACCTACTCCCAATGTGATTTTACCCGACCAAAAAAAAAAACATTACGGGGAGTAGGGTTCACTCCGAAGTTCCGGAGTACTTTCATATGGGTCTGTAACTTCGTTGACGGAGTTCAGGAGTAGACCCCCTGATAGATTTATTCACGTAACTGAAGCAAAGGAAGTAGGTATGTAAAGATCGTGGTTACAGGTGCGATAGCAGGCGCTCTGTAGTTTCTACCTACTTTATTGGAAAAAAGGCGTCAGTATATGTATGTACCTGTGTCCCGTCTATCCTGCCCTTGTCCCATGTAATTAGGAATCCATTCTCCCCTATGAATTCATAGGGGAGAATGGATCCCTAATAACATTTTACGTTATAATTAATTATTATTTTATTTTGCTCCATCGGCAACTAAAATTGCACAATTCTTGGCAACTTTAAAACAATATTGACCTGTGATCTTGACCTTGACGTGAATTTCCGTGTTTTCTAAACGTAATAGTGGTGTCGCCTTCGTGGGAAACTGAAATTGGGTACCTTTTTACCCGACTGCCGAAGGAGGGTAATGTGTTTATCAGTCTATGTATGTATGTATGTATGTATGTTTGTTCCTATGTGGCGTTCCAGAGACCAAACGCAATGGCCGATTTTGATGATTCATACGTCAATCGATTTGTCTTAACCCTGCGAGTGTCATAGGCTACCTTAAAATTGGACAATAGAAAAATGGCGGATTTTGGGCGCCATATTGTGGGGTCCCAAATTTTTTTGTGGGGTATCAAAATAAAGGGTTTTAAGAGGTGATTTCAAAAATATATAACACTTATATGTTTAAATGTATCTAATTCGAAAAAAACTTAACTAAAAACTTATAAATAAAAAAAGTTAAATCAAAAAATCAAAAAACCCAACTGCTTCAAAAGCGAACTAAAAAGACGTAAACAAGGAAAAAATTATGCTGTGCAGGCGGAGGATACACCAGATTTTGATCAGCCAGCCTGCGAATATGTATCCTCCGACTGCACAGCATAATTTTTTCCTTGTTTACGTCTTTTTAGTTCGCTTTTGAAGCAGTCGGGTTTTTTGATTTTTTGTTTTTGCGTGGAGATATGCTCTTGCATACTGTACTACCAAGAGGAGATAGTGCATTTATGTGGGACTTCAACCCTACTCCACGGTGTCCTCCTGTGCCGCTTATGGCGAACACGGGCACGCGTTAGCACTCATCGCGAACGCGCCGCGGCTGTCCGTCACCGGACCCTCCTCTGGGGAGTACCCCCCATCACTGGCGCACCAAAGCACACCGTACGCCGTGATCGCCCCAGGGACCAAACAATCACATGGGTGCCAGACGACCCCGTGTATGGCACCCTTGGTCCCCCTGTGACAGGTCAAGGTCAATGGCCCCGCTACCTATCATCGTATGATCCACCTATCACCGTCCAGGCCGCGGAAGGTGGGGAGAGCAGTGCACTGCAAAACCCGCCGCGGCCTCTAACCCTCAGCCACGATATCGTATGGGACCTGGGACGCTCCATAAGACATCGCGGCCTGCCTCAGTTGCGTTGTCGCCTGTTACCAAGCGGCACCGCAACCTACTAGTTGGCCGCTACGTCATCGGTTTAATCGGCAAAAGCCCTGACGAGCGACCCCTCCTCGAGTTCCTCTTCGCTTCACCGTGGGTGACCAAGCCACGGCTACTGAGTATTTAACCACAATTGCCATTAATAACGCAGTTAGTAAGAGCAACTAAATGCGCATTTATTGTAAATGTAAGTACGCGCAACTTAAATAATACAATTGGCAAGAGTTTGGCGATTTAGTTAGCCGTGTAAGCGTATCTTATAGTTATTGACCACCCACAAAAAGTAGAGGTAACTTCGTTGCAAAAAAACACAGCTTTTTATTATGATACAATTTATTTTCACACCTACGTATTTACTTACCAGGCCCCTCAGAAAGTATTGCGAAAAAAAGTTTTTATATATGGGAGACTGGCCAGTTATAATGTTTTTCGAAAATATGATTATTTATAAGTAAAAATAAGTAAGTTTCAATTTCAAAATTTCCCTCCACATTTTTTGCGAGTTAATTCAAAGTATTGTGTCTCACTGAAATATGGATCTGCGCCGGGAACATTTTAGAGCTATGATTTTATACGATTTCAAGTGTCGCCTGAAACCGGATGAATCGTACGATAGACTTCAAATGGCATTCATGGATGAAGGCCCTTCCAAGGCAACCGTGTATCGTTGGTATAACGAATTCAAGCGCGGTCGACCAACTTTGGGGGATGACGAAAGAAGCGGTCGCCCTTTGACGGCTGTTACCGAAGAAAACGTGCTAGCAGTGAAAAATTTAATCCAAGACAATAGGCGAATTACATATCAGGAGATTCAACACATATTGAAGATTGGATCGGGAAGCGTTCACGAGATTCTACACAGCCATCTTCGCGTGAGGAGGATAGTATCACGCTGGGTGCCGCACAACCTCACCGATGCTCAGAAGCAGGCCCGGGTGGAATGGTGCCGTGATATGCTTAACAAATTTGAAGCAGGCTCGTCTCGGCGTGTTTACGACATCGTTACAGGTGATGAGTCCTGGATTTATCAATACGACCCAGAAACCAAGCGCCAGTCGACTGTTTGGGTGTTTCAAAATGAGCCAACGCCTACCAAAGTGAAGCGATCTAGAAGCGGGGGTAAGATTTTGATCGCTAGCTTTTTTAATTTGACTGGCCACTTGGTATCAATTCCCTTACGGGATCAAAGAAGCATTAATGCCGAATGGTATACTACCAAATGTTTGCCAGAAGTTTTCTCTGTTATAAGCAACAAGCGACCAAACACAGGGCTCCGCGGGCTACTGCTCCACCACGACAATGCACCTGCGCACACCGCACTTAAAACGAGGGACTTCCTGGACAGCACGCCAGTCAAACTCCTGGGTCACCCTCCTTACAGCCCTGATCTAGCACCGTGTGACTTCTTTTTATTCCCAAAAATAAAAAATCTGCTCAAAGGGATACAATTTTCGTCGCCGGAAGATGCGCTGGCTGCGTTCGAGCAGGCTGTAAACGAGGTGTCTGCGGCGGACTGGAAAAAGTGTTTTGAAAACTGGTTTAGGCGCATGAATCTTTGTATAGAGGCTGGTGGAAAGTACTTTGAAAAGATTTAATAAAAATATATGTACGTATAGAACAATTTTTTTTAGTTTCGCAAAACTTTCTGAGTGTCCCACGTATAACATATCTACAGTACGTAATCGTTTACGTAAGTTTCTAGACACTATTTTTAGATGTAGCAGGTATTATTTCACCACACCTCATAATTTTATGGTAATCTTGGGTTTTTACATTTGATGAATCAACCATCGTTTTTTTACCTACCAAGCTTTACTCACAATAAAAAATACGTCGAAAAGAACTTCCTCATTTTTGTTTTCTGTATTTTGTTCATCAATCACGTCAAACATTAGCTTAAAATATTTACATAAATGCAACTTTAACGAATGCATAAATCACGGAATGTTTGTAGCCATTTTTTGAGCGCAATATTGCCGCCATAATTCTCTATTACTCCTCACTAAAGGAAGAAATATGTCGATTGCTATCTGTTGCAACTTGGACATTACAGCTCTTATTGTGAATGTAACACTCATAACATCCCATATAAAAGAAGATAATACTATGACATCACTCAAGAGAAATAATAACGTAGCTATGTAGAAGCGACGCCAGTTGTTTGTCGATGTAGTCACTTTAGGTTTGAAACAATTACACAATGCAAATAGTACTGCACCGTAAAGACAACAGTTAATCATTAAAGGCGAAACTATAATAAAAACTTCTACAGAATTTGCGACAAAATCCATAGTAGAACCGAGTGGATACACGTGTAAATGTCTCTCATTAAAGTATAAGAATATATAATACGCCAGAAAGGTCACAAAAGGTATGCCCCAAGCGAACAGACAACACTTTAAATACTTCCTTTTCACATGTCCTCGAAAAACTTTCACGATATCCACGTAGAATATGTAACATATCACCAACATCCAATAGTTCTGCACTGCACTGAAGTATGTACAAATATAACGGCATATATCCATAATATCTTTGTCATCTATCACAATAATTTGTATAATACCGGGTATGATTATAGATACTGTTATAAGTCGTAGTAAACTAGACACAACGGCGTTAATGTAGACAAAGTTTCTGAAGTGTCGGAACTTCTTGATGAGGCACCAGGATATCACTCCGTAGATGAAAGCGGCGAGAGTCAGAACAAGCACTATATACTCCACTAGGATAGACACGAGAGTTGGTCGGAAGGCCGTCGTGTTGGGCACGGGAATTTTGCTGTAATGCACATCACTCTCAGACATTGTGAGATTTACGCCAATCGCTGCAAATCGAAACACGACCGCACCGTCTCTGCGATACAGTCACAAATGGAGGCTTGTGACTAATATAAACGTATATATACGAGCCACAGGAAAAACCACTTTATAACTTGGTTAGAAGGAGGAATAACCAACTAGTGTGGTTTCCGCACACATTTGCGAATCTTCACACGTCGAGTACTTGCGACCGCTGAACCCTGACAGGTTTTAGTTCGTCATCCACAAGTACTTATGTTTAATATATGTTAAATATACGTTTCACTCAGAGAACCCGGTTCTATCTGCCAAAGAGAATAATTAAAGAGGCCATCAAACTGGTTGAAACGTGTTGAAATGGTTAGAATTGATGAATTAGATAATACTCGTATCGCTGGGCAACTTAAGCAGTATCTCGAGATTCGAGAGAACATATTTGAAATAAAAACATTAATAATAATTTAAAATATTTGTTGTTTCTTTATTTTAAAGTACTTTTTTTTCCCTTGGGCAAATAAAACAATTAAATCTTTTTTTCTTCTTTTTATTTAAATACAAAATAACGTTATGATGGATAAGAGTGGATATGACGGTATGCCCACTTTCTCTCCCTATCGTGTGTCTGCTTTTAACCAAAAATACCACTCGTCAATCCCATTACTATCTCTTGAGAATACTATTCTCGAACTGAATTATACAGCTTAAATATTTAAAATAATTCTTGCTGAAAACCAATCAAATACTAATTTAATAAAAGATTAATAAAAAAAAGAATGATAAATCATGGACGTTCATGAACTTCCATTTAATTTTTTTTCAAATTTTTTGCCTCATAAATTACAGAGCAAACATCCTTCAGTTAATCAGATATATAACGAGTTATTAATGTTAGAACATCATTCAGAAGTGGCCATAAAATTGACAATAATGCTGATAAATGTATATGGAAAAGGTTGGCTGTTTTGTCAAAAAACCTTTTAGTTATAAAATGTAACACTTTAATGTCTCAGAATATTTTCTAGCGTCGAAAGCTTCGTTAAAGCATAAGCTACCATTTTGAAGAGCATTAAAGACCATTCAATTAGAAACCTTAAAGAAACATGCTTATTAGTGAAGAAATCTAGAAAAAAAACCAGAAAACTTGGATTTTCTCTTAACCCATGGATTTCAAGACATGACTTTCTTAGGAGGCTGGTTTTGCAGATGGTTCATATTAAAACGTCCTGGCGAGAGAACTTTGAATTACAAGTAACCAAGTATAATATACAAGATATTATGGTTCAAGAAAAAAACATAGGAAAAATATTAAGCAATAGAAACAAAACAATTGCAGAATTATGATTAAATGATAAATGATTTTATTTCTGTAAGTTGGTTTGTACAAACGCTTTTACATGTCTAACATATTTTTTTTTTAAACTAGATGAGGTCGGCGTTTCCTATCTGACTACTCTGAGAAGAAAGGCCGAAACAAACTCAGAGGTCACAGTCTCTTTTAAAGTCCTGACAAAATCTTGGTTCCATCATGTGAAGACCATGTAGACTGATGTCTGAAATGGTCTTTTGAGGAAAGAACCAGCCAGATTGAGTGGACCTGTCCAGTCAGTGATGATGATGTCCAGTCAGTGCACGCATTTGTCAATAACCGAGCAGCTCAACTCAGAATTTAAGGAGCTCAACGATTCGACGAACAATACCAAAGAAAGGACATTCGGGTAGGCCGCATAAACTACTCAAACTGCCAGACCATGATTAAAAACTAAGATAAAAAACAAAATAATGATCCACATAGTCTTCACATTCACAATAATTAAAATAAAATAATATAATACTTTAAAAAGTAAATATTCTTGTCATTGCAAGAAAACAAATTAAATTTTTTTTTTTTTTTTTAAATAACAAAATTCATGGTGCAAAATATTTAAACAAAAAAACTTAATTAATTGGAGCAGCTCACTCCCAAGCCGTTTTATCCTCATCGTAATCTTTAATGCTATAAAACGCTTTTTGGCACTACTTACGTTTAATGAATGATTTAAATTTATTAAGACTTAGATTTTGTACGTGGCTTGGAAGCATATTATAAAAGCGCACACATTGACATCTAAACGAGCCACCTATTTTCTTGAGCCTTGTTGTAGGTATTACAAATTTGTGTTTGTTCCTAGTATTTATATTATGGATATCACTGTATTTTTTAAACAATTTTATATTTTTATGGGCATATAAAAGATTTTCATAAATATACTGAGAAGGCACAGTCATTACATTAATCTCCTTAAATTTCACTCTGAGAGAGTGTCTCGGGCTTAATTTATAAATTGATCGAACAGCTCTTTTCTGCAAAACAAAGATAGTCTGGATGTCGGCGGCATTTCCCCACAACAGAATACCGTACGACATTACACTATGAAAATAGCTAAAGTATACTAAACGGGCTGTCTCTATGCCCGTTAAATTACGAATTTTTCTAACAGCATTGCTGCGGAGCTTAGCTTCTTTGACAATTTATCTATATGTGGGCCCCACTGAAGCTTAGCATCCAAAGTTAAACCTAAGAATACTGTGCTATTTTCAGGATTCAATTCATCGCCCTTTATCAGCACATCAGTTTTCACCTGCCTAACGTGAGGTAGGGTAAACTTAATACATTTCGTTTTTTTTTCATTAAGAAGTAAATTGTTAACATTGAACCAGTGAACTACTTTTGTGATCGCGCTATTTACATCGTCAGTAACCAACTGCTGACGTTTAAGTTTAAACAAAAGTGAAGTATCATCCGCAAACAACACTATATTATGGTTATCCTTTATGAGGTAAGGCAAATCATTAATATAAATAAGAAACAAGAAAGGACCAAGAATCCAGCCCTGCGGGACTCCTATTGTTACTATAGATCCAGGAGATCTTTTTCCATTAACGTCAACGCTCTGAATCCTATTACTCAAGTATGAAGTAAGAAGATCCAGAGCGCTGTTCCGGATCCCGTAGTGGCGGAGTTTCCTGATTAGGGTTTCATGAAGAACACAATCAAATGCCTTGGACAAATCACAAAAGATGCCCAAGGCATCGCACTTATCCTCCCATGCATTAAAAATATGTCCCAAAAGCTCAACACATAAAAAAAAAGTTCATCAGTAGTTGAACGACCCCTTGTAAAACCGAACTGTTTGATATGTAATAATTTATGTTTATTAAAAAATCTTTGCAATTGCTCTAAAATTAATTTCTCAAATATTTTACTAAAAGTAGGTAGTACTGAAATAGGTCTATAATTTGTAGGGTCTGATGTACTACCTGAATTGAACAAAGGTATTATTTTACTATTTTTCATTAGGTCAGGAAACTCCCCACAGTCGATACAATTATTAAAGATAATAGCTTAAACTAGGTGCGACAATATCGATAATAGACTTGGCGACTTCAACAGAATGATCCCACAGATCAGCAGTCTTTATAACATTTAAAGTGTGCAAGGTTTTAATTATGTCTCTACAAGTAATATGTTCAAAAATAAATTCCGAATCGCAAACATTAACATTTTCTTTTAGCAAAGACTCAGCAACAGAAGGTGATGAGTTTAAGGATTTAGTAGTAGAAACGGGAATATCTGAAAAGAAATTTTCAAAGGCCAGTGCGACTTGTGAGTCTGATTTTATGATGTTGTCATTAATAGACAGGCTGTAGTCAATATTTCGGTTACCAAATCCTCCCGTTTCACTATTAATAATATTCCAAGTCGTTTTAATAACATTACTACTGTTTTTAATCTTCGAACTCAAATAACGCGACTTGGCCAAAAAACAAACTTTTTTAAATAATTTTGAATAATTTCAGTAGTGTTTACATAAGTCCTTTCATCGTACAGCTCATAAAGCCGTGTTCTACTTTTATGAATACCAATGGTAGCCCAATCACTGAATGATGCATTACCATTAACGGATATTGTCTTGGGAATAAAGGTGGAATTAAATTGTTTACAGTATATACTAAAAAATTCATCATATTGATGATTAGGTTCAGCATGAATTGGCAAAATTGGTAATTTATCAATGAGTTTAACTTTAAAAGCTTTCAAGCGACTTGCAGTTTTGGGGTTAACAGTGATATCCTTTTTAGCCACTTTGTTGTTTTGGATTGGTATTCTAATCATCTGCCCGCAATGATCAGAATCTAGTAAATTTATAATTTCTTTGTGGACTGGTACAACATTAGTATAAATATTATCTAAGCATGTGGCACTAGTAGGGGTTATTCTTGTGGGCTCCAAAAATAGGTTTACAAGATTGTAGGACTGAAACAGACTTATTATTTTACTACAAGAACCTGAGTTTTCCAACAAATTAACATTAAAATCACCACAAGTTATAATGGATTTATTAGAGTTACAAATCTTGTGTAACACTTCATCCATTACCTTTTCAAAGCAGTCATACAATCCTGAAGGGGGTCTGTATACACTTAATACAATAAACTGCTCCAATTCTATACAAGCTATTTCAACTGTCCGCTCAACAGATAGGCTCACAATATCCTTACGGTCTTTAAATTTAAGCTGGTTACTTACTAAAATCAAGGAGCCACCATGTATAGCATTAACTATGCTGAATGAACTACCAACCTGGTGATTATTAAAATTGAACAATAACTGGTGGCTTTTAAGCCAATGTTCTGTTATACAAAGAATATCAATACTGTTAAAATTCATAAAAAAATCTACTTCTAAATCTTTGTTCATAAAGCCTTGAATATTTTGATGCACCAGGTTAATACTATTTACTGAATTAAAACTTTTATTTGATTTTATTTTGCAATTTTCATTTTGTAAAATTTTGCAAGAGGTTGACTCTATTGTCCTTATTTGTAATTTAAATTATTATCAATATCAATTACTGATACCAAATTATTGTCTGAATTACATAACATTTTTAGTAAGTAAGTAAGTAAGTAATTCTTTATTTTGCAAATATGGGTACAGTACATGGTGATAAATAGATAAAAAGTAGGTTCGGCCATATTTTACCAAGAGGCATGCAAAAGTTATAATTTGACACTAAAAATATAAACAAATAACAGACACACTGATTATTTTTAATCACAACTTACTATAACTAGGTCACCCGTAACACAATTTATGTTGATTACAATTAACTATACATCTCATTTAATTTATTTATGCCCAAACAATTAACATTGTGTAGAATATTGCGTACATAATTACAGGCATTGGTGGAGCATAGTTGCAGCAAGATTATCACTCAAAGAATAATTAAATCATTGTAGCAAATTGTATATTGATTTAAAATATGTTGCAAACAGATGTAATGTCATACCAATCCAACATATAAAGGTTGGAAACCATTAAATCATAAAATATACCACAAAAATAAAATAAATATAATGCCAAATTAATCAAATAAGTCACAAAAAATTAGCTTATGAATGTCATAATAATCAATTAGCATAAGAATATCAAAATAATCAATTAGTATGTCAAAATAATCATTATGTCACAACAATATTAGAATGTCAAAATAAATCCAGTGTATGTCCCAAGAACTATAATGTCATATAAATCCAAAAATAAAATAAAAAATATGAAATATGTCACAAATAAATTAGAATGTCAAATTAATCCAATATTACAATTCATATTACAGACACAATTCATTATTATATAAAATACTTGTTCAAAATTCTTTCTCAGTGAGGAATTCGCTGACAGTATAGTATGCTTTATGCGCTAAAAAGCTTCGGAGCCTGTTTTTGAATAATGAAAACGGCAATTCTTTCCATTGTTTAGGTAATTTATTATATATGACCGAAGCCATGCAATAAACACTCTTTTGCATTAGTGCCGTTTTTGCGGGATGGGAACATAGTAGGCTACTGTCGCGTCTATTACGTGGAATTACGTCAGCCAGACGCTCAAAACGATTTGGGTTCGATTTCACAAACACAGCTACTTCCATTATGTACAGACTAGGTAGGGTTAATATTTTATGCTGTTTAAAGTATGGCATGCAACTGTCAGTGGATTTAAGCTTAAACATCGCCCTTAGACATCTTTTCTGGGCTTTAAAAACTGTTTCTCTTTCGGTTGAATTTCCCCAGAATATTAAACCGTAACGTAAGTGGGATTCTACTATGCCATAATAAGCAGTCAGAAGTGCATCGATATATACTATTGGGGATAGTGAATATAGAGCGTATGCGGACTTACTAATTTTCTTACATACTGTTTCAGTATGTGCTTTCCAATTTAGGTTTTTATCTATTACTAGTCCCAGAAATTTTGTATTTTCTACTTCTTCTACTGCTTCATTGTTGTAGTGTATATTAGGGCTAATTCTAGGAATCCGCTGACTAAAATGTACAACTTTTGTTTTTTTCAAGTTAATTTTTAAATTATTTTCCTCTAACCAATTAACAACATTTTTTAAACAATTATTAATGTCCGTTTCATACGTCTCCTCACTTTTACATGGGATTGTCACAGTACTATCGTCCGCAAATAGTGTTATTGGTTGTTCAACATATTCAGGTAAATCATTGATGTACAGTATGAACTCAAAAGGACCCAACACGCTCCCCTGCGGTACTCCAAACATAACTTCACGCTCTGAGGATCGATATATCTCTTCGCGCTTATATATATTTCTTGGCATTGTTCAATAGAAACAAGTTGTTTAGCCAAATTCTTGGCTGTAATAGAAAAATAATATGATAGCGACACAGCTATCTGTCTTTTATAATACTTTGAAAGAAAGTACCTATCCGTAAAAAAAATATCTTTTGTCAAATAAAAGTGATTACCAACATAATTGTTAGTGTCAATTAAATGGAATAAATTGTAGTAATTTGGAATAAATTGTATATGTTTAATTATGTAATGTCATATTCAATTCAAATCTAAGATTGTTTTCTTCCTGTGGCAAACTTTGGCTGTATGGGAAAGTGAACATCACAATTTGTTTTAAACTAAGGTCGCACAAAGATCTATAATGTTGGAGTAATTCTCCTTTGTTCACATTACCCCTATTACCAATAAATATTAATAATGTAGCCTGGTTAAAATTACATTTAATAACTTTTTTCATTATGTCAAATAAAGAACAACCAGGCATACAGTAGTTCATAATTGAGTGTCCTGGATATTTATTTGTCAACAAATGGCCTAGATCTTTTCCAATTTTATCACAAAATAATACTATTTCTGTATTTACATTATTTTTATGCAAACAGTTAGTAATTTCTAATGGCAAACTGGCACTAGACTGCGGTATGGTGGCATCACATATGTCAATGAATGGTCCGGCGTGGGTTCAACAGATGGTGGTTGACTCTGATCACATTTGTTGGTTTGTGAGCTCACCAGCTCATTCATTGCCAATACATATTCCCTCATTAAAAGTTAACAAAGTGAATATATGTAGATGCAATATGTACTAGAAACTAGCAGCGACCACAAGTCCTGTGGCAAACAACAGGATTTGTGCATTATTCCAGGGTATACACTGAGATAATATAGCTTTTTATTTATTTTATTTATAAACTTTATAGGTAACAATTACTTGTTATACTTATAGTTTGCACCAAAGCGTACAGCAAGCTACACAAATAATAAAACTTATAAATTAAAAAACTTTATATAAACATATAACATAGTTTTGTCAGTGAGCATAAATATGTCGACGCCAGGTTCCTGAGCAATTAGGACGTTCAGCAAATTTAGCGCCTGGGCTGTAGGATCATGACGAGCAGTCATGGTACGCGAGGGTGGAGCCGAAAAAAGGCACCGCGGGGCACAGGCACGCGACATACGCATTCGGTCCGGAGCGAATAGTGAACAGCGAGCTATCGTGAACGAGTGGCAGTAGGTAAAAGTGCATCAACAGCGCACACTTACGTTGCAGTTCCAGCGTAAGTTTCTACTATTAAAATAATATTAGTATTCGAATCAGTCCCTACTTCCATACATTACCTTTCATAAGCAATTTTACATCTTTATAATCCTGAAAGAAGGCAAACATCGTGAGGAAAGCGATATGTCCTAGAACCAAATATTTCAAAGACATGTTACATGTACCAATGTGCACTGGGCCCGTTTGGTTGATTAAAGCCAACTCCCTCTATAAGAGGAAGCCTGTGTACCAGCAGTGGGAACATTAAATGGCTGATGATGATGATGATGAATCCTGTCACTATCAAACTTTTGGAACAGTCCTTGGTCGATTTACAATACATAGTAGTTCCGATTGACACTCTCTTGCAGTTCTTTTTGTCGGAGAAAAACCTATGGCTCCAATCTTTGTTTGTGCGGTATCTCTCCGCAGACCAAATAACCTTTCGTCATACGCGGCCTGCCCTGTTACCTGTGCATAATTATGAGAACCTTAACACTGCGTCGGTGAATGGTGTTGCCGTGGCAGAATTCTGGTCAAAACATAATATTTAGAGACTATATTAACTATAGATACGCTAAGAAGAAGGTGAGTACTTAGTAGCAAATTCAAAATTATTTGTAAATTATACTTATGTTAATACGTTCCGTATGGTGTCGGACGTATAAAGAATCTCACCATCCCATATCTTCCCGTGGGTATTGTAAGAGGCGACTAAGGGATACACCAGAGAATGGGCAGCAGTGTTCTCTGTGCTCTTCAACAACAAACTGCGATCGCCAACCCGCCTGCCAAGCGTGGCGATTAAGGCAAACCCCCCCAAACCAAATGAATAGCACAAAGAAAAAACGGCCCCGAGTACCCGGCAGTCCGTCTACCCTCGACTACGGTAGCGGTCAAGGCGAAGGCGTGGAAAGGACACCGACGACTGGCCCTGGCAACATACAACACGCGAACACTCCGGACCGACGAGAAGATAGCCGAACTCGAGGAAGAATTGAGCAGGTTGCGATGGAGTATTATAGGGTTATCTGAAGTCCGAAGAGAGGGAGAGGACTCGATAACCCTCAAATCCGGTAACCTGCTCTATTTCCGAGAGATTGACCGGCAGTCCCAGGGTGATGTCGGGTTTCCTCCCTCCCTTAAAACGATGGACATTTACGATTTTTTTATTCTAACCTGAAAACTTTAACCATGGATATCTCCATAACCATGGGGCTCCAAATGACGGGGATGGTACAGGGTGGTAATCAAAGCTCACTCCCTCTCACCCCAACCCTCCACGCGCCAAAAATCAACGGCCCATAATGGAAATTTTAACCGTTGCTTTTGTTGTTTTGCTACAATAGCAGATGTCGTAACCTTGTAGCGTCCCAGAAACGCAAGCAGTGGTATAGTGCGTTACAGAAGTAACATTACTTAATAATGTCGCAGCAAAAGGAGTATCTGCTACAGAAAAGACTAATAACATCATAAAAACGGTATCCTGCATAGTAATAATCATCATCATTTCAGAAGAAAGACGTCCACTCAGAAGAAAGACGTCCACTGCTAGAATTTGACATACTCATACCACATCGATTGGTCCAGGGAAGCCTACCAACACTGCGTCTTCCGTTATGCAGTCGCCACTATACAACTTTTCAGCTCCATCAGTCATCCGTTCTGCGAGCAATGTGCCACTGCCACTTAAGTTTTGCAATTTTTCGGGCTGTGACGGGGACCCTGGTTATCCAGCAGATATCTTTTTCTATTTCCGAATCGATCACGCAAGGAAACTCCGTGTTTAACCCACTTCATTGCCCTTTGAGTGACATTAAGCATGTCTCGACGTGATCTCATAACTAGTGTCAGAATAAAGCTCGCTACGATGACCGTACTTAAAAAGTGTTATCACAAAGCCTTCACAAGAGGCAGCGTTATCATTAGATTTTAATTGACAATTACGACTGATAAGATGAGCTAATCAAAATCGATATTCGGTACGCTAAGTGCACGAACTATGGTTCGATCACGTTAGTCTGTTTTGGTCACTGCTGACGTGATGAGGGTTCTGGAACTTTTCTTGTTTCGACTGTGATGAGAGTCTCACATTTATCTGCCGCCCGTTTTTGTTCAAAATGCTGTTTTAAGTTTAATTCCTAACATGGATGCTAGTGACTATAGCGTGCCCGTGTGCTCCACAATCAACGATTGCTACCTGGAACCATCAATCATTCCTGTCTACCTGATTGGACACTATTCTCAGTTAGCCTTGTGTCTAGCCACGTTCATATATGGAGTGTCATCGTGGTGTCTCATTAGAAAATTTCGCATATTTAACAACTACGTGTATCTAAGTGCAATCCTTGTGAATATATTGCGGTTATTCGTTGTGTCACTTACTGTGATGCATTGCGAAGAAAGAACTGTTGATTTCAGACAATGCGTCGGTTTATATTGGTTTATTGTCTTTGTTTATTTAACGACTGCGTATAACTGTTGGCTGTTGGTGATGTGTTATATGTTTTACATTGATATTGTTAAAGTTTTTCATACTGATATTGAAAGAAAGTATCTTAAAAGCTCCATATTTGCGTGGATTCTGCCTTTGATCATATGGATATTTTGTGCTTTGTTATTATTCATTATTAATTTAACAGTAGAAGGTGACAAAGTCGCAAGAAGTAATCTGTTTTTTACAATTTGCTCTTTAATCACATGCAATCTTATGCCGTCGTCTATAAACTTGTTTATTTTTATAAAACTTGTGATTTCTCTGTTTTTTTGTAAAGACACAAAGATCAATGCCGTTTCTAAAAAGGACAGAAGGAAAGAGAATTTCCGTCGTTTTACAACAGCGGCGGCTATGTTCGTTTTAAGCAATGTATCGATTTTAATATTTGCTATATTTGATTTATTTAAACTAACAATCCTTATAAGAGCTATAATGTTAAGCTTGCAGATAGTAGCCATGGCCTTGTTTGTTCCTTTATTAAAGAGTAACCGCTCAGTATGGCATGAGTATTATGAGAACCGATTGAAAAGACTAGTTCGAGATTATTGTTGTGTTAGTAGTCGAAAAAGACAAGATTCATAAGAACAAAAAAAAGAAAATTTAATAATAATCTGTAAGATTTGTGATAATACTTGTTTTTGTCCACTAACTATCTGTAGGCCATACAAATATTTGTTCCGTGTGGGACTCAATCGAACCCGCGGCACTCAGCGCAGCAGCCGATCGCTCAACCACTACACCAACCATGTCGCTACTTATATTGATAAAAATGTGATATAAACCTGAATGATATGATTCGCGGATGGATGGAAGAAGATCATATCTGTATATATGTATGTGTATTGTGAGGTGAGCGAATGATAGCTATGTATTTATACTTTTCATTGATATTTTGTTTAATAAATCTGAAACAAGATGTAATAGGCCTTTGACCGTGCTAGGCTAAAGTAAAAATATATAAATAAATCGCTAAACCTACTATTGGAATATTTGACTGTTACCTTAACACGTACATTAAACAAAGCAGAAACTGGTGCAGCGAGGAACTTACAACGCCATCTAATGGCATTACCGGAATCAGCATACAACACCATGTTCATATTTGTGCATGTTTAGTTTCTGTCTTGTATCAGAGATGGCGCTCCGTTCGCAAAACGTAAGGGAATTTGGCGCTTGAATAGGTTATTTATTTATATTTATATATACTTTATTGTACACCAAGATAAGACAATACAAAAATAAACATTAAAATTAAAACAAATATACAACAGGCGGCCTTATCGCGCTCTGCGATCTCTTCCAGGCAACCTTGAATGGATAGAGATAGCCTGGACACGATATGGGGTTGCACTTGGTGCCAATTTCAAATCCCACAAGTATTAGGTACTAAGTACAATTAGGTACTAAAAACAAACTACTATAATAGATACATAAATACATACAACTAAATAAACAAATAAGAAAACAGGTTAGGTTAGGTTAAAACGGGCTCCCCCCCGGTGGGTTCCCGCATTGTCGAGGCGGGGGGGCTCAGTAGCCGTGGCTTGGACAACCACGGTGAAGCCAAGAGGAACCCGAGGAGGGGCCGCTCGTCAGGGCTTTTGCCGATAAGCCGACGACGTAGCGGCCAACATGTAGGTTGCGGTGTTGCCTAGGCGACATCGCAACTGAGGCGGGCCGCGATGTGGTATGGAAGGCATCGCGGCTGAGGGTCGGGGGCCGCGGCGGGAGAGGAGTGCCGGTATTACGGTGCGCCGCTCGCCCTACCCTCCGCGGCCTGCACGGGGTCGCCACCGTCTGATGGCGAACGCGGTGGGGCCGCAGGGGAGGAGGAGTGTCGGTATAGCGCTGGCCGCTCTCCCTATCCCCTGCGGCCGAAAAGTGGTAGGTGGCGGGGCCACTGTCCTGACCCGTCACAGGGGGACCAAGGGTGCCATACACGGGGTTGTCTGGTACCCAAGTGCTGGTTTGGTCCCCGGGGTGGTCACGGCGTACTGTGTGTTCTGGTGCACCGGTGATGGGGGTTAACCCCAGAGGAGGGTCTGGAGACGGACAGCCGCGGCGGGTTCGCTGATGTATGCTAACGCGTTCCCGTGTTCCCGCCATAAGCGGCACAGAAGAACACCGTGGAGTTTTAGTGGGTTAGAGTCCCACAAAACTGCGCTATCTCCCCGTGGTAGCGCAGTATGCATGAGCATTTCTCCACGCTAAAAAAAAATAAAAAAAGGTTAAAACGGGCTGTAACTCCACGACCAAGAGCGTATTTTGTGTACGGGGCGCTTGAATAATATTGTCAGTGAGGCGTTTTTAGTAAACATTTTTGGTCTATGATTTCCTTAAATTGGAAGAAGAAGATGACGATATTAGTGACATAATTCTCCTTCGTGCTACCGAAATTTATCTATGATATTGACAACCATCACTCATCACTTGAAATGTTATAATTGTCTGTCATGCATTATTTTATTTACGACTTGATTTCTTTAGTTAGTAAAAGCCAAGTTATTTATTTGGTGGTTTCTTCCTAATGTGTCAATTTTATTAACTAAATACAACTATGTCTAATAAGAAAAAAGAACCGGCGAAAACATGTTCTTTAGCCAGATATCTTTGACCTGATCGATTCGACGTGGAACCTAATGCACCCGCAGCGGGAGAACAGTGGGCTCATTGGCAACACACCTTTTCAAACTTCTTGATTGAAGAAATATCTGCTGACGTCACGGATTCATTAAAACTAAAATTACTAGCAAACCATTTAACTGCAAACATTTACATACATATTAAACATTGTTAAACTTATGATGACGCTATTTCGGTTCTGAATAAAACGTATCTCAAGCCCCAGAACGAAATCGTAGCTCGATATGTCCTCGGCGCGCGAAAACAAAAACACGAAGAAACAATTACTGTATATTGTCGCGCTTTACAACTTCTAGCGCAAAATTGTAATTTCATATCTGTCTCCGCCAATGAACATAGAAACCAAGCAATAAGGAGCGCTTTCATCGCAGGAATTATTTAAGCGAAAATAAGAGAGCGGTTACGCGAAAACTCAACGCTTTCGATGGATGAAGCCAGCTTGATTGAAAGCCGTCGTCCTTGACACAGCTGAAAAACTCCGCAATAATGGGCGTTGGTGTACCAAATGCTTTACCAGTGAATGTCCAACGACAAGAACAACTACAACACCTAATACCGAGTTCAAACAATGCAGTGGTTTCGTCCTCACCTCCTCCAACTGCAAGACGCTGCTTCTTTTATGGTGGAAAAGTGCATCAAAGGTTAAATGCCCAGCATTCCACGCCTATTGTCAACTTTTTTCTAAGAAGGGACACTTCGCTTCAGTTTGCCGTTCTCGCAACAACTCTTCAACGAGCAATACTATTTCTTGTCCGAGTCCCACTGTTTCCATCAAATATGTGCAGTCACCAAGTTCTTCTCAAACGATAAGCACCGTTTACTCAGTTGGATCTCCATCCAGTTTGGTAAAAGCTACGATTTCCATTACCGTAAATCATACTCGTGCCGATGCGTTGATAGATACTGGGAGCTCCGTACTTTATTGATCGCAACATAGCGCGAGTGATGAACCTCTAGCAACGACCTTGTAAACAAACAATAAATCTGGCTTCGCTAAACCATACATCAAATGTCGACGGACTATGTTTCGTAACGCTTGAAATTAACAAACACATATACAAACAGCGACCTCTTCTCGTAATTAACAACTTGTGTGCAGATGTCATCCTTGGACACGACAATCTTAAAGATCACGCCCAGCTAGAATTACAATTCGGATTTACCAGGGAGCCTCTACAAGTGTGCGTTATGGAAGCTTCAGTGCCACCAGCATCTGTCTTTAAGCACTTATCTGCCGACATCACTCCTATTGCCATTAAATCTAGACGTCATAATAAAGATGAAGAAGAAATCATCCAAGCCGAGATATCAAAGCTTTTAGAAGATGGAATAATTGAACCAAGCATATCTACATGGCGTGATCAGGTACTTGTCACGGGAGGTGGTACTCATCGAAGGAGGATGGTAGTCGACTATTCAAGAACAATCAATAAATTTACGTACTTGGACGCCTACCCACTTCCAAATATTGAAACAATCGTGACGAAAGTGGCTAAGTTTAATTATTTTAGCCAAATAGATTTAAAAAGCGCTTACCACCAAGTGCCTATTGTAGAACGGGAAAAAAATTATACGGCGTTTGAAGCCTGTGGCAAATTATACCAAATCAAAAGAATTCCATTCGGCGTAACTAACGGAGTCGCAGCCTTTCAACGTCCACTTGAACACATTATCGGGCAAGAAATTTTACAAGGATCATTTGCGTATCTTGATGAAGTCACGGTTTGTTGTAAAGATAAGGATGAACATGACAAAAACTTACGACAGTTCATGGCTACAGCAGAGAAGTACAAACTAACACTAAACGAACAAAAATGTAATTTTGGCAAAACATCTATTAGCCTCTTGGGCTATACTATTCAAAACAATACAATAGGCTTGATCCACTGTTAAAACTGCCACCACCACATAATGCCGCTGAACTCAAACGAGCTCTTGGTCTCTTTGCTCACTACGCCAAATGGGTACACAAATTCTCCGAAAAAGTACATCCTCTCGTCCGCAACGTAAACTTCCTATTAAGCGTAAGCGGACGGCGTAGTTTTGATCTATTAAAATCGGATATTGTGAAGGCTGCATTAGTCGCCATAGACGACAAAGAAACTTTAACTGTAGAGACTGACGCATCTGAGTTTGCCATAGCAGCGACGCTAGCCCAGAATGGACGCCTTGTCACTTTCTTTTCTAGAACGTTGTCGGACAGTGAACGTAAACATGCTTCCGTTGAGAAAAAGGCTTGCGCTATCCTCGAGAGTCTCAGAAAATGGCGCCACTACCTCATTAACCGACACTTTCTCCTTATCACGGATCAGAAAACCGTCAGCTATATATTAAATCAAAACCATACCAGTAAAATAAAAAACGATTAAATCGAAAGATGGAGGCTAGAACTGTCATGTTACAAATATGACATAATCTACAGACCAGGAATCGAAAATGTTGCCGCGGATGCACTGTCAAGGGTGTGTGCTCTCATGAGTAACTCTAAATTATACGAATTACACGATGCACTCTCTCATCCTGGCATAACCAGAATGTATCACTGGATTAAATTAATGAATCTTCTTTACTGCTTAGACGATGTTAAACAGATGACCGCTTCTTGTCGTGTATGTGCGGCAGTCAAACCTCGCTTTGCCTAATCAAAAGTAACTAATTAAAGCTGTATCGCCGTTCGAAAGATTAAACATAGACTTCTAAGGTCCTCTGCCTTCGAATACAAAAAACAAGTACATCCTAACAATTATCGATGAATTTTCAAGATATCCATTCGCATACGCATGTCCTGATACTACTTCGGCTACTGTTATTAAGTGTCTAAGATATATTTTTTACGGATACAGTCAGCCTTTGTACATACACAGCGACAGAGGATCCTCTTTCATGTCGAAAGAAATACAGACCTTTCTCAAAAACTGTAATATTGCCACTTCTCGTACGACACCTTATAATCCGCAGGGTAACAGCCAGGTGGAGAGGCTTAACGGAACGCTCTGGCGGACGATACAGCTGAGTCTCAAGTCCAAGAATTTGCCAATAGAACATTGGGGGCAAGTTTTAAAGCCATCCCTTCACTGTGTGCGTTCTCTACTATGCACTTCAATAAATGCCACTCCCCCACGAGAAGTTATTCAACTTTCCTCGGAGAACGCCAGTCGGAGAATCGCTACCGTCGTGGCTTGTTCCCGGTCCGATACTTTTAAAAAAGTTTGTTCGTTCTGTTATACGGGAGTTCGGAAACGTCTTTTAAAAAATAAACTTAATTTAAGCTGGAAACAGAGTTTAATTAATTTAAAGAACTTGGTACAGGAATTAGTATATTAAGGAAATAGCAATGATTTTGGGACTTCCGACCCGTACCGAATCTCAGACCGAACTGAAGTGCCACCTAATGAAGGATGACGTTTCTAAGTTACTAAAATGCTGACGAGGCAAGTCTGGGTGGCGGTCAGCCATACTACTTACAATAGCAAGGTAAAACAGTTCGAAAACTGAACCTTACGTTGAGGAAGTTGAGTTTCTTCAAACAAACCCCAGCTACTCTTACGTGTGACGGCGTAGTGGTCAAGAGACAACCGTATCGAACAGACACTTAGAACCACTTCCAGCAATAGTGGATGATGGAAACCCGATATTCAGTAACGAAGATTTTGAATGGCCCGTACTGGAAGACAGGGCTGATGATGGGGGAATAAATGAAGAAGAAGTTTTTAGAACCCCACTGCAAAATGCTGAGGCCCCACCAATCAGAAAATCTACAAGGCCAAAGAGATTACCTTTACATCTCATTGACTATTTTCTTGATGCAGAAACCATAGAGGGGGAGAATGGCATATAATCTCCTTCGTGCTACCGATATTTATCTATGATATTGACAACCATCACTCATCACTTGAAATGTTATAATTGTCTGTCATGCATTATTTTATTTACGACTTGATTTCTTTAGTTAATAAAACTCAAGTTATTTATTTGGTAGTTTCTTCCTAATGTGTAGTTCCAATTTTGCCCACGTGCCAAAAGATAATACTTAAACAGCTTTAAATTAAGAAGACAGCTTCTGAAATTGTAATACATATTGTGTAGACCGAGAGTCAAGTTGTATACCAAGATCTTTTACAGTAGGGCTGATGGGGATAACGGTTCTATTAAAAATAATAGGAGGAAGAAGCTAATCCCCACCTGACCCATCATGCGCGGGCTCCCGATCACAATGTCCTGACATTTTTAGGGCTTTACAGACACCCCAAATCTATCGGACCAGTTTTTGGCAGCGACTAACTCCCGGTTCACATCGCCTGTAGCGTCCGAAAAATCCTCTACCCACACAGATGCATACTGAAGGTCATCGGTATAAAGATGATACGAACAGTGAGTTATATCATTTATGAAGATGGAGAATAACAATGGAGAAAGAATACCACCTTGTGGAACACCAGCAGCTAGGTCACACCAACTCTACGAACTCTCGTCAACGCGAACCGACTGCTGTCGTCCCCGAAGATAGGAAGATAACCATTCCAGAGCCTCGGCACCGGGCCGAAGGGGCAAGGGCGGCCTTATTTAAGTTTCAGAGCGATCTTCACAATAACGTTTATCTTGTCTTATCGCAATGGTACTGGTAGTATTAAAAGCCTATGATATCGTCGGGTATCACATATTCAAAAAAAAAATTGTCTTATCTGTCGATATGTGCAATCATGCAACTATTTTTTTATATAATTAATTATAACGATTAGATATTTATTATTATAATCCATACTATAATTATAAAAGCGAAAGTAAATGTTTATGTAAGTCAGCTTTTCACGTCTTAATGGCTGAATTTAATTCAATTAAAATTGGGACACAGGTAACCTCTAACCTGCATATTATATATTCCCATGGGATAATTTCTTACTTTTACGCAAGCAAAGTCAATGGCTAAAGCTTGCTTTTATTAAAATTTCGCAAGATTAGAATTCGTCATCGTGGCAGCCAAGTCAAGGATAGTGGGATGAGCTTGGATCCCTTTATTAATGACTAGCTGTTCCCCGCGGCTTCGCTCCCGTGGGCCACCCCACTGGACCCGTTTTCGGGCTTAAATAATAGCCTATGCCACTCAGGAATAATGTAGCTTCCTATTGGTGCAAGAATTTTTTAAATCAGTCCAGTAGTTTCAGAGCCTATTCGGTTCAAACAAACAAACAAAAAAATCTTTCCTATTTATAATATTGGTACTGGTATAGACTTATTCCCAGCAGCTGTTGACATGAAGTAGTTTTCTTAGCAGTGCGGCAAAAACGGTTCATGAATATTAATGTAAGTATGTATATATTGTAAAACACTTTTTTTAAGAGTATGTGGCGTTTTTTGTCCGTTCTTCTCCATAACAACCTAGTTTTCCGAATGGACGGTACAATCAATTATTATTAATTTAAATTTTTGACGTTTAAAAGAGCCGCTTAATGGCCTAACTGAAATAAATAATTTGACTTTGTAAAATAAATGCGTAAATTTATGTTAGCAATGAAATGTTACCATAGGCCATTTCTGATTACTAATTACCATTACGAATAGTACGAAATAAAAGAAATCGATCACTACAGTAAATGGCCGAAATCAGGTTAAATTATATTAGATTGTATCTAACTCTGCTGTGGTTAGGAGTCGGTGTGTCTCTCTCATCTTTATTTTGTTTTTCAAATAATTGAACAATTACTCTAAAATCTGAGTGTCACCAACAAGTTCCAAGCTCATTATGGCTGATAGTGACATCAGTGTTGAAAATTCTACAATAAGTGAAATTGAGGTGAACCAAACTTGCAAGAAATATGTGATCAGACACTCAATTCAGTTCTCCATAACAATAGTTTAGTTCGTATACGGAGTGACATCATGGTGCCTCATCAGAAAGTTTCGCAATTTCAACAACTACGTGTATTTCAGTGCAATCCTAGTGAATATATTGCGTTTAACTTTTGTGTCAGTTGCTGATGTTCCTTGCAACCAATGGTTTGCCAACAAGTTTCATTTCTATATCTTTATATATTTAACTACTGTGTACAATTACTGGGTATTGGTGATGTGTTATATGTCCTACGTTGACATTGTTAAAGTTTATCATAAAGATATTGCTGATATGTTTGCTTGGGGTTATGCCTATGGTGGTATTGATTATTTGTAGATTGATCATATTCATTATTGAACAAGCAGTAGAACGTAAGGAAGATAAAATAATTCTTCTTTTGATCACAATCAGTACAATAGGTACCCTTTGCCTTTCTGCCTTTGATAATAAACTAATTTTTTTTAGACTGGTGCATTCTTTTTTTTTAGTAAAGATAAAAATAAAACTGCCGTTCGCCGGAATGAAATATTGAAGGAAAAATTGCGTCGTTTGTGTACAGCGATGGCTATGGTTATGTTAACTAACCTCAACTGAACTGACTTTAGCTATTTGGGAACTGCTTGATTTTTCTTTAAAATTACGTTACTCTTACAAATAGTAGCATTAGCTTTTTTGTCACTCTTTTAAAGAGCAACCGAGCATTTTATCACGAATATTATAAAAATTGATTAAGGAGACAGTGTCGGAGGATAAAAAGCAGCGATTGATTTTGTTTCTCCATTTTTTTATCCTCTATAGGCTTGCACTTGATCACTATCTTGGCATATTTGCCCTTATGCTTCATCTTGAAAGATCATCATCTTTCAGCACTGAAAGATGATGATCTAGCCTAGGTTCCTTCCGTATAGCGTCAGTTCTATCAAAACATTTTTTCACATCCACTTGACGACACACCCAATATCCTGCAATCCTCTACTCTACGAACCTAAGCTAGATAATAAAAATAATCTAAAAACCCCTTCCTCTACATACTACGCAGTTTTAAAATACAAACCCACGGACTTTTCAATTTAAAAAAGTTCTCAATGTGCAAATCCATAAATTTTTTCAATGTAATGAATGATAGTTATTTTTTTGCAATTGTGTATTCAAGATAACCAATAGATGGGACGCTCTGCATTATCATCGCCTGTGATTGACTACTAGTTCCATTACAAAAAGTACAAGATAAGTTGAGGTACAAAAAATCGATTAGTAGATAACTAATACACAGAATCTGGTTTAATCACTCTAGTTTAGTTCTGATCCTATTACTGAAACGTTCTATGTGAAACTTTGGCTATATCGACTATTTAGAGTGATGCATCTATTGTCAACATTTATGTTTTCAATAATAACAATCATAGAAAATTACGTCTGCATATGATTTTGAAATCATGGCTGATATCAATGACAGTGTCTCCAACTCTACAGTGAATGATAGTGATGACGAAGATCTAACCATTTATCTTTACTTTTTGATCTTACACTATGTCCAGTTCACCTTGTCTCTGGCTACATTCATATATGGAGTGAGATCATGGGGCATCATTAAGCAGTTTCGCAATTTCAACAACTACGTGTATCTCAATACAATCCTAGTGAATTTATGTCGGTTATCAGTACTTTCGTTATTTGGAATGCATTCCGACAAAGTGTTTGGGTCGTTCATTGACTTTTTAATTTTTATGTTTTTTTCGACAGTGTTTAACTATTGGTTGTTGGTAATGTGTTACATGTTTTACGTTAATGTTGTAAAAGTTTTCGATGGAGATGTGAAAAGAAAGTTTCTAAAAAGTTTTCTCTTTGCCTGGGGAATACCTGTATTAGGATTTATAATTTGTTTTGTGATACGTTTCATAGTTGAATTAGCACTAGATGAAGAGAGAGAAACACTGATTATACTTTTGGTCACCGTTGGCACTATAATGACGTGCGATGTAGTACCTTTGTTTATAAACATATTTATTTTTATCAAACTTGTCCAATCTCTATTTTATTGTAAAGATGAGAACTCGTGTGTGGTTCCTGAAAATGAAAGGAATAAAGAAAACTGGCGTCGTTTACGTACAGCGACGTTTTTTGTAATGGGGGGTGTTTTCAATTATTATTTGTCATTACGGGTTATCATGTTTAGCTGTCAAACAATCGTTCTTACGTTATTTGTCCCATTAGTTAAGAGTAACCGGACATTATGGTACGATTATTATATGAAGCGAATGAACAGGACCGTGTCGTGACTATTGTGGTGTGTCAGTAATGCCAATTACATATTTTATTAACCATATATTGTGATAGTAGCATGTAAGTGTTTATATGTATCGAATAAATAATTTAATTTAATAATTTATTCTATATCGCAATAAAAATGGTACCTGCGAAAGACACCGACTTCCAAAAATTAAATTATTTTTCACTTTATAGTTTTTCATTTGGAAGTCGGTAGTATGTTTGTGCAAAAATGTTTTTTATTTTTCCCTTTTATGAAAATTACATAAGTCGTAACCTAGTGGCGTCATAGAAACGCAGTGCAGTGGTAACGTGCGTGTTAGAAGTAACGTTACTTAATCAGGATCATTTCATAAGAAAGATGTCCACTGCTGGACATAGGGCTCCTTCAAGTGTCATCACATCGATTGGTCCTGTGCGTCTCGCATCCAGCGGATACCCGCACTCATTGATAAACCTAGAGGGAAGCCTTCCAACGTTGCGTCTTCCGGTACACGGTCGCCAGTCCAGAACTTTTTGACTACATTCATTCATCCAGCGGATAGAGATATCTATCTCCGCTGTAAAATCAACCATAAAATTCCGTGTATACTCTTCATTGCCCTTTGGGGGACTGTAAGCATGTCATGATGTGATCTCATAACTAGTGACAGAGTAAAGCTCGCTAAGATGACCGTACCAGTATGGTCTCATCCCATACAAAGAAACCGTGCGACGTACTGTACTGATTATACTGATTATTGTTTGTACATCGATCGCGATTGGTTTCTTTCCACGGATATAGATGGTGATCTATTTATCGCCGTGGAATGCAACCAAACGCGATCAATTTACAAAATAATAATAGGTATATTCAGATGAAAACGCTAGTTACGTCGGCTCAGTTTCTTGGTATGGGATGAGGCATCTATGTGCTAGTATTATATTATCTGTGACCGTACTTAAAAAACGTGTCATCAAAAAAGCCTTCACAAAGTGGCGGCGTTATCATTAGATTTTAATTGACCATTACTACTGATAAGATGAGCTAATCAGAATCGATATTCAGTACGCTAAGTGCACGAACTATGGTTTGATCTCGTTAGTCCGTTTTGGTCGCTGCTGAAGTTATGAGGGTTCTGAAACTTTTATTTTTTCGATTGTGATGTGAGTCACACATTTATCTGACGCCTGCTTTTGTTCGAAATGATTGCAAGTAATAAGTAATAGTATCTGATTGGCACCAAGTTTGATGCCTATCATGGATAACCAAGTGCAAGGCTCATAACACTATTACCTCCATTGACTCGCTGAAAGTCAGCGAAGAGGTTTCTAACACCAGTAACCTGTACAATGAGCTGATGAATACTGCATCGAAACTGGAGTGTGAGCGGCCCACCATTACCATAGACCTAACAGGGGATGATACCATAGCTAAATGTCCAATTCTAAGTAGTCATAATAAAATTAAGAAATATATTAAAATCAATAAAAGTATTAAGAAATACAAGAAACTTTTAAAAACTCAAAGTGTTTACAAATATAATATTAACCTTAAAAGAGATTTCAGAAACTTAAAAAACCAATTAATTTTATGTAATAGTAAATTAGAAACTAGTACACAAATGTATGATGTTGACATTCAGAATCTTCAAATGGAGTTATTGAGTAGGGAAAATACACTAAAAGAAATATTTTGTAAATATGAATGTAGTCAACAGGTGTTAAGTGAGCGCATGCAGGAGGCCTGTGAGTTGGTGGACCTGGTGAAGTATAATGCAGAGAGGTATGAGTCATTGACTAACAACCTCACCTGTAGTTGTGCTGCCGCTCCGCCACCTCTCATTTTACAACATGTTGCTCCTATAACTTTACCCATCGATCATACTACAACAAATTTGAACCCCTCCAAAAGTAATGTCTTAGTATATTCTGATAGTTTCGGAACAGGTTTTGGATCTTTGATAAATTGCATTTTAATGAGCTTATTCATAAAATTCAACAGACACAATTGAATGAGCAAACTACTGTAGTTCTTATTTTTGGAAATAGCCTTAGTGTAACAAAAAGAGACATAGTTAATGGTATTGATACCCTACTTAAGTTAAGATTACGCAAATTGATAATATGTGCATTGCCCTATTCTGACAAGTTACTCGTTCAGGAAAATGAATACATATCTAGTTTAAATAACTTGATGCATATTTTATCTTGTCGTCATAGTGACCGTTTATTGTTTTTTGACACCAACAATTTTGTTAGTGATTTTGTTTTGATTCGGGAACATATGTTTCTTCCCAAAAATAGCCAACATTTATTAGCTACATTGTTAGCTTTTAATATACACGCAGTTATTGATAATTTAACTGAAACTAGGTTTAGTGATTTAACAGTATTATCCAGTTTTTCTGATAATACTACTGAACAACCCTTTAAACTATTAGAGCCGACAAAAGAGAAGACGAATAGTAATATTTTACTATATCATCAAAATATAAATCGCTTCTCCGGCAATATTGTAGACGCGGGATTGTTAGTATATAAATACCACATGGATATCCTATGTTTTTGTGAAACTTGGTTAAAACCAGATAGGATGTTGTTTAATGTAAATAATTTTTCAGTTGCCAGCGCGTACAACAGATCCACAGTGGGTGGTGGTACCTTGATACTTTGTAACAGTCATCTCAAATATAAGGAAAGGAAGGATATCACTGCTTACTCTGTTGATCGCTTATGTGAGGTAGCATGTGCAGAGGTCGAGGGGCATACTATCTTGTGTGTTTACAGACCACCAGCATCAAACTTGTCATTGTTTTTAATTTCAATGGAAGAACTATTATGTAAACTTTTCAGAGATAATAAATTAGTATTTGTTTGTGGTGATTTAAATATAGATCTGTTAGTCAATTCACCTGAAAAATGTAAGCTCATTTCATTGTTCAAATTAATCAATTTCAATCATTCAACTTAAAATATTTATTTAATGAACCAACAAGAATAACAGCAAATTCAGCTTCGTGCACAGACAATGTATTCACTAATTGTAAAGTAAAAGATTCGTTTGTAATTAGTGGCGTTAGGTCAGACCATACTGGTCAACTAGTATCTTTTGAGTCGGATATAAAATTAAACCTAGTTAAATCAATTCGATTAAGACCTCTTACTAAAAATAAATTAAATTCTTTTAATAATAACGTTTTAAGTAACCTCTGTAACGCCAGTTTTTATTCAAAAGACCCCAATATAAATTACGGCACGTTGTTTTCTACAATTTGCCATGAATTCAATAAAACGTGTCCTGTAAAAACAGTTAAAGTCAACAATTCCAAATCAAAATTTAGTGAATGGGCCATTGTGGGCATAAGAAAAAGCCGAGATATCTTATATAATTTATATTACAAAAAATCTTTGACTTCCGATAAAGTTTTTTACACTTATGTTAGAAACTATTCCAAAATATTTAAAAGAGTCTGCGCTCAAGCAAAATCTCAAATAATAATTATCAAAATTGGTGTTTCAAATAATAAAATAAAAACTGTGTGGCAATTAATAAATAGAGAAACTGGAAAGACACAACAACGCGATCAGAATGAGTTGTCTTTGAAAATAAATAATCAAACCATTTCTGATAAGCAAGAAGTCGCTGAGACATTAGAAAAGTTCTTTACCAACATTCCGTTAGAGGTTACGAAGTCTCTTCCCTCCTCATCTAAATTAGCTGAAGCTTTTCTTAAAGAAAACTTTACCAAAGACATACCGACCTTTAAATTTAAACCAATATGTATTGATACAATTAAAAACGTGTTCAAAAGTCTCAATATAAAAAATACTGAAGACTTATGGGGGATATCCGTTAGGGTTCTTGAAGATATTATTGACTCAATTGCTCCTGTCCTAACAGGCATATTCAATCAATGTTTGGACAGCGGCACGTTTCCTGACTTAATGAAACACAGCAAAGTAGTACCAATTTTCAAATCAGGTTGTAAGAGTGATCCCTCTAATTATAGACCTATATCCGTGCTTCCAGCATTGAGTAAAATCTATGAAAAAATCATGCTGGATCAGATGTTGTCTCACTTCAATTCAAATGGGATCCTGCATAGTCAGCAGTTTGGTTTCACGAAAGGTAGGTCGACAACGGACGCGGGAGTAAAACTCATCAGTCACATTTTGGAATCTTGGGAGAAGTCCCAGGATGCCATTGGCATTTTCTGTGATCTCTCAAAAGCGTTCGACTGCGTCGACCACAACACACTGATCTGTAAATTACACCACTACGGAATTTGAGGACAAGCTGCTGATCTTGTGCTTTCATATTTATCAAACAGACAGCAAAAAGTTAATGTTAATGGGGTGACGTCCTCCGGGTCTCTAGTCAAGATGGGCGTGCCCCAAGGTTCAATTCTCGGCCCTTTCCTTTTTCTTGTTTACATTAATGAATCTCCCTTTTATGATGGCCATTTTTAAAATAGATAGGAAAGATACGGATGTCTTACATGTCAACGAAAGTCTTATTATTCTCACAAAATGGTTCGCAGATAATAATCTTTTACTGAATGCGACAAAAACTAAATGTCTTAAGTTCTCTTTACCAAATGTACCACAACGTGACCTAGATTTAAATCTTGACGGCAAAAGTCTTGAAGTTATAGCTGAAACTGTATTCTTAGGGATTACTATCGATTCAAAACTGCAGTGGGCGCGCACATTAGAACTCTTTCGGGTAGGTTAAGTTCAGCTGCATATGCAGTAAGGAAAATAAGGCAGTTAACCGATGTAGCCACAGCTAGGTTAGTATATTATGCTTATTTCCACAGTATTATGTCTTATGGCATTCTGCTGTGGGGGTCAGCAGCAGATGTTGACTCAATTTTCATCTTACAAAGGAGGGCAATCCGCGCAATCTATAAAATGGGTCCTCGCGAGTCCCTTAGAGAAAAATTTAAAGAAATCGATATACTGACTCTACCTTCACTCTTTATTTTGGAATGTATTTTGTATGTCCGCAAAAATCGAGGGCTTTTCAAAACTAGAAGCGACTTACATAATTTAAATACACGCAGTAAGCACGAAATTGTAATACCCAAATTCAGATTAACAAAAACTACCAAGTATTTTTATATAAACAGTATACGCTTTTATAACAAGTTGCCAAAGTCAGTTATAGAACTGACCGATGTAAAATTCAAAAACTACATCAAACGTGTCCTTGCTAAAAAAGCATATTACAAAATCAAGGACTACGTTGAAGATAAAAATTTTAGCTTTAGCTCCTTCTGCTCATGCGGCTTCCCTGGTAACTCATAAATGGCACAAATATGTGGTTGTCTCTAACTATTCTCAATCTCATTAATTCTTTGTTTTTTTTTACTTCTTTTGATTATTCTTTTTACAATGGTTTTCAATCATCTTCATAGCCCTTTGCTAAGAATAGTTACAGCACTGATAACAATATTTGTGCCACATGTTAGATTTAGTCTTTTTTTTATTTTACTTTTGTATAGATTCCTTTACCGATTGTTTTGTAAATGTGTGAACATTGTAGGCCTTCTAGATGCTTGTTAACATTTGTTAACTTTTTAACTCGTTTTATTTTCTTTCGTTTAAATAAAATGTAATCTTTTTTTTTTGTTTTTCTTACGACTTATTGTCGGACCTACGTTGTCCCCACATATCTAAGTACTAATGCTGTAACAAAGAAATATTGTAAAACCAAACCATTTTTTGTTTTATTCAAAGTCAAAGTCAAATATATTTATTCAATTAGGCCAAAAAACGGCACTTTTGAACGTCACATAAACTAAAATTAAAATTTACAAGTAATAAAAAAAATATAATGATTCTACCGTGCATTCGGAAAGTAGATTGTTATGGAGAAGAACGCACAAGAAACTCCATACTTACTCTTTTTTAAAAGAGTAACCATGGAGTTTCTTGCCGGTTCTTCTCCGTAGGAAACGACCAACCCGAATCGACCACCTTTGCACCTTTTGTCGACGTTTTTTAAGTGCCCATGTAGGCCTATATGAAATAAAAAAAATGATTTTGATTTTGATTTTGATGCTAGTCAACGAACGCGTGACCGTGTGAATCAACGATTGCTACCTGGAGCAATCAGCCGTTCCCGTCTATCTGACTGGACTTTATACCCAGTTCGCACGTTTGTGTATGGAGTGACATCATGGTGTCTCATTAGAAAATTTCGCAATTTTAACAACTACGTGGTTTGCACGCAGTTAGGTTTACTGCCTTTAATCCATTTTCTTTAATATAAAGTTTCTTGCGAACACCACACCACACATATTAAATTCACACCACTCTGATTTATCCAAATAGCAATTCTTTTCGCCAGGTTTATTTACACTTATTCATTTACACTATTTCATAACATAACTTACATAATATTTTTCTTTTGACAGCCGACCATAGATTTCTATTTTCTTCCGTATTTTTTATAAACCACTCTTTGGTCCGCGCGCTCTGTCGTTTGTCTACGGTTTCGACAAATGATCTTTGAGCATCGCGTTTATATATTTGTATTATACTTACAAATACTTTGACCCACATTCAGTGTTTCATTCTATTTTGTTTGTTATTTAGATATTCTTCTATTTTATTTTATTATATAAGTCCTGTTTCCGTTAGTGTGTCCGTGGCATCAACAGTAGGCCCTATCAGAATATCAGCGCAGCGTTATTACCTTTTTAGGGTTCCGTACCCAAAGGGTGAAAACGGGACCCTATTACTGAGACTCCGCGGTCCGTCTGTCTGTCTGTCTGTCTGTCTGTCACCAGGCTGTATCTCATGAACCGTAAAAGCTAGCCAGTTGAAATTTTCACAGGTGATGTATATCTGTTGCGGCTACAACAACAAATACTAAAAACAAAATAAAATAAATATTTAAGGGGGGCTCCCATACAACAAACGTGTTTTTTTGCCGTTTTTTACGAAAATGGTACGCAACCCTTCGTGCGCGAGTCCGACTCGCACTTGGCCGGTTTTTTGTGTATCGCTGCGCATGCTGAGATAGGAGCCTTTTTGGTCTCGCACAGGGTTTTTATTTTATTATTGTTTAAGTGTATGCTTATTTTCTCGTGTCTCATGTGCGGGTCACAAAAAATATTTTTCTTTCTTTCTTTCTTTCTTTCTAACTACGTGTATCTCAGTGCAATCCTTGTGAATATATTACGTTTAACCATTGTTTCACTTACTATGATGCATTGCGAAGAAATAAATGTTGACTTCCGTCAGTGCGTCGGTTTATATTGGTTTATTGTCTTTGTTTATTTAACGACTACGTATAACTGTTGGCTGTTGGTGATGTGTTATATGTTTTACATTGATATTGTTAAAGTTTTCCATACAGATATTGAAAGAAAGTATCTTAAAAGCTCCATATTCGCGTGCATGTATCAGTGATGGTGCTGTGTTCACAAAACGTATTAGAAATTGGCTCTTGAATAATATTGTCAGGGAGGCATTGATATTAAACATTTTTGGTCTATGATTTCCATGTGTTGGGAAAACAAGAAGGCGATATTAGTACCAATTTTGACAACGCGCCAAAAGGTTACCTTAGCAGCTTTAAATTAAGTAGACAGCTTCTGAAATTGTAATACATAATTGTAACGATGTCAAGATTTGTACCTAAACTCGAAGCAATTAGTGGGATTTGTATCTTTTAGTTTAATGAAAGCTTTCTGTGATTGATTAACACTAGGGCCGTCCCCTTCGGTTAGTTAGTCTCCCGTAGTTAAGACCAATTATTTATTTATTTATTTAATACTAGGAGAACCAACAGCTATAATATATGATTAAGTAAATAATCTGGAGTTAGATATTATGCAACAGTTTATAGTTTGAAAAATAAAAAAAAAACATCAAAATTGTTTCTTGTTTGCATTCCTCAGTCACTATAACTACACAGTCTAGTTAGACAAAAAATTAAGAAATTTATTCTTTAGAAAGGTTTTCTTCGGGCTCTAAACTTACTTGATGCCTAGTTTTACTTAGATTCAATGCAGTGTCACAAGAACGAGATGCAGCGTTGACGCAGTCGCCCATTCGCCGGAGCTGATGTTAAATGATATAGTCCCTATGACGTTCTTCATTAATGATTCGAATAATATACTCATCATCATCATCTCAGCCGAAAGACTCCACTGCTAGACATAGGGCTCCTCCAAGCGTCGCCACATCGAACGTTCCAATGCGGCTCTATACTTTCTATACTAATATTATAAAAAGAAAAGATTTGTATTTTTGTATGTAACGAATAAACTTAAAAACTACTGGACCGATTTCAAAAATTCTGTCACCATTGGGAAGCTACACTATCCCTGGGTGACATAGGTACGGGAACCGGAACTACGTGGGTGAAACCGTGTGGCTTCCGCTAGTAATCTATATCTATATAAAAAAGAAAGTATGTATATATGTCTCTGTCTCTACTTCAACATAAGGTTCAGTTGAAAACCAGCGTCAGGCAACTCCCAGTAGTCTGGAATTTTGCTAAACTGGACCTTTTTGGCGCAGCCGCGGGGCACACTATGTATGTGACTGTTTTTTTTTAATTACGTTTCCTTTTATTTGTACCTACATTGTGTGTATCTGTGTGTGCCAAATAAACTGGTTTTCTTTCTTCTTCTTCTTTCTTTCTCTTATAGACACCGAAACGGCTGGACCGATTTCAAAAATTCTTACTCTGTTTGGAAGCTACACTATCCCTGGGTGACATATGCTACTTTATATCCCTGTAGTGTGTGTATCACGCGGGTGAAACCGCAAGGCGTCCGCTAGTTTTTAAATAATCTAAACAATAAAATAAAGATATAAAACATTGTAAGTAGCCCACAGGGCCTAGTGGTAACGACCGCGACTTGCAAGTTGTAGGTCATGAGTTTGATTATTATTAGCTTACTTGCGTTACTACAGACTACACTCCGTAGAATTCATTTTCGTTACTACTACACCACTTTACTATCATTTGCGTTAATACTACACTGTGAAGCTATCACGGTAAAAACCAACAATACCTACGTATTTTAATACCAAAGATGCATCATTGCATAGCTGCAAAATTATAAATAAATAATATAGAATGATTACCATAAATACCTGCTAAATTTAATTTAATTTGTTTCCTGACAGATCTATGCTTGCTAGACCATCGCTCAATTAATGTTAATGTGTTTCGTTGGTAGAATGTCAATTGTCTAGAGTGAAGCTCTACCAACGAAAGCGCCACGATAGCTTCGGTAATATGTCAAAAATGTATTGAAATGATGGAAGCTATCGAAATTTCAAGTTTTCAATCCCATATATTTTGGCAATTCGACCATGTTTAGGCGCGATTGGATCAATTCCCGATTGGCCCAATGTTCAAAAACAAATCCAACACGCTTTTGGTCGATTTCGCGGTTGGTCCAATTCACAGTTGGCCCAATTCGCAATAAGTCCAATTCACAGTTGGCCCAATTCGTAATTAGTCCAATTCGCAGATGGTGCAATTCGCAATTGGGCCAATTCGCAGTTGGTCCAATTCGCGGTTGGTCCAAAATGGAATACAATACTAGCTTCTGCCAGCGGCTTCGCCCGTATGAAAGTCGAAAATTATCCCAAGGGAACATATTCCCAGGATAAAAATTATCCTAGCTGCTATTCCTGACTATTGAAACGGTTAATGCTCCTACCTTCTTCCAACGTCCGTAGGGTAGGTCCGAGTAGGGCGTAGGCTGGTCGCTAAATAATAAAACCGGTCAACTGCGAGTCGTAGTCGCGCACGAAGGGTTCCGTACTGTAGCGGCGGAGGGGAGTGATGTAGCGGCACCGACGCCGCCACTTGCGAACTAATGACATTACGTAACACAAATCCTGCATCGCGCAAGCAAAGTTTTCGGCGCGATTAGGACACATACAACAGTCCGACAACAACAGTTAGGCAGTTGCCCGGACCAGACACAACACCCGTCTGGTCGGAGGATCATCCCTTTTCTATGGAGGTTTGTGGGACTTTACATCCTGTTCCGCATACTCCCAAACTGGTGACCCTCGAACATGAACATCAGCGCAGCCTTCGTGCAGAGCTACTTCATCGTGACGTCATCACCACTTCCTTAAGCTTTCAAGCAGCGCGTCACACGGCCAGCCAGTACCCACGACAGCTACGGAGGTTTCCTGACCACCAGTATACAGCGGACGCGCATTTCTGGTCATCACTCCCAGCTTCTTTCATCACCGCTCCGACCCACTGGAGCCAGCAGCACTGTCCCGACTTACTAGGACATCATCACCGCTCCGAACTACTGGAACCAGCAACACTATCCCGACTCACTGGGATATCATCACCCCGACTCACTGGGGAACAACTGCATATATTTCCGACTCACCGCGATCTCTGCGACTTCCGGTTCCGACTCACGGGAACCAACCTTCCACTGGCCAGGCACGCATCACAAGATGTTCGGACAACTCACCCTGCTACCGACCTCCGGTCTCCGGAGGGGAGTGATGAAGCGGCACCGACGCCGCCACTTACGAACTAATGACATGACGTCACACAAATCCTGCATCTCGCAAGCAAAGTTTTCGACACGATTAGAACACATACAACAGTCCGACAACAACCGTTGGACAGTTGCACGGACCAGACACAACACCTGTCTGGTCGGAGGATCCTCCCTTTTCTATAGAGGTTTGTGGGACTTTACACCCTGCTTCGCATGCCCCCAAAGTACCATTACCGCAAATTACGGCAGTAAATCACGTTTGTTGTATGGGAGCCCCACTTAAATATTTATTTTATTCTGTTTTCAGTATTTTTTGTTAAAGCGGCAACAGAAATACGTCATCTGTGAAAATTGCAATTGTCTACCTATCACTTTTCAAGAGATACAGCCTGGTGACAGACGGACAGACAACCGGACCGCGGAGTCTTAGTAATAGGGTCCCGTTTTTACCCTTTGGGTACGGAACCCTAAAAAGGCGTGAGTTTATGTATGTACCTGTGTCCCGTCCATCCTGCCCTTGTCCCATGTTATTAGGGATCCATTCTCCCCTATGAACTGTTACGTTACAGTTAATTATCATTTTATTTTGTACCATCGGCAACTAAAATTGCGCAATTCCTTGCAATTTTTATACAATCTTGACCTTGACGTAAATTGCCATGTTGTCTAGACGCAAAGAGAGGAGACCTGTGTCCCAGCAGTGGGAACATTAATAGGCTGATGATGTGATGATGTGATGTGATGTCTAGACGCAATAGTAGTAGCGCCTTCATGGGCAAATGAAATTGGGTAGCTTAGATATTTAACCACAATTGCCAATAATTGCAGAATTAGTAAGAGCATCTAAATCAGAATTATTGTAAGTGTAAGTGCGCGCATCTTAAATACAATTGAAAAGAATTTGGCGAGTAAGTTGTCCGTGTATACGTATCTTATAGTTATTGACACTCACACAAAGTAGAAGTAACCTCGTTGCAAAAAAAACACAGCTTTTTATTATGATACCACATTTATTTTCACACCTACGTATTAACTTATAACATATCTACAGTACGTAGTCGTTTACGTAAGTTTCTAGACACTATTTTTAGATGTAGCAGGTATTATTTCAATACATCTCATAACGTTATAGTAATCTTGGGTTTTTTACATTTGATGAATCAACCATCGTTTTTTTATCTACCAAGAAAGGTTTACTCACAAAAAACAAATACGTCGAAAAGAACTTCCTCATTTTGGTTTTCTGTATTTTGTTCATCAATCCGAGTCAAACATTGACTTAAATAATTCCCATAATACAACTTTAACGAATGCATGAATCACGGAATGTTTGTAGCCAATTTTTGAGCGAAATATTGCTGCCATAATTCTCTATTACTCCTCACTAAAGGAAGAAATATGTCGATTGCTATCTGTTGCAATTTTGACATTACAGCTCTTAATATGAATGTAACACTCATAACATCCCATATAAAAGAAGACAACACTATGACATCACTTAAGAGAAACAACAATGTAGCTATGTAGAAGCGACGCCAGTTGTTTGTCGATGTAGTCGTTTTAGGTTTGAAACAATTACACAATGCAAATAGTACTGCACCATAAAGACAACAGTTAATCATTAAAGGCGAAACTATAATAAAAACTTCTACAGAATTTGCGACAAAATCCATAGTAGAACCGAGTGGATACACGTGTAAATGTCTCTCATTAAAGTATAAGAATATATAATACGCCAGAAAGATCACAAAAGGTATGCCCCAAGCGAACAGACAACACTTTAAATACTTCCTTTTCACATGTCCTCGAAAAACTTTCACGATATCTACGTAGAATATGTAACATATCACCAACATCCAATAGTTCTGCACTGCACTGAAGTATGTACAAATGTAACGGCATATATCCATAATATCTTTGTCATCTATCACAATAATTTGCATAACACCGGGTATGATAAGTGATACTGTTATTAGTCGTAGTAAACTAGACACAACGGCGTTAATGTAGACAAAGTTTCTGAAGTGTCGGAACTTCTTGATGAGGCACCAGGATATCACTCCGTAGATGAAAGCGGCGAGAGTCAGAACAAGCACTATATACTCCACTAGGATAGACACGAGAGTTGGTCGGAAGGCCGTCGTGTTGGGCACGGGAATTTTGCTGTAATGCACATCACTCTCAGACATTGTGAGATTTACGCCAAACGCTGCAAATCGAAACACGACCGCACCGTCTTTGCGATACAGTCACAAATGGAGGCTTGTGACTAATAAAACTTTATATATACGAGCCACAGGAAAACCACTTTATAACTTGGTTAGAAGGGGGAATAACCAACCAGTGTGGGTTCCGCAAACATTTGCAAATCTTCACACGTCGAGTACTTGCGACCGCTGAATCCTGACAGGTTTTACTTCGTCATCCACAAGTAGGTACTTATGTTTAATACATGTTAATTACGCGTTTACTCGGACAGCCTGGTTCTATCTGCCTCAGAGAATAAATAAAGAGGCCAGCGTAAATCCAAACTGATTGAAACGCGTTGAAATGGTTAGAATTGGTGCATTAGATAATATCGCTGAGCAACTAATGCAATATCGCGGGACTCGAGAGAATATATTTATCATAAAAAAGTGAATAATAGTTTAAATTATTTGTTGTTTTTTATTGATTATTATGAAAAAAAGCCCTTGTGCAAATTGAATATTTTTGTTTTCTTTCTTGTTTTTATTTACATTCAAAATAACGTTACGGTTGAAAACAGTGGATATGGCGGTATTCGACTATCTCTTGTTATTGGGTGTCTGATTTATTAACCACAAATCCCACGCGTCATTCGCATTATTATCTCTTGGAAATACTATTCCCAGAAATTATACGGCTTAAATATTTGAAATAATTTTTTGCTAAACACCAACCACACACTAATTTAAAAGATTATTTAAAAAAATGGAAAATCATGAACGTTCATGGACTTCGAGTCCATTTATCTCTAAATTACAGAGCGTACAAATTACAGAACAAACGCAAAATATTGTTGTCTTAGAACAATATTCATAAAATTTTCAATAATGCTGGTAAAGGTCGGTTTGGAAGGTTAAAAAATATTTTAGTTATAAGATTGAACACTTTTGGCCGAGTTTCTCACCTCTAAATTATCGCACGATTAAACTGAGAGACTCGGCCTTAAGGTCTCAGAATATTTTCTAGCGTCGAAAGCTACCATTTTGAAGAGCATTGAAGACCATTGATTTAACAACCTTAAAGAAAATGCTTATTAGTGAAGAAATCTAGGAAAAAAAACCGTAAAAGATGTCTCGAAACACATGGATTTCCAAGACAAGGCTTCCTTAGGCGGCTGGTTTTGCAGATTGGTCACACTAAAACGTCCTGGCGAGAATACTTCAAATTACAAGTTACCAAGTGTAATAGACAAGATATTATGGTTCAAGAAACAAGGAAAACATAAGAAAACAAAACAAAGGAAAAATATGATTTGTTCCGGTCGGATCCCCTCGATCTGATCCCCTGGGGGATCAGTTTTTATGATGTAAAGTTGCGCAAACAATTGCGGAATTATGATTAATAGTTAACAAAGTATAGAAATGTAGATGCAATATGTACTAAAAACTAGCCTTTGCCGCGACTACACGCCCGTGGCCGTTAGTGAACAGCGAGCTTGCGTGGACGAGTCGTCGATCTTAAAGTTCATCAGTAGGTAGTATTGCATCAACAGCCCACACTTACGGCGCAGTTCCAGCGTATGCTTCTACTATTGAAATAATTTTAGTATTCGGATCAGTTCCTACTTCACAAGCAATTTCACATCTTTATAATCCTGCAAGTGTACTGCTGGCAGGCTTTCTCATCGAAGATACAATCTTACTATCAAACTTTTGGAACAGTCCTTGGTCGATTTACAATACTTAGTATCACTTTCTGTTCGACACTTTCGCAGTTCTTTCTGTACTTGAGAAACCTATACAGAGTCAAGCCGAGATATTTTAGATCTGAACTGTGGGTGATTGGCAGCTCCTGCCATGAGACGTTAAGGGTTCAGCCCGCTTGTCTTGTTGTGTGTTTTGAGGGATAACCCGGTCCACAGGTGGGGGTTCTCGGATGACTCCAATCTTCAGTGTTTGTGCGGTATATCTGCAGACCATGACCTTTCGTCATACGCGGTTTGCACGTTCACTGGTGCTTAATATGAGAACCTTTAGACTGCATCGGCGAATGGTGTTGCCGTGGCAGAATTCTGGACAAAATATAATATTGAGTCTAAATTCGCTATAGATACGCTAAGAAGAAGATGAATACTTAGTAGCAAATCCTAAATTATTTGTAAATTATACTTATGTTCAAAACTTATAGATACATAACATAAATAATAAAAATTACTGATTGCTTGTGATTTTTTAAATAAAATAACTTCTATTAAACTAGAGTTTTATTTCTGGATTTTTCATATTTTGAGAATTTTTTGGTGCTCGGATTTACATGCAACATGAAATTCTCGGCATATGCATTTAGATTTTCATGTCGCATGTAATTCGGTCTCAAAAATATTAAAATCGTCCAACATTGCGTGCGCCGTGCCTTGCTAAAGGAAACATGTCGTAAGCACTCAATATTCTTACCCGGTAGCGAGCGTCTAAGATTTATAAGTGTACGGTTCACGTACAGGCAAATTGCTTACGCCGCGACCTACTTTTAACTACTCGTTTTTATTTACTTTATTATTATATTTAGTTAGTTGACCAATAGCTGCCGTAGCGCTATAATCGCGGATTAGCATCCAACTTAACTTTCGTGTAACTTTTACGAATAAAGTTTACTGTGGTGATATCTGTGGTTTTCGTCAACTCACATCAAACAACTCAAATGTAAGTAACCGGCTACCTCTCAGCCGTACATAAAACTGGTCCTTCGAGCCGGATATAACAGGTGCGTATTCTCTCTGTTAACGTTAGCGAATCTGTCTAGCTGGAGTCCTAGAAGAGCGGATTGCGATAGTGAAGCGCTAACGCACTTGATATCCAAAACTTGCGGAAACTTCGCAACTTTGGTGAACTAGTACCTGCGGTGATACAACTCTACTCCACCAACGGTCAAACCAATTACTAATAACCATGGTTCAGAGCGTAACGGAACTGATAAGCCATCAAGAAACAACCTTCAGAGACTTGAAGCTTATTTGCACCAACTACAAGAAGGACAGTCCCACCAGGAAGAACTTGGCGTACCTGGAGGAGCGTCTTTCTCGGCTGAACAATAACTGGCAGAAGTTTGTTCACAACCATCAACTACTGGAAGAGTCTGGAGCAACAGACCTTCAATACTTCAACGACGACATTTTCAACTGTACGAAGAAGATGTATGTAGAAGTGCTGCAAGACATGTTGAAACGTAAATCGGAATTGCCGTCTGCATCTGCTGGTAAGACGGAACAACCACCTGCTACGCCTAAGCAAGGTAAGGGACAATCGAAATTTACTTTCGACGATATCCAATTCCACGTACCTCCTCGGGAAGCAAGCGAGTCGGCGGCAAAGCAACAAGTTCTTTTGCGTCAACAATACTGCAACTTTAGAGCGTTCGAACGCACTGTGGAGAAGGTAAACATAGCATTGGCAGTACCGATGGAAAAATGGGAATTAGAAGACAACTTAAGCACCCTGAAAACTAAATGGGAGCAAATCGAAAAGGCAAATTGGGAACTAGACTACCTACTACAAGATGAGGACTCAATTTATCAACAGAAATACAATACAGCAGAAAACTTATTTGATGACCTGAAAAGGAAACTACAACACAACATCTGGAACAATGCACATTATGAGAAATCTACGCCAAAAATTCAAATACCCGATTTCCATGGCAACTATAACCAGTGGTTGACTTTTAGAGACCTCTACCTCGAAAGTGTACACAACAATCCGACACTTTCGAAGGCTCAAAAAATGCAACACTTGAAAACAAAACTGAAGGGTGAGGCAGAGAAACTGGTTCAGCATCTTGGCATCAGTGCTGAAAACTATGCATCTTGCTGGGACATGCTGACCCACCGCTACGACAACAAACAGCTGTTATTTACATCATACATGAATACACTCCTGAATCAACCTAGTATTCAGCAACCAACCGCAGCAAGCATACGGAAGCTTCATGACGTCATGATGGAGTGCTTGAACGGGCTCAAAAACATCGGGCTAGACATCACCAATTGGGATCCGATCGTGGTCCACCTATTGATTCAAAAACTAGATATCGTTACGTATAACGAATATATAAAGGAGATCAAACATCCCAGGGAATTTCCCGACCTGGAAGAGTTCGCCGAGTTTTTAGAATCAAAGTTCATGTCACTGGAAGCTCTGCAGGGAAGTAGCCAAAAATTCTCGACATCAAACAAACCATGGAAATCGGAAAAGCAGCCTCACAAGGGATCAGAAAACCGAAATTACAACTATAAGAATAAAACGCAGGGGTCATCGTACTTTAACAAGTCACAAAACTCACCAAAAACCTTCTTCACGACAGCAAAACCATGCCCAATATGCTAAACTAATCACGTATTGATGAATTGCGAACAATTCTTGGCTATGGACACAAACAATCGAAATGACGCAATTCGCAACTTGCATATTTGTACAAACTGCCTATTCAACCACGGAGAAAAACAATGCAAATCACGAAAGACGTGTAAATTGTGTCATAAGGCACACCATACACTTATGCATGAAGACGTAACAGAACTATCTAGCAACAAACAAGCAACAAGGGAGGAATACCCATCGTCGACCCTTTCGACTTCCTATGGGGTCAACAACATAACGAACGAACAAAGGGAAGTGTTGTTGACCACTGTACTCCTGAAAGTCAAAACAATTGACGGAAACTTCATCAACTTGACTAGACCAAGGCTCTCAAGTGAGCCTAATAACGGAAAACGCGGCACAACGCCTCCGATAACAGCGACGTAAAGTGAGCGCTGTTGTATCGGGCGTCGGAACCCTTAGCGGCAACTGCAAAGGGGCAATGACCTTAGAATGCCAGAAACTAAACTTTGAAGCATTAATTATGAAAAAACTCATAAGCAACTGGGACTATTTGGAAAACTTAAAACTAGCGGATCCACTGTTCAATCTGTCGGGCCCGATCGATCTACTCTTGGGCGCGGACATCTACTCGGAACATATCCTAAACGGCGTCATCAGGAGTGAGAGATACCCAGTAGCTCAACAAACGAAAGTAGGCTGGATTCTATGCGGGAATGTAAAGACATTCAACTGCTTGGTAACACTAAACTATTTCGAAAACATGGCAAGATTTTGGGAATCCGAGGAAATTCCAGACAAGTCATCATCAACTAGTGAGGAACAACACTGTGAAGATTATTACAACGCAACTACCACAAGATTGGCGAACGGACAATATGTGGTACAAATGCCTATGAAGCCTAACTACGAAACAAACTTAAACAAACACTGGTCACACAGCTAATTGAGTTGCTGAAAAAAGGAGGATTTAACTTGAGAAAATGGAAAACGAACGAGCCGATTATCTTAGAAGACTTGCGAGATGATCAAAAGAGCCGCAATACGAACATCGACTTTAGCCCAGAACAAACAACAAACTCAAAAATGTTGGGCATGAGGTGGAATCAAGACAACGATAGCTTCACATACCAATGGGATCTACCAATCAAGAAAAAACTAACAAAACGTGTGCTACTGAGCGAACTAAGCAAGCTATACGACCCACTTGGATTACTATCGCCACTTACAATAAAAACCAAACTTCTCTTCCAAAAAATCTGGATAAGCAAAACCAACTGGGATGAACGCTTACCCGACGATCTCGCTACAGAATGGGAAACAATTAGAAAAGATATCCCTTTTCTAAACAATCTAGAGATACACGCGTTTTGCGACGCAAGCGAAAAAGCTTACCTACGCGTGCGTCATTTATAGCCGAGTGAAAACTGAAGCCGGCGAATACAAGAATACACTAATTACTGCAAAAACAAAGGTTGCACCAATCAGCAACAGGATAACTGTACCTAGAATGGAACTTTGCGGGGCCGTTTTACTAGCCAAACTGCTAGAAAAGGTTCGGAACACTCTCAGCACTAAAAAACTACATTTAAGGTGCTGGAGCGACTCCAAGGTCGTTTTAGCCTGGCTGCAGGGCGATATAAACCGATGGGAGAAATATGTAGCTAACAGAGTAAAACAAATAAACATCATTATCTCAGCAAACTGCTGGAACTATGTGAAGTCAGAAGAAAATCCTGCTGACTGTGCAACTCGAGGGCTTACACCATTTTAACTCCTAGATTTTAAACTTTGGTGGAATGGACCAGATTGGTTAAAAACAAACATGCCAAAAATACATCAGGACAATCACCTGACCTACACAACAAACACTGAGTTGCAGGAAATAAACTGCTGCGCAGTCACATACAAGAATTGTGAAATAATTGATACATTACTGAATAAAAACAGTAATTATAAACGCGTAATACGAGTGCTTGGATGGATTGTACGAATATGCAATATTTGTAAGCAAAAACGCACACTAAACTCAACCAATAAGTTAGCCGACTGCGGTAACAAAAAGGAGGTTATGTGTTTGTCACCACAAGACATTATGGGAGCAACAGAATTGCTCATCAAAAACGTTCAAAATGAAAACTATGGCGACGAAATTGAATGTTTAAAGAAAAATCGACCAATATCAACAAAAAGCAGCTTGCTGAAGTTAAAGGCCAAATTATCGGATATAATTCTATTTGCTACTACAATATAATTCTATTGCATTATGATGATACTTCGCAAATTTTTAAAATAGATAGGAAAGATACGGATGTCTTACATGTCAACGAAAGTCTTATTATTCGCACAAAATGGTTCGCAGCTAACAATCTTTTACTGAATGCGACAAAAACTAAATGTCTTAAGTTCTCTTTACCAAATGTACCACAACGAGACCTAAATTTGAATCTTGACGGCAAAAGTCTTGAAGTTATAGCTGAAACTGTATTCTTAGGGATTACTATCGATTCAAAACTGCAGTGGGGCGCGCACATTAGAACTCTTTCGGGTAGGTTAAGTTCAGCTGCATATGCAGTAAGGAAAATAAGGCAGTTAACCGATGTAGCCACAGCTAGATTAGTATATTATGCTTATTTCCACAGTATTATGTCTTATGGCATTCTGCTGTGGGGATCAGCAGCAGATGTTGACTCAATTTTCATCTTACAAAAGAGGGCAATCCGCGCGATCTATAAAATGGGTCCTCGCGAGTCCCTTAGAGAAAAATTTAAAGAAATCGATATACTGACTCTACCTTCACTCTATATTTTGGAATGTATTTTGTATGTCCGCAAAAATCGAGGGCTTTTCAAAACTAGAAGCGACTTACATAATTTAAATACACGCAGTAAGCACGAAATTGTAATACCCAAATTCAGATTAACAAAAACTAGCAAGTCTTTTTATATAAACAGTATACGCTTTTATAACAAGTTGCCAAAGTCAGTTAGTTATAGAACTGACCGATGGAAAGTTCAAAAACTACATCAAACGTGTCCTTGTAAAAAAAGCATATTATAAAATCAAGGACTACGTTGAAGATAAAAAATTTGGCTTTGGCCCATTTACGTCAAACATTATGGGTCATTGGAGGTAGCAGAACAGTCAAGAAGGAGCTACGACAATGCGTCCGATGTCATCGTTTCAAACCAAACCGAAACGTACAACTGATGGCAGACTTACCAAAGGAGCGTGTAACTCCATCAAGACCGTTCACAAACACAGGCGTAGACTATACTGGGCATGTTTATGTGAAAATCAACAAAGGAAGAGGCGTTAAAACTTGCAAGGCTTACATAGCAATCTTCATATGCATGGTGACCAAAGCTGTGTATTTGGAATTGGTGTCGGACCTGACTACGCAAACGTTCCTCGCTGCATTCAAAAGGATGTGTGCCCGCAGGGGTACACCCAGACACGTATTCTCCGACAACGGAACGAATTTTGTGGGCGCAGCAAAACTACTTCAACAGGAATTTGAGAAACACAATACGTTTAAGAATTCTGAATTCTTCGATGAGATGAGCCACTTACAAATTGAGTGGCATTTCAATGCACCTCTTTGGCCAACAGCTGGAGGCCTGTGGGAGGCTGCTGTCAAAGCCATGAAATATCACCTACATAGAGTACTGGGGGAACAGAAGCTTACTTTCGAACAATTCACTACTTTACTAAATCAAATTGAAGCCTGTCTTAACTCTCGTCCGCTGTGCCCATTAACAGAGAATGTCGAAGACCTGGAATATCTAACTCCCGGCCACTTCCTCATTGGAGGCCTCCTACTGTCACTACCACAAGAAGAACAAGATTTTGCTGAGCACGATGTAAGAAACAGATGGAGGCTTGTTGAACAAATGAATGTACACATCTGGAAGCGCTGGTCGAACGAATATCTACATCAACTGCAAACCCGAAGCAAATGGCAGCAACCAAAAGAAAACCTGAAACTAGGAAGCCTAGTATTAGTCAAAGATGAGCACTTACCTCCTGGCCGCTGGGCTATAGGAAGAGTCCAGGAACTACATCCAGGCGCCGATGGTCGAGTACGGGTTGTTACTTTAAAAACAAGGAAAGGGTCACTTAAGCGACCAATAACGAAGCTAGCACCATTACCACTTAAACCCGAAGAACCTAGGGTAAACGAAGAGGAAGAGCAAAGGAGACCTACTCCGGAAACTACAAAACGGGGAGGCACAGCAAAAAATAAAAACAATTGGCTGTCACTAGTTCTCCTAGTCATACTAGCAATGACGGGGCTCGCACAATCAGCGCCAACGAATAACTTGAACTTGAAGGTTACACCTATATCAAGCAATCATCCGATTTACTTCGATGAAGCCGGGCAAATGAAACTAATACATGACGAATGGACCCTATTGGTTTACTACAACTTAACGTCATACTGGCAAGCAACTGGTCAGATCAATGATTATGTGAACCAAATAGATAAACTATGCCAAAGAATATCACATGAGTACACGCCTTGCGAAACAATTGTCGGCCACCTACGTCATGAACTGAGTCACCTAGCCGACTACAACTCTATGCTGCTCACTCAACACTCAAGACCAAAACGAGGTTACTTTGATGGAGTTGGGAAATTAGCAAGAACTCTTTTCGGATTGCTCGACGCAGACTTTGCCGAAAAGTACGAAAGAGACATACAGAATCTACAATCAAATGATGACTACCTACTACAACTTATGAAAAAACCAAACATTAATTGTAGAGGCTGAAAACAACGTTATAAAAAGGAACACAGCCTTTATGGATGAACAATTCAAAACATTGCGCATCTACATGAACCAAACTTGCAGCGAAATCACAAAAATAGTGAACAAGGCGCAAATGCTATTCACAATGAATGACATAAATTCCGCTGCCGTGACGTCAACTCTGATTATAAGTGATCTAAACCGAATATTGGAAATGCTGATAAATACTCTCGCCAACATTTACAGAGGGCATTTAGATACCCATCTATTTCCTGCTAATCAACTGATCGAACAGCTAAACATAATATCTGGAAGGTTGCCACAGGGGTTATCGTTACCTGTAAAGGACGCTCAAAGGGATTTGAAAAATATCTATGACCTCATCCATGTGAAGGCTCGAATAACAAACAACTACATGCTATTTGAAATACACATCCCCTTGTTGAGCGATGAAGACTACAAGATATATCGAGTCATACCAATACCGTTCCTTAGACAAGGACATTTAAAACTCGTACAACCAAGTTCAAGCTTCATCGCAATCAACTTTGTAAAAAACTCTTACATAACAATGGAAGACCAAGACATGCGCCAATGTAGTTCATACGGAGAAGACGAATTCACTTGTGTCTCACGTAATCCTGTCTACAATATGCACGATAAAGACCACGACATGTGAGGCCCAAGTCTTCAACCAACAAGAGTCTTTATCATGCGTCCTCAATGACGTAACATGCAAAGAAACCTGGACAAAGCTTCACAAATTAAACATGCGCGTCATATATAACGATCAAGTTACGCCAGCGGTCATTGACGGGACTGGAGTGATTTCCTTGAAATCAAAGTGCTTACTACAGAAAAAGGACGCCACAATATTTACACACAATCAGCTGGGAAGTACTTTTAACATGAAACCAGAGATAGAAATACCAACTATTAATTCGACTATTAACCACATATTTGACCTCGGCTGGCAGAATGCAAAATTAAATATAACTGAACAAGAAACGCCAACTGCAGTAGAAATAAGAAAAGTAGCCCAGCAGTTGGAATTCCAGAAAAGCAGAGAAATATTACCGAAGGCGTCTGACATGTCAAGTCACGACATTTACCTCTACTCGGTTACTTCTTTGTTGTTGGGAGGAATCGCTGCGCTTGCCCTCTATATTATTATTAAACGATGTTTGAAAGCAAAGAAAGACGTCAAAACACTCTCTGCCGAAAGAGGAGTGACACCTAGAGGAAGGGATAACTTTGGAGGGGACATCGAGCTACAAGAAATGCATTCGACAGCAGCGGAGCCCGTTTACAGCGAAGCAATACAGCCGATGAAAGCATTTCACTTTGACTAAATTGAGTGTTATAACTTATACCTATATTTTTACATCTTTCACCATGACACATTAACTATTGTTTACTATTTAACTTTAAATAACTACTTTCCACTTTAATTATATTATTATTTGCTTTGTAATGGATGCTCATCCCACTTTTCCCTCGGGAGCATGTACGGTTCACGTACAGGCAAATTGCTTACGCCGCGACCTACTTTTAACTACTCGTTTTTATTTACTTTATTATTATATTTAGTTAGTTGACCAATAGCTGCCGTAGCGCTATAATCGCGGATTAGCATCCAACTTAACTTTCGTGTAACTTTTACGAATAAAGTTTACTGTGGTGATATCTGTGGTTTTCGTCAACTCACATCAAACAACTCAACTGTAAGTAACCGGCTACCTCTGAGCCGTACAATAAGTAAGCCATATATTCTCGTGTTTGCACACGTTAAGTACCTATAAACTTATTTGGCAATAATCCAAAGGAGCCAAATGGAGCCATTTTCGTTATGACAAGTCATTTAACACACAATTTTAATAATAATTTATTCGTTTAGGATAACAAGATTGGCAGCAAAACAAGGAAAGTAATAGCAGAAAAGAAAATAAAAAAGGGTATAATGGCACAAACACTGACTATAAATAAATCATACTCAAACTAAACCCTTAATGGTAGTATTAGTAGTACTTAAATAATGTTAGTAAAGACAAAATAACTACATAGTAAACGCAAAAGAAATTAAAATTACACAACAAAAACAAGGCAGATGTTAGTCGTGACCGTGACATGAAAGTATAAGACAAAACACTCAAAATTTTTTGGAAAATTATTTGATGCTCAGAAGAACCAATATGAAACAAGGCACAATTCCAGTACGAATGATCGATGGGGCTGAAGGGTTCTGGAGTGGCGACCGTATAGTATACCTGTTGGGAATTCTTCCCAACACTTCGGGCGCCCGGAGCGCGCCGTCTATTTGCACACACATCGTCGTGACCCACACGGCACTAGTGTGTGAGTGCGCAGCGCGGCAGCGACGCAGCGCGGCGCGGCGGACACTCAACCGCACCGATCTGCACGATCCGGCTCGAAGGACCAATGTTAGCTCGTGGATGAAATGAGTGGACTGTATTTTTAGGCGAAATGGTTTAATACCGTTATAATTATAAATTTCAACTGTCCCGGACAAACAATGAGAGAATAGGAAGAGGTGTCGACTGGTGCGGTGGAGTCCGTGGTAGCAAGTGTAGCAAGTGTCCGCTGAGCCGCGCCGCGTCGCCGTCGCGCTGCGCACTCACACACCAATGCCGTGTGGGTCACGCAGATGTATGTGCAGCGAAGACGGCGTGCTGCGGCCGCCTCAAGTTTTGGGTAGAATGCCCAACAATACCAGAAAATGCAGCGATAGTACAATAAGCCTTCCACCGAGTGGACCGATAACAAAGTAAAAGTCGCGGGCATTCCCTAGATGCAAGAATCCCTGTACTAAGTCCAGCAGTGGATGTCTTTCGGTATAAATGATGATTATGATAATAAATTACTAATAATATCGTAAGGAAGACATGGAAAGCAGTTACCGCTAGTTACCTACAATTAAGAAAACAGTATGTCGTGGTAGCCCCAGTGGCTAATAATGCTTGAGGTCGTGGATTCAAATCCGGGCAAGTACCAATGTGACTTTTTCAAATTCATATGTACTTTTTAAGTTTATCTTGGCCGTCACAGGTAAAGGTGAAGGAAAACTTGACTTATATAGTTAATGTAAGTCTGAAAAAGCCAAGTCAAAAGCCTACGGAGTTCCCACAGAACGCTTAATTAACTCCAGAGGTGGCCACATCCTGACCCAAAAAGAAGTTATTAAGAAAGAAGGAAAAATATTGTAGATAAATACAAAGATAAAATTTTATACGTGAGTTTAAATAATAATATTAATTATGTTAATTTATAATCATGACAATCTAAGAAGTCCGATGACGTTTCTCATTTTACATGCCGCGATAACTTTGTACATACGAAATTGAAAGATCAAATTCATAATCCTAATGAATTACTATGTTACCCATACACTATAACAGCGAGTATTATTCGTAAGCATCAAGTTTAAGTATTATTAAGTATTTTTATAACTGTCAAATCCGACTTCTTATATTGTCACGACTATAGCTAACTATTAACAATTGTGTATCAAGTATTTAAAAAAAACCGGCCAAATGCAAGTTGGACTCGCACACCGAGGCGCGAGAGTTCCTTACAAACAGCTGCATCCACCAAAATAATTAGGTAACATTACTAAAGTTCATAAATAATGCAAGACGTGGAGTTTTTATAAATGTTGGCAGTGTTTGAGCACGTCTTATTTCAATAGGTAGGTTGTTTTATTTACTTTTAAGTAGTAAACTTGCCTTAACTTGCTACGAAACGATAAAAAAGAATTCTTTGACATTTAACTTTTCCTGTAGATTGCTATGAAATTACACACATACAATAAACATGGCAGCATTGCCGAGTTTATTGACTATCTTTACCTTGTTAATACCTGTTTCATAGTCTCCGGGCAACCCATATCCATTCTACCGATATTATTAATAGTACCTGACCGAGCTCTGCTCGGGTGTAAATAGAGAAAACTAAGTTTTCTAAAAATTAAACATAGCTAGATCGATTTATCGCCCCTGAAACCTAATACATATATACAAAAATTGCTCGTTCAAGGGTGTTATATTATATAAGATAATATTATAAAGAGGCCTGCCCGCCTTAATGAGCATAATTAAATTAGTATATAATTTCAAATTGATTTTATTGGTAAAAAAATATACAGGCCTTGAAGGCAAAAAAATCCAAATCTTATTTTTTCGAATTCAGAAATCGGGTACCTATCTATTGATATCTAAAATGTAATTAAAAATGCAATGTGACCTTGGTTGAGAGTAGTAGACCGAATATAATTGAGCAGTAAAAATAGTAGGAGTGTGCTATATGCTAGTCTATTAAATGGGACTTAAAACTTAACGTTCAGTATAATATTGCCTTCAAGGTGCTGATGGGGCTGTCTCGCTTCTGTAACGCATCAGGGATGTTTGCGGAAATGCACGTCTTCTCAGAGTAGTCCGATAGGAAACGGCGACCTCGTGTAGTTTTAAAAAATATGATCGAAATGTAAAAGTGTTTGTACTCGTACAAACCAACTTACAGAAGTAAAATTATTTATCATTTAATTGCTTTTATGCATTGATGGGTAAAAGATGTGTATCCTTGGTGCTCAGAGTGCGAGCCAGCTCCAACGGCTGGGTATTATTGCTGACAAGCTGAATGTGTCCGTTTGAATCGTTGCTCCAGTATTTCAGCTGGAATACTGAAGCAATGTTAATTTTCTGAATGTGAATATTAAATGTAGTTGTGTTAAATTTGTGTCTGTTGTTATTGTGTTACTAACAAAGGCATAATTTTATATTGTTACTAACACAATGATTGTGTATATTATTTTATATGGGCCTTGTCGCCTTAAATAAATGGTTTAATTATAACTGGTGAAATGAGGGTGCACCTCTGCGGAACCCTTATGGGAAACATAGCCGTGATATTTTGTGTTATGTTATGAAAGTCTGTATATTTGTTAATAAATTAAGCCTAGCTGAAGAGAGCAGTAGTGGTCCAGTAGTAACGGAAGCAACTTACAAGTTATAGATTGTGGGTTCAAACCCAAGCAGGCTCTTTACTTTATATACATCATTTCATCACCTTTCAAAACGGTGAAGGAAAACAGCGTGAGGAAACCGGCATGTATTATAACCAAACATTCAAAGACATGTGACTTCCATCAACCAGCACGGGGCCCGCGTGGTGGATTACGGCCTATTCCCCCTCACAGGTCTCACAGGTCTCACAGGTCTCACAGGTCTGCACGCACACCGGACAAAATGGGAAAAGGGAGTCCATTTATCCAATTCTATCTCAAGCCGAGCTGGAAGACTTGCCAAATTTTGACGTTTGGAACAGGGAATACATATCATTTATCTCAGTTCCCGTGGTATATTTGTATCTGCATAAACACACACACATATCCGATGCTGGTGCAACAGGTCATTCATCTTTGGGCATTTCCTCTCTCTGGTCACGTGAAGTATGTCAACAAACTCATTATGCAAAAATATGTATCTTGAAGGTTTTCAAGAATCAAGTATTTTGACCTCAATGGAGAAGTTTTTATGACAGAATTCTAGGTCAATGATAATGCAGTCAGATCATAGATCTTGTCTTGTATAGGTACTTTTAATACTTCATCATCATCTGCATATAGCCTATTCCCAATTATGGCTGGGATGCCTCCGACTTCACGTCCGTCACGTCGTCGCTCATAGGTCCAGTTGAAAACCAGAGTCGGGCACTAGCTGATCGACATTTTGCTGAACTGGTTCTATTTGTCGCAACCGTGGGACAGACCATTTTACTTTTATATTGTTTTATATTATTGTTGTTACGTCTAAATTTTCTTTTTCCTTTTTTATGTGTTGTGTGCTCAAGTGGCTTATTTCCCTCTTCAATTTTATCTTTTTTAAGGGTTCCGTACCCGAAAGGTCAAAACGGAATCCTATTGCTGTCACTCACGAGTCCGTATGCCCGGTTGTCCGTCAGTCTGTACGTCGTCGTCTGTCACAAAACTTTGTACCGAAGAATTTTTTAACTTCCTATTAACCTATGAACTTTAAATTTTGTGATGATACGTATACTTTACTAACGTCTTAGGCCCAGTTTTTTATCAGTAGTTAACTCTATCAATGGTTAAATATGCTCACCAATGGATCCAAATTTCACTCAAATGCGTATTTCATCAGTTATTAGCCTCACAAACGGTCAAATCAGTAGCAGAGTTAATTATTAGACCATTTGATAGTCTTAAAATTGATGATTTAACGGTATTTTTTTCCCAAATTTGAAACCATTGATTAGCATATAATTTAACCATTGATATAATGTTTATTATTTATTATTTAACTAGAGATTAAAAATACTGTGCCTTACTGTCTTATGTGATGGTAAGCGATGATGTGGTCGATGGTGAAGTTCGCTTACCTAGAAATAACCTATTAACTCTAGACTAAAAACTTGCAGGTTGTAGGTATCAGGAAATACAGACTCCGACAGGGAATTCCACTCCTTCATCCTTCCTCCTTCTTTCCATCTATACCTAATCTATTCTATCTAAAGTTCTGAACGACATTCTAATAATATGATAAAGAAAGTATGTGACTGTGGATGAATCGATGTTTGTTTCTTATTCACGCAAAAACTACTGAATAGATATTGATGAAATTTTACAGTATATGTATGTCAATCCATGCAGGCAGCGGCTAGCCCATACTATAAATGCTGAAGTAACTGTCTGTCGGTTAGCTTTTCACGCTCTAAACACTGAACCGATTTATCTAAAGAGTGGAATACCATGCCGGAGCCTTGTGTTTCCCGATAGCTACAACCTCGGATTATATAAGTCAAGAGTAAATAGGTTACTTCTAGGCAAGCGTGCTTCACCGTCGACCACATCATCACTTACCATCAGGTGAGATAGTGGACAAGCGCGAGCCTATCTGTAATAAAAAAAATATATAATTTGGTATCGAGATATTTTGAGATCCTGGGATTGACATAGGATAGTTTTTTTCTGGTATTGTGTTCCCTTGGGATGATAAAATAATTTTCACGCGAGCGAAGCCGCGGTCAGAAGCTAGTAATATTTATAAAGCGATTTTTTTTTTGTTTTTTAATGTTTATATTAAAAGACGTTAATTTAATGTTCCTACTACGATGATAATATAATTAAGTATTATTAGGCTAAGAATTAAGCCAGGAGGGGACGCCCTAGAAAGACATACATAGACCTTATAGGTGATGTTCTTCAGTAAGGCCAAGTGCGCAGTACTCAAAACCGGCGTGTGTGTATGACTAGATGTATGAATGTGTGTGAAGCAAAAGAAGTATGTAAGGATCGTAGCAGGTGGCGTTCTGTAGTTTCTGCCTACCCGCACGGGAAAAAGGCGTGAGTTTATGTGTGTATGTATGTAATTAAGCCAGATCGACACAGCTCAGTTTTTGATGTCTTTGTATATGTTTTAAATGAATCTCATAGCCGTACACTGTCTTTTAAGATACAGGTTATCCTAGTATAAGAGGCAGTAATTAAGTTTTAGAGTCTGGCAAACGAAAGTAGATACTGAAAAAGCGCGGCAAATTTAAAAAATCTCAGCATAGCAACCCCAAGACTAGTATGAAATACTTGGAATAACCTAATTTGATACTTTAGAATTATTAATTTGACTTCGTCTGAATAAAAATACTATAGGTAATTTAGGCAGGCAATAATTTAGATATTACGTATCTATCAATCCGAATAAATAAAATCAACATTACGTCTTCTATAATAATTTTGGTTTATTCACTACCATAATCAAAATCAGAATCTAAGACTTCCAAGTGCATAGATTCATTAGAGTCACTGGAATCACTGTTTCGTACACTAATCATGAAACTTTATAAATTATTTTCTGTAATTCTGTCCCTTTCATTATATTTTTTTACAACATTGTATGACATGGTCAGTCATTTTCTTCCACTCCTCTGCTAGCTATTTCACCCAAGTACTGGTTCAGGGTTTTTATCCTATTTCTCTGCTCTAATTCCGTAAGCTTTTCAATAATTTTCGTTAACTCATTAACCCCTGCTACATCCTCCAATCTTCTGAAAAAGATGAAAAATGTTAAACTTACAATGCAACTTTTATTATATAATGGTATGATAAATAGCCATAATGCATTATTATGAAGGTGTATAAAATGAATGTGAATAATAATAAATAGTTTTTGCATCAATAGTAATTACGAATTAAAACAAAGTATCAAATTATTAGCGTCATACTAACTTAAAAAATCTAACACCACGCGTAAACAACCTTGTTTTTGTTTAAATTCGGCGTCTTTCTCTTGTTGTTTTTCTTTATATTCAAACATGTTTTATTCATTTTTCATTGAATAAATGGTATTATCAATGCCACAACAAATCAAAACAAAACGCCATCTTGTTTTGGAAAACTGAGGTTGACATTAGTATAGCATTGCCATATAAAAAGTTTGCAAATAATTCGAGTGTCTACTTTCGTTTGCCAGACTCTATCTTTTAAAGTACAGATTTTGCAACATACAATATTATTAGTCATAGTAATGTTCTACCTATCAGTTGTAACATATCCGCATATTTTCTTGTACCTATCTGTGATTCGCCGTGATAAAACAAAAATATATATATCAAATATGATGATCGTGATTGGATCAGACATATTGACATTTTCATCAATCATTAAACCTTTATAAACCCAATCATCCTCTGTACCAACGTCATTTCGTCCTCTATGACGATGATGCAGCAGCTCAATGATTTATTCAAAGAGCAAAAACTACACATACTTATAATTTAATGCATCAAATGGAAATAGCCTGGATTTAGACGTCACTCTGAACAAAGAATCCGCTGACGAGGATATTTACTTAGAAATTAATGATTTTATTATGAGCCAGGATCCAAAGGTTAGTTGAGGTTTGCTTCCAGTCATCCTAGGTTCGCGCTTTTGGTTATGAGTCGGCCTTATTTGTAGGTATATATGTTAAGACAAGCAATGCCATGTTTCAGTTTTGTGTGGTCAGCGGGCAATGAATTAAGGGGGTTTTCAAAGTGTCACTTGGGGAAGTACGATGAGACTTTCGGGCCCTAGAATCTCTCTCTCTCTCCCTCTCTCTCTCTATTCATTCAGTGTTGGGTGTACTAGCAACCTCTGCTTAATCCTTCGATGAAAATAGGCGTAATGTTATTTTATGTTGTCAGTGTTTGACAAATATTTTGAAATCCCTGTTATTTTGTAATTATTGATGTAGTGTTGTGCTGTGTTGTGTCTGTTTCGAATAAACGTTTTCTATTATATTCTATTCTATTCTATTCACAGGTATTTTTTTTAACTGATTTAAAAAGTAGGAGGGGTTCTCAATTCGATGGGGAATGTTTTTTTTTGGTATGTATGTTCAGTGATATTTTCGCCAATTGTGAACGTCTCCCATTTATTTGTAAAATCAAAGGTGTAAATATGTACATACTTAAAGACTAAACAAACGTAAATTAATAAAAATAAAAAAAACTAAACCTAACTACTTACACTACTCTTATATACAAAAGAAAAGTACACTTAGGCGTCGAAGTACTCCTCCACATCGCTGTCATCCGGGAACGTGCCCAGAAGACTGGCAGCATTGCCACGTTGAATGGCAATGCTGATTCTTTGCGGAAAGAAAGAGCCAGGCCTCTGGTCACGCACAGTGTCGATCATTCGGCGAGAGATCTCCTTAAAAAGGAGACGTGCACTTGGGCCAAGTGAATTGATTAAGATGAATCTCTTTTTGTTTGAAAGAGTATATTATCCCGCGGTCTGATTTAAATTTGGTGAAGATCCAATAAAGAACTTTGGAGATATACAAAGGGACTCTTCAATGCATTACGGCAAATTTCTCAGGATTGCTGCAGTCGCATATATTTTTATTGTTTAAAGCATTTCATTACAAACACTCCGAAGGGGTACGCAACCGTGTACAATTCACCCTGGTACACTCTCATTTCACCGGTTATTGTAAAGTTCAACATTATTGAGCTTCTTTCTGTGTCAGCTTCAGTTAAAGCTCTATGGTAACCATTTTATTTACCTACATAGGACCTGGAACTGCCAAAATACACCAGCAAACTTAAAAATTAAAAACACTAGTAGAAAAGGTAACGTGGTTGTGATATTGCCCCAAAGCAAGGTAGGATTCAAACTACGGGCTTTTGATGGAATTTGTACTAGGAAAGCACACAACTTAAAAGTACTCACAACAAAAAAGTAAAAATACACCTTTTTACAATAAAATACATCCAACTTCCAAATAAATAGACTACAAATGGCAAAAGAATATTTTCTTCTTTTTTTGACACCAACTTCCTAAATTAAGTATTAGTATATAGTAATTCGTATTTTACAGTTTGATGAATAAAAAAAGTTTTTTCCAAAACAATTTAATCTGCCAATTAAAAACACTACATAACATTCAAAAATTACTTTTAGTTTAGTTTTGTTTCTTACTTTTTAGGGTTCCGTACCCAAAGGGTAAAAACGGGACCCTATAACTAAGACTCCACGATCTGTCTGTCTGTCCGTCTATTACCAGGAGGCTTTATCTCATGAACCGTGATAGCTAGACAGTTGAAATTGTCACAGATGATGTATTTCTGTTGCCGCTATAACAACAAATACTTTTAACAGAATAAATAAAATAACTATTTAAGTGGGGCTCCCATAAAACAAACGTTATTTTTTTGCCGTTTTTTGCGATAATGGTACGGAACCCTTTGTGCGCGAGTCCGACTCGCACTTGGCTTGTTTTTTGACACCGACAAGACGAAAAAAAGAAACATCTCCTTTTTTCAAAGAAGTATTAAATTATTATAAATAACTAAATAGGCACCTACAAGTCTTATCGTTTGGTTTTACCAGATCCATGCCGCAGAACGGGAAAATACAAAGTATCATCATCGTAGTTACCTACGTTTTCATATCGGCTTACCGCGGAAACCGCAAATTATTGTATCTCTATGTATGTGCACCAGTACCGTGTATGTGCACCGTAAGATGTCTCTCTTATATACGTCAGTGTAACAACTTATTCCAAAAATAGCTCGGTGTTTATTGGTCAATGCTACTAAGGCGTCGTCCAAGTAGATAACGATTATCGCGCTGAGTACGAGTTCCTCGCGATCATATAATTTTATTGTTCGGCAAAACCAGAAGGCACTCTCTGACGCGCGATGATGCGTTCAGAAGATCTAGACAAGTGGCATTCCATCAACGAAACGTCAACGAAAGGGCGAAAAGCAATTGCAAAAATGTATGTTATTTCAAACGCTAACGAAATATATAGCCTTTTTATACTATGACGAAAGATTCATCACAATTGATCATACTTTGACCGTAATAAGTGTCTGATAATGGACGACGTGATTTCTAATGTTATTCCAAATAAAGTATATAAAAACTGAGCTTTATTTAATTATTAACCATTCTTTAATTATTATTTTTTTAAATGTAATATTATGTATGTATATATATTTGTAAGTTTGTGTATAGTATTTTATATAGCTATATAATTTTTATGTATTAATATTTTTTTAATATAACAGTACACCCTACCCCCTGTTTTATCTTAAGTTCTTTATTCCATCCAAAGGTTGTCTGGTAGATATCGCTGTCAGCGATAAGACCGCCTTTGTACCCATAGTATTCAGTTGCTGTAAAATATATGTGTTATTTCTTTTTTTGGTGTACAATAAAGTATATTCTATTCTATACTTTAACGAAAGTGAGGTACAATTTTATACACCTTTGGTACTTCATATCTCCCAAACCCATCCTAATCCAGGCTCCATATTTGGGGATTGTTCTTACCTGTATTGGGTAGTAAACACAGATAAACTTTTTTTTTATAAAATGACGAAGGTGCAGGAGCAGGCTCTTGGGATATAAAGAAGGTAAATGAAATGCTTCAGTGAGGTTTTTTTTAAAGCTCAAGTAGTAAATGTTATGACTCATAAATACAGTAATCACAGTGGATTTTTGTGTCTCTGAAGTTGGCTGCAAGACCCTCCGCAGTAGCTATTTTTGTGTCAATGTTGAAGGTGAAGATAGCATTTTATATCTGCCTCTTTCACTCGCTTACGTTTGGCGCATGATCGCATCGTCCTATCTCGCTTACTGGATGCATTATACTCGGAGACAAACTGTTTCTTGCGCAATGGTTCGTATTAATAATTTTAAAATGTTCAATAGCTTTTATCATATTCGGTAAAATCGTTTGTCGATGTGATTGTAAATGTAATAAATTTGGCAATCCTTAGCATCATTAACAGCTCACTCCACTTTGAGCTCAATTCACCTAATTCGTCACGGTGAGATGTCAACAAAATAGCACTGCAGTTTGCCTTACAACAAATGAACACGACGACCGCGTATTCACCCAATAATCACTTTCTTTAAGGAGCTCGTGACTAAATAATAACAGCCGCACGAGTCGATCTTCAAGGTTAAGCAACGCTTGCCGAGGTCGGTCCGTGGATGGGTGACCATTTTCAACATAGCGAGTTTCCTCCGTGCCTCGGAAAGCCCGTTAAGCTGTTGGTCCCGGCTGTCATTTAAAGATCTTTGACAGTCGTTACGGGTAATCAGAAGCTTGAGATCTGGCACCAGTCTTGCCAAGGGGTATCGTGTTACCCATTTACTGGGTTATGGAGGTCAGATAGGCAGTCGCTCCATGTAAAACACTGGTACTCAGCTGAATCCGGTAAGACTGGAAGCCGATCCCAACAACAATTTGGGAAAAGGCTAGGCAGATGATGATAAGGATGACGACTAAAAAATTTTATATGGATATAGGTCTCTCTTCCGCCATTTCCATATATAGATTGCCCAGCACCAACCACCTTTAAATCTGTCGGTATAAATCACAACTTCTAAACTAGTTATTTAAAGGGCAATAAATCAGGCTTATTTAAGTAGAACAAATAAGTGGGTTTTTTCTTTTTTGATCTACCTTTTTATTATTTACTTGTTCAGTTTCCTTATGCGATGCTCAGATCGCGAGTCAATCAAAACGACAGACATCAATCTAACTAGATGATGCGATTGTATGTACTTCGCGTGCCAAAAAACGGACTAAGTTACGATCAATGATCGTAATCTGAGCTTTTCATTTAGCCTTATCTATAAACAATAAAATAATATAAACTTAACTGGGATTTTCCCGCAGCTTCGATCTCAAGATAAATAGTAGCCTATGACAAACTACAAATATTGAAAAAAAAATCGTATCATTATTTTCAGAGTTTAAGTATCTACAAACAAAATATAATATACGATGTTACTTTTTACCTACACTATTAATTAGGATTAGTAGCCTTAGAAACAACACAACTTATACTAAAATCGATATCGAAATACTATTGAGGAGGTCTGAAATGTCACCAAAACAAATAATACCTCAATAGGACATTGACTCATTAGCAGATTTAACTGTGTTTACATTTATACGACAAGAGTTCTTGTTGAGTAAGGTCAGGCCCAGACGCTGTCAACAGTTCATTGACCTACGATCATGTGTCACTCTTATTTGTCGCAGGACAGTGGTGAAATCGTCTTTTCTTAATAATTCTGGTATTTTGCAAATGATCGGATTCAGCTTCATCATCAGCCTTATGTTAATGTTCCCACTGCTGAGACAGGCATCCTCTATGTCAGAGAGGTAATGGGCCTTAATCCACCACGCGGGTTTAGTGCAGGTTGGTGGATGAAACATGTCTTCGAATTTTTGGTTCTAGGACATCCCGATTTCACGATGTTTTCCTTCACCGTTTTAAGAGCAGTGGTGATGAAATAATTTACACAAAGTTAAGTGCCTGCCTGGGTTCAAACTCACGACCTACGACACGTACGTCAGGGCCGTTACCACTGGGCCACCATTGCTCTTAAAGATGATGATTTTTGATGAATGATCGGAATATTGGCAAGTAAAAAAGAAATTCGTGATACGAGCTAATATCAGAATTTGTGTGAAAAAAATCTGTCGCACGCCTAGCCTGATTGCTGATTGACTGATTTAGTTTTATTGAAAATTTGTTCTGGTCACTTAGAACACGCCTTGAATGCAGTTTCAGTAACTCAGTGCTTTCATCACTGTATATATATAAGTATAATAAATCTCATAACATTGTAAACTTCTTCTCAATATGGCAGGGATACATTCCAAAGTATCGAATTCGGATAGGGTTTATAATATTTGTGATCACCTGTTCACAATTTATCAAGATTTTATAATCTCAAGTGGGTTATTACAAACATACGGATATTTATAGTAATCCGGTTACATTCATCGTCGTTGTTTGCAATTATCTTAAGAAATGATTACAAAAATCCCGATATTAAGGGTACCTTGCCACCAAAGATGTGCTATGCAGCTATGCTGCGAGGATGTGAAAGCAAACCTATGAAACTGTGTGACCGTTTCCACTGATGCTAAGCTATGTATTGGGCTAGTAATATGCGCTATGAAGAGGCGCTGCCGCGAGGTAGCTGTGCGAGGATGATGCGCATTTCGAGTTATGCGATGTATCGACATTAGGGACGGCATGGGGAGCGGTGCGGTGGCGGCGCGGTGAGGGGAGAGGCAACCATCCATAGAACGCATCCAGAGCATGCATCCAGATCATGCATACATCTAAATAAAAAAATAACAATTCTTAGCAGAACCCGTTTTCACCAGTGCAATGCTATATGGACCAATGAATATGATTGGTGGGATATCAAACGCATCTAGCAACGTAGCATAGCATATCTTTGGTGGAAGTCACTCTAACTTGTATGTTTATTTTTAAATTGTCCGGTCAATTGTAAAAAAATCCTAAGATTATCCACAATAAAAGATTTTTCAGTTTTCCTGCGACATACCTTAAACACAATCACATAATTATCGTTCCTGTTCTTCTGATAAACTTGCAATCTGGTTTTTCCACTTTCCTCTTCTTGAAAGTGAAGGTTGCTGAGTAAAAGTGTTCTTTAGTATTTATGTTGTTGCTAAAGTCGGTAAAAGAATGCATGTTGCATCCTGCTTCCCAAATGTTTATCCTTTAACATTATTATTACTAGCTTCTGCTAGGGGTTTCGCCCATGTGATGGTCGAAAATTACCTTACGGGAACATACTTCCGGCATGAAAAGTAGCCAATGTGCTATTCCAGACTATAATCTATCTCTGTTCCAAATTTTATTCAAATCCGTTCAGCCGTTTTGGCGTGATTGAGTAAAAAACAAATATTTATCCATCCACCCAAACTTTCGCATTTGTATGAGCCAGCAGCCAGCACGGTAGCCGGCTGTCTTCATAATAGATCACTAGCTTATTGCCCGCGTCTTTGCTCCCGTGGCTCACCCCACAGTACCCGATATCAGGATATAAAATAGCCTATCTCACTCGGCGATAGCGTAGCTTTTTATCAGTAAAAGAATTTTCGAAATCGGGCCAATACTTCTGTAGATGACCTCCTACATTGAAACATTCAAACTTTACCCCATTTATGATATCATTAATAAAATTAATATTGAGTACCTAGTGTATTCATAAGTTATTTATAATTTTTCTTGTTTCCTATTTTTAGAACGAAGTATATGTGAATCATTTCAATGGCATCGAATAATGCAGAAACGAACCTGTAATAAAATTAATTATGTAAATAAACCTAACCTAACCTGAGATATAATGTATGATGAAAACGCCACTGATAATCCTGTTGCTACTGAAAACAGACCAGTTTTTATTATTACATGTATTATATATTTTTAAAACCTTAGAGGTTATGTTCTTCAGAAAGGCCAAGTGTGCAGTACCCATAACCGGCGTGTGTGTATGACTAGATGTATGAATGTATGTGAAGCAAAAGAAGTATGTAAGGATAGTAGCAGGTGGCGTTCTGTAGTTTCTGTCTACCCCCATGGGAAAAAGGCGTGAGTTTATGTATGTATATTTTAAAAATTATGTTAAATTTTCAAGCATTTTATGAAATGCAATAGAAACGTGTGGAATTTAAACTCCTAATAATATTTTTATTTATTTCAGACAGCAAAAAGTGTCAAACTGACAAAATAAAAATACTTAAAGGGTGTTAGTAACAATATACAATCTTATAACCTATGTTAGGGCTTACATAATAGGATGTTAGTGACAATTTATCTTATGACCTACGTTAGTACTTATATACTAGTATGTTAGTAACAATGTGGCTTATGATATATGTTAGTGCTTATACTCTATGACAGACAGTGTTCTTTTGATGAGAAGTCCCATTATAGGACTCTCATCAGCCCTGTCCGCTATCACTTTTCTTCCGTACGACAGCTGAAAAGCTGTCGATTCGGGCTTTTGCGAACATCTCTTATTATCTATATATATATCTAATATCACTTATTTATGCCTTATAATATTTCAAGAATTTTAGGAAATGCAAGGGAAACGTGTGGGGATTAAACTCCTTATGTGGGGTTTTTATCGATACAATTATGTGCATATGGCAGCCTTATAGAATTATTACTACATACCCGGACACAATGTATAGATAGATACATAACTTACATTAGATAGGTACATTAGATCGTATTGGGTTGATAATTGATACTATGGGAAGTACTGAATTATTTTTAATTTTTCCATCGTAGTATTCCTTCCAAGCAGTTCGATTCAATCTTACTGTAAAGAAGTACAAATTCAGGACAATAGGTTGTAAGCAAATCAACACCATTGACAAATAAGATGGAAAAACAACTAAAAGCCTCAGAGGCAAGAACAGAATCCCACTAATTATTAAGAATATAATCGTGGCCACTTGTATACGTTGACCCTTTTCACTGCCGTTATGCACTTTAGCCTTCAACAAGGCGTGCAACACTCTTAAATAAATCACCAAATTAATGAACAAAATTAAGAAAACTGTCGACAAATAGATCTTGGCAGTTATACCAGAACTGTCGGAATTTGGTATTACGACTCCAGAAAACACTATGACTATAAGGGGCAAACCCCAGGAAAAAAGAACACTTTTGAGGTATTTCCTCTTGATGTCACCTCCGAGCACTTTCACTACATCAACGTATAACACATAACACAACAGGAGCAACCAACAGCTTACAGTCACTTTAAAGTATAGGAACATCAATTTATGAACGTATTGTATGGAAGCACTTCCCCTTATCTTCACATCGTCTTCCACGTAACCCAGGACAATATTCACGGTGTTGTTGAAGATGATATTAAGGAATATATAGTTCTTGAAACGCCTGAACTTCTTTATGAGGATCCACGAAGGAATGCCGACGAAGAAGGTAATAGTTGAAAGTACGATCACAACAAGTCTAGCGCACTGTGCAGGACTGATACTTTTATCAGTAGAAGAACTGTTGGTGTATGCAGAGTTTGGAAGATCACTGGTATCGTTGTCAAACATGACGAGGTTTTGGAACACATATATCGTGTACTATAAAAGGCAGACGGTACAGGAATGGTTAAAGCCCAAAACTTACGGAAGTTAACGAGGAAAGTTAATAAATAAATGTTACTGTAAAAGTACGATTTACGACAAAACCCGGGATTTACCGATAAAACCTATGGTTTACTAAGTCTTACTGGTAAAAGTACAAAATTATTTGTGACGCTCGCTATTTTCGGGCTTTTACCAACAATGACACGGCAAATCTAAGGACTTACCTCAAAGACTAGGTAAATGCTAATAATTGTTATGACCAGAGTCTAGGCAACTGTCCGACGATTGTTGTTGGGCTGTTGCATGTTCAAATTGCGCCGAAACTTTGCTTTTGCAATGCAGGATTTTTATAGGTCATGTCGGTTTTCTCACGATGTTTTCCTTCACGGTTTTTAGAGCAGTGGTGATGAAATAATATATACAAAGTAATGTGCCTGCCTGGATTTGCAACCACGACCTATGACACGTAAACCGGGGCTGTTACCACTGGGTCACCACTGCTCATATATATGTGTCTTTTCTGATATTAGCTCGTATGACTACAAAATTCTTTCTTCATTTCTTATTCCAATAATTCGGTCTTTTGCAAAAACTCTGAACTTTTACAAAAATGCTATTTTCTAAATAATCTACGACATAAATGTGACACTGGATCGCTGGTCAATGGACTGTTGACAGAGACTGCGCCTGACCTTACTCAACAATAACTCTGTTGTGTTAATGTAAACATAGTAAGTGAGCTAATGTTTAGTAACGATTGAGTCAAAGTACTTTGGAGGTTTTTGTTTTGGTGACATTTAAGTACTCTTACAACATAGATAGAGTAACTATCATGTTAAGAGTTACCGTTTTGTACGATTAGCATAAACTAGAAATCATACAAGCCTTTTTTGGAAAATTATGTCTCTGGAAGCTTTGATTCTATTAGAATAATTCTTTCACTGACTTTTTTAGAAAGCTAGGTTAGCGCTGAGCCCCATTGGCTACTATTAATTTGCTGCTTCTATTGTAAGACAAAAATAACTAATTTCTTCAGGATAAATGGGCAGCAACTACTGTGATATTAGACCTTAAAATTAATGGCATAGTAAATTAAATATATCTGCAGCAAATCGTGATTCGGATTTTATCAAATTTGTTTTTTATAACGGCCGTAAGTAACCCTTTTGTCAGTTGTAAACTGGAACTATCTCAAGGAGTTAGGCAGGTAATACTTTCCGAAGACTACCGTGGCAGGTTATTATTGGGCTCCAGTCTAACTAACAACCGAGGCCTGGCAAAAAGGTTAAGTACGCCAATGAGATAGAGAAAGTGCAGGGGGGGGAGCAATGGGCCAGACGGCTCAGCCAAGACTGTGATAGACCTTCTATATAACATTGATAACATTTGTTTCCTTATAACATCACGCCTGTGGTTCTCGAAGGGTTAGATAGATGAGCACCTATAGTACACCCAAATTTCACCTAAACCTAATATTTGAATAGTTATAGTATGCCATTGATCAGGGCCAAATTAACTGCGTAGCAGTTGTAGCAAAACTGCAACAGCACGGCACTCAGGAGGCTCCTAGCTTGCTCGAACAAAAACACAAGCAATGGAACGAATTAAATCACACGTAGCCTTATTGGACTATTATGTACATATTGTTATGATTGGTCTTAACATTTTCCTCGTCTAACTTACCAGTGTCTTGAGACAAAAATCTATGACCATTGGGAGACGAAAGTTTATGACTAAAGTAAAACCGTTTGATTTGGGTACACTACATAAATACGAAAAACTTTATTACGACAGTCACAAATACAAATTTCAAATTACCGATTTTCATAATTCCTAATGGTTCAAAATTCCGATTATAACCTATTGTAATAATTCCTAAATTTCAATATTCCTTTCGTTTTTAATTACTGTTCTCAAAATACCGAGTTTTAATAGATCCAATAACAAAAAGTCCGACTTAATAATAATTCGAAACATGATTCATGAACAATCAATAAAAATAAAAAAAACAATTCCGAAATAAAAACGCCTTGTAAAACTGGTTAGCAAGACAAATAAACACATAATTGCTCGTCAGATAGAAGTATTATGTATACAGGGGATTTGCAGCATGCAAGCAAGCACGCAGCATGCAAGCAGGCATGCAGCGTGCAAGCAGACACGCAGCATGCAAGCAAGCATGCAGCACGCAAGCAGGCATGCAACATGCAGCAAGCATTGTTTCTGTCACGGCTCCTCAGCTCGCGGGCCGCCCCACCCCTCAGCGCCTACGCGGACTTAAATTACACTCTAGCATAGGGCTGACAAGACTGTGTGAAGACGGTTTTGCACTGATTCGTTTCTGTCACTAAATTTTGTAGCACAACATGTTAACATTTAGTTTATTCAAAGTATTGAAAATCGGAATGTCATTTTTCGGACTAAGAACCCTTCGAGCATTTGATTCTTCGAGCGTATGAAAATAGAAAAATTAACAAATCGTATTTACGAATTTCGGTAAAATAAATTTCGTGATTTTTAATAACAGACATTATAGTTCTTAGGTATTATGAAATTCGGACTTTTGAAAACCGGAACATCGAAATTCGGAATAAAATATTTCGGAGTATTTGGGTGTTCCCGTTTGATTATTTCTCCATTCAATATGATGTCGCATTCGCTACTTCTTACATTTGGTAATTCATATAAAATCAATTCTCACTAAAATAGGCCCAAATACCTGCTTATTTTAGGAGGACTTCTACCAGTTCATCGCTTCATTTTGACCGGCCTTAGTCCTATGCTCACAAGGCTGGCATTGATTTTCTAGATTATTTATTTAGGTACCGCCACAAAGACTGCCCAGATTTAATTGAATTAGGTAAGTACCTGTTAATGTTTGGTTCTTAAAGGGCTTATAAATAACTTGGACAGAACGGATGGTTGGTGAAATAAATCTGTACTTCTGACGGAGGCAAATGGACCTGTCAGGGGAACTAGTGAATTCTTCATCCGACCGACCATGAATTTCATAATCACTAGACTCACCCAATTCTTTATGGTTAATTTCGCAAGATGACAAATGAAGAGATCGTAGTTCTGTAGTTTCTGCCTACCCCACGGGAAAAACGCATGAATTTATGTATATATAAGAAATGAAACATTTAAATAAAATTTAAGTAATCTTTTAACAACAGAACAATAGTCAGAATAGAACAATAGTTAGGCAGAATATTAGTAATGTAATCTTTGGGCGAGATCGGCAGTAAACATTTTTGCCATCGTGGGTAGAACCTGGGTGAGGCTGGCACAGGAACGTAGAGGTTGACACAAGAGAAGAGAGGCCTACGGTCAGCAGTCGGTGAAGTCAGGCTGTAGATGATGATGACGATGTCTTTTGTCAAATGAATTTCATTGCTCTATGAAATCGATTATATATTAAAGACTAGCTAACTCGACAGACGTTGCCCTGTAGAAAAGTTCTCGAATTCACAAAAAAACGATTCGAATTCATAAATCCCATTGGTTAAACGAAATCGACGCAGCCGTTCTCCAGTCCAGCCACGCACTTATCGACAAACAGTATTTCATTTTTATTTATACAATATGTCCGGACTTGTAGTAATAAAACATTAAGGCCATAAAATACACCTAACAACCTAACCTTTTTTTAACACACCCTCAAAGATAGAGCATAGAGTATTTTTTTATTTGACTTACTTACTTACTTCGATATCTACGTATACATAGTCTATCAACCATAACTTTAGCACTAGATCATATAGAGCATACATGTTAGTTTTACGCCCATGGAATAGTAAATATAAAAAAATATTCAACTAACACACAAAAGTTAAGATAATTTTGTATTGAACCACAAAACTAAATTTTCAACATTTCCTAAAATTCTGCAATCATTTTATGACACGTATGTATTTTACGGCTTTTTTGTTAGTTTTTGAGTTGTTCTACACCCTGCCAACACTGCCTACCCTGCTGCCTACTCTGCCTACCGTGCCTACCCAGCCAACCCTGCCAACCCTGCCTACCTTGCTGCCTACCCTGTCTACCGAGCCTACCCTGCCTACCCTGTCTACCCTGCCTACCCTGCAGACGTTGTCAACAACGATTTTGTGTGACACATAAGGCGAATGAACCATGGAAGGCCACTCTAACAACTGACCCGTATTATTAATTTATTTAACGGCGTTGCTAGAATGCAATCTGGTTATTGCATTTTCCTCTTTAATTTTTATTCTTGTCATCGCTGCTTAATGTTGCCCTAGTCGACGGCACGAACTATTTTGTGGGCGGGGTTAAAATACATGCTATCTCATCCGACAAACGTGCGAAAGAGATAGATGCTGTGATGCTAGTTCGCGTATGAATTAGCACTTTTGCAAGTTTGTAGCGAAATGGATGATGATTAAGGACGAAACGAGCGCGCGACATTTTATAAACAGACCTTTTGGAGTCTAGATATCATGAAAAAACGACTAAATGTATGTTTTCAAAATAAAATTATTTGCATTTTTGAACTACTAATCTATCCCTGTATGGTGGCTGTTTTTCAATTTTCCTTTTCTTATGGTATTTTTTTCTGCCCAAAGATGCGTTAAAATTAGTGTTGAAATATGGAACTGTCAACGCTCATAACTTTCAAATTATTATTTTTTACTCTTTTGTTTCCATACAAGGCTATATAGTGATGATACAAATTTATATCATTTATTTTGAACGTACATCGTCAAACAGTGGAGTAATCGCCAGACTACGTTTGTATGGAAGAATGATCGACTAGTGCAACCTTAACATAGGCCTTCCCCGAGTGTGGTCACGTCGATCGGTCCTGTGCGTCTAGCGGATTCCCGCATTCTCCTGCCTGCATCTTCAGCATTAGTATATCATATTATATTAATACATGGAAAGAAGTGCAGAAAGCTTAAATTACGAATTTTGACCAATGGGCGAATATTACTTTACATACCAAACGAACACATAATATGCTGATTAAAAACAAAAAACCCGGCTACTAAAAAATAATTAACTGAAAAGAGAAAAACAAGTACTAGGTATTCTATTCATGGGGTGCTTGGAACCTCCCCGTGTGTCCGTGGGCTGGAGTTCCCTTTTGGATGCGTCCGGGGGGAAGGCCAGTCTCCGGGACGGTGCACCCTGGGGTACGGGCAATGACTCCCCACTAGGTACTATGTGCCTAAGGGGTCTCATTGCCCGTATGCCAATATCCTGTCAGAGAGGTTGGAGGTCGGAAGAACGCTCCAACGTGTGTCCCTCTGTGCTCTCAGAGACGCACAGCGGCGGAGTAAGAGCGGGCTCGGTGTGCACTTACCCTGCCGCCAGGCAGGCAGGAGGAAGTATTGCTACTTCTTCTGCCACCGCTAGTCTCGTAGCCCCGAAGAGTCACGGTCATGTCTCTGACTGTTGACGGGGGTCGAGGATCTTGGCTTAACCGCCTGGGTCGCGAGGAAGAAAACCTCTATAAAAAATCACCCCAAATCTCCAAGCGGCGGCGCACCGTGAGGGAGGTTGATAGCTTGATTAATGGGTAGCTAAATTAGTCTCTAGTGCGAACCACTAGATTTTGAGAATTAAAATGTTATTTACTCGTGGGAACAGAATGGAAAAACAAAACTTTAAAAACAAAACCGATGAAGAGGTGAGGAGTGATGCGGGGTCGGAGTCCGACGCCGCATCTGGCGCAAAGGGCTCACAGAGCTTGGATTGCGAAGAGGTTGGGGCTGCTGCGAAGAACCTAAGGTTCTTCCGTAAACGCCCCAAATCGGGGGATGGCCTGGGCTCGGTCTCTGATGACGAGCTGGCCTCGGCCCGGAAGATCCCCACCAGCAAACGAGGTGGTGGCCGAGATAGAGGAGTGAGGAGGGGGCTCACCGCCCAGGAGGCTGCCCAGCGAGCCGAAAGGCTTGCCGCAGAGGGGCGCCACCCCGGATTGACCAGTCTCAGGGCTATCCTTTTGGGATCTTCTGGCGGTGAACTGGATTCCGAGCTGGATTTGGATTCGGGGAGAGCGGCCAGGTTCGCAGAGGTCGTGGGATCCGCAATCCGAGATGTGGCCTTAAAGAGGAATAAGTCCTCTAAAGGCAAGGCTATATCCGCGGCCACGGCCTCCATTATGGCGGCAGCGGAGGCAAATCTTGTCGGGCCTCCGTCGGATGGAATATCCGAAATGCGGGCGGAGGTCACCCGCTTGAAAGCCGACATGGAGCTTCTCCAAAAGGAGAATGAGAAGCTCCGAGCGGACTTGGCCGGGCTCCGAGGAGCCGACCCCCAGGATTTGCCACAGGGGGGGCCGCAGCAGGGGCAAGGTCAGCCTTTGCCTGCGGAAGACCGGGTTCTGAACCTGGTGCGGCAGGAGCTGGCTGCCTTCCAGAGTCGGTTTTCTGCTCTGGAGGCCATTGTCCTGCGCCCTCCGCTAGCTGCAAGCCAGACGACTCTGGACCAGCGGAAGGTGGCCTCGTTTGCCGCAGCCGCGGCTGCCGCGGCCAAAACGGGCCCGTCAGAACAGGCTAATCGCGGGGCTATGCCGGAAACCGCGAGGCCAACCCCAACAAAACCGGGCAAGTCGGCACCCAAAGGGAGCGGAGCGACTTCACAGGCAGCGAAGGCCACAGCCCGGGTGGCGGGCCGGGCGCCCCAATCTCTGACGTCTCCTGAAACTCCTACGACCAACGCCGAATGGCAAGTGGCCGGGGAAAAGAAGAAGGCGAGCAAGGCAGCAAGGGCGGCCAAAAGAAAGGAGAGGCGAAAGCGGCGCAAGGAACGAAGCGTCGCGGCTAGGCTCCGCGCCCCGAAATCCGCAGCTGTAGTGATTACACTACAGCCGGAAGCGGCAAAGAAGGGCGTGTCCTACCGCGAAGTGCTCGCCAAAGCGAGGGCGGCGGTGAATCTGGAGGAGCTCGGCGTCACCGAGGGCATCCGGGTTAGGGTGACCGCGACTGGGGCCCGGATTCTGGAAGTTCCCGGTGCGGCCAGTGGCCCGACCGCCGACGCTTTGGCCGAAAGTCTCAGGGCGTCCTTAGATGCGGACGAGGCCCGAGTGTCCAGGCCCATCAAGTGCGCAGACATGCGCATTCTGGGCCTGGACGACTCTGTGACGGAGGGCGAGGTGGTGGACGCCGTCGCCAGGACTGGGGGGTGCTTAGCCGAGCAGGTCAAGGCAGGCATCATACGTCCTAACGCCACGGGGATGCTAGCCGTTACGGTGAGCTGCCCCGTCGCGGCAGCCCAAAAAATAGCCGGGGAGGGCCGAAGGCTCTTGGTGGGTTGGGTTTCCGCGCAGGTAAAACTGTTGGAACCCAGACCTCTGAGGTGCTTCCGCTGCCTTGTGGGCAACCACGTGGGAGCTCAATGTACCTCGGAGGTGGACCGTAGCGACCATTGCTTCCGCTGTGGTCAACCCGGTCACAAGGCCGGCTCGTGCAATGCCACGCCGCACTGCGTCGTATGTGCCGCTGCTGGTAAGCCGGCCGATCACCGAGCCGGGAGCAAGACCTGCGCTCCACCTTCCAAGGCCAGACGCAGCGGTAAGCACTCCGCAACCACCGTCACCGCCGCACCCGCCACCACCGCCGTCACCGTCGCTGCCACCGCCACTGCCGCCGTTGCTGCCGCCCCCACAGCCGTCGTTGCCGCGAAGACCACCGCGGCAGGATCCTCACAGGGGATTCAGGAAGGGGTTGAAATGGAGTGCCAATAACGGCGCCATTACGTCTCCTCCAGGCGAACATCAACCACTGCGCCGCTGCTCAGGATCTATTGCTCCAGAGCATGGCGCAGTGGTCGATTAACATCGCCGTAGTCGCTGAGCCGTACTTTGTCCCGCCCAGGGATGACTGGGTGAAGGATCTGAGCGGCTCAGTGACCCTAATTTCGTCGGCCGCTGCCGGCACCCCGTCCCTCGAGGGTGTCAAGAGGGGGCAGGGTTGCGTAGCAGCACGGTTCGGGGAGACTGCCGTGGTGGGGGTATATTTCTCCACGAACCGAACTCTCACCGAGTTCCACAATTCCCTTGCGGAGTTGAAAATCGTCGTCGTTGGGTACCGCTCCCTCCCTGTGCTTGTCCTTGGGGACTTCAATGCCAAAAACGTGGCTTGGGGTTCCCGTTATACGGACACACGGGGCAGGATGGTGGAGGACTGGGCTCTGGAGACAGGCCTGGTCGTCCTCAACCGGGGTTCTATCCCCACGTGTGTGCGGATGCAGGGTGAATCGGTGGTGGATATTTCATTCGCCAGCCCCGCTCTGTCACCGCGTGTCGTCGATTGGCGCGTTATGGAGGAGGTGGAGACCTATTCCGACCACCGGTATATCCGGTTTGACGACGTCTCCACCCAGACCTCGAGCGCGCCGGCCCGACAGACCCCGAGTGGTCCGCGGTGGGCGCTGAAACAGCTGGACCGGGAGCTCCTCCTGGAAGCCTCGATCGTGCAGGCCTGGGTGTCATCACCGGACAGGCCCGCTGACATCAACGACGAGGCGGAGTGGTTCCGGGATGCCATGTCCGAGATATGTGACGTGGCAATGCCCCGGGTCCAGCCAGGATGCGCCCGGCGCCAGGTGTACTGGTGGTCGCCGGAGCTTACGGCTCTGCGCCAGGCGTGCGTTGCTGCGCGACGCCGGTACACCAGGCACCGCAGGCTCCGTATTCGTCCTCCGGATACGGAAGCCATTGAGGCGGAGCTGTATGAGGGGTACAGAGTTGCGAGGGCCACCCTTCGTTCGGAGATCAAGCGGGCCAAAGGCTTGGCCCGCGAGGAGTCGCTGGAGACTCTGAACAGGGATCCGTGGGGGCGCCCCTACAAAATGGTGCGGGATAAACTCCGCCCATGGGCTCCCCCGCTGACGCAGAGTCTCCGGCCGCAGCTCGTGGAGGGCGTGGTGAGCACTCTGTTCCCGTCGCAAGGGGAACATACTCCCCCGCCCATGACTCCGCCTCTTGCGGTGCCCGATGCGGACCACACCGCCGTCAACGACGACGATGCTCCGGAGGTGACCGAGGTAGAGCTCAGAGTGGCGGTACGTAGGCTTAATGCCAAAAATACCGCCCCAGGACCCGATGGCTTACATGGGAAAGCCTGGGTCCTGGCCTTGGAGGCTCTCGGGCCTCGACTAAGGGGGCTCCTTAGCGCATGTATGGAGAGGGGCCAGTTCCCACATCGCTGGAAGACGGGGAAACTGGTCCTAATTAAGAAGCCGGGGCGCCCAGCGGACTCTCCGTCCGCTTACCGGCCCATAGTACTGCTTGATGAGGTGGGCAAGCTCTTTGAGAGAATAATTGCAGACCGCCTTGTCGGGCAGCTAGTGCGGGGGGGGCCTGATCTGGCGGAGAGCCAGTTTGGCTTCCGCAGAGGGCGTTCTACAGTAGACGCCATCATGCGCGTGCGAGCCCTCACGACGGGGGATGCAGTGGCCCGGGGTGGGGTCGTCTTGGCGGTGTCTCTAGACATCGCTAATGCCTTCAACACCCTGCCCTGGAGTTGCATCAGGGAGGCACTCCGGTATCACCGGGTGCCGCCCTACCTCTGTCGCGTGGTCGAGGCCTATTTGACGGACAGGGCCGTCATCTACCCCGGTCACCAGGGAGAGTGGAACCGGCGAGAGATGTCGTGCGGTGTCCCACAGGGATCGGTCTTGGGGCCGCATCTGTGGGACATCGGGTACGACTGGGTGCTGCGCGCCGACCTCCCTAGCGGCGTCAGCGTAATTTGCTACGCTGACGACACGCTGGTCCTGGCGCAGGGGAGGTCGCACCAGGCGGCGGCTGAATTAGCGACACGCGGGGTTGCGATAGTCGTCGATAGGATCCGGCAATTGGGACTCGAGGTGGCCCTGCACAAGTCCGAGGCCATGTGTTTTCATGGTCCTCGGAACGCGCCACCGCCGGGTTCCCAAATAACGGTAGGAGGGGTTCACATCGGCGTCGGGTCGACGATGAAGTACCTGGGACTCGTCCTCGACAGCCGGTGGAATTTCGTGGAGCATTTCCGACGTTTGGCTCCTAGACTGGAGCGGGCCGGGGCTGCCCTCAAGCGGCTCCTGCCCAATCTAGGGGGTCCAAACGCCTCCTGCCGGAGGCTCTACGCGGGGGTCGTGCGGTCTATGGCCCTTTATGGCGCACCAGTGTGGGCGCGTTCCTTAAGGCGGCGACCAGCTCGCTGGTTGAACGCGTCCCAAAGGGTCATGGCCATCCGGCTGGTCCGGGGATACCGCACGGTCTCCGGTGAGGCGGCGAGCCTCCTTGCCGGATTGCCGCCATGGGATCTGGAGGCAAAAGTCCTCGCGCACATTTGGGAGTGGCGCGAGGAGGCGAAACGCCGGGGCGAAACTCCGTTGCCGCGACAAATCGTGGCTCGGCGGACAGAGCTCCGGCAGGATCTCATGGCGACATGGAGAGTGCGACTGTCGCAACCCAGTGCTGGGCACGCCACAATTGCGGCGATAAGGCCCCTCTTTGAGGAGTGGCTTGAGAGGCGCCACGGCGTCCTCACCTTCCGCCTGACACAGGTCCTCACCGGACACGGCTGCTTCGGGAGGTTCCTGTTCAGGATAAGGCGGGAGGAAACGCCCGGGTGTCACCATTGTGTGGATCGCCTGGAGGACACAGTGGAGCATACGGTGGAGGTCTGCCCCGCTTGGGCGGAGCACCGCCGTGTCCTCGTAGAGGCGATCAGCGGTGGCGACCTCTCGCGTCCGGCCCTGGTTCAGGCCATGATACGGAGCGAGAGGGCATGGGAAGCTGTCACCTCCTTCAGTGAAGCAGTAATGCTCGCGAAGGAGGAGGCGGAACGCGTGAGGGAGACACAACGGAGACAACCTCACGCCCCTAGCCACCGCAGGAGACGCCCCGGGCGTCGGGAGTCGCAAGCCGATTCCCGGCCACCGTAGGCGCGGGCTTGCGGACGGCGAGTAATGGGTAGCTCGTCGTCCGATAAGGACCAGGCCCGAGTCGACGGCGCGTAGTGTTCCACGCGCGCCTCAAAGAGATGTCAGCAAAGTTGACGGGGTCCGCTAGGGCCGATGCCTGTCTGGGTCGCGGATAAATTTGAAAGAGAGTTACCGCGGCCCTGGCACAAGCAACTGAAGGAACACGGGTGGGTTTTAGTCAGTAAAAGTCTGACACGCCCTCTCGCTTCACCCAGAGCGGGAGACGTCATTGGATGATTTCCCACCCAAAAAAAAAAAAAAAAAAAAAAAAAAAGGTATTCTATTCATTTAATATAAAATAATTTGTTTTATTTGTGTTACCGTATATCTAGGGACACGGTATCGAATAAAAAGTATCGATACTGTACTCATGAGTAGTATCGAAATATATATATTACTCATAAGAGTAACGAAACAAAAGTATCGTTACTTCAAGTTATCGAGTACTTTTCTTAGGGCCCCTAATGCGCATAAAGCAAAGGTCAATATCAGTCAGTAAATAACGTCAGTTAAACTTCAGTAGGGCAGGACATGAAAAAACAGATAGAATTGGTACACAAATTCAATACAATAATAGAAAAAGACAACTGTAAATTAAAAAAATAAATAAACAACATTAAATTATTTCGTACTTTAGGCATATAAATTAAAGTTCCCATTCCTCCACCGTACAATCACTTAAAAATAAAAGTTTATTGACCTGTTTTGGAGATAAATAGTTTCGGATTTTTGTGATTGTACTTCCTGCTTTAGAAAATATAACGAGTGAACAAGATGGCGTTGCCATAACCATAAACATAAGCCGTAAGGTCGCAAGTTTTAAATGTGTACTTTCTAAGATGACCCATTTAAAACTTAATGTCTTATTTAATACGATACCTGCCAAAAAGTACTCATTGAGTAAAAGTATCGAATGCAAAGTATCGAGTACAAAAGTATGGGTATCGAATGGAAATGTACTCGATACCACAAAGTATCGATACTTTTTTCGTGTCCCTACGTATAACTAGAAGTATACCGCAGTATATTTTTCATTGTTATTTAGTTTTTTTTTTAGGGTGATATATGCGCTGCCGCCGATGAAGCCGTGGAAGTGGCTAAGTTTTGGGTCAAACAAATTTGAACGTCTGTCGTGTCAGCGACACGAAGAAGAAGAAATGAAAAGCAGGAGCTTTAATCAATAGGGGCTTGCCTAAAGGCGTTGGTCAAGCCTATAATAAACCAGACATTCCACGAAGACCACCAAGTCCACCTTTGATTACAACATACATTATGACGTCTAATTAAAATATGTATTTGTCATTAATAAAAACAGTTTCCTCAACTTACGTCGTATGACTAGAAAATGTATCAGTTATGCTTAGGCATTTGCCATTCGTGTGCCGACTGCCTTTCGGAGTACTCGACGTAAAATATAGGTGTTCCAAAAATCGCCATGTCTGCCAACGACACCAGTGTTCTTCTAAACTCTACATACACAAACATTTCTTCTACTGGTAACAGAAGTATCACTCCTCTAGAATGCGTCAGCATCGCTGTGTACGCACTTTCAACAATCACCTTCTTCATCGGCTTTTCTTCGTGGATACTCATAAAAAAGTTCAGGCATTTCAAGAACTATTTATTCCTCAATATCATCTTTAATAATATCCTGAATATAGTGCTGGCTTATGTGGCCGATGATGTGATGGAAGGGGCAAGTGAAACGATACAATTCGTGCATGGATTGACGTTCTTATACTTTAAACTCTCTGTTAACTGTTGGTTACTGCTGTTGTGCTACGTGTTCTATGTTGATCTAGTGAAAGTGTTCAAAAGTGACATCGAGAGGAAGTACCTCAAGAGTACTGCATTTGCCTGGGGACTGCCCCTTATAATCACCGTGTTTATCGCAGGCATAATGCCTAATATAGACAGTACTGGTATTATATCTGCCGATATCTTTATATCGATACTTTTTTTACCTTTGTTGATTAATTTGTTAATTTACCTAAGAGTTTTGTACGAATTGTTAAAGCTTGAAGTTCATAATAGCAGAGAAAGGTGTCGACTTGTTCAAGTGGCCACGATTATATTCTTTATTAGTGGGACTCTGTTGTTGCTGCTGCCTCTAAAGCGTATATTTGTTTTCCCACCATATTTGTTAACTGTGCTAGTTTATTTACAACCTGTTGTCACGGATTTGTACTTCTTTACAGTTAGATTGAATAGAACTGTTTGGAAAAAATATTACGACGGAAGAATTAAAAAATTCAGCATTGCCGTTTAACGTGGCAAAACCTTGTTAGGGTACCGTACCCGAAGGGTCCAAACGGAGCCTTATTGCTGTCACTCACGGGTCCGGCTGTCTGTCCGTCTGTCCATCTGTCCGTCATCTGTCACAAATGTTTAACAGTCAAACGGTTGGAGATACAGTCATCAAATCTTCAAGGTAAAAGCATCTTGTTGATCCAAAGACATAAAAATTGACAAAAAAAGAAGATTTTTTTAACTTCCTATTGACCTATGAACTTGAAATGTGGTGATAATGTTTATTATTTGTAAACCCTAAAGATTTTGTATTGCTCATTTGTGCGGAGTCATCTCGAATATGCGTCTCAAATTTGGAACCCTTGTTACAATAAATACATAGACCGTATTGAAAGTATCCAAAAAAGATTCCTTCGTTTTATGTGTTTTCGCCTCCGTATTCAATATCGTTCTGAAAATTACTTAGACCTTTGCAAGAAATTCCATCTGCAACCACTTAGGAATCGTCGCAGGATTGCGGATTGCACATATCTTTTAAAAATATTGTCAAATGAAATCGACTGTCCTGATCTCCTCAATAAACTGTATTTCAAGGTTCCACAAAGATCAGTAAGATTTAATCCACCTATCTCTATTCCCTCCACTTCATCTAACTACAGGCGTAATTCATACTTAGTGCGAGCGAGTAAGGATCTTAACTTATTGTTTAAGGAGTTTTCGTTGATGTGTTTACCACTAAAAGCTTGTCAGTGCGTAAGCAGCTTAACCTTGACTTTATCAAAAGTGCATAGTGTGCAATATTGTCTTTTAGCGTTAGTGATTTATTTTTTCTGATTGTTGTGCCTGCTGCTAGTGATCCCCAAGATCTCTTAAAATTATTATATCTCTAGCCGTGAGAACCTGTAATTTGCTTAATGTAACGTATTCAACTTGTGTATTCATTTTATCTATAGCTGTTGGTTTTCCATCTAATAAATAAATAAATTATTTCTTATATTTTACGAACAATTACCTATATATTGATAAATCTGAAATGATGAATTTTTTCCTATTAAAACAACTTAATTTTGCGGTATGGTATAGAACCCTAAATGTGCGACATCCAACGAGTCATTTTTTTTTTGTACATGTAAACATATATGTGTGTGTATATTTATATGTTCATAGGTCACGGAGAACACGAAAAGAGAAAATTTGTTTCAAATAAATTTCATAAGATGGCGTGTTATGCATCGAGTTGCTATTGAATTTTGTGCAAAATTAAGATTTTCTAGAATTGATCATAAAAAATGTATTTTCTTGTTTAATCGACTCTCCTAGGCACAGATTTATGGAATACCGGACTCGTTATTCACATTTCAAAGCTTGTTTGAAAAGGTAATTTAATATATATTCTAATAGATGGCGCTGCATTAAATTTTCGAGGTTTTCGACTGGATTATTTAAATTTATATTGTTACACATTTTGGTACAATGAAACTGTAAAAACGTGCAAAATACTATAAAACAAATCTATCAAGATGGCGTTAGCAGTGACTTGCAAGTGAAAGGGTTATTTGGTTCGTAAATATTTTTGCTGTAATTTCAGTGACGATTTGTTTTATAGTATTTTGCACGTTTTTACAGTTTCATTGTACCAAAATGTGTAACAATATAAATTTAAATAATCCAGTAGAAAACCTCGAAAATTTAATACAGCGCCATCTATTAGAATATATATTAAATTACCTTTTCAAAAAACATCAACAGCGTTCGGTTCCGTTTCACGGTGATCCGTGAAACGGAACCGAACGCTGTCGATGTTTTTTTAGTAAATAAGCCGCTGAGGGAGTCACAAAACCCTAGTTACGTCACTACTTCTCTATATTTGATGAGGCATCTCTATACTATGTAGTATTATATTACCTGTGGTTAGGTTTAGTATAAGTAAGTATAGTTTAGTGTAATTTGATAAGTATGTACATAATTATACTGTTAATAATAAAACTGTGTGTGTTGTTATGGTTTTAGAAGCAATTAACACAACAATAAAGTTTAAATTATACTTGTTTGATTTTTTATTCTCATCTTGTGAACTATATCGTAAACCAATAATAAGGTTATAGAAAGCTCATGAATATCCGATACTTGTCAGGGATACGAGAAACATGCATTTTTACCCGACAGCCGAAGGAGGGTAATGTGTTTTTCAGTCTATGTATGTATGTTTGTTCCTATGTGGCTTTCTAGAGACAAAACGCTTGGCCGATTTTGATGATTCTTACCTCAATCGATTCGTCTTAACCCTGTGAGTGTCACTGGCTACATTAAAATTAGAAAATAGAAAAATGGCGGCTTTTGGGCGCCATATCGTGGGGGCCCAATTTTTTTCTTCCAATACCATCGTAGGGGTATCAAAATAAAGGATTTGAAGAAGTGATTTAAAAAATATTAAAAACTTATATGTTTAAATGTATCTAATTCTAAAAAAAAAATATATAAATGAAAAATATACAAAAAACCCGATTGCTTAAAAAGCGAAGTAAAAAGACGTAAACAAGAAGAAAATCATGCTGTGCAGTCGGAGGATAAATCCGGTTTTGGCCAGCCAGCTCGCGCATATGTGAATTGCAATCGCATATTTGAAGGAACACCGGTCTGTCAGTAAAAGTCTGAGATGTCCTCCCGCTTCACGGTGAGCGGGAGAAGTCATTGGACGATTCACAAAAAAAATGCAATAAGACAAGGTCTAAAAAAACGGTTAGTCCCGCTATGCTCTAGTCCCGCTATTCTCATCTCGAACAATACCTACTAAAAACTTCCGTTATGTACGCAATCACATTTGCGGGCAGTGATGAAGAAAACTATTCACACATTTAACCATTTAAAAAGTAAATTAAGAAAACCTAGTATGTAAAGCCGTTACTTTCGCGAAAAAGCAGTTAATAAACTTTCCGTTTTGATCATACTAACGCACGCTCAATACGTCGCCTCATTCATTTTAGAAACAAAGTAGCGATCCATCCCATAGAACTGTGAAAAATGAAACGTCGAGAAACTTAATCTAAAAATATTTCGAACTAAGATTTCGATGTTTTAGTTTAATATCAATATTTTTCAGCTTCCTGCTTTATTTAATTGCATTCAAACACTTTTCTTTCCAACTGTACCTTCCATTGTTTATGTAGAATCCAAGAATTTCGTGCATATCGGCGCTTTTTGGTAGATATTTTTTGAGTCGAGCATAGCGGGACTAGAACAAAGCGGGACTAACCCTAAAAACATGTGTGTAATACACATAGCAGAAGTCTTTTAATAATAGGTTTTAAAGAAGCTTTGAAGCATTTTCCTCGTTATGTTTTGTTTATATATAATTTATTAGAAATCAAACATGTCTTAAAATGCGTATATAACAAAGTCTTAGAGACGGAAATCCACATCGCGTCGTTCATCTTGCATGTGATTGGTGGATTGATGACGTCATAAGTCTTTGCCTGGCCGATTCACTTACGCAATTAAGCTGCTGATATTAAATTAGGTCAAAAAACAGGAAAAAGAAACAAATACCTGTCTGTTTTTAGACGTAATCCATAACTCTATCTGTTACCTCTTACGTATTAGCAGCTGAAAGGATTTCAATGCCACTTGGCATAATTGTTCAACATATCCTGCAGCCTAATTACGTTAGTGAATTCGGCCAGGCGAAAAACAAAGAGTATGAACTATCTACCAATCACATGCGAGATGAAAGACGCGATGTGGATTTTAGTATACGTGATTGGTCGATAGTTTTCTTTGCCCTTCGCCTGGCCGAATTCACATAAGTTATGGGTGAAGTAGGTAAGGGTATATGTTCTCTAGGGATAACTTTCACGTGGGTGAAGACGCTTACAGAAGCTAGTTGGATTATTACTATTATAGAATAGGATAATATTTTTGTGTTCACCAAAAATCTAAAGGTACATCTAAAATACTGATCGTGCACCAAATATTAGTTGATCTACGAATAAATTATGGTCAAAGAATCAGTCCAAGAGCGAGCGAAGCGAGCTCGGGAACTTAGGGCACCCCGACACGGACAGGTTAGGTTCGAACGAGATGACGGGAGCTGAAGTGAGCGAGCAAAGCGAGCGAACTCAGCTCCCGTCATCTCGTTCGTGTTAGGTTACTTTTGACCCTGCAGACAGAAATAGGAGCCCCGCAGCCCGCAGCGGGGCTTCGTCGACTTATATGAACATATTTTGGTGCACATTCAGTATATTTGGTGGAACACAGGCAAAATTAGGTAAATGCAATGGGAATAAATTGAAGTACTTTTAAATACAATCCTTATAGAATATACTATAAGTACACCAATAAAAAAGATACACATCTCTTTCTTTATTACAAGTTATCATCTACATTGGTACAAGGTTGAGAGTTTATTAATAAAACTAATGACTAATATTTACATACATACATACATAAACTCACGCCTTATTCCCATGGGGGTAGGCAGAAACTACAGAACGCCACCTGCTACGATCCTTACATACTTCTTTTGCTTCACACACATTCATACATCTAGTCATACACACACGCCGGTTATGGGTACTGCGCACTTGGCCTTTCTGAAGAACATCACCTACCATAAGGTCTTTATATGTCTTTCTAGGGCGTCCCCTCCCGGCGTTAGTCGCCTTTCATTCATCCTCTCAACATGGCCAAACCATCTTAACATACTCTTTTCAATTTTAGTCACTACATCAAAAGTAGTCAATAGTCTAATATTTGTTTAAAATAATCTATTTATATAAAAACGAAAGGTCACTCACTCACTCATCACGAAATATCGAAAACCGCTTGAAGTATTAAGTTGAAATTTGGCAAATTCCATCCCTAAGGGGGTAAAAAGGGAGATGATTTTTTTTATGAAATTTTACATTTTGTAAATTGGACACATGAAATTGTACGTTTACGCTCTTGATTGATAAAAAGAATTGATGCATTTATTGGTTTTCGGAAATTCATGTTGGGGTTAATAAGGTCACCAAAGAAAATAATAGTTTAAGGATTTGAATAAAAACAGTTTAATTACCCAATTTTTTATATTATTTAAAAACTTTGGCCCACACTAGGAATTTCTGCCAGTATCGTGGGTGCGTTTACATACATATAAACTCACAGCAAACACCTATCTGTAGGTCATATAAATATTTGTTCCATGCGGGAATCGAACCCGCGACACGCAGCGCAGCAGTCAATCGCTCAACCACTGCGCTAACCGTGCGCCCGAACTACTTTGTTTTATATATAGGAAAGGTGTGTGTAAACACATGTGGCTCCTATTAAGGTTGACGGAATACAGTACCGTGACCAGCTAGCATTTCAGTTTCAAGTCTTGACAAGGGTTCACATAATAAACTTTATTATTTATGGTTAGTCAGAGAAGAGCATAGTGTGGTTTAATAGTATTGAATTATTTTTATAAACACGCCTCCTCAAAAATATATCTCTTTCTCTTTAATAACATCATCGTAATAATACATATCTCAAAAATCTATACAATAATAAAACACACACCTTTCTTTCTGGGAAAACAATATTATCATGGTCCAACATTCCAAAAATCAAAAAAAAAACAAATGTGACCAATCAATCATTTCATCTATTGTAATTAATATCTACTTATTACCAAGCTCGTATAATTAAATATCATTATAATTATAGGCAAGCTTTTATTATTAACACATTATGTAATCATGCTTGTAATTATAACTAAGCCTATTATTAGCAAACGCAGACAAACAAAAAAAAAAAAATAATTAAAAAAATCGCAGACGTGACATCCACCAACCCGCACTGGACCAGCGTGGTGGCTTAAAGCCCATTCCCTCTTTCAAATAGAGGAGGCCTGTGTCCTAGCAGTGGGAACATTAAAAGGCTGATGAAGAAATTTATATTTATGAAAATAAATCTGTTTCATTATTTGTAATTTCCAGGTAGTTTTTATTTTAATGTCTGCTTTTTAGGGTTCCGTAGCCAAATGGCAAAAAACGGAACCCTTATAGATTCATCATGTCTGTTTGTCTGTCTGTCCGTCCGTATGTCACAGCCACTTTTTTGCGAAACTATAAGAAATATGCTGATGAAACTTGGTAAGTAGATGTATTCTGTGAACCGCATTAAGATTTTCACTCAAAAATATAAAAAGAACAAAAAATTTTGGGGGTCCCCATTCTTGAAACTGAAACTAAAAATGTTTTTTTTTCATCAAACCCATACGTGTTGGGTATCTATGGATAGGTCTTCAAAAATTATATTGAGGTTTGTAATATATTTTTTTTCTAAACTGAATAGTTTGCGCGAGAGACACTTCCAAAGTGGTAAAATAAGAGAATGTAACCCCCCCTGTAACTTCTAAAATAAGAGAATGATAAAACTAAAAAAAATATATGTCAAAGTCAAAGACAAAGATTTATTTGCAGATAAATATGGTTACAAAAGATCTTACAATGGTAGTATAATAGTAGCTTAACATATTTAATCATAGCATAAATGACATGCAAATTTTTTGTAAGTATACAATTAGGCCATTTAAATTTAAATTGAAGGAATTCTTTTAAAGTATAGAAGGAATTCTCTATTAACCACCTGCGCAAAGCCCTTCTGAAGCGGACCATTGGAAGTTCTTTAATTTCGTTAGGAATCTTGTTGTAGATCTCAATACACATAGGATAGCAACGTCGCCTATATAGCTCCGTTTTCATTCTAGGAGTAATTAATCTATTAGGATATCTAGTCCTGAATTTACATTTATCTCCCAGTTTTTCAAACATCTCCGGGTGAGATTTTGTAAATTTACATATTTCTTCAATATAAATACCAGTCAATGTAAGTATTCTCAGTTTCTTAAACAGTGGTTTACAGGATGTAAGTGGGTCTACATTACAAATCGCACGTATACACCTCTTTTGCGCGATGAAAACTCTTTCGATATGCACCGAGTTTCCCCATACCAATATACCGTAACGCAGTATTGACCCAACATATGCATGATAAGCCTGTAATGTGGCTTGTCTACTTATTAGGTTAGATATACGCCATAGAACATAAGCAGACTTACTGAGTTTACCACAAATCTTATCAATATGATTAATCCAGGAACACCTCTCGTCTAGATCTATCCCAAGAAAAGTCATACCATATGATGTACATTAGCATGTAAACTACCACCGAAAATTGGTTTGAACGAGAGTATTTTATCTAATACGTCATAAATCGTAAACCGCAATTTACCAAGTACGGAACCCTTCGTGCATGAGTCTGACTCGCACTTGGCCGTTTTTTTTATTTTATTGCTAATAAAGGTGCAGGGTTGCATTTTAAAAGTTTTTTAGTTTTTCACAACATACTTATCAAAGCTTGTATTATTCATATGTCATATCAGCCAGTATGTCATACACATCATATCACTGAAAGACGTCCACTGCTGGAACTAGGCCACCCCCAAGCTTCGCCACATTACTAATGACTTTTTAACAAATAATTATTCATATCAATACGTACAATATGTTCAACAGAAATACTAAAATAATGTTACCATACTAAAATAATGAATGATTCGTGCAGTCCCTACACATCTAGGTAAATTACAGGAAAACCACATAATAACCCACATATACGTACTAATAATGAAAGCATTGGGTATAGATGCAGTCCGTACGTGACTATACGCACTAAACGCATTACTAAATGTAATATTTTCCGAAAATACCCATTTTTACGAGCTTTGACTTGGCAAGCTTCGAATATACGTAAATATGAACAACTTTCAGAGGACCAACTTGACATTTTTCACCTGTTCTCGCAACGCTGGAACCGTTATTCAGAACCCTCAATTTTTATAGCCGAGATTTAGAACCCCCAATTCTATAGCCATGATTGTGATGCAGAAGCCCCAATTTTATACACGCAACGTCGAACCGATGCGGTGCCGTTCGGTTCGTGATGCAGATTATATACTCCCAACGTCTAAGCCAAGGTTGCCCGAAGTGGATAGATATCGACCCCTTGAGGTCAAAATCGGTATGCCAAAAAAAAAAAAACGGCGGCGGGAGAGGAGTACAGGTATTGCGGTGCGCCGCTCTCCCTACCTTCCGCGGCCTAGACGGGGTTGCCACCGTCTGATCGGAATACGGAGTAGGAGTGTCGGTATAACGTTAGCCGGTCTCCCTATTCCCTGTGGCCGCAAAATGGTAGGTGGCGGGGCCATTGACCTTGACCCGTCACAAGGGGACCAAGGGTGCCATAAATGGGGTCGTTTGGCACCCATGTGCTGATTTGGTCCCTGGGGTGGTCACGGCGCACAGTATGTTCTGGTGCGCCGGTGATGGGGGGTACTCTCCTGAGGAGGGTCCGGTGACGGACAGCCGTGGCGTGTTCGCGGTGAGTGGCGAAGGAGGACACAGTGGAGTTTTAGTGGGTTAGAGTCCCACATAACTGCACTATCTCCCCGTGGTAGTGCAGTATGCATGAGCATTTCTCCAAGCAAAAATAAATGAAAAAAGGGGTCGACATAAATTAAAACTGATTTTGGAGGTCGATGAGGACTGTAAATTGACCCTTACTGCAACGAGTATGTACGTGTACTATAAAGTTGTGTTTCGTGTAACAACTTCTTATAAGAATGACTAATATTTTAGTAGGAAGTCTCATTGTTTTAGTTTTAAAAAACTCAAAAAGTCGATAAGCTTGCACAAGGTCGTACGGTTAAAGTAATTTGGCTATGGAAGTCTGAGGTATCAGTTCATTTTGGAAAAGGGCTATCTTGATCAAAATAATTTTGAAATCCCTGGTCTAACCGATGTAGTGCTCTGTTAGCGCTGATGAATGAACCATATTTTTCTTAAATGAAACACCCGATTTTCACCATTATTCATTTTATTAAAAATAAATTATAATCATAACCATTTATTCATTTGCGAATATGGGTACAAAAGAAAAGATCCTACCTAAGGCATGTAAATTCACAAATAGACAGGAATCCTTTAAAACTTTAACAGTAAAAATATATTATTTATGTATAGAGATAAATATCGTATAGAGTAACAATATATAAGTTTATCCTGTAAATATTCAGTGACGGAGTAATATGCCTTTTTAGTAACAGTGTTTTTATGTTGTTTTTAAATATATTTATATCACTTATCTCCAGAAGTGAATTTGGTAAATGGTTATATATGCGTGGAGCCATACATAATATACTTTTATTTAAAAAATCTCTTTTATTGCTTGGCAAACATACATTGAATCTGTATCTTTTGCTATATAACTTATTAAAGTAGTTTGTATTCTTCCTAACGAACATTATAACAATACACACAACAACAACAATACAACAATTATTACACACAACACAACTACAAACATTACTACAATTATTATATTAGGTAAGAATATTTTATTTCAAAAATGAGGGTCTGCAGCTGTCAGTTAATTTAATACCATTTATGGCTCGTATACATGTCTTCTGGGCTTTAAACACCACTTCTTTATTAGTAGAATTTCCCCAAAAAATAACACAATACTTTAGAATAGGTGCAACATAGCCGTTGTAGGCTGTAAGGACTGTAGAAGTGTTGACCGTTTGTTTAAGTTTACACAATGCATAAGAGAATGTGTTCAATTTAGTGGATAATGTATAAATATGTTCTTTAAAATTCAAATTATTATCTATCTGAATACCCAGAAACCTTGTCTCTTAAAAATCTGGGCAAGAGTAATGAATAACCTACCATCTAACTTGCATGAGCCCAAATCAATTCGGTTTTACCCCCTCGAAATCTACAACAGATGCTATACAGGCTATAAGAGTGGTGACGGAGAAGCATCGGCTCAATAAAGAGGATCTGCACCTCATCTTTATAGATTTGGAAAAGGCGATGTATAGACGTAGACTAGTTTGGCAAGCATTGAGGGCACAACATCTGCCGGATATATACATTAAACTAGTCCAACACATGTACACTAACGTCCGTACCAGAGTCAAAAGTCCCGCAGGGCCGACAGAGGAGTTCGAGGTTGGGGAGTTCATCAGGGCTCTGCCCTTAGCCCGTTGCTTTTCAACATTGTGATTGATTATGTTACTAAACATATACAAGCACCACTGCCCTGGAACCTCCTGTATGCAGACGTCATCGTCCTAATGGCCAGATCAGCAACCGAGTTACAGACCACCTTGATCACTTGGATGACTGCTCTTGAGTCTGCAGGTCTTAAAGTCAGTAGAGCAAAGACTGAACATTTACAGTGCCAGTTTAACAACAGCAGTTGCCCAGCCACAGTCTACTGCCCAGATCGTACTCCAGTGCTGAAAATAAATAAGTTCAAATACTTAGGCTCAGTAATCACAGACCAAGGAGACGTCGACGCCGATGTAATACACGGGCTAAACGTGGCATGGCTGAAGTGGCGATCACTAACAGGAGTCTTATGCGACGCTCGTATGCCAGTAAAAAGCAAAGGCAAGATCTACAGAACGGCGGTAAGGCCGGCAATGATATACGGAGCAGAATGTTGGCCAGTGAAAATGACGCACGTACAAAAGCTTCACACTGTCCATATGAAGATGCTGAGGTGGTCTGGGGGTGTGACGAGACTGGATAAAGTAAGAAACGAGCATATCCGTGGTAATTTTAAAGTTGCTCCTATATCGGACAAACTAACCGAGAGCCGTCTCAGATGGTATGGTCACGTGCTGTGAAGAGACGAGGAACACGTAGTGAAGAAAGCATTGCAACTACCTGAACACAAGAGAGGTAGAGGAAACTCCTATCGGAGGAAAAATTGCCCGATCCGATAACCCAGGACAGATTGTCCTGGCGCCAATAAATTAGGAGAGTCGACCCTACTGAAAGTGGGATAGTGCTAGGAAGAAGAAGATACCCAGAAATCTCGTAACGTCAACTTCTTGGTTGGTTCTATTATTTTGGTAATTTATGTTCATGTTTTCTATTTTACTTCCTCTACTTCTGAATGTCATGAAATTTGTTTTGTTGAGATTAATATGTAAATTGTTTGGTGTCAACCAGTTAACAATGCTATCTAAAGTCATATTTATCTCAAGTTCCATGTGTGATTTATTATCTCCTGTGAACAGTACTGTACTATCGTCAGCAAATACGATTGTGTTGTATTTTGTCGCTTTTGGAAGGTCACTGATGTATATTATAAAAAGAGGCGGACCCAATACACTTCCGTGTGGAACGCCAGATGTAACCTGTGTACATGAGGATGAATAAGTTATATTTTTTTTTACTTAAATAATATAGTTAAATAAAAAAAATATAATTAAATTTAAAAAGAAGGAACATCATCTTCAGCATCTGGTTAGCAAACAATGTCTTCTGAATCAGGAAACACTATATCACGCAATATTCTTTTTACTAATTTAATATCAGGCGGAGAATTCGATGACTTTACAGCCGATTTTTCAGAACCAGGATGTACGTTGCCAACTCGAACAAATGTAAGGAGCTCATTGTGACCACTCTTGAGTGTGAGATATTGCGTATTTTCAAATGTGGATTTTACTGAGTTTTGCTCTGTATTGTTTGTATTATCCTGAAGTTTTGATTAACTGGTGTTCATTATTTTCTTGTAAGTCATTACTAGCATTCTTGAAAATAAGATAAGAAAAGCCTTCCAAATCAAATTCCGATGAAATAAACTTTTTTTTTTTTTAAACTTTGCCCTACAGTAGGAATTTCTTCCTGTATCGTGGGTGCGTTTACAAACATATAAACTCACATACACAACACCCAGAGCCGGAACAACTATCTGTAGGTCATAAAAATATTTGTTCCGTGCGGGAATCGAACCCGCGACACGCAGCGCAGTAGTCAATCGCTCAACCACTGCGCCAACCGTGCGCTCTCACATTATGTTTAATTGTGAATAATATTCATTAATTCTCTCTCTTGATGAAGCAGCGTTGATTAAAATCGAACCATTGCACTAATTGCTAGGAGTTTAATGCTGTGTTGAAGATATGCGCATTTAATTATTTATTATTTTCCTTTAACAGCGTTCAAATAAAAACACTCAGGATCATCATAAATCTCCCAATCCTCAATAACACCTCCATATGAGAAACATGCTGCAATATAATTTGTACAATTACCATAGTAAAATAATCCCGAGTCAGCCGTTTCCATCACTCATCTTTTCTTTTTATTAAACGTCCCCAGTCCCCTAAATGAAAATTCACTCATTTTAAACGTGTTACAAGTACACATGTCATATCGGGGTTTGTATTCATTTTGAGACATGTTCTATTTACTTTCTTATTCAATTGTAAACGTAATGGTAATGATATCGTCCAGCTTTTATCAAAAGGTTATAAAGACGGAACAGGTGATTCAGAATGCCCAATTTTAACCTTCTATCAGGAAATACAGACTCTGGCAGGGAATTGCACTCCTTAGCTGTACACTTAGTAAAAGTATTCCTAAAACGTGTCGTGCGTATGAAATAAAAAACCGGCCAAGTGCGAGTCGGACTCGCGCACGAAGGGTTCCGTACTAGGTAAATTGCGGTTTACGATTTATGACGTATTAAAAAAAAACTACTTACTAGATCTCGTTCAAACCAATTTTCGCTGTTAGTTTACATAGTAATTTACATCATATAGAAACTTCAATATCATTTTTGAAGACCTATCCATAGATACCCCACACGTATGGGTCTGATGAAAAAAATTATTTTTAGTTTTAGTTTCAAGTATGGGAACCACCAAAATTTTTGGTTTTATTTTTATTTTTGTGTGAAAATCTTAATGCGGTTTACAGAATACATCTACTTACCAAGTTTCAACAGCATAGTTCTTATAGTTTCGGAATAAAGTGGCTGTGACATACGGACGGACAGACAGACAGACAGACATGACGAATCTATAAGGGTTCCGCTTTTTGCCATTAGGCTACGGAACCCTAAAAATGATCCCTAGATTTTGCCTTTCATCATGCTCCCGAGGCCTTAGATGATGGTCGAAGACTTTACCACAGGAACCACGATTTTTTTTGTGATGAAGCATAGATGACACTCAGCTATATTGTACCTTTTAGAGAGCAGTGGTGGCCCAAAGATAACAGCCGCAACTTACATGTTGAAGGTCGTTCATCTCCTCTCACAGAGAGGAGGCTTGCACGCACAACGGATGCGATCTATTAGGTTGCCCACGACGTCTTTGAGGAATACTCGTTCCAATAAAAAAAATATTAAAACGGCCCACTCTAAAAAAGTTATGCGTGGTCGGTCATACATAATAATATATTTATATTCACGTGTCGAATTGAGACCCTTCTCTTTTTTTTCCTCGGTTAAAAAGGAAAACACAATCTTTTTTATAATGTAACTAGCTGCTTCTCGTGCGTTAAAGATTGCCATTTATTATATCATTTATTAGTAAAACTAGCGAGTAGCGACTCACTCGTTTGTTTTTTATAATTTTTATGGTACCCAGTTTTCGCTCGTTAGACTATCCATACTAAAATGTCAAAAATAAAATTCTGCCACCTCCAGCCCTCAATAACTGTCCAATTTAGGATATCAAAGTGTTTTGACAGTTTATTATTGTTGCAGACTTCTATCAATCACCAGACAGTACAAAAGCTCACTGATTACAAACAAACGGCGCCATCGCAACGACAATTATCACAGTGGGCGTTATACGATCATATTACCACGAGGCACGATAATACCAAACTCTGAGCAGTACCGACCAAACCATGGCCCTGTTCATATATATCATACTACTAGCTATCCTTAACATTACACTAGCAAATGAAGATTGTGTTATAAACAATATGCCAGAAAGAATGGCCTTCGAAAAACAGCTTAAATCTGACATAGTGACATGTACCACTCGCATGCACGATCCTCCACCGAACAACGGTTCAAAACTTACCGTCAACGTCAAGTTCGTATTAAAACGATTTACTTTCGACAGCAATAAAGGAGTCATGGATATACTGGTCTGGCAGTTCATATCGTGGAAAGATGAGAGGCTGAAATGGGACCCAGCAAAATACTTCGGCATCCAAACGACGGACATGTTCTCGCTAGACATCTGGACACCAGGCTTCAAACTCTTCAACAGTGCGAATTCATTCGATGTCTATGACAGATTCTACTATGTTTGGTGCATTCTGAAGAACACTGGAGATGTTCACTGTGTTATCAGGCATACTTATAGCGCGATATGCAGCGTCAATCTCAGAGATTGGCCCTACGACCAGCAACAATGCAGTTTTGAGTTCGGAGCATGGTCAGCAAAATCGGATTATTTCAAGATGAAAGTTGCTTCCCGTGCTATAAGCATGTTGGGGGCAGATTTTGAACCTGATTGGGTCATTACTGATTATAGACAAGAGGTGAATACTAGTGCTGAGCGCCAGTTGAAGATGTTTTTCACATTGGATCGGGAAGCTGATTCTTTGGGAGCAATAGTGGTGTACCCAGCTGTGATTCTGACAGTTCTTAGTGTCACGTCTCTTTTTTTGGATGTGAGGCGTTTTGTGCGCCTTTCAATCGCTTGCTTCAGTGTCCTCGGCCATTATTTCTTCTTGACGACCTTAGCCTCGAAGATACCGAAGCAAAGTCCTTCTCCACCAAACTTATTACTGTACTATCGCGGTTCTGTGGTTTTAACAATTTTGATCATCTTGGTGTCATTCTTTCTGCGTATTTTGTGTAAGTGGAAATCAACGCCTCAAAATTATATAATATCTATCAATAATGCGGTGTTTGAGAGTTTTGGGAAGTATTTGATCTGCCCTCAGTGGAATATCGATGATGAAACGGTTGATATCAAACGCTTTAATCAAGATTGGACAAAGTTCGCGAATATTATTCATTGTGTTTTTGTCGTGGCTATTATTGTTGCTTATGTAAGTATGTACTGTTTACTTATACCTAAACCCATACCTTTTAACTTTTGATTAAATATTTCAAAGAATTTTGTTATTTACTCATTTGTGTTATTTATTGAATGTGTTTGCCCTCTCTGATTTTTTGCGAATCCTTAGTAGTAGGCAATATATATCAATACATTTTGGTTGGTACACTGGCGATTATAATATGAAGCACGAATTTGGTATTCCTATACAGGTTTGTCCATTCCTAGTTGTTACCATCGGCTTTGTCACAACTTTTGTTCATCTTGATTGTTTTTACTAGTACCTTAGAATTTAATTTAACGGTGGTGATTTTTGGGAACACATTTTGTTCCACAGTAAGGTTTTTCCCCTATTTGTCATAAATGGTGACAAATACAGAACAGAAAAAACGGTGACAAAGCTAATGGATGATGACTACTGGGAATAGACTCTAATTTTTTGTTGCTCTATCGATCTTATGCGCGCAGCAAGTGTCCATGACTCATGGCTCGTCCGTAGTTGTGGTTCGCTGATAGCTCGCTCCAGGTCCAAGTTATTAGGTCTGTAGGTAACTGGAAGAACTGCACGATAGCGTTTCTTTAGTTTGAGACTGATACATAGACAATCTCTAACAACAAGGATAAGCATAAAGCTATACATGATATAGCGATGTGTGTCGTGGGAAGTTTCCACCTCGTTTAGAGTCTCTTGTTGCATCTTCACCTGTTCAATCCTGGCTTTCAATGTCTTCATCATCACTTCATGATGCTCAGCTTCAAAAATATAGTTGTTGTCTGCTATGAAGTGATTTATAGCCGATTCACTCAAGTAAGTAAAGCTCGTCTTCAGACACGTTTATCTCACTGTGGAAGTTGTTATGAGAGCGACGTATAATGATATCTCATTTCAACATTCATCCAGGATCAAGTGTGATAATACCAGTAGCACTCAATTGTTTCGATAATATGCCAGATGGACAGAAAATGCAAGTCAAGCATCGTTTACAATATGTGTAGAGCTACGCGCCATCATTGTGTAACTTTAGGTATCCACTTGTCGCTGCAACTTGATACAGTCGTGTGGCACGCTGATAAGTTCTTATTGTTTACTATTATTTGTGCCTCACACAAGGTCGCGGCTTGCTTTATGTCATAAACTAGTAAACTCAGTGCACATAGTAACTCAGTTGTACACATGTGCTTGTGGCCGTCGTTTGTTAGAGGCATCATCAGATCCTTCTTGAGGTTTTTTGCCAAATATTCAGATGCAGGCATGATATGCTTCTCTTTCTGTCCTTGTATGGAAGGAATAGGTATGACTCAGCTTAGCTCGAACTGTTTGTTGTTCACCAACGGCAGCTTGACTTCAAATTGGATGAAGTCTCTCGTCACTCTCTCACTCACGCTTGACGTGTACTCGAGACAATTTATGCATCTGTCGAATGCACTGATGGCTGTTTGTACAGGGTAGCAACAGGTCACTAGGTAATTGTTGAGATATTATATTTAATTGATTTTGTAACTGATCTGTCTTCAGTAGATGTGCATCGACGCGTCCGTCCTTTACATCAGTCGTCACCAAGTCGAGCAGTAATTGTTGAACTCTCCTTATGTTGGAGATTATTAAGTTAGCGGCTAATGCAGACGAGTGCATTGCTACGTTCCAAGTGTATGCGCTCGTTTGTTTCTTGGAAGCGTTTGTTTATTAAATTGCTTTGTCGCTTGTATCCTCGTTTCTCTTCAAAATATTGTATTCGCCTACCACAATCGATGTTTGTTCCTTCTAGAGGTTGACTAAATGATTTTTGTTTGTCTGTATCAGGTTGATATCACTGTCGTAATTTTTGGCAAAGTTTTCGTCAAGGACTCCAAATAGATAATTTGCTGCATAACCAATTCCATTTATTAGAACCCTTTCCTAGCGCGTTCCGTGTTCCGATCGCAACAACTAGTTGAGAGGCGATGGTTATGAAGGTTAGCTCTTCCTTAGTCAGATTGTTCAAATGTGTGACGTAGTCTGCCACGTTTTGTAAACTTCGCCAGTATTAACTTTAAAACTTTCGCGTTTCATAATTGAAAAACAATATATTACGGGCATTTAACGCGATGATTTAGATTGTTTATTTACCTATTTTAGCCGTAGTTTCGGGCGTGTTGCAACGACCGTGGTCCTGGGTAGAATGTAGTCTAGGTTAAGGAGGTAAATATACAATCGAAATCATTACGTTACATTCCCGTGATATATTGATTTTCAACTTCGCCAGTTTGTTGTTTGTTGTCATATTGCATCTCAGCAATTTTGTCGAAGTTGACTAATTTTGCTGACGATAATGTGAAAAAGAAAAAGAAGAATGTAAGGATCGTAGCAGGTGGCGTTCTGTAGTTTCTGCCTACCCCTATGGGAAAAAGGCTTGAGTTTATGTATGTATGTATGTTTAGGGAAAAGGGTATCATTGATAATGGATTTTAAAATGAAGGTTTGGTACCTACATCATATATTTGTCAAGCGTACCGTTTGCGAGACATATATCGTTAAAAAAAAAAACCGGCCAAGTGCGAGTCGGACTCGCGCACGAAGGGTTCCGTACTTGGTAAATTGCGGTTTACGATTTATGACGTATGAAAAAAAAACTACTTACTAGATCTCGTTCAAACCAATTTTCGGTGGTAGTTTACATGGTAATCTACATCATATATTTTTTTTAGTTTTATCATTCTCTTATTTTAGAAGTTACAGGGGGGGACACACACATTTTACCACTTTGGAAATGTCTCTCGCGCAAACTATTCAGTTTAGAAAAAAATGATATTAGAAACCTCAATATCATTTTTGAAGACCTATCCATAGATACCACACACGTATGGGTATGATGGAAAAAAAAAATAGTTTCAGTTTCAAGTATGGGGACCCCCAAAATTTATTGTTTTTGAAAATCTTAATGCGGTTCACAGAATACATCTACTCACCAAGTTTCAACAGCATAGTTCTTATAGTTTCGGAAAAAAGTGGCTGTGACATACGGACGGACAGACAGACAGACAGACATGACGAATCTATAAGGGTTCCGTTTTTTGCCATTTGGCTACGGAACCCTAAAAAGCATTTATTTCAGACAAAAAAGTCCATATACAAGGCAAGGTTGTTAGTAACAAGAATTTTATAACTATGTTAGTAATTAATAAGGTAAAAAAACTAGACACACCGTCTACCCCTGCTCAGTAGGCTCATCGGACTCGCAACACATGGAGTCCAACGAACCTACTGAGCAGAACAGTATCGGTTCTTTCGCCAATCATCTTTAGTACGCTATTCGGGATTTCGGGCTCCCCCGTACTCGTCGCACCACTGACGCAACTTTTTTACGCATGATTGCGTAGAAATCATCTACGCTGGCTTCAGTAAACATGCGGCGATACACTGCAATATCGAGGGAGCCTAAACAGAGCCCTGAACACATTATTATATTGGACGCCATGAAAACTAATTTTAACCCGACTACGGCGTCGCAAAGTGTTTATTGATCGATATGTTAAGATAAGATAAGATTATCTTATCTTATCTTGTGGAGGGGCCGAGAAATAACTCGGACACTTCGACCCATGGGATCTATTGTGTTCCCCTAGATAACTTACTCCTCGCCGATCTCGTTGAAAACACTTTTCATGAGTTTTACAACGAGACTAGGAGATATGAGCCTATAGTCTTCTGGTTTTGGATATCCAACCCCTAGGAGACTCATTCGCTTACCAGCCAGTGCATCGCATGTGCACAGAAGGTGCTCCATGCGTTCCGTATGTTCCCCACACAACCTGCACTTTTCCTACTCAAAGGCGCCTTTAGGACATAAAACTTGCTCAAGACGTACCAAAGCTTTGTGCACACTGCGCCAACCTGCGTCTTCCAGTTCATGTTGCGGTCCACCCACAAGCCCAGATATCTAAATTTATCGACATACTCAATACTCTGACAAATACAATTAACACTCCCTACGTGCATGCACTCGTAAGTGTGGCCCACGATACCGATATCTCCATTGGAGACATTCTTTGCCACGTGGTTATGCGGCGAGTACACATGCATCACCTTCGTCTTAGTCAGATTAAGTATGATACCGTTATCGTGGGCCCACCGGGTAATATTATCGAAGTCAGCCTGCAAAACAGCCCTAACCTCCTGAATATCCTTAGAGGAGTACATAAGGCACATGTCGTCCGCATACAAGTACACACGACACCTCTCTACCACATTACTGACGCTATTCACATGCATGATATAACCAACTGGTCCATAAACGGAACCAGTCGGTACGCCCAGATCAACCGCAGCCTCTTTACCTACTACACCGGTTATGCAGGTCTGTATGGTTCTACCACTCAGGTAGTTCCGGAACCACCTGTTAGTGGGGCCCCTGATCCCACACTCGTCCATGGCCTGCAATAACACCTCGTGGTCCAAAGTGTCGAAAGCCTTTTTGTAGTCGATGAACAGCGCCAAGACCTGATGACCCTGATCCAGGCTGCTGTTCATATCTTCGGAGAACTGTGACAACGCTGACATGGTACTACGGCCCCGCCTAAATCCGTGTTGCGCATCTGCCAGTATATTATTTTGTTCCAGGAATTCGCCAACCTGACCGACCACTAATTTTTCAACTATTTTGTTAATCACTGACAGTATAGCTATAGGACGATAGTTAGCGAAATCCGATTGCACCCCCTGTTTGAAGATGGGCCTGATTAGTGCTTTTTTAAGTGAGCTTGGGTATTCCCCTTTCGATAAACACAGGTTGACAAAGTGCGACAAGACTGGTGATATTTTATTTTTGATTATTTTTAAGTCCATTGCTCGTATACAATCAATGCCCGGCGCCTTATCATTGCCTAGCTGATCGATAACTTTGCACACCGTACTGCTGGATACAGGTTTAAAACGAAAAGTTACATTAGATGTCTTAACATAATTATTTCTATCCAATAATTTAATATTACAATTGTGTTTTATATCAATAATTTCTTTTGTAAATGTATCTGTAAATTTACTACATATATTATACATTGTATCTTTACCGCCAAAGTATCTCTTAACTGTATCATCTAAATTTGCCTTTTTTCTACCTGTCCAGCTATTAATTTTGTCCCAAATTTTTCTTGGGTCCCCATTACAATTCTTAATTTTTCTTGCCGAAACTTTTTTTTTTCTTTAAAAATCAATTTGTTTACTTTATTCCTAAATGTTGTGTACTCTAGTCTTTTTGTGTTATTCTTAGGTGTATCTTTCCACTCTCTAAACAATCTGTCCCTATGCGACAACATATTCTTTAAGTGCCTACCTATCCACGGTTGTGAAACCCGTTTTTTTTTGTCTTTGGCATCACAGTCTTACTATTTTTATAAATTTCACTAAAAGTACTTTGCAACTTATCATAAATAGTTAAAGGGCAATCAATAGACAACAGCTACTATCTTATTATTAATCACATACCGAGTGTCCGAGTTCACAATAGACTTGCTTACGCTCGCAGCAAGTACCAGTCCCACGGCATGATGATCGGAGATATGCGTCTCCAGCACATACGACGACGACCCGCACTCACTGCGCCCCGCTCGCACCCACACATGGTCCAAGCACGACGACTGTAGGTGCCCGTCCACGATCGCTTCGCGTGTTATCTCTGTGCTCGGTATTACGCACTGTAGGCCGCATTCACACAAGGCGTTTTTGTATTTTGTTGTGGTCGAATTTACTACGCCATTTAGAATGTCAATGTTTGTGTCTCCAACCACTACAACGTTTTCAAATACAGGAATAGATCTTACGATAGTCTCCAGTTGTTCTATAAACAGTAACTTATTTTTCTTAGGTGGTCTGTAAATAGCAATTATGTGCGTTATATCCTTTTCCGTTCTAAGCTGACCGTGCAGTGTTTCTACAGCGTCAGTCTTCACTATTTTGACATCGAAGCTAAGTCTATCCTTTCCGTATACCAATATTCCTCCTCCTCTGGTTGTTTCTCTCGTATGTATGTATGTGTTATAGCCAAATATCTGGTACAATGATAGTTCTTCCTTCTTTATATTTATCTCACTTAGTATTAAAATATCTATTTTACACATATTTCCTTCCAACAAGACAAGTAACTCATTGAAGTGTTTTCTCATCGACCTTATGTTCAGGTGAAAAATATGAACACATCTTATATTCAGGGTCATATCGTTACATAATGATGGTATGTCACAATATCTTTTAAACACAACATCAGTGCCAAAATCAGCTGTTCGATCGAATGTTATAAGATAGTAAATCACCTAGTGTAACTCGCCGCGCTAGTCGCGCGTGTTTATTTACATTCTTCGAACTTTTTCAAATCTTCCTCTGATCTTATGTTGTATATCTTTTTTTCTTCACTAGTCTTTTTGACTAGGATACTGCAGTCTTGAACCCAAATGTACTGGAATCCTTTTGGCTTAAGCTGGCTTCTAACGGTCCATAGGAGTTGACGCTTATACTTGGGCAAATCTTCATTGATGAATATTCTCTGGTCGCTTCCATTGGCGTAAACATTATCATTGGTTATCTTATTTCCCTTTTTCGCCAACATCCAGTTATTTCGGGCACTTTTAGAGCGAAGCTTAATCAGTACGGGTTTGGGTCTTGTGTCGCCCGGTTTTTCTCGTCCCACCCTCTGTGCATCTTCGATATCACTTGGATTTAGTTTCAACTTCTTGGCCAGTTCCACTACAACCGATATAATATTTTCTGGTTCACGCATCTCTAGACCATGGACTTCTACATTTTTTTCAGTTTCCTTTACCTCCAACTCCTGTACCCTTTCCTCCAGGGCTTTGTTGTACTTGACTAGGTAGACGTTTTTTTGCTCTAAAGACTTGTTTTTTTTTTGAGATTCGTCTTTGTACTCCATCAGGGTTTGGTACATTTCGGAGTAGAATTCAACGCTGGCAGTAAGATCAACGATTTTTTTCTCGACGCTATAAAGTACCTCCAGTTTTTTATTAATTTCAGCCAGTACGTTGTCGCCTGGTACTTCACAAGGATTTATCGCTAGCTTTGGGTCTTGTGCAGTCTTAGCTTGTAAAGGACTGCTTTTTGCTGGTTGGCAGTCCTCACAGATTCCCGTCAGCAGGAATTGCCTGTTATTTTGTACACATTTTTTGTGATACACCGTCTCACATGCACCTTTACATTTCACCAAGTCATCTTTGGTCAAAGACACAAAGAGTTTACACTTCTTGCACTGAACCATTTTTACTTGTATATATGTTTAACTTCAGTAGTAAGATGATAACACTATTTACAATATTTTAACTTTGCTCAGTAACACTTTGTATGGTTAGTCTTTGGCTTAGAGGCATCCCATAGTCCAGCAACAGCAAGACGATGTAATGTCTTCCTTGCCTCGAATTCAACCATCATATGCAGAGGAGGGATATTAAGGTATCTCTCAATCGCTGCCGTAGGTGTTGTCTTGAAAGCACCCGTGATGCCGAGACACACTGTTCTTTGTAACCTGGTGAGTGGCGCTTTGCACGAGGCAAGCTTTGTTCTTCGCCACCACACTATGCTGCCGTATGTGATAATAGGTATTATCATTGTCCGGTACAGCCATCGTATCACTTTGGGCTTTAGCCCCCAAGTTTTACCGTAGGTGGAGCAACACATGCCGAACACTCGTAGGGCCTTTGTCGTAATATTTTCCACCTGAGTTCTTTATCAAGCGTTACACCCAGATATTAAACTTCGGTGGACCAGGGCAGCTTTATTCCATTGAGGGAGGGCTCGCCTAGGTTTCCTAGTTGTCTTTTCCTCGTGAATGGAATAATGACTGCTTTGCCTGGGTTGATAGAGAGGTGGTTCTTTGGACACCATTCTTCTGTCATCCTCAATGCCTGTTGTAATAATCCAGAGACTATGTTCGGGAATTTACCATTAACCATTACAGCTATGTCATCTGCATAGCCTACTGTGTAGAATGGTCCGGTATTGAGTTTGGTAAGTAGCGAATCTACTACCAAGCACCACAGTAACGGTGACAGCACTCCGCCTTGCGGACAACCTCTTGTTGTTTTTGCACTAAGTCTGTCTCCCATCAGTTCCGATCTGACTATCCTGCTTCTCAGCATATTGTCAATCCAGTTGCACGTGGTATCATTGATGCCATGTTCCTTTGCAGCTATGCGTATGGACTCAAATGTTGTCTTGTCGAAGGCTCCCTCTATGTCGAGGAAAGCCCCGACACATATCTCCTGTCCCTCAAGCGCAGCCTCGGCTCGACTCGCAACATAGTGCAATGCCGTTTCCGTAGATTTGCCAGGGCTGTAGGCGCACTGTAGTTGATGTAGAGGGAATACTTTAAGTGGTCCCTCTCTTAGGTACCTGTCTACCAGTTTCTCCAGAGCTTTTAGGAGAAAGGATGATAGACTGATGGGCCTGTAAGCTTTAGCTTCCTCATAAGTCGGTCTACCCACCTTCGGTATAAAGGTGACTTTGACCTCCCTCCATGCTTTGGGTACGTACCCAAAGGCTATGCAGGCTCTGTAGAGCTTGCTCAAATGGGGTATCAAAACAGATGCCCCTTCTTGCAATAGTATTGGGTAGATGCCATCCGGACCAGGTGATTTGAGAGGCTGGAAGCCCGCTATGGCAAGCTTTAGTTTATTTTCATCTACCACTTTCTTTGCCGTGAGCCAGTTATTTTTGGACGTGTGCCTTGTGAGCTCGTCCCTTGTGACTGGTTCCTCTTCATCGCTGTCGCGCAGTATACATTCCGGGAAGTGAGTCCTAAACATCACGCCCAGAGTGTCCTGTCCAGTTTCCGTGAGATGCCCATTCTCATCCTTTATAGATGATAGTGGGTTTGTCTTAGTCATGGACATTGCTTTGCACACCCTCATTCCATTTGGCAGAGTTTCAATGGAGGTGCAATGCTGCCGCCAATTAGTTCTTTTGGCCTTGCGTACCGCCGTGTTATACCTTGTCAGCATGCTATGATAGCCTAAGAAATCCTTCTTGGCTTTTGCATCATTAAAGGCCTGTCGTGTTTCCTGACGTATTTTAACTAGTTCAGGAGTCCACCATGGTACCTTTTTACAAAAGGCCTTTTTCTCTGGGCAATTATCTTCCCATGCACCGATGGTGCCCATCTTCATTCTGTCCGCTTCAAATTCTATATCTAGTTTGGAATTAAGCTTACCTTTAGGGCTCCCTAGATTTATTTTTAGGTCCCTCCTGTACGAGTCCCAATTTGTATGCCTTGGGTTTCTCCTTCGTCTAGTTTCGGCTACTCCCACCGTCCTAAACCTAAAGCATATATAATTATGGTCAGACAGAGAGATTTCGTCCGATACATGCCAGTTTTCAATATGACCGCTGGCCCTGTTTGAAGCCAGTGTCAGATCAATAACTTCAGTTCTCGCCGAGGTCCTGAAAGTAGGTTTATTGCCTGCGTTAAGGATTTGTAAAGAAGAGCTTACCACAAAGTCCAACAAATCCTCCCCTCGTTTGTTGACATCTGAACTGCCCCAAACGACGTGGTGTGCATTCGCATCGCAGCCAAGTATCAGGTCAAGGTTTCGAGGAGATCGATATGTAAGTATGTATGTATGCATGTATAAATTTATGTTCATTTGTTTCCTCAGGCTCTGCAAAAACCCCAAAAATACTTGAAATAAGTTCAAAAGATAAAACCCGACTACTGAAAAATCACGCTATAAAAAGTATGAAACAATAAAATATTCTCATCTGAAATATTCATAATGATGTTCAGAGGATAACCGTGGTCGGCAATCCACGATCCACTGATGCCTTGAGCATAAAAGCATAATTTGTTACAAACGCAAGGATATAGTAAAAAAAAAAAATGTTTGCTTGTCTTGAAAAAAAGCTTTAGCGAATTTTAAGTAGGACTTGTGAATTTTAAATGTGTGTGCACATTTTAATTAGAAGTAATTATTGTTTATCACGTATTTTTTATATAAAACGGCTCTTACTATAATATTATAAATGCGTGGAGTCCAAGTGTGGCCATATTTACTGGTTTAGTGCGTCTGTCATCATAACCAGGTCATCGGTTTACCTAGTGGGAGGCCTTCCAACGCTGCGTCTTCTGATACGCGGTCACCACTCTAGAACTTTTCAGCCCCATTGATCATCCCTGCCCACTGCAACTTAAGTTAACAATTCTCCGGACTATGTCCGTAACTATGCTATGCGGTTATCCACAAGATCAGAAATATATACCTTCGTTTCTGATTCAATCACGCAAAAATACTCTGAGCATAGCCCTACCTACATACATAGTTAGTTTAATAACCAATTTCAATGATTGTTCATTTTTTATTTTTATTTTGGACTCCTACCACTGTTGTGTTCTTTTTAACCCAAAGGTTGACTGGTAGAGAATGCCTTGCTGCATTAAGTCCGCCTATGTATCACCATTGTACATGAAGTTTAAATAAATAAATACATATAAATATTTTAATAACCTGCGTGGCATTGGCATCCCTACGCCTTATCTGTCAGCGGTCCCAGTGGCCGACTGATAAACGACCAGAACGAGGGGAAAAAAAAATATACCTTCATTCGGCTGACACCCCGTGTAACTCACCTGCTCATTCGGCTCCCGGGGATATTTTGTTGAGAATTTCAGGACAGGCTTGGTCTTCAGTAATGAAGAAAACGAATAGCAAGCCACGAATTTCTTGGTCGTACACGGGACATATACGAATTTCATTGGTGATGATCTTCAGAAGGGCCAGATGCATACTTGTGCGGTACTCATAACCAAAGTCCAATAATATAGTTAACATTAGGTACTAACGTTCATAAACAATGAAAGCACCGAACATTGCTCTTACGAAGGGATAAAATTAACTTTGTCGTACGAAAACTGTTGTCCCCATATTATACATCCAATGTTACATTCATAATATTTTTTATTAGATTTTTGGATACTATGTAATGCCTTGAAATGCTACTTAGCCCTCTTCCTCTCTCCTAATTTTTGCTGTGCCCGACGGGGTCCATATTGATCTTTTACCATGTCAATACCATCTATGTAATACCTATGGAATGCAATAAAGTATTGAGTATTGACATTTATTTATATGAAGGTTAGATAGTTTCAGGCTTAGTGATGATGATGTTGATGAAGCTATCTAGCTGGCAGGCTTAGTAAAGTTTTATAAACAACGTTCCAAATAAATAATTTTATAAAATCTTCCTATCTATACATCCAACACGAGCAAGATACTTAACGATAGATTAAGTTACTTACAAGTAAAGACCCATTTTATTTCGCTTGGCCAAATCAAAACGGTCGGGTTAGATCCTGAAAACGGAGGTTGGAAAACTGGAATAGTTGAGAACCGTCGCCCGCCGTGGGGCACCGGAAATGCAACGGGAAATTGACGCAACGTCCGGTTATACAATTTTGTCTGGCTCTCGATAGTCTGGCCTTCGGGTTTATGGTTTTGATAACTTATTTATAACTAGCAACCCACCCGGCTTCGTACGGGACAAATTATACTGGGTTATTCAACTTTTAGGAGTGAAATTACCCATGATAAACAACTTTTTAACTGACTACAAAAAAAGGAGGCGGTTCTCAATTCGTCGGAATCTTTTTTTGTTTATTATGTATGTTTCCCGATTCATCAAAGACGCCTGGACCGATTTGGAAAATTTCTCTTTTGTTTTTAAGCGTATACTTCTCAGGAGGTGGTCACATGGACATCAGTTTAGGTTATGATGATGGGATCCTGGATAATCGAGGGAGATCCTCAAATATTATAGGCATAGCGATATAGCGATTTTGGTATTTACATCAACAATGCAATCATTTGAACTCAGAAAGAATCTATTGATGAAGTGGAACTGATGAAGAAGGCCATAGATGGCCACTGGAACTCTTTAATGCTAAGTATGTCACGGGTATAAGATATATCAAATAGTTAACCGACTATGATGATGCAAATAGTTATAAATAAATGGTACTGGTGAAATTGGTACCATCGAACTGATCTGATGATTAAGCCGGAAGGTAGGCACTGGAACTCCGAAATAAAACAATGGATCCTAGTCGTGTTTGGGCTTATTGGCATCGTCATGAGATTTACTTTGGCTATAAATTTTCATGGTATTTGAAGATACCTACCAAAACTAAAAAGATATACGTTAAAAAAAAAGACTTTTAACAAAAAAATCAAACCGGCTTCTAAAACAAAACACCTCAAAGCGAAAAATAACTTTCTTTTCCGAAGTCGGTGATGAAAAACGGGCACCAAAGACACCAACTTCGGAAAAGAACGTAATTTTTCGCTTTGTTGTGTTTTGTTTTAGAAGTCGGTTCGTTTTTTTTTTTATGAGAGCAACCCAGAAATATTTGAAAAACCATCAGCTGTTTCGTACATTTCTGTCGGGTAAATATTGTACTTTTGTGTCTTAACTTCTTCTTCTTCGGGTTGATAATAAGATAAAATTAAAAATTAATAAATTAAAAAAAGAAACCTAATTAATTATTATTAATACACATCACATCATCAGCCTATTAATGTTTCCACTGCTGGGATACAGGCCTCCTCTCTATGAGAGGGAATGGGCCGTAATCCACCACGCGGACCCAGTGCGGGTTGGTGGATGTCACATGTCTTCGAATTTTTGTTTCTAGGACATGCCGGTTTCCTCACGATGTTTTTCTTCACCGTTTTGAGAGCAGTGGTGAAGAAATAATTTACACAAAGTAAAGCGCCTGCCTGGGCTCGATCCCATGACCTACAACTTGTAAGTCGCGGCCAATACCACTGAGCCACCACTGCTCTCCGTTTATCATATTATATCCTCATTATTAATTAATATTAATTATTATTAGTTAGATTTTTACTTTGTGCCCTAAATTTGTTTGGCCCAAAACTAGCCACTTTTACAGCATGCTTATTATTATTATTCCATTTATTCATTTTATATATACATATCTTTACATTTTTAAATATTATTCTATAAAAAATAAAATAAAAAAACATTTAAAAATACAAAAATAGTAGCCCACCGGTATCGGGAACAGGGTCCAAGCTACCGGTGGTCAGGGCTCCTGAGAGAGGAACCTCCTAACGATACGCGCCGTGTCCAGGAGTACCGCTTTCTGGATCAAGCCCTTGATCCAGCTGCCCAACGAGAGCCTCCTCAGATGTTCGTCGAGGCTCTTGGCTATTATGCCATTGGCCGTCACGACTATCGGCACAATGACTGCTGTATTCACATCCCACATGTCGACAACCTCGCGAGCCAGATCTAGATACTTGCTTTTCTTATCTCTCTCAGCCTTCACGAGGTTCTCGTCATGGGGGACCGCTATATCAACAATCATTGCGCGACGCTCTAGTCGGTCTATCACCACTATGTCAGGCTTATTGGCAACAATAGTCCTGTCAGTGATGATAGACCGATCCCAATACAATGTGACATTGCCATTTTCGAGAACTGGGTTGGGCACATACTTATAGTAAGGTACTTCCGATTCCACAAGATTGTATTTAAGAGCAAGTTGCTGATGGATAATCCTGGCTACAAGGTTGTGTCTATGCAAGTAGTCTCCGTTAGCCAGACTAGAACAACCGGAGATAATGTGACGGATAGATTCTCCCGGCCGGTGACATGCCCGACAGATGTCAACTGTGCCGTCCTTCACAATGTATTTCCGGTAGTTGTTCGTCATCATAACTTCGTCCATAATCGCAAAGACAAAACCTTCGGTTTCCCACGAAAAGGTCACCAAATCGCAGCCAGGCCACGGACGCTAAAAGATCAACATCGGGCCCATGTAGGACCCGGTAGAAGCGACCGTGAAGCTCCTTGCTCTGCCATACCTCCCTGCGGTCATTAGTATCTAGTACTATAGGTTTGCGCCAGTTCTCGTTAGCCAAGGAGAGCGGGGTAAGGCCCTTGTCCACCGCTACCACATCTCGATGCATACCCACGTCGACGGCCTGGAAGTATTCCCTAAGATTGCATACCTCGCGGTTGTGCAGGGTCTTAGCATTTAAAAAGCCACGACCACCGCACTTCCGCGGGATATACAGTCTCATAACCGATGATCGTGGGTGATGCATACGATTTGCGGTAAGCAATGTGCGGACTCTCCTATCCAGGGCGTCAAGTTCTGTCTGAGTCCATTTGAGTATGCCGAAAGAATACATCAAGACCGGCATGACCCAGCCGTTGAAGGCGCGCACCTTGTTTCCGCCTGATAAAAGACTATTTAGTACTTTTTTTTCAGGCGGCCAAAGAAGCGTTCCTTCAACGACTGTTTCACGTCAGTAGCGTTGATGCCTAGTGCTTCCGACATACCCAAATACTTGTAAGTTTCGGTTGAGGAAAGGGATCGAAGGTGTATGGAATCCGAGAGTTGTATTCCCACGGATACTATAATCTTCCCTCGCTTTACATGCATGACTGCACATTTGTCCACACCAAATTCCATCCTGATGGCGTCACTAAAGGTTTCTGTAACCTTCAGTAGCTTCATCAGTTGCAAGTTGTTGGAGGCAAAGAGCTTCAGATCATCCATGTAAAGGAGGTGAGATATGACCTGACCTCCTCTTCTCAACCGATAGCCCAGGCCTGAACCCTCCAGCAATGTACTAAGAGGGTTCAGGGCTAAACAAAACCACAGTGGACTCAGACTATCACCCTGAAATATTCCACGCTCGATCCTTATAGGTTCGCTGTCCTCTTGAATCTGTTGACATCCTGGATAGCGAAGAACCGTCCTCCACTGCCCCATACACGACATCAGGAAGGTGCGCAGAGTTGCATCAATTTTATACAACTCCAGCACCCTTATGAGCCATGTATGTGGCACTGAGTCATAGGCCTTCTTGTAGTCTATCCAACATGTCACCAGATCCCTTCGGGAACGGCGAACCTGCTGGCTAATGGCAATGTCTATAAGGAGCAGCTCCTTAGTACCGCGGGACCCGTTCCTACATCCATTCTGAGAAGCAGACATGATTGAATTCGTGTCAATATGTTGATTAATTTTAGCTCTCAGAATGGATGTAAAAACTTTATAGACCGTCGGTAAACATGTTATTGGTCTATAATTTTTAGGCTCCGCAGTACTTCCTGTTTTGTGGAGCAGGTGGGTTATTCCTGTCGTTAGGAACTGGGGCAGCGATCCTGACTCTAAGGCAGACTGGAACTGAGTTGCCAAACAAGCGTGCGACCTTTGGAACCACTTAATCCAAAAGTTGTGCAGTCCGTCCGGCCCTGGAGATTTCCAGTTAGGCATTATTATTATTATGTCCTTTATTTAATTTAATTTCTTATTTTATATATTTTTAAATATTTTTAAAAACTCATACAAAAAAGAAAAACATTTAAAAATATAAAAAATAGAGGCCCACCGGTATCGGGAACAGGGTCCAAGCTACCGGCGGTCAGGGCTCCAGAGAGAGGAACCTGAACCTTATTATTATTATTGTTATTATTATTTCCTTTATTTCATTATTGTACATAGTTTTTACATTTTTAAATATTATCTTATAAAAATAAAATAAAAAAAAAACATTTAAAAATATAAAAATTAGTAGCCCACCGGTATCGGGAACAAGGTCCAAGCTACCGGTGGTTAGGGCTGCTGAGAGAGGAACCTCCTAACGATACGCGCCGTGTCCAGGAGTACCGCTTTCTGGATCTTGTTATTATTATTATTATTATATACTTTATTGTACACCACAAAATATATACAGGACAAATATTCACAAAAACAAGTGTACAATGGGCGGTCTTATCGCACAGGGCAATCTCTTACAGACAACCTTTGGATGGACTGTACGATAGGAAAAGAATTTAGGGCTGTCAGTGTACAAAAAAAAAAAAAAAAAAAATTACACACTTAAATAATATAACTTGCATGTTTTAGGGCACAAAGGACAGGACAGGAGGTGAAGCATTTTTGCGAATCGGCACCACATGCACACCCGGCTACTGTTCTATCGAAGTCGCCCTATTTTACAAGGTTGGAGTTACATCTTCCTACTTGGGTTCTGAAGCGGTTCAAGGACTGTGTCTAAACTGATTGGGCTAAAATGCTGGTACTTAAAAGACTGACTGCGACTTTTATGTTTTATTTTTAATTTTTTGATTGTCTCGCGCTTGTCCACTATCTCACCTGATGGTAAGCGATGATGTGGTCGACGATGTAGCACGCTTACCTGGAAGAAACCTATTCACTCTTGACTTGAAAGACTCGCAGGTTGTAGCTATTACGAAATACAGACTGTGGCAGGGAATTCTACTCCTTAGCTGTACGTATGGGTTGTGGGCGAAAACGCCCTAAACGAACTTCGGTGACGGGTTGGCCGGGCAGTTTAGCGCGCTTTCGCCGCGCGCCATAAAACGCTGTTATCTCGAAAGACCAAGAATTCCACTCCTTGGCTGTACGCACAATGAAAGTATTCCCAAAACGTTTGGTGCGTATGGGTGGGATGTCCACCATGTATCGATGGCGCTTCGCCGTACGTCTTGAAGTCCGATGATGGAACGGGCTAGGAGGAATTAGTTTACCGCATAAAACCACAAAAATCTCTTTTAAACTAGTACAAAAAGAAAAAGCTAGGAACACTAGCTTGTTCTTAAATTAAAGTACCCAGCCATAAAAGTAAGGAACGACCCATTAAAGTTAGTTAGGACTTAGATCTTTTGGTTTACTACTTACAAACTCGAGAGTAATCTCTGTGAAAAATGTGACATCTATTAAAGGAAGATAAAGATTTCAAGATTTAAAGGAGCTGTCTGACTGCTGCGGGGACTTTACTAGACGGAATTCCCCGCACGGGCATTACTGAACGGGGCATGCTTGCACGAGCCTTGTCTAGCGTGTTATACGCGGCGCTTATGCCCTTCTTTTCGCGAATTTTATGTCGCTGCGTCTGCTCGGAGGTGAGATTTAACGGTCAATTGCCGAACAAAGCGGCTCCGTCCGCCGCAGAACACTGACGCAACAGCACTGTTGCGGCGACATTGACGCCAGTAGCGCTTTGCTCAGAAGGCTACCTCTATATGTCCATAGTGCATAATACTATGAAGAATGAAGACGAAGGTTTCCAAGGCAAAGATAATATAATACTAACATAGATACCCCTTTTTTGCGTTGAGAAATGCTCATGCATATACTGCACTATCACGAGGAGATAGCGCAGTTATGTGGCACTCCAAATCACTAAAACGCCACGTCATTCTCCTGTGCCGCTTATGCAGGGAATACGGGCACGCGTTAGCACTCATCCGTGAACCCGCCGCATCGGCCGCATACTAGCATACCCAAGGTCATGACTGCGAGCCATTTCTGCCATACTTCGCCCTTATAGGTCTGTCCTATGTCTGTTTAATGTGTGACCATTAAGAAGCGTGGTCTGGTAGAAATACCCGCAGCGCAGGCATGTCACGTGAAACTGTTCCTATTAACAGACTTGCCCGCGGTATGCCCGCGGACTGAGACTGAGAGCCATAGTCTATCCTATGCCCGTTGAGTGTGTGACTCGCAGATAGACTGAACTATAGTAGCAAGATCTTGGCCCGCAGTTACCCAGTAAATACACCAGTGTCAAACAATTGACGTGCGATTAAGCAAGGATTTTAGTACACGGCACTTGCCGGCGAGCGTGACTGAACGCTATGGTCTATCCTATGCTTCCTATAGTAGGAAGATACAACATGGCCCGCAGGCCCCCATGCCCTCGGGCAAGTCCGTCTAGTTAACGGCCAGCTGTTAAACTCCTCATTCATTTCAGCCGAAAGACGTCACCTGCTGGACATGGGCTCACCAAGCGTCACTACACTGAGGGATCCTATGCATCTCGCATCCATCGGCTACCCCAGATCATCAGTCCATCATCATCACCTAGTAGAGGGAGACTTTCTAACGTTGCGACTTCCGATTCGCGGTCGCCACCAGAATTTTTCGGGCCCATCATCGATTATCCATTCTGTGAGTAATGTGCCGTTCCACGGCCATTTTAGTTTAGCAGACAGAGTTGCCAAAGAAATAAGGTTGCATTTGCATTTATTTGCACAACACTAATTAAAACGAAATCCAAAAAAGTAGACTCGATAAAAATAACGGTTTGTGATTTAATCATGTTAATAAAATAATATTACTTAATAACAAAAACGTGTTCTGATGATTTATTCATAAACCGCGTTATTTAACTCCACGAACAACACAATAACAACAACTCAAGGTTACTACTACCTACTAGCACACTCCTAGATACTACTGCTACATTTTTTTATTGTGATTTTTATTTTCGTAGACTAAACTGACAGCTGTCAATGACCTTATTTTTTTACCCGACTGCCGAAGGAGGGTAATGTGTTTATCAGTCTATGTATGTATGTATATATGTATGTATGTATGTTTGTTCCTATGTGGCGTTCCAGAGACCAAACGCGTTGGCCGATTTTGATGATTCATACGTCAATCGATTCGTCTTAACCCTGCGAGTGTCATAGGCTACGTTAAAATTTGACAATAGAAAAATGGCGGATTTTGGGCGCCATATTGTGGGGTCCCAAATTTTTTTTTTCTTCCAAACCCAGTGTGTGTGGTATCAAAATAAAGGGTTTTAAGAGGTGATTTTAAAAATATATAACACTTATATGTTTAAATGTATCTAATTCGAAAAAAACTTAACTAAAAACTTATAAATAAAAAAAGTTAAATCAAAAAATCAAAAAACCAGACTGCTTCAAAAGCGAACTAAAAAGACGTAAACAAGGAAAAAATCATGCTGTGCAGGCGGAGGATACACCAGATTTTGGTCAGCCAGCCCGCGAATATGTATCCTCCGACTGCACAGCATGATTTTTTCCTTGTTTACGTCTTTTTAGTTCGCTTTTGAAGCAGTCGGGTTTTTTGTTTTTTTAAATGTTGCAAGCGCGGAGCATAGTGTTGTAGATAAGACTCAATCATAAGTGATTCATCGAATCGATTTGACATGACTTCTCAATTAAATTTTACTAATTGGTGTAAATAAATGTTTCATGAATATAAACGTAATATATTTAAATATAATAGTATCAAAACACATAGTACATAAACTGAAATAAGAAAACGACAGTAAAATAAATGCGATCGATAGAATGAAGTCTGACATAAATGAGTAGAAATTATATTATATATGTAATAATAATAAGAATACGTAATAATAATTATATATTCAACAAATGTATTTTTTTGTCGTGAAATAGTTAAATTTTCGGTGAAGTTCGATTTTCGATCAAATTTCGATCACTCAGGATACGACACTGTTTTTATGTAACGATAAAGTGACAACCTCCCAAATGTCAGTTTAGTCTACGAAATAAAAAATCGGAGTTTGAAATAACAAAACCATTGTACAAGTTTTTGACAACCGCCTTGGTATCGAGTTAGAGAGGTAATTCATCTATTTATTTTACATTTGACATAAGCACGCCTATGAAGTTTTCTTTAACAGGCAACCATAAACAATAAAATCCAATACTTTATGGACGCTTACAATAGTGAAGCGACTTGCTCTGTAGCCCCGATATTCCGCAGAATTAAAGTTCACAAATGAATCGAATCAGTGTAAATTAAATATTATCTTTTTTAGGGTTCCGTAGCCAAATGGCAAAAACGGAACCCTTGTAGATTCGTCATGTTTGTCTGTCTGTCTATCTTTCTGTCTGTCTGTCTGTCCGTCCGTATTTCACAGCCACTTTTTTCCGAAAGTATACGAACTATGCTGTTGAAACTTAGTAAGTAGATGTATTCTGTGAACCGCATTAAGATGTTCACATTAAAATAGAAAAAAAGTGGTTTCCCATACTTGAAACTGAAACAATTTTTTTTTTCCTCAAACCCATACGTGTGGGGAATCTATGGATAGGTCTTCAAAAATGATATTGAGGTTTCTAATATTTTTTTTTTCTAAACTGAATAGTTTGCGCGAGAGACACTTCCAAAGTGGTAAAATGTGTCCCCCCCCCTGTAACTTCTAAAATAAGAGAATGATAAAACTAAAAAACATATATGATGTACATTACCATGTAAACTTCCACCGAAAATTGGTTTGAACGAGATCTAGTAAGTATAGTTTTTTCTTAATACGTCATAAATCGTAAACCGCAATTTACCAAGTACGGAACCCTTCGTGCGCGAGTCTGAATCGCACTTGGCCGGTTTTTATTATCATAACACATAATACTCGTAATCTAATTAAGAGATTTTTTTTTTAGTTAAGGTAAAATATTGAAAAAACCCGCCAAGTGCGTGTCGGACTTTGCACATTTAGGGTTCAGTAAAATCAAATTGGTTGTAATAGAAAAAGTGAGGGCTTTTAAAAGACAAAATCTGATTAATCAATATATAGGTATTTGTTGATAAAATATACGTTATAATAAACATTATCACCAAATTCGAAATTCATAAATCAATGGGAAGTTAAAAATTTCTTCAGAACAAAATTTTGTTACAAAAAGTTGACTGGTAGCTTTGTTTTCCAATATATTTTAAAACAAAAAAGACTGTATCTATCTACATAAAGAGCTCTAAACAACGCGGTAACCCACTCGATGGGGTAGATCAAATCTTTTATTTTCCGGTGCCCATTTAGCTGTATGGGAGCCCTTAAAAACATTTAATGAATTTTTTTTGGCAATTTATATGGCTTTGGGTCAACAAGATGCTTGATGGAAGATGCAGATGCAGGATGCAGATGCAAGATGCAGATGCAAGATGCAGATGCAATATGCAGATGCAAGATGCAGATGCAAGATGCAGATGCAAGATGCAAGATGCAGATGCAGATGCAGATGCAGATTCAAGATGCAAGATGCAGATGCAAGATGCAGATGCAAGATGGAAGATGCAGATGTAAGATACAGATGCTGTAAAAATTTGATGGCTGTAGCTCCAATCGCTTGGCTGCAAAACCTCTGTGACAGACGACAGACAGACAGGCAGATAGACGGACAGACATACAAATAAGTAATATTGGATATAGAATAATACTTAAAATTATGTATATAGATAAAAATTATCCAAGATATAACAGTTAACTTTTAACCGACTTTCCAAATAGGGGGAGGTTCTATGTTCGACCATATTTTTTTTTGTTTATGTTCACCGATTTTTCCGTCAATTGTAGACCGATTTAAAAAAATTTTTTTTTGTCTGAAAGAAGATGTTCCCAAATTGATTTCATTTAATTTGACGAAGATCTGATGAAGAACTTCGGAGATATACAACAGAACTCTTCAATAAATGACAACAAATCTCTCGGGATTGCTGCAGTTGACTGTTTATTCTTTATACCATTTCGTAAAATAACATCACGGCAGTAAGCTCTAAAGGGGTACGCAGATGTGTACAGTTCACCTTGGTACACCTTCATTTCACCGATTATGTTCAAATTTAATGATATTCCGGTAATATATTATTCTGGCATTACAGTTACGTACTTTATAGAACTTGCCTATTAGGTGTCACAACTAAAAAGTGAAAAATAAAAAGCTTTTTCGGAAGTGGGTGTCACAAAACGAAGAAAAGAAAACAGGAACACCGATGACCGACTTCCGAATAAGAGTTTTTTTTTCCACTTTATAGTGTTTTTATATGGCAGCTGATTGTATTTTTTTGCAAAAAAGTTTTTTAATGTATAAAATAAAGTAAGTAATTTAAACGCGAATCGGTAAAGCATAAGGACATTTCTAAAATATATTTTTTAAGCTGTCAAATGTATATAGGTACTGTATGTAAGTTATCTATAACACTTTTTCTTTCCTTCTTATCATTTCTTTCTTATATTACCTCTACGAAACATATAAATATTAATCTAGTGGTCTCAAACGCTACTGCTTGCAGCATGAGCATTAGGTTTGATTCCAGGCCGGGTGTTTGATATTTCCCATATGATATTTCTCAGATAAAAGATGGCGCGATGTGCAACGATTTGTTATTGAATTATGTGTAAAATTAACATTTTCCAGAATTGATCATAAAAATTGTTTCATAATTAACTCTCCTAAGCACAAAATTATGGAATATGTGGCTCATAATTCACATTTCAAAAATTATTTGAACGGATCATTTAAAATTGATTTCAATAGATGGCGCGGTTTTAAATATCTGAGGCATTCCACTCGATTGTTTAAATTTGTATCTATTGTAAGACATTTTGGTACAATGAAACTGTAAAAACAAGCAAATCGTCAATGTATTTAATGAAAAACATAGTCACGAACCTAGTAAACCCTTTTACTTGCAACTCGCTGCTAACACCATCTATTGCCGTGAAACGGGATCGAACGCTATTGATGTACTTACAAAAATAACAAGATTAATCAGATGAAAAACGCTAGTTACGTCGGCACGGTTTCTTTGTATGGGATGAGGCATCTGCATGCTAGTATTATATAAGGGCGCACGGTTGGCGCAGTGGTTGAGCGATTGACTGCTGCGCTGCGTGTCGCGGGTTCGATTCTCGCACGGAACAATTATTTGTATGACCTACAGATAGTTCTTCCGGCTCTGTGTGTTTGTGAATGTGAGTTTATATATTTGTAAACGCACCCACGATACAGGAAGAAATTCCTAGAGTGGGGCAACGTTTTATAAAAATAAAAAATAAAATAAAAAAAAACTGTGCCCCCTTTTACATTGGACTTCAACATAACTGGAAAATGTGGGAAAAAAAGTACAACTCTACCTAACCCTCTGGCGATTATAGCCGTGATATTATTATATCTAAGTACGCTATGAAACTTCACAAAATAACAAATGCTTTGCATCGACATTCATTACCGCTTCCAATCCGCTTCGATCAGTCACGGACGGTAATACGATAAAATTATCGTGTCAAAAACGCATTTATTGCCGTCTACCTTATCGAGTTATCGCCACGCCGAACACCTTTTATCGCACCAATCAATAAGCCAACTGCTGGATGCGATGCGACGTTTCACTTCAGTCAGACTTGAGAGCGCCTGCGTAATATCGCCCCTTCTCGCTCACAACTATCCGCCTTCTTGCTTTTCTCCATTCAGTGCAAATTTAGACGAGTGCACACGTTTGATTTTCGTCATAATGACGTCGTATAAAAAAAGAATGTCAATCCCTGGGCATTTTAACAAGTTGCAACTAATTAAATTAGTACGCGCGAGACCAGCTCTGTGGGATAAAACTGAAGAGACTTACAGACATAAATTTATGAAGAGGGAAGCCTGGCACGAAATTTGCAGAATTATGAAGAAGGATTACGATAAATTGAGCGGGACGGAACGACAGAAATACTGTAAGTTATTTTTACCGTATTCTTTTATGGTATAAACCTAAAATATCAACTAATAAATGAGATATTATCGTTCCTGCAAACGTAATGGCGTCGACTCCGGTGATTATATCTGACAAACCGGCTTGCATGCTCGTTGTTGTAAATGGAACGAACCGATACGACGCGAGCGAGACAAAACATAATGTAACTTTCACACCTTGCCGTGACTAAGAAAGAGACAAAAACATTTCTGTTAGTTTCCTCCGGTCAATCGCGCGACTACGTATTCTAATTTGATTTTGACAGCGCTTTATTACAAAGCAATAAGGTCGGTTTTCGTAGCTCAAGTGTAAGTGACGTGCCACACTGATTTCATAGAATTTGCAGTACTTGTTGGTAAACATTAAACAGAATAGATAAATTGACAACACATTTTTGTGGTGCTGCGTCATAACGACGCGTTCAATTATATTTCAAGTACCTATTGAGTTATTTTACCTCTGATTTTGCATTATTGTTAAAATCAAAGTGATCTTAATTCACTTTGTAATAAGGTTGCTGGTGATTGCTGTTAGAGGTAAAATGACCAGTGAACGGACTGTATTTTTGACGTAACGTGCATAGCAACAACATCACGGGAACATACGCGAGTGATGTGAGATCGATAGTGAATGCGTTCCTAAGATTCGATTTACGACGTTTTCATTCAGTAACTTGACAGTTCAAAGCAAGATGTTTTCACACCTAAACTGCCGTGAAGTTAGGATAGTGCTGGAGTTTATTGAACTGAAAACTTCTTTACCTGTTTTGAGAGATTTTATAGGGTAAATATTGATTCTGGGTTAGGGACTAGGGTTACTGGTTTGCGACAGCGTCATGCCATGGTGAATGCGTCATCGACATGCTAATATGACGTTTGACGGAATAACTGCCAGTCACACAAAAACACAGTTATTCCAAAGTTTTAAGTTTTTACTTCTGTCGGCAGTTCTGCCTGTTTTTATAAGCTTTTATTTAACTTGCAATGTTATGTTGCACTCGGGCACGAAGGGTTCCGTACCATTATCGCAAAAAACGGCAAAAATATCATTTTTGTTGTAAGGGAGCCCCACTTAAATATTTATTTTATTCTGATTCTGATTATATTAAAGACCCCTAGATTGTAGCTATCGGGAAAGATAGACTCCGGCAGGGAATTCCACTCCTTAGCTGTACGGATAATAAAAGTATTCTCAAAACGTTTAACTATCACGGTTTATGAGATACCGCCTGGTGACAGACGGACCGCGGAGTCTTAGTTATGGGGTCCCGTTTTTACCCTTTGGGTACGGAACCCTAAAAACAAAATGTAAGTGGACACCTACAAATGAAATACGAAACAATAAATGAAGGTTATTATCCTACAGACTGATTGGCTGGCTTACTAGGTCTATGCGACACAAAACATTAATCTGCGTGACTGTACTTTGTCATTCGGATAAAATGCGACTGTGTGTCCAGTTGGCGAATACATAAAAGACATTTAATTTAAGTTTCACTATCTGGACACACGTAAAAATCTTGGCGTGTCCAGATGAAATAATAAGTGATTATAATTTTAAGTTTCACCAACTGGACACTCGTGTGTTCAGTCTCTCGTGTCGAGTTGGTGATTAACCCAATTTTCTTACCTCCAAGTTTAGTAAATCTTATTTTAAAATGTTTTAAGACAAACCCATCAAGAAACATTAACATTGCGGCCCTGAAAAGGGCCTTTTGAAATATCGAAAATACGATAAAAATCAACCTTATCCTCGTTTCATTAAAGCATAACTTCGTCCATCGCTGTCACAGTTTTCTATGGGCGGAATCAGTAGGATAAACACCTAGGCATCACGGATCACATTTTTCTATACTCTTCACGAATGTCATCGTAGATTAATCCTGAGGTTCTCTTCACACCAATCTTTCTACTAATCCTCTAATGTCAGGCTTCCTTGGAGTATGCCAAGTTTTGTTTGAGATGGGTTTGCTCTTGACTCTAGCAAGGAGATTTTTCTGTTGCTTTTTTGTTCTCCTTTGTCGTAACCTACCATTTATTTTTGTTATTGACGGGCTAGCTTTTGGCTACTATATGATAATAACTGCTGATGTGGTCCACGATGAAGCATGTTTACGATTCACTCTTGACTTAAAGACTGAAGAGAATATGGAAAACATGAAAATCATCTAACATAACCGTACCTTCACCCTTAATCCTCGTTTCTTCAAAGCATAGACTACGTCCATCACCGTCGCAGTTTTCTATGAGCCCAAACACAATCTTCACCAAGGCATCACAGATCCCACTCTCTATAACCTCTTTTAGCAGGTCACATTACGTCGTAGATTTATCCTGAGGTTCTCTTCACATCACCTTCTCCTTGCTTTTCTTCCAAGGCAGTTCTTATAACTACGTCCATGGCTGTCGCAGTTTTTCTATGGGCGTAATCAGTATACATTTAAACCAAGGCATCACTGTTCACTTTTTTATAAACTATTTTAGCAGGCTGCGAATGTCGTCGTAAAACCTTCAGATTTTCTTTACACCAACCACAGAACCCTCCTTGTTAAATCTTCTAATGTCAGACTTCGTGATTCCTTGAAGCCACGAAGGACTTTTTCTGTGACGTATGTTCCTGCTATACCGCGGCCAGCCTTTTTGTTTTTTTGATGACCATTATGATAGTAAGATAAGAATAGAATATAATATAAAAACATTTAACGACACACACAAAACACCAACAACAAACACAGTAAAAGAGAATAATAGTAAAATAAAACAATCACAAATTGCGATTGTGATTAACTTGTGAATTGAGTTCTTGCACGAGCGGCGGCGGCGTATTTATGGCTACTTGGCTAGGCTCCTCCACACATATTGTTTATGTTGCGGGTAATTTTAAATGTTTGTTAAAACATTAAAGAAAAGTATTTTATGAAGGTATTTTATACATTTATTTCTTAACACAACCAAGTCAGTTTAGTGCGGCATTTCAGTCACAATTTCAGTCTTAGTAATAACTTTCCATTTTTTTAACTTACGAGAAAGCTTTTATTTTTAAATTCCCTAGAATTTTAAACTTAGTAACAACTTTCCATTAGAATCTTCTACGTCCCACATTTCGGGGATTATTAGAAACCTAAAATCTCGAAATGGTTTTGAAACATGCCCAGTATAATTTTTAATTTACATACCGAATTACCGTGATCTAATCAAAGATACCTTTTGCCAGAAAAGCAATTTATAGGCAAATCTGCTGACATGGTATAATTTTTCAGTTTTCTGACAACCTTTGGTATTGTATTTTAATTGCAATAAATACTAACTATACTAACTAATAATAAATAAGTACTACTAATAAAATAGTGCAAAACAACTTTCATTTTAGAAGTCGGTGTATTTGGTTGTCACAACTTGTTTTTTCGTTTTGCATTTTTTTTCCCTAAACTAAAATTATTTTGTATTTTGAAGTGTTTTGCTTTGGAAGTCGATACCTACGCCTTTTCGCAAATTCATTCACTACCCGAACACTATAATTGTAGCATGAGAAAATTATTTTGCTTAGAACTGTCAAAGTACTGAAAGATTGAATCGGAGTCCTTTCGTTAAGCTGTCACAATTTGACGAGTGTGGTGCCTGATTTTGCGACCGCATATAAAGTATTCGTGGATTTTCAAAATGGGATAAGCACAGGTAAGTTTATTTTGCTGATTGTATTTATGTATTTTAATAATAAGTAGATTAAGTATTAAAGCCAATACTTGAAAATATAATACTTGACTCAATATGAAGTTGAAGTAGTACATGAATTTGCGAAAAGGCATAGGTAAATTCACGAATTGTAAAATTATTAAACTTGAAATCATCCCAATTAACGTGTTTCTTTTGTTGAAATAATGAAAATAATTATTTTGCAGGTCTTATAACCATAGACAGACATACATTCATGCCTTTTTCTCATTGGGTTCGGCAGAATCTACAGAACGCCACCTGATACGATCCTAACATACTTTCTTTACTACATTCTTCTGCATAATTTACATAGTCTAACATCTAATCATAGTGTCGGCATTGAGTACTGTGCATCTGGCCTATCTGAAGAACACCATCAATGAAATCCGTATGTGTCATTCTAGGGCGTACCCTCCCAGCGGCGTTTCTACCCACAAGTGCCTTGTAAATACCTTTAGTCATCTTTCATTCATCTTCTCAACATAATGAAGCCATCTAAGCATTTTTAATTTTTTTATCACTACTTACCTTTTTCTTGTCAGCCACAACGTTGTCTCATCACATCATTCCTCAATCTATCATTCAAAGTTACACAAATTTCGCAAGGAACAAAATTCTACAGCAATTATTCTATTTTCATGTCAACCTTAGGATAAGATAAAATAACGGTTTAATTTTTTACTCTGTAGGTCAAGCGTAAAATTATTTTCAGTTCATTCATTTTCCAAAAACGTCCTAAAGGTCATTAGTTCATATCTTATTGGTTACCTACCTATGTTGAGTAATATAAGTATATATTTAAATAATTAGCTCAGAATGCTCCACTATTAGGCAATTGCCTCCCCTATGTAGATTTTTATCCTACCTATCTTTCAAGAGACTCTTTTTGTTGCACTACCTCCAACCAGCCTTATGCCAGCTGGTTCGAGGTTAAGGAATAGCATGCGCTTAAAAAATAAGTTTTATATTTAATTTTAACTAAGCATGAAAGATTCATTCAGTTTCACCTCACTTGTTTTTTACGGTAACATCCCTTTAACTGTCAAGTCACTGAATAGATACGATTAAAAGTCGAACGTTAGATGTAAAATCGTCATAAGTATTGCATCATGGCGACATGTGATTATGCCGTAAATCATTTATCTGTATCAAATCTGCAAATAATATATTATCACGTTTTATCTTTACAGGTCGTTGGCTGATTCAAATATGGAGGCACACCAGAGACAGCTGGGGTAGAAGTTTAAATGCAAGGAAAAAATCTATAAAGTTATACGGTACAATTGTGAGACCTTACAAATATGATGACGAAATGGCATTTTTGTTGAAAGTTAAGGGGCCAACCAAAAGCACTGCCGCAGAAGGAGGAGACACAGAGGGTGAAGACGAAGAAGAAGAAGATAACGAAGAAGGAGCACAAACTGAAGAAAAAAATGAGGAAAGTGATTCAGATTCTGTTCCAGTTTGTGACAATGACAACGATTTTAATGATGGCAATAATGACAACGAATCTAATGATGACAACACTGACGACGATTGGAATACAGATTCAAAAAAAGGCATTGTAACCACACTAAGCCAAGACAAAACGATAGAAGTTACAGTCGAAAGAAAGGATAGTCACGCAACTGAAGATTTAATTGATGCGAAAATGAGAACTTTCCGTAAACAAATTCAAAAAATAAATAAAACAAAGGACGTACAAGAAGACCGCCATTTTTATTTTTTCAACAGCTTGCATCCATCATTGACTTTGCTAGATGACGGTCAAATTTTAGAGTTTCAGTCGGGTGTTATCAACATTATACGGAATATCAAACGAGGGGGAGGATTTAGATATGTTAATAGCGTCCAACCCAGTTCTAGTTGGAATAGAGGTTACTATATGCAACCAGGAGCACCGGCTGTTTCGGATCAACCACTGATTGTGCCAAACATGGTACAAAATATATCGTCAGGATCAGCTGAGGCTAGCAGAACACAGATTAGAGTAGTACAGGATCCATTGAAAACTGAGAAACTCTAGACATAGTTTAGCTCCGTCCTAAGACAACACGCCGAAAATTGCCCGTTTCTGTAAGTCTTCAAAGAAAACCGTTTTACAAATGTATTATCTAAAAATGATCTAGAACATTGAAAAAGAGTACAGAAAAAAACCATAAAACAATAATTATGTCGTCGCGAATTGCATAAGATTTTGAGATTCTTTTTTTAAATATTTAATGGTGGCTAATTTACTTATAGACGTTATTTTAGCTTAAGGCGGTACCCCGAGCAAAACGCCGGCCAAGCCGTTTTTCGTGCTGTTTTTAGGAGCTATCTACTAGTTATTTAAAAAGAAATATCAAATAATAAAAATTCATAAAATTTCTACATAATATTGATTCTAAAATGGTAGACTTCGTTTTTTTTAAATGAAAAACATAAAAATGAGAAATAATTATTGATAGCATGCATCTCCTCGTAAAGTGTTCATTAATTATTTTTTGTACTAACACTAATGGATAGACAATTTAATAACGAACATTTTTGTAGTATATTTTTTCAAAAGACCAAAATTCGATTTTATAACGATTTTATTCTAAAATCTGTTCCTTTTAAAATAAGTTAATCACAAAATTCTGTAACATTTCTCCCGTGATATTTAAGGCGAAATTTACTCTAGACCTAATAAAGTAAATATCACCCAAAGTCATTTGGTAAAAAAAGCCTTTCAAGCGTCAATAATATGTTTATTGCGTATGGCGTCAGCAAAATATTTACAGTCTAAAACTGTTCATATTTTGCTGACGCACTGACATGCACCTTACGTGCGTCATTCCAATAATATTATAAAAACACTTGCAACACATTAAATCGCCGAGTACGATAACTGCTACGCGGTAACTAACATTAGAGAAAGGAATCGTCAACAGTATTACTTGTAAACACGAAAATACGTAATAAACCTAACGGAAACTGAGTGATCCTTTCTCTTCTCGTTTGTTACTCCTTTTGGGTTGCCAAGATGTACAGTCTAAAACTGATCATATTTTGCTGACGCACTGACATGCACCTTACGTGCGTCATTTCATCCAAAGGTTGTCTTGAAAAGATCGCTTTTAGCGATAAGGCCGCCCATTGTGTCACCCAGTGTAATGTTTTTTTTCGTCTATATTTTCTGTAACTTATATGGTGTACATAATAAAGAGTATTCTATTCTATTCTATTCTATTCTAAATCGCCGAGTACGATAACTGCTACGCGGTGACTAACATTAGAGAAAGGAATCGTCAACAGTATTACTTGTAAACACGAAAATACGTAATAAACCTAACGGAAACTGAGTGATCTTTTCTCTTCGTGCTTTAACCTCAACAACAACAACTCTGCAAGTGTACGAACCGTACAGTACTACTGTAAATGTTATGCTGTAAAACATAATATACTTGTCTATTATTGCGTCTTGTACAATCAGTGTTTTTTTTTCTGCTCGACCTAGATACCAAGAAAATTAGACCACTAATCAGTAAATTATTAAGGGAAATCTAAAAGTTCCTTAAGGCTAAATGAAAAAAAACAGAACCTTTAAGGATCAGGTGTGTCTGTCTGTCCGTCTGTTACAGCAGGATTCAGTTAAAATTAGTTAAACAAATGAACTTCTGTAAGCCAAACAAGGACGCGAGAAAAATTATATTTATTTAAAATTAGAATATGGGATCACTTTTGGGCGAAAAGTTAGAAAATTAGAAACAAATACTGTGAGGGTCTACCGAAATACTTATTTATACATAATTTATATGTCAAAATAAACTCTTAAAACCCGTGACTACCCAAAAACTGAGAATCTTTTGATGGTTCTCAAATAGATTTCCCTTCTTTCCTTTCGCCCGTGGCTGATTTACACCTCATACTCGCTCTCGAACACTGTAACATACATTCATACACTCCAACATACATTCATACACTCCGACATACATTCTAACACTCCAGCATACCTTCACACACTAGCATACATGGGTACAGGACTCTACAAATAACCAGTTTCGTATGAAAAATCGTATTTTTTTTTTAAATTCCTTTTGATATTATTTTTACTTTCAATAGACTATTGTTTTGTCTTCTTTGGTAGGTACTTATAATGATGTTCACATCGTCTTTAAACCTTTACAGGCTTTTTCAAAAACCTTCGTCAGGTACCAGTCTCTTACAATGGTAGAATATAGCATTAGCCAAAAACATTGTTAATTTTAAGGTAACCCATTATTGTAAAGAGAACAAATAAATGCATTAAATTGAAATGTCTTATAGTTATTTAAGAAAATAGATGAAATTAAGAGTGGAATGGTCAATTTTGAAAAAAATACTGAAAATTGTTCCTTACTTAAAGTTTAAAGCAAAACCTATAAGAATACCTATATGTTTATTTTTATGTCCGTCTGATGACGACAAAAGTATCGCATCATGGTGACGTGCGATTACGGTGGCTTGCTGCACTTAGTCAGATCTGTAATTCCATCATACTTTTTTATCTTTACAGATTCTTTGTTGGTTAAAGTATGGAGGCACACCAGAACCAGCTGGCTTAGAAGTTTAAATGCAAGAAAGAAAGCTAAAGTTTTCGGTACAACTGTAAAACCGTATATATATGACAGAGAAATGTCGTTTTTATTAAAAGTTAAACGAGACACAGACGATGAAGATGAAGAAGAAAACGAAGAAAGAGCACCAAATGAAGAAAAAAATGAAGAAAGTGAATCCGATTCTATCCAAGTTTGCGACAATGATAACGAATACAATGATGACGAATGGAATACCGATTCAAAAGAAGGAATTGTAACCGCACTTAACCAGGAAAAGACAATAGAAGTTACAGTCGAAAGAAAGGATAATAATACAACTGAAGATTTAATTGATGCGAAAATTACGGCATTCCGTAACCAACTGCAAAAAAATAAGAATAGAAATGACGTACAAGAAGACAGACATTTCGCTTTTTTTAAAAGCGTGCATCCTTCACTAACTTCGCTGGATGACGATCAAGTTTTAGAGTTCCAGTCGGGTGTTATAAATCTTTTACGAAATATCAAACGAGGGGGATTTAGTTATATTACTAATGACCAACCCTGTTCTAGTTCAAGTAGAGGTTACTATATGCAACCAGAAGTACCGGTGGTTTCGCAACCACCAGTGGTTGTACCAAACGTGGTACAAAATATACCGTCTAATTCTGCTGTATCACAGCTTAGGATAGTGTTGGATCCATTGGATACTGATTGAGAGGTTTTTCTATCGCTTGAAGTGGTAACGATATTAACTAGTAACTGCTGTTTTACATTTAAGTAGATAAGTATTAAATTGACAAAGGTCTTTACTTAGATCATCATGCTCTATGCTCCTTTTGAAATAACTTCAGTAATTTTTACAACCTATTTTTACATTCCGTTCAACCGATTTTGAGTTCTATCCCGTAAATATAAGGAAAGCATAAACCTATTACAAAAACTAACTGTTAAATACAGCTGCCATTTGTCATATCACCAACGCAGTAGAAGTCAAAATCGGTTGAACGGGCTGCAAAATGGGTTTATATAAATTTCTAATGTTATCTCAATGGAGGCTCCATTGAGATAACATTAGAAATTTCAAATTCCATTCCATTAAAATTCAGTTTATAACATTCATAATGTACATACAAGCAACACAGAAACAATTACGGACCCTTTGACACTGCAGGTACAGGAACATTTTAGATAAGTATCGAGTAGAGAAGAATTGCTTTTAATATTTTACAATGCATGTCCTCGAAAAGAGCGGTTTTCCAAGCAGCCAAACTGTGCGGAAAGTGTCACTTTTTTTCACTAGTGCTTTTTACTTTCCTGTATTTTTTTAATTTTTAACTCCAACGTCAGCCCGACGCATAGAGTTTTTATTATTTGAGAAAAGTTTAAAAAAAATGTTATGTACAGATTATCATTCATATAAAAGGTAAAATAAAACTAATACTTTATTTTAGGCGTTTTGAATTACTCTAGATTTAGATTTTGATCAATAAATTAATTTTAAATATTCATTAAATATGTTTGGCAGAACGTAGATTTTGCTCGTGCCTTATTGCGTTACGATGTGACAGCTATTCGCACATGCGCAGTAGATATGCCCGAGGAACTATTCGTTCATCTGTGGCTATGCTGAACGCGTTTGAATAAGCCCGCCGTTTTATTAATTTAATTTTATTAATTTATTTATTTCCTCGCACAAGGCATAGTAAAATGTTGTATGATACACGTACGTAAGATGATTTCCGACTTGTGTCGATTTATCCACTCACTCGCTTCGCTCGCTCGTGAATAAAAATGCCACTCATCGGAAATCACCTAGGTACCTTCCGCACTTGTATCATAAATAACTATTTCCTTATTAGCATTTCTGTTATATATCTATACTAATATTATAAAGCTGAAGAGTTTGTTTGTTTGAACGCGCTAATCTCAGTAACTACTGGTTGGAATTGAAAAAATATTTTTGTTGGATAGTCCATTTATCGTGGAAGGTTATAGGCTATATAACATCACGCTACGACCAATAGGAGCGGAGCATAAATGAAAAATGTTGCAAAAACGGGCAAAATATTCCTTTTAAGGGTTCCGTACCCAAAGGGTAAAAACGGGACCCTATTACTGAGACTCCGCGGTCCATCTGTCTGTCTGTCTGTCTGTCACCAAGCTGTATCTCATAAACCGTGATAGCTAGACAGTTGAAATTTTCACAGGTGATGTATATCTGTTGCTGCTACATCAACAAATACTAAAAACAAAATAAAATAAATATTTAAGGGGGGCTCCCACACAACAAACGTGATTTTTTTGCCGTTTTTTATGAAAATGGTACGGAACCCTTCGTGCGCGAGTCCGACTCTCACTTGGCCGGTTTTTTGAAAGCTTAAAACTGCGTAAACTGTTTAAGTTACGCAACAATCATGTATGCAGGGTAGGGTAGGTAGGGTAGATGGGTACGTGGGTAGCAAGTTGACGAGAGCGAAGCCGCGTGGGATAGCTAGTATTCTATATAAGTGTCTGTTTGATTTACTTGGGTTCGGCGCCAAATGCCTTCTTCCTTCTCCATGTTTTAGCTATTTCAGCAATTACACCCTTATTAGCCATAATTATAATGTTTCACACTCATGGCCATCCATCGTGTCTTTATTAATTTTCAATATTTTTCTTCTTTCTTATTTTTTTTTTGTGTTGTTACAATGCAATAATTAATGCCGTGGTTCTTTTTACCCGACTGCCGAAGGAGGGTAATGTGTTTATCAGTCTATGTATGTATGTAAGTATGTATGTATGTATGTATGTATGTATGTATGTTTGTTCCTATGTGGCGTTCCAGAGACCAAACGCGTTGGCCAATTTGGATGATTCATACGTCAATCGATGCGTCTTAACCCTGCGAGTGTCATAGGCTACATTAAAATTAGACAATAGAAAAATGGCGGATTTTGCGTGCCAAATTGTGGGGGCCCAAATTTATTTTTTCTTCTAAACCCATTGTGTGAGGTATCAAAATAAAGGATTTTAAGAGGTGATTTCAAAAATATATCACACTCATATGTTTAAATGTATCTAATTCGGAAAAAAACTAACTAAAAAGTTATAAATAAAAAAAACTTAATTCAAAAAATCTAAAAACCCGACTGCTTCAAAAGCGAACTAAAAAGTCGTAAACAAGGAAAAAAACATGCTGTGCAGGCGGAGGATACACCAGATTTTGGTCAGCCAGCCCGCGAATATGTATCCTCCGACTGCACAGCATGATTTTTTCCTTGTTTACGACTTTTTAGTTCGCTTTTGAAGCAGTCGGGTTTTTAGATTTTTTGAATTAAGTTTTTTTTGTAATAAGAAGTAACGAGGTAGGTACATACATATAAATAGATTATTTTATGCAAGTTATAAACTTGTTCATATCTAAATATATAGTTAAGTAGGTACTGTTTCTTTTATTAAGAGGAAATAAACCTTTAAAATTAATTCGGTCTTTAATTATTATATCACGAAGAAGAATGAGATAACCTTACCTACCGCACTTCACTGTGGGTAATATACCTACCATTGGCGGGCTTTTGTCCGTTAGTGTCAAAGATACCTACCGTACTTATTGTATTTCAGAGCATAGCCGTTTTGCACGGACGTAACTCATATTTTCTTCTTCTAAATCAATCCTATCTATTAAATAAGGATGAACACAATAATATCAACCTCTTATGTAAACCAAGTCGATTAATCTGTTTGTTTGTTACATAATAATTTTTATTGTAAACAACAAAATTAAAATTTAAAAGAAATAATAATTGATATAGTGCCCGGCACATAAGTTGGCAAGGTTTTGCCGTAGTGGGGGTGGTGGGGGTAAGTTCACGCATTTGGCGCGAACTGAACAACCACCATATAAGCGAACGGAACTTCGACGCGACACGATTGGTCAGTCGATCCTTGTGTCATCTGACAAACCAATCGCGCGCTCAGAACTGTCCTTAACTTTCCCCGCACCCCGCTTCACTAACAAAGATACCTAAAAACGACTTCTGCGCATCTAACGAGTACTAACGATTATTGCCAAATTACGTGCCGGAGATTATACTACCCAAGTACCCACATTCGGAAAAGTAGCTTGTTATGTAGAAGAACGGACAAAAAACTCCATTTCAAACTAGATCTCACAACTTTTTGCAGTAGAAGACCTGCTTTACTAGACTTGTATTTTTTGCATGTTATTTTTGTGATGGGATTTGTGTAAGTTAATAATTTTGATTATTTTTTAGATAATTATATATTTTTTTATCGTAGATAGCGAAAATAATTGGCGCAAATAAATGAACTTTTTTCTTTCTTTCTTGCTAAACTAAAAAAAACACATTCTTAAACGTTATTAACCACGGGGTTAACGAAACAACAGCCGCATAGTGTCCGCACAAAAACTGGCCATGGTTTTTAAAAGCATATAAAAGTTTCAGAATTCTTCACCAAAAATAAAAGGGTTGAACCCAGATTGAAAGCTCTGATACAATTCCTTTATTTTTCGCTACCCGTTTTTATTAAAACTGAAGTTTGTATGCAGTTGTAGGCTTTTAGGGGTCCGTGGTGGTGCTATAAATCATTGAGACTAACGTAAAAAAATATGATCGAGGTAAGTAAGTATAATGACGCAGATAATGATGATTGTTGAGTTAAGTCTCTTGTAAGTTTTAGTAGGGAGAATAACTAGAAGAAAATACATTTATTTAACTCAAATTTAGAAGCACACCGCATTAAAAAAAAAAATCTGGGCAAAATAATAAAAAAATAAAAAAAGGCGAGTGAAAGTATGCCTCACGAATGCGGCATATAGCTCCAGTTCTTCCTACTAGTTGTTTGGCATTTTTCTGAACTTGTGGCAATAATATGAAACTAACAACTAATAAGCTCTATACTAAAGGCTGCTACTTTGTAATCATTCATTGGTAAACCACAAACCCCTTTTTTTTTTTTATTCGCGTGGAGAAATGCTCATGCATACTGCACTACCACGGGGAGATAGCGCAGTTATGTGGGACTCTAACCCACTTAAACTCCACGGTGTCCTCCTGTCCGCTTATGGCATGGGCACGCGTTAGCACTCACCGCGAACGCGCCGCGGCTGTCCGTCACCGGACCCTCCTCGGGGAGTACCCCCCATCACCGGCGCACTAGAACACAGCGTACGCCGTGACCACCCCAGGGACCAAATCAGCACATGGGTGCCAGACGACCCCGTGTATGACCCCCTGGCTCCCCCCTCCTGTGATGGGTAAAGGTCAATGGCCCCGCCACCTACCATTTTGCGGCCGCAGGGGATAGAGAGAGCAGCTAACGCTATACTGACATTCCTCTTCCCCTGCGGCCCCACCGCGTCCGCCATCAGACGGTGACGACCCCGTCTAGACCGCGGAAGGTAGGGAGAGCGGCGCATCGCAATACCGGCACTGCTCTCCCGCCGCGGCCTCCAACCCTCAGCCACGATATCGTATGGGACCTGGGATGCTCCATAAGATATCGCGGCCCGCCTCAGTTGCGATGTCGCCTGTTACCAAGCGGCACCGCAACCTACTAGTTGACCGCTACGTCGTCGGCTTAATCGGCAAAAGCCCTGACGAGCGGCCCCTCCTCGGGTTCCTCTTCGCTTCACCGTGGGTGACCAAGCCACGGTTACTGAGCCCCCCGCCTTGACAATGCGGGAACCCACCGGGGGGAAAACCACAAACCCCTAACTATATGTCTGACCTGGAAATCGAACCGAGGACCTATTGCGCAACAGTGAAAAACATACTAAATGTTCTTCATGATTATTATACTTAGTACCTTTAGACTTGCATTAACAGTATCGACAGACAGTTTTTTTTTTATAAGCTCGACACAAGTTCTGGCTACGCTGGTGAATAAAGACTTTTTACCGACTTAAAAAAAAGGAGGTAATCAATTTGATATGTATGTATATTTATCATTTATCATAAGTGTTTGTATGTAGGAATGTATGTTTGTACACGCATTTCTCCGAGATTACTTATCGGATCGTGATGATTATTTTTGTTTTGGATTGAGTATCCCTCAACTTAGGTAATAGTGCAAGTTTCTTCAAAATCGGTCCTACCGGTCCAAGATATGGAGCATAAAACCGAACTCCTTAGCGACAAACAGCACGAATGTGTAAATTTAGTTATTATGGGTATGTTGTCACCTTTCTATAGAATTTGCTCATTTATATTCATGGTGGACTTAAACTAAAAAGACAAAATAAACCGACTTCAAAAGCAAAATACAAAAAAGTGCAAAATAATTTTCGTTTAGGAAGTCAGTGTAGAAAAATGATAAAAACAAGAGGTAAAAGTACACCGAATTCCGAAACGAAAGTTATTTTGCACTATATAGTATTTTTTATCAAAGACAAAGACAAAATATATTTATTTCAACTGGGCCACCAAGCGGCACTTTTGAATGTCACAATTTAAATTTACATGGAATAAAAGTTGATTCTACCGTGCATTCGAAAAGTAGCTTGTTATGGAGAAGAATGCACAAGAAACGCCATACTTTTTAAATTTACATGGAATAAAAGTTGATTCTACCGTGCATTCGGAAAGTAGCTTGTTATGGAGAAGAATGCACAAGAAACGCCATACTTTTTAAATTTACATGGAATAAAAGTTGATTCTACCGTGCATTCGGAAAGTAGCTTGTTATGGAGAAGAATGCACAAGAAACGCCATACTTTTTAAATTTACATGGAATAAAAGTTGATTCTACCGTGCATTCGGAAAGTAGCTTGTTATGGAGAAGAATGCACAAGAAACTCCGTACTTACTCTTTAAACTTTATTTAATATTTATGGTTTTGAATTCGGTTTATTTTTTTGTGATAAAGATTTTTAACATCGTTGTTTCTGTCCGGGATCCTTTCACTAGCACCATTTCACGCTTGACCGTTTCGTTGTCCCAGTATTCGATATGCACGGATATTTTCCGTTGGGACGTGTATGAAATATGTCAGTTTGTACCGCGGACGGCAGGCCAGTTGAAAAACAACGCTTTTTTCGTAAAACGCTTAGAAAACAGCCATCCGTGCCTGTGTGGCTCGGATATGTTCAAACGGGTTTTGTGCCAACTGCAACTGCGGATATTTAGGTCAGGGGAGTTTGCAGAGGGCACTTGGATCATTTTAACCGACTTCATATAAAGAAGGTGGTTCTATGTTCGAGCGTAAGTATTTTTTTGCATTGCGTCTAGTACTGTCATAACTTATGCTTGTGTACAGAATTATATATAACCTACCCTAATAAAATTATTAGGGCAGATATTGAGACAGGAAATTGTACCAACACTGAATTTGAAAAATAAATAAATAGGCAGGTGGCGTCGCAGGGACTGCGTGCATTTGTCACACAAACACACAGATAATTACACGGGCGTTTTTGGTCAGGTGGTTTTATTTTTTACGTTTATTGTTAATTTTTGTTGTTTATTGATTAGTTTAATTTTTATTTTTAACTAGCTTCTGCGAGCGGTTTCGCACGCGTGAATGTCTATAAATATCCCAAGGGAACATCTTCCCGGGATAAAAAGTATCCTATGTATATATGTATCTATATGCGTGCCAAATTTCATCTAGATCCGTCCAGCCGTTTAAGCGTGAAGAAGTAACAAACACACACACACACACACTCACAAACTTTCTCCTTTATAATATTTGTATGATACGGGACACATACCGCCATACTACATTAGCATAAAAATGATTGAAACAAAAAAAAAAGCGGTTCACAATAAAATTGTGAACCGCGTTCAAATGTATTTTTTATTATTTAAAAAATATGTGATTCTGACTATAGGTTTGACAGATATGACGTAACAATATGGCGCGCCATTGAGGACTTACTTATTTCAAACGTGTAGTATACTCCATGTTTTAGGCCTACCTCGTTGGTCTAGTGGTCGCTACTGCTGAGCACGAGGTCCCAGATACGATTCCCGGGCCGGGCAGTTGTAACACCTTTTTTAAGAATCGTTGTTAAGGGCAAATTAGTTACCTAGTTCGTAGCTAAGAGACACCGTATTCCATTCTTTTTTTTGACGCTTCATTGTTAATTTTCTTTGATACCTATTGTTTTCAGTTCTTCGACACCGACTTCGGAAAATAAAGTTATTTTTCGCTTTGTAGTGTTTCGTTTTGGAAGTCGGTTTGATTTTTTTGTTAAAAACTTTTTATTTATCTCTCTTTAGTTGTGGTACGTACCTCCAATTAACATGAAAATCATTTCTAACACATCTCATGAAGATTCCAATAAGCCCAAACACGACTAGGATACATTATTTTATTTCAGAGTTCCATTGCCTACCATCCGGCTTCATCATCAGTTCTGTTCGCTGGTACCATTTTCTCAGTACCATTTATTTATAAGTATTTGCTTTATCATAGTCGTTTTACTATTCGGAATATCTTATACCCGTGTTATACTTAGCATTAAGGAGTTCTAGTGACTATCTATGGTCTTATTCATCAGATCCATTTCGCCAAATGCTTTCTGATTGCATATGATTGCATTATTAACAAGTAAAATTTCAAAATTTAAAAACCCCCGACGCATTTATCTTGCGAAAACACCCCGATTCACACAGTAAAACACCCATAACTTTTGAACGGCTGAACCGATTTTATTCAAACATAGCTAAGAACACTCTCGATAAAATCACCTTTCGAACAAAAAAATAATTAAAATCGGTTCATCCTTTTAGGCGCTATCATGCCACAGATAGACACACAGATACACAGCAACACACGTGAAACTTATAACATCCCTCTTTTTCGGCGGGGGTTAATGAAAATACCAAAATCGCTAGGTGTATGTCTATAATATTTGTGGAGTTCCCTCGATTTCTCCAAGATCCCATCATCAGATCCTGATCTGATGACCTTGAGACCAACTGGAAAGTATATCCTTTCAAACAAAAGAAGATTTTTCTAAATCGGTCCAGGCGTTTTGAGTAATCAGGGAATATACCTACATTAAAACAAAAAGATTCCGACGAATTGAGAACCCCCTCCTTTTTTTGATGTTGGTTAATAATAAATTCTGCATCTAATATACGTATTCCCGTTACATGTTTTATATCCAAAAAACTTTCCGGAAAAATTAGTCCCAGCATATCAGAGACAGCATTTTTTACGTTGATTGTAAGAATAATTCTTGTAAGACTTCAGAGAAACCTAAAAAGCTAGGTCTTGCGGCCATTAAATAAATTCGGAGTCCACAAGCTTGGAAAATTAAATTTGCCAGAGTAACTGCCGACTCGAGTTACTTTTCGTCTTTTATTGCTTGGTGTACATTTGGAATTTCCTTTGATAACTTAGGTACTTACTGCGGATTTTTTACTGTTGTTTGTTTTGGTTTAATTGTAAACGCGACTTACGTATAATTTACTTACTTATTTGGAAGGATCTCATGGTTAAATAATAACTGCCGTAGTGGTTGATGTTAATTAAGCAAAGCGTGTGTTGCCAGTGATAACCTATGGGCTCTGAGACGTGGTCACTCACAATGGGGCTCATCAGAAATCTTACAGTCACCTAAAGTGCAATGGAGGGGACTATGCTCGGCATTTCCTTGCGTGATCGAATCAGAAATGTAAAGATCCGCAAGAGAACCAGGGTTACCGACATAGCCCGAAGAATTGCCAAACTTAAGTGGCAGTGGGCACATTGCTTGCAGAACGGATGGCCGTTGGGGCCGAAAAGTTCTGGACTGGCAACCGCGTACCGGCAGCCTAATTGTGTAAGTAATTCAGCAAAGGAAACAATCTGTTTCTTTCCCAAAAACGACTTTTTGTATTGCGAAAAGTCGTTTTTGGGAAAGAAACAGTTTGTTGCCTTTGCCGAATTTACTTACACAATTAGGCTGCGGAAGACGCAGCGTTGGAAGGTCTCCCTCTAGGTGGAGCGATGACCTGGTCAAGGCTGCGGGCGTTCAGTGGATGCGAAACGCACAGGACCGATCAGTGTGGCGACGCTTGAGGGAGGCGTATGTCCAGCAGTGGACGTCTTTCGGTTGATATGATGATGATGAATCATCAAGCAAGATGATCATTTCAACAATACGAGAATCCGCGGTGCCGCGGAAGGCTCGTTTAGCTGTTGGTTTCGGCTGTCATATTTTGTAAGATCATAGACAGTCGATAGGTACAGTCGTTAAAAACCAGGAAATCTGACATCAGTCTTGCGAAGAAGTATTATGTTACCCAGTTACTGGGTTGTGTAGATCAGTTATGATGGTATTCAGTTGCATAATCTTCCCTTCCATAATCTTCGTAATTAATTCATCTCTTTCGACAAAAAATAGGTTCTGCAGTATGTTGTTCCCAATAAATGAGGAATTAACAGAAATGAGCCGTTTCAAACCTATATTTGAATCGTGTTATCTCATTGAGATAGGAAATATATGGAGGCGCCGCGATGTACTATACATACATTAGCTTATACAAATATGAGTGAAATACGATACAGTATGTGAAACATCGTTTTGTTTCATTATTTCTAATGTAGTAATCGTATTTGCTGAAAGAGACAACAATATTTCAGTTGTTGCTCATTATGGCAACATTTTGTTATGACGTAGTGACGGTTGTAGGTACGTGTCATATTCGCCATTTTATGTGACGAATTTTGTGGTTGTGTTCGTGGTAGTCCTGCTGTCAAATGGTTGTTTACATATTGTATTATTGAGATTTGTGAGTGTGTGTGTGTTGCTTGATTAACACAACCTTAGAATCGGCGGCCATTTTATGAGACATTTTGAGGTTTAGGTAGGCACGTTTTTTTCGTAGGTATTTCCAGTCCATATTATTTAGTAGGTCTATGTGTTATCTAGACAAACCCACTAGTTATCAAAAGCAATTTAATTAAAGAAGGTACCAAAGCTCCAAAAAAAGTGGTTCATCTCCTTTACGAAAAGTAACTGGCGAAAAAAATTGCTATGAATATTTTAACAGGCAAATTGTTGCTAAGTGAAGTTATGTTTTAACCAAGCATAAGAGTACTTATTGGCTGAACCTTACTACTAACTAACTTTCCTGCAAACTTCTTACGTCAGACATTACATTTTTAATTTTTATTTTATTTGATGTATAGCATTATGAAACATTTAATGTGTGTCTTTTTAAGTCTGCGCTAAATAAATGTATTTATACTACACCTGCTCGGAAAGTACCTTGATACTTTATCAAATTTACGGTAGAAAGTACGTCATTGCATATCGAACAAATATGCGGCGAGAAAACGCATCTGAGCGGGAGAGAAAAGTGTATGAAAATCCATTTCTTACGTGGTTTTTCTTTTTTAATTTTGGGTAAGACTATGCGCTGGTAACCTAAATATCAAAAGCCAAAAAGTTTTTACAGTGAGTTTTTATCTCCAAGTTCGCAAAATGACACTGGCCACTAGCTGTGTGTTGGATGGTGTCAAACAATTTGAAAAAAGAACATGTAAAAATTGCAGACGCCATTGGCGCCATTTTCAATTTGTGTTTTGTTTGAGCATTCAGTTTTCGTAGAAAAGTAAAATAAAACTATCAAAATGATAAGTAGTGATAGTGATGATGAAGATTTTTTAACTCCGCCGCAGTTGAAGGAAACAGCAAAAATACTGATTGATAACCTTTTACCACAGAAATCAATTAAAAAATATAATAAAACTTATGACGATTTTTTGCAATGGAAAAGTGAAAAAAATGCGGCATCTTTTTCTGAAACTGTTTTGCTAGCTTATTTCAGTGAAAAAGCGCAAAAATACAAACCAAGTACGTTATGGTCTATGTACTCAATGTTGAAAAGTACTATATTGACAAGAAACGACATAAATATTCAAGAATACAAAAAACTTACAGCATTTCTGAAAAGAAAGTCGGAGGGATTCCGTAGTAAGAAATCAAAAGTGCTTACTACAAAGGATGTTTATTCCTTTTTGCAGAATGCTCCAGATGACAAATATTTGTTGATGAAGGTTTATGAACAAAATGCACTGGTTTATGATTTATTACGTACCTATTTATGAGTAGAAATCTACTAGGTTTTCATGTTTGATATTTTTGTTTACAGGTTATTTTGATTTTAGGAGTAAATGGGGCCGGTCGTTCGCAAGAACTTGTGGATATGACAACAGACGATATCGAAATCCTCGAAAATGGAATGATCGTCAATATTCCTAACACAAAAACCAAAATTCAGCGATCATTTTTTATATCGGGCTTATTTTATGAGATAGTGAAGAAATATAACGAAATTCGCCCCAGTGACCCCAAAACCAATCGGTTTTACTACAATATAAAAACAAAAAATGTACGAAACAAGTAATTGGGAAAAACAAAATAAGTACTGTGCCAAGAGAAATAGCTTCCTACCTTAATTTACTCAATCCACTAGAATACACTGGCCACTGCTTTCGCAGAACTTCAGCGACTATTCTTGCCGATACTGGTGCTGATTTAACCACAATAAAACGTCACGGTGGTTGGAAATCGTCCGCTGTTGCAGAAAGCTACATAGAGAATTCCGTAGAAAACAAAACACGAATAAATAACCAAATATCGGGATCGATTAATGTGCATCAAGACTCATCTCCTCAACCATCAACGAGCGCGGCGATGCCAGATGCCCAGCAGCCAGTTGCCTCTTTGGCACCACAGCCTTCTACGAGCGCAGTGCCAACAGCACAGCCAGTTATTCCTCCTACATTGTCGCAAACATCTCAAACAAACATTAATGGAAAAAGTTTAAGCTTAAAAAACATTAAGCTTCACTAACTGCAACAATTTCAATATAAATTTCGATTAGTAAAGATTTAGTTTTTTATTTTCCTCGTAGGTGTAGTATAATAGTAGATTATTAACCAAGGGGATAAAGCAGTGTCTTCTGTCGCGGGTGACGATTTAAATTCCGAGCGTAACGAAGGACTCGAGGTTTACTCCCGAGCGTAGCGAGGGTGTTAAAAACTTAAATCACGAGCGAAGCGAGGGATTTAAGACGAGTCCTGAGTGTAGCGAGGGATTTAAGTTCACCCAAGACTAAGACAGCTTTATCACCGAGGAAAATACTCTACTTTTCGTACCATTTGCGAAAAAAATAACACAATAATAATATGAGATAAGCATTTATTAAAAATAATGACAATTAAAAGTAAAATAAACTTAACGTTTATGTATTTGAATTTGAAGAAAACAAAAACGCGGCAAATGCCTAGACTAATATTTTTTTGTCGGCAAATTAAAGGCATCAAGCTCATACGGCCTCGTCGGTTTTCGTAATTTTATTTAATAATCATAACTGCATATTAAATGCGTATTCCTTTTTCAAAAAGATGTATAATGCTTTATATACAAACTCAATGGTGTAAACACAGATGTAGTTCAGTATAAATTTCGGTAAGTATTCCAAATTTAAATCACATTCTCCCCCTAGAGGATGAATGAAATTCAGTACAATTTTCTTTCCCTGTTTTTAACAGATTAAAAATGACTATTGTTATGTTCGCTTTTTGTGGCATAGAATGTCACTTTTTTGAGCAAGTGGTACGAAAAGCACTATGTATCACTCGAGAGAAAGTGCGATTCCCGATCTCGGGTGTTTTAAAGCGACACCCTCGACGGTAATCGGTCACTTTCTCCTCTCGGTAAACAATGTACTATTTCTTTTTTTCTTTCTTAATGAGTTTGCCTGGTTTCTGATTATCTGTAACAACTGTCAAATGTGACACATCCCAGCCGGGACCAACAGCTCAACGTGCTTTGGCTTTGCGGGGCACGGAGGAATCTCGATATGTACCTAATGTCAAATATTATTTATTCTGTGCTAATGTATTGGCACCCATCCATGGAAGATTGACCCGTTCGACTGATATTATTCAGAGTCGTGATGTCTAGATTGTTAACATTTTATCTCGTTTTACTTTTTTTAATCTTTTGTTTATTTATTATATAATCATTTCTTGTTTTAGTTTCTTACGACTTATTATCGGGCCAGCATTGTCCCCCCATCTAAGTACTGCTGTAACATGGAAATATTGTAAAACCAAACAATTTTTCAAAAGAGTAACCATGGAGTTTCTTGCCGGTTCTTCTCCATAGGAATCGACCAACCCGAACCGTGCACATTGTCGACGTTTTATAAGTGCCCATGAAGGCCTATGTGAAATAAAAATTATTGATTTTGATGCCACGTGCTAAACGGAGCATTGACCTCGGCAAAACACATATCACTGAGCATAAAACGTTAACGTTAACGTTGCGTCTTCTTTCCTTCTTTTGTTTAACCCTACACAAAAGATTTTTTTGCGCACGGAGATATCTCCGTGAATGCGCACAATGAGAACGTTAGTGCACACTGACTCGCTGAGTGACTCGCGAGCAGATAAATCGCATTTGTGCCTCTCTGACCGCTTCCTCTACTACACTCAATTAGGTTAGTCGGGAGGTGCAAGTTAGAAGCAATAGCGGGGAGTTATTTATTTATTTTAATTCTTGCGAGGATGAAGTGGCGATGCATAAGGAATTCTTTGCCCACCAGTAAAAGAGGAAATTATGAAATGTTGCAACTTCCTCCATTTACTGCACCTATATTATGTCCTTCGTTGACTTCTGTGTCCCCTGGCAGTTGATAGTGTGTCATGCTCTTTCTAATGTCTCTCTGATGGTGGCACATGTTTTGGGTCATTCGGTGCCCTTCATGATGGTTGAACTGAGTGGTGACTAACCATGTGTCATGTTTGTGAACGGGCGCCATCAGTTGGGATTGGTCATAACTTAGCTGCCTCGGCCTGTTTTTAATTACATGGTTTTTTTTATTGTTTGTTTTACTCTAGATTCTATTACGTGCACGTATTTTTACATCGTTCTCACATATGTATGTGTATTTTTCATTGAATGATGTAACCAAATACTTGTAAAACAGTATTTTTTTAAGAGCTTCTTACCTCTAAATTATTGCAGAATGAATGTACAAATTGTCAAGCATGCGTTATCTACTGTGATTGGCTGTTGAAAATTCATTCAACCAATCACAGCAGATAACGCGTGTTTGACAATTTGTCACATTAATTCTGCGATAATTTAGAGGGGAGAAACTCGGCCTAAGTGTGGAGTTTTTTGTCCGTTCTTCTCCATAACAAGCTAAATTTCCGACGGAAGAATGAATTATTATTAAGTTTAAATTTAAACTTTTGACGTTCAAAAGTGTCGCTTAGTGGCCTAATTAAATAAATAAATTTTGATTTTGATGCGAAGGTCTTTAACCTATCGGTGCTTTGTTAAATTAAAAAAAAATACTCGTCAATAGTGTGGAATATAATGTGAATACATTGAATCCCCGCAGAAGGACACACTGTCCGCATTTGTCTTTCATTAGTCGGCAATCGGAACGCCGCGCCGCCTGCGAGTCGCCGCTTGCTGGAAAATCGTAAAATTACAAGTAATCGATTGAGTTTTCGTATGCGGATTGGGAACGTCATAAGGTATACGAAGTTTAATATCTATTTGTATTTTTACAGCATTCTTACAGCAAGAATCATGAGGTAAATCGCTTCGGCTTATGAATTAGGCCAGAGCCCATACTCAAACGAACGCGGCGAAATAGTTCGCCATTCATTGCGGGCGAATAGAGAAAACTGGTATAAATGAATTAAGATTTTAACTCTTCCGACGACCAGCCGAATTAGCCTTATTCTGCATTGCTCATTAAATAAGTTTATTTTCAGCTCTGCTAATGTTATAAAAGTGGTGAATTTTATTACGTGGATAATGTTATTATGTATGGAATTTTGTTTTGATGTTTGCTGCGTGCTGTTTTAAGAACATATGGTGTTAAATTTGGACGGTTAAGAGAAAATGCGGTCGCAGACATCCGATTGAATTTCCTAAGTAAAAAGCCATAAATGAAGGTTTAGCTCTCGCCTATTTCCTCCTCCAATATTGGACCAATTTAAAAACATATTCCATAAACTGATAAAGAAATATATATACTGTGCCCCTATGTTTTTCTATTTGATGATACATTATCTTTAGAAGCACTAGAACCATCAAAAGATGCTCAAAATTGCGATGTCAACTGAGGCCTGGTGTACAAATTAGACAACAATAAAAGAAGGTATTATTGAATAAAGAAAAAGAAAAGAAAGAAAGACTAAATTAAGTTTTTTTTTAATTTGTTTACCTAGCGCGTTTTAATTTGTTTAACCTCCACTTCCTGACACTCATTTAGTCTTGAACTATAATTTTGAATCACTCGCTGGAGGATTACTTTTGGAATAGCTATAATTTCATCTAAAATTATTGCTTGCTTTATTGCTTGCTTTCCATATTCAATCAATGTTTGGACAGCGGCACGTTTCCTGACTTAATGAAACACACTAAAGTAGTACCAATTTTCAAATCAGGCTGTAAGAGTGATCCCTCTAATTATAGACCTATATCCGTGCTTCCAACATTGAGTAAAATCTATGAAAAAGTCATGCTAGACCAGATGTTGTCTCACTTCAATTCAAATTGGGTCCTGCATAGTCAACAGTTTGGCTTCACGAAAGGTAGGTCGCAAACGGACGCGGGAGTAAAACTCATCAGCCACATCTTGGAATCTTGAGAGAAGTCCCAGGATGCCATTGGCATTTTCTGTGATCTCAGAAAAGCGTTCGACTGCGTCGACCACAACACAATGATCTGTAAATTACACCACTACGGAATTCGAGGACAAGCTGCTGATCTTGTACTTTCCTATTTATCAAACAGACAGCAAAAAAAATGTTAATGGAGTGATAGGCTTGCCCTAAGGTTCAACTCTCGGCCCTTTCCTTTTTCTTGTTTACATTAATGAGCTCCCTTTTATGATGGCCAAATTATCGGATATAATTCTATTTGCTGATAATACTTCGCTATTTTTTTAAATATATATTGATACGGATGTCTTACAAGTAAACGAAAGTCTAATTATTCTCTTAAAAAGGTTCACAGCTAACAATCTTTTACTGAATGCGAAAAAAACAAAATGTTTAAAGTTCTCTTTACCAAAGTACCACGAAGTGACCTAAATTTTAATCTTGACGTCAAAAATGGAGACTGTATTCTTAGCCCAGTTACCCCTTTTAAAAATTTATAATGTTTAACTGGGCCCATATCTCGTTTGGGTCGGCTGCTAGTCTAAATAAATAAATAAATTGCGTCGTTGGTCCCAGCCTGGCTGTCATTCCTAGATGACGGCTTCATGGTTTGACATTCGATAAAAAATAAAAATTGACTGATAAAATGACTGTCAATACCAAACTTTGACTGTCAAAGTATCGTGAGGCAATTTTTTCAATATCTCTGTTGTTGAAAATTGCTTTGGAAATTAGAGTAAATCAGTAGATGATTTCAATTAAACATAAATGAAATGTTTTCGTTGATAGTAAGTCATAGGAAAGAGGAGATAGTAGTCTGATTACTAATTGTCTTGTAGACTTTTTAAGATTTTTGCAGTTTTTAATGATTTTTTGAGTCAAATTGTTGTTGTGTGCGACACAGTAGCAGGTGATACTTTTCTCCAAATTGCTTCTACATTTTCAGTCACAAGTTCGAAATTTTTAGGGTTTTGTAGCCAAATGGCAAAAAAAGGAACCCTTATAGATTCGCCATGTCTGTCTGTCTGTCTGTCCGTCCGTATGTCACAGCCACTTTTTTTCGAAACTATAAGAACTATGTTGTTGAAACTTGGTAAGTAGATGTATCCTGTGAACCGCATTAAGATTTTCACACAAAAATAGAAAAAAAAAAAATTGGAGGTTCCCATAATTCAAAGTGAAACTAAAAATTTATTTTTTCATCAAACCCATACTTGTGGGGTATCTATGGAGAGGTCTTCAAAAATAATATTGAGGTTTCTAATATAATTTTTTTCTAAACTGAATTGTTTGCGCGAGAGAAACAGCCTAAGTGGTAAAATGTGCAATATTACCTTCTAAAATAAGAGAATGATAAAACTAAAAAAAAAATATATTATGTACATTACCATGTAAACTTCCTTAAATTGGTTTGAACGAGATCTAGTTAGTTAGTAGTTTTTTTAATACGTAATAAATCGTGCACCGCAATTTACAAAGTACGGAACCCTTCGTGCACGAGTCCGACTCGCACTTGGCCGGTTTTTTTATAAAAGGTGGTTCTTGTTTTGTGTCCTCGCTAATTTTCAGCTGTAGCCTATTTCATTCATAACATTTCATGATATCTTGTAGTTTGTAACAAATATCATGAAAATTATTTATAGCGCAGTAAATCTCATGACGATTCCAATAAGCCCAATTACGACTAGCATCCATGTTGTTCGTTGGTTTATTTCGGAGTTGCAGTGCCTACCTTCTGGCTTCATCGTCAGATCAGTGCGATGCTACCATTTTCAACAATACTATTTATTTATGAGTATTAACTTCCTCATAGTCGGTTAACTATTCGATATATCATATACCCGTAACATACTTAACATGAAGGAGTTTCAGTGGACATCTGTGGTCTTCATCATTAGTTTCACTTCACCAAATGATACTTTCTGAGTGCAAATGATTGCATTGTTGATGAAAATACCTAAATCGCTATATGTATTCCTATAATATTTGAGGAAGTTCCCTCGATTTCCCCAGAATCCGATCATCAAAGAAGAATTTTCCAAATCGGACGCCTGGTCCGGTCTTTAAATAATCGTGGAACATACATAATAAACAAAAACGATTTCGAAGAATTAAGAACCACCTTTTTTTTGTAGTTGGTTAAAAAGTTGTTTATCGTGGGTACTTTCACTCCTGAAAGTTGAATAATCTAGTATAATTTGTCCCGTACGAAGCCAGGCTGGTCCCTAGTTATAAATAAGTTATAAAAACCCATAAACCTGAAGGCCAGACTATTGAGAGCCAGACAAAATTGTATAACCGGATGTTGCGTCAATTTCCCGTTGCATTTCCGGTGCTCAACGGCGGGCGACGGTTCTCAATTATTCCAGTTTTCCAACCTCCGTTTTCAGAATCTAAACGGACCGTTTTGATTTGGCCAAGCGAAATAAAACGTGTTGTTACTTGTAAGTAACTTAATCTATCGTTAATTATCGTGCTCGTGTTGGATGTATAGATAGGAAGATTTTATAAAATTATTTATATATATTTGAAATTTTGTTAATTAGAACTTTACTAAGCCTGAAACTACCTATCGTTCAGATAAATATCATGTCAGCAATTTCCAAGATGAACTTAGAAAGTAGGCACATTAATTGAAAAAGTCGCATTCATACTTGCCCGGATTTGAACCCATGGCATCAAGCACGAGAGGCGAGGTCTTAACCACTTGTCCACGAGCATGCTGTCATCAACATCATCAGCCTAAAGCAGTCCACTGCTGGACATAAACCTCCTCAATTGCACGCAATATGCTTTGATTTTCGGCAACTCTCATCCAGCTGCTACCAGCTACCCTGCGAAAATTGTCGCCGCTCCACCTAGCCTGAGGGCGTCCTACCTTACGTGTACCAGTTCTCGGTCTCCACTCAAGAGCCCATATACCGAACATGCTGTATAAGAATCAATCATTTAGGTAATCAGGACGCGGTTACGACATTCTGTATTTGCAGTTTTAAGAACGTGTCAAACTTTAGTTGGACTAGGATCTTACAATGACGTGCCAAAACTGTCATAGTTCCGCAGTGAGAGAGGGAGACAGGGCTAGGCAAGGCAAATAGCACTGTCCCACTTTCACAGTGGAAGTAAACAGTTTTGATACGTGATGGTACGTACCCAGGTTTTCACTCTAGATTAGGGTTTGAAAAATACTCAACTCCAAATACATAATTGAGGAATCCCCGATTTCTGTTATAAATAATGCAACCTGATGGATTGATGATTGATGATTCAACGTTTTCAGGTTACTAATCTCGAGGACGATGCACCAGTATAATTTAATTATTTTTCAGGTAAAATTGTCGTTGCCTGCTGTGTTTTGCACAATACGTTTAATCAGGCGGACTTAGAAGCACCTTCCCTCAGCGAGAAGATCTTCAATTTGAGTGCAGTAGACAGGGAGAAGTGTCTACAAATTTATTATCTGCCCATCAAGCTCTTCAGCAAGGGAAAAGAGCGAGAGACAGATAAGTGCAACTAAGCTGAAAATAAATAGATATTTATGCAGTCTCACAAGAAAACTTAACAAATAAACATAAATGCATTGGGTATGTGTATGAATAGATGTATGAATGCGAGTGAAGCAAAATAAGTATGTAACTAAAACTAAAATCTGTCCGGATATTTTCTAGGAATAGGGAACTATCCGCAAAGCTGAGTTCAGATGGCGCCACAGGAATCAGAGTAAACAAACCAAACTGTTAAAGTCGAGCGACAAAATTTCGCAGTTTATGCATACAAAATATAAAACCAATAGTGAAAGAAAAATGGAGCCAAAATAGAATTGAGGAAATTATACCCATACTGCAGCTAAAACCCGGCATCGAGAGCGCGGTGCATCAGTAAAAGGACATAATAAAGCCCCCTTTTTAGGGTTCCGTAGCCAAATGGCAAAAAAGGAACCCTTATAGATTCGTCATGTCTGCCTGTCCGTCCGAATGTCACAGCCACTTTTATCCCGAACTATAAGAACTATGCTGTTGAAACTTGGTAAGTAGATGTATTCTGTGAACCGCATTAAGATTTTCATGCAAAACTGTTTTTTTTTTTTTTTTTCATCTAACCCGTACGTGTGGGGTATCTATGGATAGGTCTTCAAAAATGATATTGAGGTTTCTAATATATTTTTTTTATAAACTGAATAGTTTATAATAACCATGCATATATGATGAGTAGAACTCAAAAACATAATTTTGTATCGGTAGTTATTTAATTAGAACACAATGATAAGTACTTCTTAATGTCTATAGCATTAAACATAATAATTTCTGTGCTTATGTGAATAAAGGTTGCCTTAGGATTATACACTGACCTGTGTAAAACCTTCTTTTTTAAATCTTCTGCTGTAAAACGGTCAGGACACAGCCTTGATTTTTTTGTAATATTTCGGCGACGAACAGTAATTGCCCATTGCTTGCAAATGTTGGAGTTTTTTAGGATCATATGGCCGGTTTTATTTCTGCATCTATATACACAACACTGATGCATTCTTGACCAACAGCTAGCAATATTATTATTTGGTTTTTGAACGCTAATTATTCTTAAAACAGTAAATAAAGTTCGGTAACCACAAACAGTAGTAGTCGCAAACAGTCGCAACGTTGTTATTCTTACTCCACTCCGTCAAGCGCCATCTGGCGGGCGCAATTGGCAGTTAGGCTAAGATCTTACGGAGCGATTTTGAACCGTGCCCGCCGCGGTCCAAACTCACGAGACCGGTTATTTGCGCGGTTACACAGCCGTCGCGGTTGAGATTATCGCCCGCAAACGTGGCGGGCGATGATCGCAAACGTGGCGGGCGATGATCGCAAGACGCAAGACGGGCAGTTAACCGATCAGTTGAAGTCCATACCGCCATGGACACACATCAGAAACGAGCTGTTACGTTATACTTACTTCACTTCGATCGCCCGCCAATCGACCGCAGAGCGCGCGGGCGCAACCCGCCGAGGCTGCGTGTGACCGCGGCCCGCGCGATTCTACTAGTTGCCCGCCGGTGCAGCGGGACCCGCAAACAAACGCGCAGACTGCGGGCGTAAAACGCGTCGTGAAATGTGCTTTAATTTTTTACATGTATATCTGCACTCTACAGAAGCTGCGGGCCCGCAACCGCGGCGGACGCGGGTGAAAATCGCTCCGTGAGTTCTTAGCCTAATACCTGGGGCATTTTCTAGCTGCCGACCTCAGGGACGATGTGGACATTGAGAGGGAGCGTAGGGCTCTAGCGGTCCGGAGCAATATGCTGTCCCGTAGATTTGCGCGGTGTACGGACCTAGTAAAAGTAACACTTTTCAAGGCTTATTGCCAAAGTCTGTACACGGGCAATCTATGGGTCAGATATACGAAGAGATCGCTGGATGGCCTGCGCGTCCAATATAACAATGCTTTCAGGATGTTGTTGAGACTGCCCCGTTACTGTAGCGCGTCGGAGATGTTTGCGCAAGCCCGTACAGACGGTTTCTATGCTGTTATCCGCAAAAAAACAGCGTCGCTACTGAGGAGAGTGAGGGACAGTCAAAACGGCATCCTGAAAACTGTAGCTGAGAGCTTCGGCTCTTCGATTGTACAGCAGTTTGTGCATAGGTTGATTGTTACTAACACTAGGTAATAAGTTTTTCTATGTTACTAACGCTATATAATATGTTCTGCTATGTTACTAACACTAGGTAATAAGTTTTTGTATGTTACTAACACTCTATGGATTTTTGAGTCCGAAATAAAGATATTCTATTCTATTCTATTCTATTCTAATATTCACTATTGCTTGACATTTCATTTGAAAGGAGATGTTCCAGAAATGTATGGAGCCTGGGCCAGCTCTATGTACACTTTATGTAACAATTGTTGTATAATATAGTAACTGTTTTTTATTGTTAATTTTCTTTAATCGCACTTCGTATCAATGTAAACTCAAATTAACCTTGTCAAGTAGAGCAACACAATTTACAATTATACATGGTGGGTCAGATCAGCAGTAGGCGAAAAAAGTCATTTTGACAATGACAGTATGCGAAGAATGACATTTTGACAGTGACAGTATGCGCAGAATGTCATTTTGACAATGACATTTGTTTGACGTGTCATCGTAATATCTGCGTCAATAAAAACAACACTAATTCAATTGCAATAGAGAAGCAATCAATTAATGTCCATAGTAATAAAACAATCACTAAAAATTCCGAAACATATCCAATTCAAAGTCAAAGCAAAGAATGACTCAAAGAAGTCACTTCATAAAACTGTCAAAGTTGTCAGACGTCATGTCAAACACAACTGTCATGGCTGCCCTAAAAATAGGGTTATCTAATTAAAAAACTATAAATGATAATTTTTGTTACTCTTGTACCCTTCTTCAAATTAATTTGTTAGTATTTTTATGGAATTCCCCTATTTTTTGCCTATTTATCTATGTAGTGTACATAGTGATGGCCCAAAATCGAACATCTCCTTTGCCGTCAAACAGAAAAAAAGGCAAAGGTATCAACAGGATAATGCCACTTCCCGGACTTAAATAACAAAAGTAATTCATTTCTATATTTATAGACATGAAGAAATTATATTTTTAAAAATATGGTCATTTTCTAACGTAAAAATAATATTATTTTTTGTTTAGAGTCTGGCAAACGAAAATAGAGACTGAAAAAGCGCAGCAAATTTAAAAAATCTCAGCATAGCAACCCCAAAACTAGTATGAAATACTTGGAATAACCTAATTTGATACTTTAGAATTATTAATTTTACTTCGTTTGAATAAAAATACTATAGGTTCTTTAGGCAGGCAATACTTTAGATATTATGTATCTAAAAATCCGAATAAAAAAAAAACAACAGTGTTCTATACAATAATTTTAGTTTATTCACTACCATAATCAAAATCTGAATCTCAGACTTCCAAGTGCATAGATTCATAAGAGTCACTGGAATCACTGTTTCGTACATAATTCATGAAACTTTATAAATTATTTTCTGTAATTCTGTCCCTTTATTTAGTATTTTTTTTCAACATTGTATGACATGGTCAGTCATTTTCTTCCACTCCTCTGCAAGCTATTTCACCCAAGTACTGGTTCAGGGTTCTTATCCTACCTATCTTTCTGCTCTAAATCGGTAAGTTCTCAATATTTTCCATTATCTCATTAACCCCTGCTACATCCTCCAGATCTTCTGTAAAAGAAAAAAATGTTAAAATTATAATGCAACTTTTATTAGGGTATGATATATAGCTATAATGCATTATTATGAAGGTGTTTAACTTATTATAAAATGAATGTGAATAATAATAGAGAAATAGTTTTTGCATCAATAGTAATTACGAATTAAAACAAAGTATCAAATTATTAGCGTCATACTAACTTAAGAAATCTATCTCTAATCTCCACACGTAAACAACCTTGTTTTTGTTTGATTTCAGCGTCTTTCTCTGTTGTTTTTCTTTATATTCAGACATCATGCGTAACAACATCTCCCGTAATCCACTTTTAATCGTTTTATTCATTTTTCACTGAATAAATGCTACTATAAAGACCACAACAAATCAAAACAACAAACCATCTTGTTTTGAAAACTGAGGTTGACATTGCCATATAATTCTATACAGATTATAAGTTTGCAAATAATTCGAGTGTCTACATTCGTTTGCCAGACTCTAGTAAGCTTGAAACCACAAACTAGGTAAACCGGTAATCAACCGATAAAATAGTGCAACTCTATCGTCATGCGTCGTTCGTTCACTAATATATCCCGTTCGAAGCTCATGAATACGAAATCGTTAGGAACCCTACCCGGGTTCACTCCGAAGTTTCGGAATACTTTCGGACGGCCCGTAACTACGTCGACGAAGGTAGGGAGTAAGCCTCCTGGACCCTATAACTCACGAGTCAAGCTGCTATACCACCGCGCCATTCTGACACTTATTGTAGTGGTGTAATTCTTCGCCATGTTTACAAATTATCCATCACATTATTCATGTCGGCCGTGACGTTTATAAAATATTATAAAAATTGGATTATAAACATGAGGCTTATAATTTTGTTAAAAAAAGCATGACATAGCATCATAGCATACTCGTCTGCTTGTGTTGTTCGAATAATGACTTATAATTACAAAAACATGATTTCTAGATTGAGTAACTTTTAAAAGTGAAAATAATCGTCGTTTTGGAACTAAATCAAAGTTTAAAGATTAAATGTCAACGTAAGTGTAACCTAAACTATAATCAATTTATATTTTCCATTAGAAATCTAACTTTTTAATTTACTTCCTTATAGTGAAACACAGTTCGGTTATGGGTGCGACGGTATCAAGAAACTGCTGAAGTAAAGTGTAACAGACAAGAGCTACGACCGATTGATTACACAAATCAATTCAGCCGTCATCGTGATATTGTGAAGAGCCATAACCACGCATTCTTTTACAACCACCCGATCTGGTGCTATAGACATGGCATTTTGCTTGCACTGTCCGAAGACATTTACATGCAACTGGGATCTGTAATTATAAACCTGCCAAAAAAAAATAACTAACCGAAACACAACGTCAAGCCAGGATAAGATTTGCAACCATTGCATTTTTTTTAGCCCCCGCTGGAATAAGAGGGGTGTTATAAGTTTCACGTGTGTTGCTGTGTATCAGTGTATCTGGGTATTTGTGGCATCATGGCGCCTAAATCTTTTGAAAACACCCCGATTCAAACAGTAAAACTCCCATAACTTTTGAACGGATGAACCGATTTTAGTTTAGTTTTTTGTTTGAAAGGTGATTTTGTCGAGAGTGTTCTTAGCTATGTTTGAATAAAATCGGTTCAGCCGTTCAAAAGTTATGAGCGTTTTACTGTTTGAATCGGGGTGTTTTCACAAGATAAATGTGTCGGGGGTTACCTTCAAAATAAAGGTTACCCTCTCCGTTATAAGTATAGGTTTGACCCTACAAGCTACAGTTAAGTTTTTTATAGGTAATTGTTTTTTGTAAAAAGATTAAAAAAAAATCAAGAGATGTAAATTGTTGTTCTGTTTATTTCAAACGTGAGTAACATGTTGGTTCTCTTTTGAAATATTCAAAACTATATCAGTTTGGCAGTAAATAAATATTTGTTAATCTAAATTGGGTAACTATATTAATTAATACCATAAGAATAATAAACACAAATATACTGTTCTTTTCTTTTTGTTCCCTATACCGGTGGACTACTATTTTTTATATTTTTAAATGTTTTCTTATTTTATGTTTTATAAAAATGTAACAAATAAGATTAATAAATTAAATAAAGGACATAAGAAATAATACTACGTATTTATATGAATCTCCTTTATTTTGAAAGACCGCTTTTTAAGCACCTGATTTTTTTTTTATTACACCTACCTACTTCCCCTCAACCCGCAACACCCCTCTATAGCCATACAGTGCTGCCTAAATATGCTGATGTTGGTTAGCGTATGGCAATTTTGTTTCAATAACATGAACAATTATTGTTAAATAGGTATCTTGCACGCTTACTTGTGGAATCGATGTCAATAACTACAGAAAACTAACTATATTGTGGTCACATAGATGGCGCGCACGTGGCGCACGTAAAAGTCGTAGTATATCCTCTTGCCCATAGATGTCGCTTTTTATACATTACTAGGGATGAGGATTTGCTGTTGTTTATTGTACTTACCTTTATTCATTATTACTTGCGCATTACCGTAATTACTGTTAGTTCAATAAAGCTGCTTGATGAATACACATGTCGGTGTTTTCTTGGGTGTAAAAATTCCCGATACACATCGCACCTCAGCGGCAGGACTCCACAAGACTTGTTATTCGGGTATATAAACTTAAACACAAAACAACGTAAAAAAAGTGTGTATTACATATTCTTTATTAGGCTGGTCTGTGTTAGCAAACTTACGCTTTGAAATTTCAGCGGCGAGCATCGTAGGGCTTGGCTTTGTCGATGCAGTCCTACCTTGTCTGGCTCCTGAGCTCAAGACCACGCCACCTTGGAGACGACAAGGTGGCGTGGTCTTGAGGGAGAGCGCTACGGTCGTGTAGATCCTCAAGGCAAATGCGGTGATTTTCCTTCTCGTGGTTGCCACCCTGTTTTTGGTCTAATTCCCTATGAAATAGACGTAACAGAAATCACCGGGCGACGCAACACAGGGGGGGGGGAGGTCATGCTCCTGGGTGTCCACCATTGAACAAGCACAATGATGGATTGCAAAAACCTCCCGCGTGTTTGTGCCATGTGCGGGGACCCGTACAGAGGGATGAAGGGATCCTGGTGAGTGGAGCAGATTGCACACGACACACCACTTTGGCCTGGATTTCTTCCTACGCGGGAGTTTGTGGGAGTAGCTTACCTACCATCAATCGGCTGAGCTCTCCTTCTGAAAGTATAAGTGAGGTGCGTAGGGTCCACTGATGACGTCCTTGGACGGCTGAAGTGGTGGTGAAGGTCACGCTGACGGTGTAAGGGAGGGCTGTTCTGTTCAAGCCAGCCCAAACAATCACCTGATGTCGCACTGTAAGCTAGCCCTGCGCACTTATATCTCAATGGTAGTCCTAACGGCCCACCTTAAGTGGTGGGTCGTTCCCAGTTGCGGCGTCGATAGAGGGTGGGAGCCGGAGAGCTGTTTTTTTACGATATTCAATGGATTTTGTTACTGCCTTGAATACCAGGGGGGTGGAGTCGGCGAAAGCTGACTACACTCCAAAGCGGGGTGTACCTAGCACTCCGCTTGCCTCTGGATCTGCGGCTCACGCCGTGGGATCCAGCGTGGGCATCACTTTGACTGCGGTGAAAATCGCAGTCGGGACAAAGACGCAGTCTCTTAGGAAACCTGTGACTAACGCCACGGGCCCCAGCACGGGTAGCGCCAATAAGCAGGGTGCACCTAGCAATCCGCTTGCCCCTGGACCTGCGGCTAACGCCGCGGGCTCCAGTGCGGGCACCGGTCCGACTGTAGCGAGAACCGCAGCTAAGATCTTGTATATATGTCACAGGTAACATCAGAGCACAGCTTTTAATTGATTTCTGTTGCAGAGGTATCTCTGCAGTTAGGCTGACCATACAGCGTGGTGCCACGATCATGTCGTGTGTCTTCGCCTCGGTTTATATGCCTGAGGCGGAGGCACCGCCCCCGCATGACCTGGTCCGCCTCGTAACGCATTGTGAAACCAGCGGAGAAGAGGTCATCATCGGGACCGACGCGACATAACCCGTTGTGGGGCATGGACACACAAAATGAAAGGTGTAAGGCATTAGTAGAATACTTGTTCAAAACTAACCTTTCCCTAATTAAATTGTAATTGGCTCTATGTCTCATAAACAATTGTTATCCATCTGTTATAGCTGTTGGTTCTCCTAGTATTAAATAAATAAATAAATAAACACAGGCAAGGAATCGACGTTTGTAACCAGACGCAGTCGAACGATTATAGACCTGACCTTGGCGACAGAAGGCGCAGCGGAAAGTATCACTTGGTGGCAGGTCTCAAGTGAGGCCTCCTGCTCGGACCACAGATGGATCCACCACGATATTCAGGTCTGCGTTGCACCTACACCATCTAGGCGTAACCCGCACAATACAGTCAAAGCTGTCTACACACGCACCCCCGCCTCCGAGCTTCCGCCCATATACGAGGAGTTGGACTATGTGAACACGACGCAGATAGATACGCAGGTAAACCAACTTACCGAATCTATGATCTGCATCTACCACACAGCTTTTCACTGCAGTGTCAAAAGATAGAAAGAGACCTTTAAGAAGTCAGTATAAATATCTACTACATGTTGAGAGTTGTAATACTGCTTTACAGAAAAAAAGTGTTATTAGTATGGGCCCAATAATATATAATTAAATACCTAACATAATAAAAAATGACACAATGAGAAACTTTAAAAAGAAACTGACAGAATTATTAATTGCAAAATGCTACTATTCTGTAAATGAATGTCTAAATGACACTGACATATTATTTTGTAATCTATAACTTGCTATTATATAATTGACATTCTAAACTAAGACATTTTTCGAATTTATTAATTCTATTCCTAATATACTGTACTTAGACATTAAAATTAAAATATTGTTATGTGAATGCACCATGCCGACTATTGTTATTTAAAAAATAATCTAATTATAATGTCATTGCATCTCTTTAAATAATGTTTGCATGCCTATTATATGGTAGATTGTACAAGGATCACCCATGATTTAAGTGTCACATCTTATTTACTGTACCTACAATCTATGCAAATAAACGTTTACTTTACTTTTACTTTACTTTACTGCCTGCCCAGAAACTACTCCACGCAAAAACACCGGGAAAACAACCCTGGTGGGGTAAAGATCTGGAACGCATGCGCGGATGAGGACTGGGACGCCTACGACGCAGCAAAATCCAGCTACAAAAAATGCATCAGATTCAGGCGTACAACAAAGTACACCTGGGCCCGCCACACTCCGTAAACCTGACAACACACTCACCACGTCGCCTGAAGAAACGAGACGCATCATAGTAGTAGAAACACACTTCCCAAGAAGTGTATTCGTACAGGTAACTGACTGGCAAGATACTATCTAACCATCAACAACCGATAATTGGCACTATGCACGAAGGATGATCTCGCTGGAGAAACTCCAGTGGGCCGTCCAAAGCTTCCATCCTATCAAGGCGCCCGGTCCAGACGAGGTGTTCCCTGCGCTACTACAATGGGGAGGTATGCCTGTAATAGAAAGACTGGTGCCACTGTTGAGAGCGTGCCTGGCCTTTAAACACGTCCCCAAAGGATGGAGGGAAGTGAAAACAATATTCATCTCAAAGCCAGGTAGGAGTGATTATACAAACGCGAAGTCCTACAGACCCATCAGCCTGACCTCGTTCTTGCTAAAGACCATGGAAATACTGTGTGAAAGGGAGTTCCGAGACGGCGCTCGAATAACATTACCTTTACATGGTAACCAACACGGTTACAGCTCGGGTAAGTCTATTGAATCCGCCAAAATAGAGGCAGCAATTCATCAGAATGATACCGGCCTGGGCACCTTATAGACATCGAAGGGGCTTTCGATAAGACAAATTTCTCCGGCATCGGTGCTGCCCTCTCCAAACATGGCGTAGAGCAAGTGCTGACTGACTGGATTGCTAATATGCTTAGCAAACGAGCGGTTCGTCTAGAAGGTGAGCAGCAGCAGGCCTTGATAGCCAGGGGCTGCCCACAAAGAGGGGTGCTTTCCTCCCTCCTATGGAATCTGGTACTTAACGACCTCATCACCAGACTAAACGAACACCGTTATTATACAATAGGTTATGTTGACGACCTCGCAATCTTCGTACCTGGGAAGGTGACTGGTACAATTTGCAACCTTACTCAAGTACTACGTATAGTCGATCGATGGTGCAGGGAGTATGAACTATCAGTAAACCCCACTAAGACTTAATTGGTCATTGTTCACTTCCGCCTACCTAAGCTGTTCGATACAGAGCTCCGGCTTTTCAACGAGGTCAAGTATTTGGGAGTCATTCTTGACAGTAAGTTGAACTGGTGCAGTCATTTAGACAGTAAGTTAGACAGGGCCTGCATCACCTTCTGGCAATGCAGGACAATGATAGGTAAGGTGTGGGGCCTATCACCTAAGATCATACTCTGGTCTGGTCTGGTGTCTGGTCTGGTCTGCTCAGCGCGGTGATTCGACCCATGATCACCTACGGGGCCGTGGTTTGGCGGCCTCGCACTGAACTAACTACAACCGTGAACAGGCTACAGCGTATGCAGAGACTGGCCTGCATGGCGACCACGGGCCGCATGAGGACTACCCGACTGCAGCGGTCGAGGCCATGCTTGGACTTCCCCCTCTGCATCTGTTTATACAGCAGGAAGCGACGATGGCAGTTGTACGGCTTAAGACACTGGATCTCTGGGGTAAGAGAGAGACTCAACACACCGCTCTGCTCGAGGGCTCTAGCCAGCAATGACCGAAAAGTCATTAATGACTCTAGATAAAAAATACAGAATCCAGTTACACGAGGATAACCACTGCGAGGGGCTACACCCCGATGAACTGCGGATCTTCACGGACGGATCCAAAACAGGTACAGGCACGGGTCTTCTCAGAAGACCTAAACATCCGCTTAGCCACACCACTGGGGATCCACAACACGGCGTTCCAGGCCGAATGCTTGGGCATTTCCATGGCGGCCTCTGCGGTTCTGGCTAGGGAGGTACAAGATTTCCCTATACGTATATTCTCGGACAGCATGGCCGTCCTGCAAGCACTAAACAGCCACACGGTCAACTCAGGGCTGATTTACGAGTGTCACGTGCGCCTGAACCAGGTTGGTATGCACAATAAAGTAACCATTCAATGGATCAAAAGACACAGCGACTTCCGAGGGAACGACGCTGCGGATAAGCTCGCCCGAAGGGGCTCAAGTATGGCACTGGTGGGCCCGGAGTCCAAGGTGCCTTTACCTTTCGGGTATCTACGCGGTCTGGTATGAAAACGCACCAGCGATCAACAAAGTAAGCTATGGAGTGGTCATAGCGAATGTAGGCAGGCCAAGGAGGCACTACCCCTCATTGACGGCCGTTTCACGAAAAAAGGCCCTATAACTAACTTAGCCACAATTGTGTGTAGTCACAGCCGTAACTACTGGACATGGGACCTTTAATAAGCACCTTTTTGTAATGGGAATCTCGGCTGCCCTGTAATCGCTGGCCAAATACTTCGGCAACCCAGGTACCCTGCAGGAGATAGTCTGCAGCACCAGGGCGCGCTGGCCTTTCTCGAGGAGCTGGGGTGGATCGAACGATGTAACTGAATCCCACCCGTACGCAAAATACGCACTTAGTCGTGGAGTTGCAGAAACAGCCCGTCGAAACTAAAATAAACTAATATTGTTTACTAAAACGTATTTTACAACATCCGGTTTTGTAAATATTTACGACTTTTAAAGGAAAATTAGGGTCTATTCTTAGTTGTCATCATCCATCGGCTATATCACCATTGATGGCAAATGGAAAGAAAACAACTGTGGCACAAAATGTATGCCCAAATATCACCACCGCTAAATTAAATTCTAAGGTATTAGAAAAACCCCTAAAGATGAAAAAAAGTTGTGACAAAGCCGATGGTAACAACTAGGAATGAACCAACCAGTGATGCCAAATTCGTGCGTCATATTATAATCGCGTAACCTATGTACCATTTACTATTTATCCTACTAAATTTATCCATAATAGTAGAGCGGACAAACACAATTTAATAAATAACAAAATTCCTTGAAATATTTAATCAAAAGCTAAAAGGTATGGGTTTAGGTATAAGTATACAGTACATATACCTAAACCCATAATAGTAGAGCGGACAAACACAATTTAATAAATAACAAAATTCCTTGAAATATTTAATCAAAAGCTAAAAGGTATGGGTTTAGGTATAAGTATACAGTACATACTTACATAAGCAGCAATAATAGCCACAACAAAAACACAATGAATTATATTCGCGAACTTTGTCCAATCTTGACTAAAGCGTTTGATATCAACAGTTTCATCATCGATATTCCACTGAGGGAAGATAAAATACTTCCCGAAACTCTCAAACACCGCATTGTTGATAGAAATTATAGAATTTTGAGGCGTTGATTTCCACTTGCACAAAATACGCAGAAAGAATGACACCAAGATAATCAAAACTGTTAAAACCACAGAACCGCGATAGTACAGTAACAAGTTTGGTGGAGAAGGACTTTGCTTCGGTATCTTCGAGGCTAAGGTCGTCAAGAAGAAATAATGGCCGAGGACACTGAAGCAAGCGATTGAAAGGCGCACAAAACGCCTCACATCCAAGAAAAGAGACGTGACACTAAGAACTGTCAGAATCACAGCTGGGTACACCACTATTGCTCCCAACGAAGCAGCTTCCCGATCCAATGTGAAAAACATCTTCAACTGGCGCTCAGCACTAGTATTCACCTCTTGTCTATAATCAGTAATGACCCAATCAGCTTCATAATCTGCCCCCAACATGCTTATAGCACGGGAAGCAACTTTCATCTTGAAATAATCCGATTTTTCTGACCATGCTCCGAACTCAAAACTGCACTGTTGCTGGTCGTAGGGCCAATCTCTGAGATTGACGCTGCATATCGCGCTATAAGTATGCCTGATAACACAGTGAACATCTCCAGTGTTCTTCAGAATGCACCAAACATAGTAGTATCTGTCAAAGTCATCGTATGTGCTCGCACTGTTGAAGAGTCTGAAGGCGGGATTCCAGATGTCTACCGAAATCATGTCCGTCGTTTGGATGCCGTAGTATTTTGCTGGATCCCATTCCAACCTCTCATCTTTCCATGATATGAACTTCCAGATCTGTATATCCATGACTCCTTTATTGCTGTCGAAAGTGAATCGTTTTAACACGAACTTGACGTTGACGGTGATTGCTGAACCGTTGTTTGGTGGAGGATGGTACCTGCCAGTGGCAGACCACACTATGTCGTTTTTTAGCTGTTTTTCGAAGGCCATTCTTTCTGGCATATTATTTATGACACAATCTTCATTTCCTAGTGTAATGTTGAGGATGGCAAGTAGTATGATATATATGAACAGGGCCATGGTTTGGTCGGTACTGCTCAGAGATTGGTATTATCGTGCCTCGTGGTAATATGATCGTATAACGCCCACTGTGATAATTGTCGTTGCGATGGCGCCGCTTGTTCGTAATCATTGAGCTTTTGTACTGTCTGGTGATTGATCGAAGTCTGCAACATAAATTAAAAATTAACGGGTTGGTCGCTAGTTTTACTAATAAATAATATAATATTAGGTCATTACATATGACATTGGCGTTTTGTAAGGGAGGAACGTAAAGTCCTTTTTTTAATATAAATACAAATTAATTTATTAGTGTGGTTTTTGGTACATTTTTACATGAGATCTTATTTATAAATATATAGTTCCTCAAAAATCTACCTTAAAGGTTTACACTGTTTCACCTAATTAATAATTATCATAAAAAGAATAATCAAAATATTAAAACAAAATTACAACGAAACACAACACAACTTAAGACTGAAAATCAAGCAAATCATTAACAATTGAGTAAACATATAAATAATTAATGGAAATAAAGATAATAATACAATGTCAAAATTAAATAAATATCAATGTCAAATAGCTTACAATTTATCATTAAGGAATTCGTCAATATAAATTTCCAATAACAGTTGTCTTAATTTGTTTTTAAATTGAGTAATATTTAAGTCCTTAATTTCATTTGGTAATTTATTAAATATTTTTGGGGCCATGCAAAGTATTCTTTTGTGCATCAAGGCGGTCTTTGATGGTCGAACGCATAATTCATGTCTATATACTTGTCTAATAATTTTATAGCGATGTTCAGATGCTTTTCTGAATAGATGCATGTTCTTTTTTACAAATAAAGCAGTCTCAAGTCTGTACAAGCAAGGTTTATTTTTAACAATACAAAATAAGGTTTGCAGCTATCAGTTATTTTGATACCGGAGATAGCTCTAATGCATCTTTTTTTGCGATTTGAACACCATGTCCTTATTACAGGAGTTACCCCAAATCATGACTCCGTAGCGCAATATAGAATCGACATATCCATAGTATGCAGTAACTGCCGCTGATTGATTGACTATCTTTTTAGTTTATACAAAGCATATGCAAATTCACTAATTTTCTTAACTAATATTGAGGTATGTTGCTTCCAATTAAGTTAATTATCGATTGTTAAGCCTAAAAATTTTGTATTTGCAACTTCTTCAACTTTTTCATTATTAAAGCTTACATTTAGTTCCGAATTAGCTACTCTTTGACGAAATTTCATAATTTTTGTTTTCTTCAAATTTATAATTAAGTTGTTATGTTCTAGCCAGTTAACCGTTTGTTGTAATGCATTTATTATATCAGCTTCAAAGTCTTTATTATTTTTGTCATGTTTAACAGTGATAGTACTGTCGTCGGCAAACAATGTCATAGGATAGGGTATATTCAGGGGAAAGTCATTTATATATAAAATAAATAATAAAGGCCCTAGCACACTGCCTTGGGGCACTCCATAACATATTTTTCGTTCTTTAGATAGGTATTTTATAACGGTTTTATTTAATTTAAAAACTTCGACTTATTTCTGTACGTTGTGTTCTATTTTTTAAGTAAGAATTTATCAGTGATAAAACATTTCCCCTAATCCCATACGCATTTAACTTGCTCAGCAGTATATCATGGTTGACCAAGTCAAATGCCTTGGTCATATCCATGTATATTGCTGATATTGGGACTCTCTCATTCATGCTAGCTATGATAACATTAAGAAAGTCATATATTGCCATATTTATTGAATGATCTTTCCTAAATCCTTTTTGTTCTTTCACAAGTATATTATGTTTGTTGAGGTATCCTTCTATGGACCTATAGATCCATTTTTCGAATATCTTGGATATTACCGGTATAAGAGCTATTGGCCTGTAATTTTTAATGTCTTTCTCATCGTCTTTTTTAAATAAAGGTTTTATGACAGTGGGTTTAAGCTTATCAGGGTAAGTTCCAGACTCAATATTTAAAATAAATATGTAGCTGAGAGGATCTGATATTATTTCTGAAACATACTTTAGAACCTTTGTTGAAATATTGTCGTATCCTACACTATTTTTATTTTTTTAAGTCATTTATAATTATATTTACTTCATCTGGTATGATAGGGGCTAAAAACATTGACTGTGGGGAGTAATTTATTTTATTGTCAGTGGTCAGTTGAGTCGAAGCAGTAGCAAGTTTTTTTGCTTGGCTTATGAAGTAGTCATTAAAGGTATTTGCTATGTCTTTGGGTGTAGTGAATGTATCTCCGTCATAATGTATTTCTTTTATTTACTCTGCTGGAGAGTTGCTTCTATTTTCATTTATTATTTTCCACGTCATCTTCGATTGTCTTCATTTTATAATTATTTTTTGCCAATTGTGTCAATTTTATAATTTTCTTAAGTCTGTTTTAATAATTTTTAAGTTTTAATATAATATATTTATTTAACCAAAGTATGTACCATTGCTATCTATCTACTTCTGGCATCTCATAGATAGTTCATTGATCCCTTTACTTAATATCAAATCGAATCAATAAAATCTTTGATGGCGCTTTGGGCTGCCCCATCGGAGTTGACATGAACAACAAGAAGAGCTTTTCCATCATGGTTTGCAGTTGCTGACAATAGACATCCGCCGTCGCTGTCGCCGTCGTTTGGTCTCCGGCTGTCCACGGGGCTTGTTCTGCAGGTCGAAATTTCCAGAACGAAATCGTTGAAACCAAAAACGCACTGTGTTTTCTTTTGCGACACCGTCGCCATACACATCATTAATCCTTCGAGCCCTTTCTGCAGCACTGGTGCCACGATAGAACTCGTACTCGTAAATAACGCGATATTTCAAGCTTTCCATTTTGTAAACTGACTGCCGCAAAGAAAAAAGCAAAAGAGGAAAAAACAAATGAATTACTGTTTTCCAAACACAAAAGCATGAGTAAATAGCTGTATAAATTTAAAATTGGAAATCTAAACCAAAGAGGCGATATTTGAGATCAAAGTGGCTAGTACGACAAAACGCCAGTTTCATAGGTAAGGACCAAATATTATAAATGTCAATCTTTAACGCACGATAATGTTTTTCCTTTTTATCCGACGAAAAAAAAGGAGGGGCTCAATTCGACACGTGTATATAATAGTATATTATATAACTAGTGAATAAAGTACGGATTTATAGCGAGGGCCATGATGAATCACGAGCAATTGAAGGATTCTAACGAGTTACATGATGATTGAATCACGACCATAGCGAGTGATTCAAGTGTTAGAATCATGAGCGACGTGTTTTATTCAAGAGTTGCATACTATATTTTATACCATGACTTCGAGAAAAAGCAAGATCTAAGCGAAAAGCACAAGGAATATTACGAGAAATAAATAAACGGTTTATTTCCTTCAAAATTTACAAAAGTGTGAAACCCTGACCCCTGAGCTAGGTGTTACCTGTGTTTCAGGGGCCGGTGACCACCTCCATTACTTTAAATAATTATAGTTAATTAAACACCATTGCAATTAATATTAGATTTACAATCCAAATAAGTATTCAATAAATATCCTAGACTAAAATCAAAATCATTATTAAAATCCTAAATATAAAAAAAAAACTCAAAATTAAAATCGAAGAAGGAATTTGAAAGTCGAATATCTCTGCACAAGAAGTTTGTATCGAGTATTTTTTGCGCAAGGAGGTTACATAGTATTGAGATGGACGTCTAATACATTGGTGTGTTCCAAATTCAAACTCTTGAATAGTATGCAACTCTTGAATAAAACGGATTTATATCGAGGGCCATGAACCACTCGCGTCGCTCATGATTCTAACACTTGAATCACTCGCTATGCTCGTGATTCAATCATCATGAATCACTCCCTACGGTTGTGATTCAGTCGTTAGAATCCTTCACTTGCTCGTGATTCATTTATGGTCCTCGCTTTAAATCCGTCTTTTATTCACTAGTTGCATAATATACTATTTTAGAGGGGGAATGGTATATATATATTTTTTATGTATGATCACGCATAACTTTTTATAGAGTGGTCCGATTTCAACTTTTTTATTTTATTGGAAAGAATGTTCCTCAAAGTTGGACCCATTTGAATTTCAAAAATCAATAATCCACCCCTAAAGGTAGAAAAATAGGAATTGATTGATAATTCGCCTACTGAATTTTCAATTGTAAACCGATTCTTTGAAATTAAGCAAACACTAAATGTAGTTCTAATGACACTACATCATAACAGGGATCTGGAGTTGACCAGATGATGGAAACGGAAGTAGGTCCTAAGAGATCCTCAATAATTTATAAAAGCTATGTCTTGTTCGGGCTCATTTCGTTAATCTTGATGAGAACTATAAACCTAGCTAAATCTAGGCATGCAAAGCCATCGAGTGTTTTCACTCTACTGAGTGCTTAATTTGCCTGCCCTTTAGCAAACATTTTCATACCCAGATCAACAATTTTTAACAATTTTCTTTCTTAGCAATGAGATCCCGTGACAAGGCAAATGCTTCAGAGCTTCTTTAAAACCTATTAAGGCGGTACCCCGAGCAAAACGCCGCGCAAGCCGTTTTTTGTGCTGTTTTTAGGAGCTATCTACTCGTTATTTAAAAAGAAATATCAATTAATAAAAATACATTAAATTTCTACATAATATTGATTCTAAAATGGTAGATTTGGTTTTTTTTTTAAATGTTGTTTATATTTCACTAATCTACTTCCAAAAAACATAAAAATGAGAAATAATTATTAATATTATGCATCTCCTCGTAAAGTGTTCATTGATTATTTTTTGTACTAACACTAATGGATAGACAATTTAATAACGAACATTTTTGTAGAATTATTTTTTTCAAAAGACCAAAATTCGATTTTATAAAGATTTTATTCTAAAATCTGGGCGTATTCACTACTGTAATTCATGCGCCACCAGTGCCGCTAGACCAATAGGAACGCTCATATCTCATGCCGATTTTTTGGTCAGGGTACCGTCTTAATAAAACCCTTCTGTTATGTGTATTACACACGTTTTTTTTAAGGTTTGTCCCGCTATGCTCGACTCGAAAAATATCTACCAAAAAGTGCCGATATGCACGGTGAAGCGGGAGCACGTCTCAGACTTTTACTGATTAAGACCCACCTGTGTTCCTTCAGTTGCTTAAGCCAGGGCCGCGGTAACTCTCTTTTAAATTTATCCGCGATCCTTGTCTTATTGCCTGGAATAACAATGCTACGAGTATACTTCATTTGAAATATAAAGATTTTTTACAGCCCGTTCAACTGGATATTTTTGTTAGAAATTTCCTGGAGCCCTTGAAAAGGATGGGTTGTGTTATTAGGGTTATGGCGGAATCCATTATGATTCCCGGGGTACGGGTGATGTCATGAGTCGGAAATACCGCTGTTAAACCCGCGATGATTTGTGTTGGTGTGTTAATACATTCAACAAATATAAGTTTTAACCTGTCATGGTCACTAACACTAACATTGGAAACGGGATATTTACCATGTTTATTGTTTGTTGCGAGTTTCCGATATTTCGGTGCTGTTGCAAGCACCATGATCACGGATAAACTGAAGTTCTTGCGGGTGGGTGTTTATGAGGAGACAAATCGGTCTACCCTCTTTCTTGTTTTTTGCAATCATTACCGCTACCACTGTCACTCACAACTCGATTCTGTCCCAGACACACGAAACTCACTGTGTCTGCTCGCGAACTTTTTTCAGCACTTTTTCGGGTTTTGACAGCTCGCAACAAACAGTAAACATGGTAAATATCCCGTTTCCAATGTTAATGCATTTAACAAATGTTCTTAGTAAAAAAATGCATGTTTCTCGTATCCCTGACAAGTATCGGATAGCCATTAACTTCTTGTAACCTTATTATTGGGTTACGATAAAGCTCACAAGATGAGAATAAAAAATCAAACAAGTATCATTTAAACTATATTGTTGTGTTAATTGTTTCTAAAACCATAACAACACACACAGTTTTATTATTATAAGTATAATTATGTACAAACTTATCAAATTACACTAAACTATACTAAGTTATACTAAACCTAACCACAGAATAAATACTGCATGGTTTAAAGATGCTACATCTCATAGCGAGAAATGGTGCCGCCGTAACTAGCGTTTTTCGGCGCCCTCAGCGGCTTATTTACTAAAAGAACATCGACAGCGTTCGGTTCCGTTCCACGGTGATAGATGGTGTCAGCAGTGACTTGCAAGTGAAAGGCGTTTAACACACGGCACCGCGCACCGCCGCGGTAGGTGATGAAGCGGATATCATATCGCATTGACCTCTAATAAATCCGTTGATGCCTAACACACGTATAATACTCACAACGGATCTTTGTGGCTCTGAAGTTGGTTCCGTCAACTATTGCGCACGAAACAGATTAACTGCATAGAGTAAACGAGATAGGATGATGGCACAAACGTATGCGAGTGAAAGAGACAGTTATACAATGCTATTTTCACTTTCAATATTGACACAAAAATAGCTAGTGCGCAGCTTCTTTCAGCCAATTCAGAGCCATAAAGATCCGTTGTGAGTATTATACACCACCCGACCGCGCGGGTTGAGCGGTGCTCTCCCCTCCGCGTCCACGGCGGTGCGCGTTACCGGGTGTAAACCGCCAAAGGGTTACTCGGTTCGTAAAACTATTTTTCTGTAAATACTTTGACAATTTGTTTTATAGTAATTTGCACGTTTTTGCAGTTTCATTGTACCTTAATGTGTTCCAATACAAATTTAAATAATCCAGTTGAAAACATCGAAAATTTAATACAGCGCCATCTATTAGAATTTACTAAATTACTCTTTCAAATATTTTTAGAAATTTGTATTACGAGCCCAATATTCCATAAATCAGTGCTTAGGAGAGTCGATTAATCTTAATTCTATACAAAATTCAATAGCAATCACGCCATCTAGTGAAATTTATTTGAACTAACTTTATATACTGCTATCTTTGTGTTAGGACTCCGTGACTTAACTATTGTTATAAGATAGGGCAACGCTATCTAGTGACGAGAGAAAGAACTAGTAGTAACTAGTAGCGCCAACTAGTATCGAATAGACGAACTAATCTTCTCGAAAGCTCGTGTCGAATTGAACTTTCCAGAATATTCGAACATTCTGGAAGTTTCTAATCACTTCGGGAACAATGGGTTCGAATGTCGAATATCCTGCTAAGTTCTCGAAGTATCTAGAACATTATGGAACGTTCCAGAAACATGTTCAGTGCTATATGAAGAGCGGTCGGATTCAACACAGTGCGAAGTAATAAAATTATATACGAAGAGTTTGAGTAATAAAGGGTAATTAATTAGTCTTCTGTTTAAATAATTTATCCCTGAATCCCAGCTCGTATCTAACACTATGAACGTATATATTTATACAAAAACAATATTTTGCCACGTTAAACGGCAATGCTGAACTTTTTAATTGTTTTGTCGTAATATTTTTTCCAAACAGTCCTATTTAATCTAACTGCAAAGAAGTACAAATCCGTGACAACAAGTTGTAAGTAAACCATCACCGTTAACAAATATTGAGGAAAATCAAATATAAAATCTAGAGGCTGCACCAACAACAGAGTCCCACTAATTAAGAATATAATCGTGGCCAATTGAACAAGACGACATCTTTTACTCGTATTATGAACTTCAAGCTTTAACAATTCGTACAAAACTCTCAGATAAATTAACAAATTAATCAAAGGTGAGAAAAAAATCGATATAAAGATAGGGACAAATATAATACCAGTACTGTCTATATCAGGTAGTACGCCTACGATAAACACTGTGATTATAAGGGGCAGTCCCCAGGCAAATGCAGTACTCTTGAGGTACTTCCTCTTGATGTCACTTTTGAACACTTTTACTAGATCAACATAGAACACATAACACAACAACATCAACCAACAGTTAACAGACAGTTTAAAGTATAAGAACGCCAATCCATTCACGAATTGTATCGTTTCACTTGCCCTTTCCATCACATCATCGGCCACATAAGCCAGCACTATAATCAGGATATTATTAAATATGATATTGAGGAACAAATAGTTCTTGAAATGCCTGAACTTTTTTATGAGAATCCACGAAGAAATGCCGATGAAGAAGGTGATTGTTGAAAGCGCGTACACAGCGATGCTGACGCATTCTTGAGGTCTGATACTTCTGTTACCAGTAGAAGAACTGTTTGTGTATGTAGAGTTTAGAAGAACACTGGTGTCGTTGGCAGACATGACGATTTTGGGAGCACATTTATTTTAGGTCGTGTACTCCAAAAGGCAGTCGGCACACAAATGGCGAATGCCTAAGCATACCTGATACATTTTCTAGCCATATGACGTAAGTTGAGGAAACTGTTTTTGTTAATAACAAATACATATTTTAATCAAAAGTTTATTTATGTTGTAATCAAAGGTGGACTTGGTGGTCTTCGTGCATTGTCTGGTTTATTTTGGGTTTGACCAACGTCTTTCGGCAAACCCCGATCGATTAAATTTCCTGCTTTCGACTTCTTCTTTTTCGTGTCGCTGGCACGACTGTCGTTCAAATTTGTTTGACACAAAACTTAGCCACTTCCACGGCTGCATCGGTGGCAGCGCATATATCACCCTGGTTGCGTGTTTTTTATCACAGAGGACAGGACAGGAGGTGTGGCATGGATTGCGACTCGGCACCACATGCACACATTGCACACCCTGCTGCTGTTCCATCGTGGTAGCCCAGTTTTGCGAGGTTGGAGTTACGCCTTCCTACTTGGGTTCTGAGGTAGTTCAGGGACTTCCAGGTAGACCACTAGAGGTTAGACCCTGTGTCAAACGTGGAAAGCAATATAATCTGTTTTAGACTTTGTGTTGCCTATCCTTGAAGCGACTAAGTAGTAGTTAAGGATATTTGATACGAAGGTTAATAAAATACGATTGTGTGTTTATAAAACGAGCCGCAGACAAACTTTAAGTAGGTATAGTAGTATCTATAAGTTACTATTTATCCATACTATATAATATTATAAATTCGAAGGTAAGTCTGTCTGTCTGTCTGTTTCCTTTTCACGCTTAAACCTCTGAACCGATTTAAATGAAAGTTGGTATGGAGATAGTTTGTGACCCGGGAATGGACAAAGGCTACTTTTCTTTTCATAAATCACGTAGGGAGAGAAATGGGGGGTGGGGTAGCTTTGTATGAAACTTCTTGTTATGGCTTAAACCGCTGAACCGATTTAGATGAAAGTTGATAAGGAGATACTTTGAGATCCTGAGAAGGACATATTATGCTACTTCTTTTTGCATAAAGTACGAAGGTAGAAAAATGGGGGGAAAGTTAGTTTTGTATGTAACTTATTATCATGCAACTTCTCTTATTCACCACACACTCTCTCAAAGAGAAATTTAAGGAGATTAATGTAATGACTGTGCCTTCTCAGTATATTTATGAAAATCTTTTATATGCCCATAAAAATATAAAATTGTTTAAAAAATACAGTGATATCCATAATATAAATACTAGGAACAAACACAAATTTGTAATACCTACAACAAGGCTCAAGAAAATAGGTGGCTCGTTTAGATGTCAATGTGTACGCTTTTATAATATGCTTCCAAGCCACGTACAAAATCTAAGTCTTAATAAATTTAAATCATTCATTAAACGTAAGTTGTGTCAAAAAGCGATTTATAGCATTAAAGATTACGTTGAGGATAAAACGGCTTGGGAGTGAGCTGCTCCAATTAATTTAGTTTTTTTTTGTTTAAATATTTTGCACTATGAATTTTGTTATTTTTTAAATTTTTATTTGTTTACTTGCAATCTTCTTCTTAGCGTGTCGATGGCAAATATAAAAATTTAAATATTGTGGTTGGCCCAGAATTCAGCCACGGCAACACCATTCGGTGACGCAGTCATAAGGTCTTCCCAAGTACAGGTGACAGGGCATGCTGCGCACTCCTTAAGGTGGGCCATGGTCTGCGGAGATATGCTGCACAAGCACTGAAGACTAGTGCCATCAGAGAACCCCCACCTGTGGAGGTTGTCTTTGCTGCGGCCAACCTGAGTGCGGAGTCTATTTAGGGTTTTCCATGTCGACCACGGCAGAGTGTGCCCAGGCGGGAGACTCTCCGACGGCCCGATGAAATTTTCAGGAGGCTTGAGTTTCTCTCGCCAAAGGTCGCATCTCGCTGAAGAGGAGTTGCCATCACATAGACCCACGCATCCTAGAAAACTATTCCGGCTTTTTAGGCGCTGGGGCACTGAGCTGTAATTATGCATTGGGTGGCGAGGGTCGTTTTCTAGTTTCGCCCTCTCTATGCGACTTGCTATAGTCCTGCGAATTTCCGGGGGCGCGATGCCGATAAGTGGATACAGCATTCGGTTTGAGGCAGCCTGTGGCAATCGTCTCATTTAGAGCTGTATCCACTAATTTGGAGTGGGCAGAGCGGCTCCATACTGGACTTGCATATTCACCAGCGGAGAAACAGAGTGCCATGCCAGTCGTTCGCAGGACTTGAGGAGACGCCCCCCATCTGGTGGACGTTAGGCGGCGGAGCAAGTTATTCCTTGAATGCACCTTCCATTTGACATTCTCGCAGTTCTTTCTGTAGTTGAGGGACCTGTCCAGAGTAATGCCGAGGTATTTTGGGTGGGAACAATGGAGGATTGGCATCCCCTGCCATGAAATGTTAAGCGTTCGGCCCGCTTGTCTGTTACGTAAGTGAAAAGCGCACGACTGTGTTTTTGAGGGATTTGGCTTCAGCGCGTTGTCAGCATAGTATTGGCTGAGATTCAAAAGGGCGGTGGAAAGATTAGCCTCAATCTCCTCAAAATCAGTAGCTTGGCAAGTTAATGCTAGGTCGTCAGCGTACAGGAAGCGGGTTGTGTTACAGCTCACCGGTTGGTCGTTGGTGTAGATGTTAAACAGCAGGGGAGCCAGAACGCTACCTTGAGGCAGACCATTCTTTTGGACACGCCATCTACTCCTATCATCCAGAAGGTTTACTTGATATCGTCGGTTACTGAGGAGTTCTCTGAGAATTTTAATGAACTTTGGGTCCTCTGTTAAGTTGGTAACCTTCCATAACAAGCGCCGAATATTAACGGTGTCATAGGCTGCTGACAGGTCTACAAAAACTGCACCCGTCACTTTCCTCGTTTCGAACCCATCCTCGATATGTTGTGTGAGGTTGATGACCTGGCCACAACAAGATTTTCCAGGTCTAAATCGATGACGAGATAGCAGTAGCCTTTCAAAAAGTTTGTAGGTGTGGCAGAGGAGGGATATAGGGCGGAAGTTTTTTGGGTCATCATGCGGTTTGCCTGGTTTGGGTACAGCAATAATCTTTGATTGCCTCCAAAGACGAGGTATATTTGCTGACTCCAAACAGTGGTTAAAAAGTTGCAGTAACCACTTGCAATGACAAGAATATTTACTTTTTAAAGTATTATATTATTTTATTTTAATTATTGTGAATGTGAAGACTATTTATTTATTTATATATACTTTATTGTACACCAAGATAAGACAATACAAAAATAAACATTAAAATTAAAACAAATATACAACAGGCGGCCTTATCGCGATCTGCGATCTCTTCCAGGCAACCTTGAATGGATAGAGATAGCCTGGACACGATATGGGGTTGCACTTGGTGCCAATTTCAAACTACCACTATGTGGATCATTATTTTGTTTTTTAATTTATCTTAGTTTTTAATCATGTTCCGGCAGTTTGAGTAGTTTATGCGGCCTATCCGAATGTCCTTTCTTTGGTATTGTTCGTCGAATCGTTGAGCTCCTTAAATTCTGAGTTGAGCTGCTCGGTTATTGACAAATGCGTGCACTGACTGGACAGGTCCACTCAATCTGACTGGTTCTTTCCTCAAAAGACCATTTCAGACATCAATCTACATGGTCTTCACATGATCGAACCAAGATTTTGTCAGGACTTTAAAAGAGACTGTGACATCTGAGTTTGTTTCGGCCTTTCTTCTCAGAGTAGTCAGATAGGAAACGCCGACCTCATCTAGTTTTAAAAAAAAATATGTTAGACATGTAAAAGCGTTTGTACAAACCAACTTACAGAAATAAAATCATTTATCATTTATTATGAACCGTTTTAGATGCAATTTGATATGGAGATAGTTTGATACCCTGAAAACTACTTCTTTGTGCATAACATTCAAAGGGGTAGAATTGGAATGGGTTAGTTTTGTATGAAATTTCTCACTATCGGGATCGATTCGCTTCAAACTTTGCGGAAATACTTACGTAACAAATAATTAAAGTGTATTGTTTGTTTTAATTGCCCCTAAAAGTTGTAAAGATAAGATGTACAAATTTTCTTCATGGAAGCTGAGTTTTGGCAGGTGGTAGTATAAAGATAGTAAATTTTAGTTAATGTGGCGTCGCTTGGGGAAGGCCTATGTCCAGCAGTGAACGTCTTTCGGCGTATATGATGATCATGATGAAATGGGAAAAGGTGATCTTTGTATGAAACTTTTAATTGCGGCTTCCGATTTGGTTGAAACTTGCAGGCATGTTTTTGATAACAAATGGTTGAGATCTGCATATATAATTAGATTATGTAATGGGATGAGGCTTCATATTAACTTCAATAGGTGCCAATATATTAACAGATATAACAAAAGGGGAAAGCGTGTACATACGTCGAATCCCATTAATCCCCACTGAACTATCAGTTCAATTCAAAAGACTCCAGTTTCCAATCAAACTTAGTTTTGCTATTACTATTAACAAAACTCAAGGGTAGTAGAGCCGTATTTGGAAAAGTCATGCATAGACTACGGCCAGCTTCATGTAGCTGCTGATGTTCACGTATGTTCAAGGCCCAGAATGTGTGGGTATGTATTAGCATCTAATGAAAGGACATACAACATAGCACATACAAGCATAATAGCAGTGTTCTAAAATGTTGTAACCATGATTAAAGGCGTAATTAAGAAATATCAATTAATAAAGATAAAAATTATGATAGAGTGGTATGATCAATTCGCAGCAAAGCAGAGTTACACTACACATAGGTCGCAGTCTGTATGTCTGTTTCCCCCCTACTTCTAAACCACGCAATGGATTTTGATACGGTTTTCACAAATAGAAAGAGCAATAAATGAGGAAGGTTTTTGTATGTCATGGACCAAGTGATTAATCAGTGCACTAAGTATAATGCCCGGGTATTATGAATCTAGTCAAGTCAAATCGGGCAACGTTGAGGAGCTCGTGGCTAAATAATAACAGCCGCACGGGTCGATCTTTAAGGTTAAGCAACGCTTGACGAGGTCGGTCCGTGGATGGGTGACCATTTCGACATACCGAGTTTCCTCCGTGCCTCGGAAAGCACGTTAAGCCGTTGGTCCCGGCTGTCATTTGAAGATCTTTGACAGTCGTTACGGGTAGTCAGAAGCCTGAGATCTGACACCAGTCTTGCCAAGGGGTACCGTGTGTTACCCAGTTACTGGGTTCTGGAGGTCAGATAGGCAGTCGCTTCATGTAAAACACTGGTAATAAACTGCATCCGGTTAGACTGGAATCCGACGCCAACCAACTGGGAAAAGGCTAGGCAGATGATGATGTTTGTTAAAGAAAAAGCTCAAAAATTATAGAAAACCTTTTTTATTTAGGGATTTTTCTCAGATATAACAACCCCATCATACCCTTAATGGAAACTTGATAGATAGTATTTTTGATTTATCGGCCACTTCAAGATCTGATCTTATATCGTGCATTTCAGAAGATTCAAGTGCAGCAGCTGTTCTGTCAGAAACACGGTATCGGTAAATACAAAACAGCGTTCTAAATACCTTTATTTATTTTATGTAGTGCAGATTAGAGTAGGTTATATGTTTTTATTTTGTATTTTATATATTGTGTTTTTATATTCAGGAAACTTAGTTTATAAGTTATTTTTTATTAGATGTTAAAGGACTATACTAGATATTTACGTTTTCATAGTTTTATATTGTATTTAAGTTAATTTTAAGACCACGCTATCGCATTAGGTATACCTACCTGTAATGATAGTTGTAAGGGAGATTTTAATAATAAATAAATACCTGGCCGGGGAACATACAAATTTAAAACTACACCGTTCGGACTATCAAATGCGCCTGCTACGCAACAACGAATGGTAGATAAAATGTTTTAAAGACCAGAGTTTGAGAATAGGGTCTTTGCTTTCTTGGATGACAGAGTGCTAGTGTCATCAGATTTTGAGAACCATGTAGCCTTGCTAACTAAAGTATACAATAAACTATCTAACGCGAACTTAACTATAAACATGGATAAGTGCCAATTTTTCCGAAACGAATTGAAATATCTAGGCTACGTAGTTAACTCAAGGGGACTACATCCAGACCCAGAAAAAGTAGAAGCGATTCAGAAATTCCCAATACCCATCAATCCAAAACAAGTAAATGGATTCCTCGGAACGGCATCATGATAAAGACGTTTCGTTCCAAACTTCAGTGCTCTAGCAGCACCACTAAATAGACTAACAAGCTCAAGTAAGAAGCCCCCTTCCTTTGACTGGTCTCAGGAATGTCAAGAGTCTTTTACTAAAGGAAATACCTACTAATATCGGCCCCAGTACTATCGTGTCCAGACTACACTATCCCATTTGAAGTACACACAGATACCAGTAACTATGGTATCGGTGGTTTGCTAACACAAATTAGGGACGGCGTTGAACATCCCATAGCGTATATGAGTAAATCCTTGTCTAAGCAAGAGCAAAACTATAGTATCACAGAGAGAGAAGCACTGGCTGTACTTGTGGCACTGGAACATTGGCGCTGTTACCTAGAAAATGACATCAAGTTCACATCTAGAGTGCTCGCACGATAAGTCTGCGCGCGACGGGTGGCGTGCTCAATGTGGCCAGCATAACTGATCTTTTTTCCTACATTTAATCAATAGTCATTTTTCTCTCGAAACTTAAAAGTAATTTAAGTTAAGCATAATTAATTACTAGCTTTTTCTATTTGCATAGAATATGATGAAAGAAGCTTCATGAAATTATTATAAATCTTTTATTGAATATTTAGTAGTACCTACCTACTGTTAAATTTGGTCTAACAATGGTCCTGCAGTGGCTAATACCTTCAATTTCAATTCTTTTTTAATTTCTTCTTCAACAATTTTTGAAGAAGCTGCTGCCACATAACCCTCTTGAGTTATTTGGGTGACGGTGCGTTCAGAAACGCCTAAAACAAAGTAACGATGATGCATTAAATTACATGATGCCGGTCCTGTCCCGTCGGTATATTTATGTACCACCCAAAAACCAATACTGTCGGGCACCGGTAGTACGAAAATTTAGGGAAATTTTAGTATTGTGGTATCCCTAAAAGTTACCTGTCAAATAAGCAACGCGGGCTCTATCATTGTAAAACGGTACCTTAGGCCCGTTATTGTCTTGCGCACTTGAAGAAAACATCCCTGCCATCACTTTAAATTACTTTTAGCATAATGATGGCGATTATTTACTGCGGAAACGAATAAAAACACGGAATACAACACACTCTCTTGACACCTGACATAAATGACAAACGATTAGTTCCGTTTTTGGCCGCGCGCAGACTTAACTTGCGCGCACTCTATTTCATTGTTTATTAACTCCATTTGACATTTTGTAATGAATTCAGTCTGACGAGGAGATGGTTCTTCACAAAAATTGTTTCATTTTCTAATAATGTTTTGAGCAAGCGAGCAGCTATTCTGACCCGGCAAAATTTATTTTACCATAAAAACACCAAACATTCATATTATCCTACCTACCCTACCCTACCTAACTTACCCAACCTACCCTACTCTACCCTACCCTACCTTATCTACTCTACCCTACCTACATACTTACCCTACCTATGTAGGTAAAGAAATTTTTTTCCTTATTTTTTTTCAAAAGAACATTCTCCTAACAATAAAAAACACAACAAAAAAAATAAGCGAAATCGGTCCAGCCGTTCACGCGTGATGCCATGACCAAGGGCAATAGGGATTCATTTTTATATATATAGATAGAAGATAGACAAGCTGTTACCCGCAGCTTCGCCCGCGTAAATGTAGATTTTGTCAATCAATTCTGGTTATCGACATACAGGGTGAGAAAAATCAAATTTTGCTACTCTAACGATTTTTAAGCACAAAGAAGTAGCCTATGTCCTTCTCAGGGTCCCAAAGTATCTCCATACCAAATTTCATCTAAATCGGTTCATCGGTTTAAGCCCTATGAAGAAGTTTCATACAAAACTAACGACCCATCCCCCATTTCTTTCCCTTCGTGTTTTATGCAAGTAGCCTATGTCCTTTTCAGGGTCTCAAATTATCTCCATACCAAATATCATCTAAATCGGTTCTTAATAAGAAGAAGTTGCATGATAAGAAGTTACATACAAAATAAACAATCCCCCATTTCTCCCCCTTCATGTTTGATGCAAACAAAGTAGGCTATGTCCTTCCCAAGGTCTGAAACTATCTCCATACCAAATTTCATCTAAATCGGTTCAGCGGTTTAAGCCATAATAAGTTTCATACAAAACTAACGACCCATCCCCCATTTCTTTCCCTTCGTGTTTTATGCAAGTAGCCTATGTCCATTCCCGGATCTCAAACTATCTCCATACCAATTTTCATCTAAATCGGTTCAGCGGTTTAAGCGTGAGAAGGTAACAGACAGACAGACAGACAGACGGGTAAGTAATATATGATATAATTACAAAATCTCTAATGTTTACAAGATATAACAACTGAATCTATAATTTTTATTCGATATAATGATCAGCTAATATAGTAAACGATTGATATAATTTTAAAGTAACTAATTTCTATAAGAATAACATATAATAATATTGAATATAAAATCGTTTGAAAAGTCCAGTAATTATTAGGTCGAAAAGTAGAGCTTTAGTTTATATATTTGAATTTATTTTGATTGATTTTTATTTTTTTATTTGACTTTTTAATTTTAATAACCGCTTAAAAAAAAAAACAATATTCAAGCCATTTTTTTCTGCGAAGCGTACCTAAATAATTCATAAAACGAGGAAAACTCTTTTCTCAGTTGGCTGCAAGCCCATTAAGCATTTTCATTTTTATAGGTAGGTACGCTATCTGTATTATTACCGGCCTAACTGTCCCACGTTTACGCTTCACGTTTTAAATCCGTTTTTATTCTGAATATTTTAATTTAAATAATTCATAAAACGAGTTAACCGGGCACTTGAAGTTGCATCTGCATGCAAACATCGTGCTGAAAAGTGCAATGTCAATTAAGTTTAACCACGTGGAAACACAATTCAGACAAACGAGGTCAAACCAGTTGGACTAAAAAGTTTGACTACGAGGAAGAAGCGAAATTTTTTCTTTAGCTCCTTCTGACTATTCGCAATTTATTTTTCTTTTTTTTCTTCTTTTATTTAGACTTTTTACAATGGTTTTCAATCATCTGTATAACCCTTTGCTAATAATAGTTACAGCACTGCTAACAACATTTGTGCCACATGTTAAATTTAGTCTTGTTATACCTACATTTTTTTAAACTTTGTATTTCTTTTACCGATTGTTTTGTGAATGTGTGAACATTGTAGGCCTTCTAGATTTCTAGATGCTTGTTAACATTTGTTAACTTTATGTCTCGTTTTACTTTTTTTTTCTTTCGTTTATTTATTATATAATCTTTATTTTTAGTTTCTTGTGACTTATTGTCTGGCCTACGTTGTCCCCTCATATCTAAGTAAAATGCTGTAACATGGAAATATTGTAAAACCAAACCATTTTTTAAAAGAGTAACCGTGGAGTTTCTTGCCCTTTCTTCTCTATAGGAAACGACCAACCCGAACCGTGCACCTTTTGTCGACGCTTTATTAGTGCCCATGTAGGCCTTCATGAAATAAAAAAAAATATTATTTGATTTTTTAAAACATTCAGTGTGAGTACGCAATGCAAAAGGTACAATTTACAAACTATTGTTTTTCACGAACAAAGTTCAAAAAATGCTCTTTATTTTAACAGTAAAACGAGTTTGAACTAATTTGTGCTTATTTGTTTAAGTTTCTAACCACAAGAACAACATTCTGAGACACCCTAAATATTTAACAGAAAATAAGTATCAAGATTTTTTATCATCCAAAAAGTTCCAATAAATATTTGTTGTCGTTCAAATTGATACAAAAATTGTCATTGTATAGATTCTATGTTATCTATAGATGTATTGTTTCTTATGCCCCAACGTGGGTCAAAGGGAAGACTATTTATTTCCTCTCTTCTTTTTACAAGGTTTTATTTATCGTGCTCATCAATACATATAAAACACCGAAAATTAAAAAAAAATAGCCAGGGTTTTAAAGGATAACCTACAGATCCCATTTCCAGCATTTTTGAAATTTTTGTCTGTTTGTCTGTTTATTTGTGCACGCATCACGTAAAATGTACGAAACCAAAGTAGATAACTTTAACACATAAAAATTTGCGTAACTTGAAGTATAACTTAGTTTTTGTTTCATCGCAATCGGTTCACTCTATCAAAAGTTAGATAAATTTAAAGTGTTTAAAATGTAAAATATCACAACACACGCCATGTGTCTGAACTGTGACAAATGCAATTCAGATACTCGGACAGTTGAACTATAATCTGTCTCAGATGGCTCTGAGATAGATTAAACTGCACGCCAAACATTCGAATTTATAATATTAGTAAGATAAGATAAGGGTCAAATCCTGCAACTGGATTATAAAACAATTATCTCCAACAGATTGAGTGGTTTGGATAAAAATGCACGGTTATCTAAGTCACTTCCTCTAAATCCAAAATTAATCCCAGAGATGGCGGACCAACTACATTTATTCACTCCCATGTTTAATGGTATGAGTTATTCACCCCCATGTTTAATGGTATGGTATGAGTGAATGCAGGCAATAAAGTGAATGGTGCTATACATGCAGTTGTGACCAGCAAGTCGATGTCTCCGGAAGCTCGACTCGCCGTTCACAACAGCGTGCTGGTGCCTACACTTATGTATGGAAGTGAAGGCTGGGTATGGAAAAAAAGACATGAAAGGATTAATGCAGTACACAACACATTAGTATTAATGCAGTAGAAATGCGCTCCTTGCGGAGTATGTGGGGTGTAACTTTAACTGATAGATTGAGGAATGAGGTAATAAGACAACGTTGTGGTTTATAAGAAGATGTAGTGACTAAAATTGAAAAGAGTATGTTAAGATGGTTTGGCCATGTTGAGAGGATGAATGAAAGTCGACTAACGAAAGGTATTTACAAGCCAGACGTGAATGGAAACGCCGGGAGGGGACGCCCTAGAAAGACATACATAGACCTTATAGGTGATGTTCTTCAGAAAGGCCAAGTGCGCAGTACCCATAACCGGCGTGCGTGTATGACTAGATGTATGAAGCAAAAGAAATATGTAAGGATCGTAGCAGGTGGCGTTCTGTAGTTTCTGCCTACCCCCATGGAAAAAAGGCGTGAGTTTATGTATGTATGTATGTTTAATGGTATCTAATGAAAGGGTTTGCTGATAGAAATAAGAAAAGTAGGCTTTAAAAAAGTTTTTTTAATATTTATATAGAAAACAAAGTAATTTTTTTACAGATCATAAAATTACAATTCGACATAAGTGGCCATGTTCGTTACTCCGCATTGGTTGAGACCTCTTCTGATCCTGAAAAATAGGTGAGAAAATCAAAATTAGATATTTAAACGAGAAGGTACCAATTGGCAGAGTTCCCCCACCCTCCCACCTTTTTTGACACGCGGGAAGTCTCACGACAGGGGGAGAAAATTTGGACACTTATTGGACCAAGTTAATCTAAGACTCCAAGTTTCCAATGAGATAGTCCGTATGGAGTAACTGATCCTTACTCAAGCTTCGAGCCCAGCAGCCTATTGCGTAAGTGAATTCGGCAAGGCAAAAGGTTTTGAGCGCATCAATCGATGAATCACATAAGACAGAAATCCATATTGCGTCTTTTATCAAGCATGAGACTGGTCGATTGATGCGCTCAAAAACCTTTCCCTTACCGAATTCAATGGTAGTTTGCTGAAAATTAGTTTTTGTCCGTCAGGAAAATTAATAAATAAATTGGACACGTATTTTTTTTACACACGTAAATATAAAGTGACCACGATATAATGCGTTGAAATATCGTGTGACGTCACGCCGCTAGTACACTTTATACTGCCTTAGTGACGTCACAAGCCCCCACTCCTGAACTTTGATGCGCTTTAACTTTGCATTTTTTTATTGATTTGGTAAAGTAAAAATACGTGTCCAATGTTATTTGTTAATCTCACTGACGGACTAATTAGAATTTTTATTTTTCTACTCAGGAAAAATCCCTTTTAGGCTACAGGACTTGATAGGGTCCCATGCTTTCGTACGAAAATGAACCTTGAATTAATGTGGGTTGTGGAATGTGCATATTCCTGTTAGAAACGCCTGTAAAAAGCGTTTTAGACTAATTTAAACATTACTCTTCTACTGATAAGGTTCATTGTAGTAAGCGTTTCGCTTGATCACACTCCCAGAGTTCACTCTAAAGATTTCAGCCTTAGTTTTCAAAGAGCAATGCATCTCGTATATTTTGTCTCACCTGATATACCCATCTTCCCCCCAGTTCTTGCCCCACCAGTTGAGCAGGATCCAGTACTCCTGCGTGTATCCCACGAGTAACATGGCGTGGTTCAGCGTCCAAGATGTGCAGAATAAATCGTCGTAGATTCCGCTCCTGATTAGGGAAGAGAAAAGATGAAAACAAACCAATATTGTTGAATCAAATTGCACTAACTTAGACCGCTGGGACACATGCCTCCTCTCTGTGAGAGAGGGAACGGTCCTTAATCCACCACGCGGGCCCAGTGCGGGTTGGTGGATGTCACATGTCTTCGAATTTTTGGTTCTAGGACATGCCGGTTTCCTCACGATGTTTTCCTTCACCGTTTTTAGAGCAGTGGTGATGAAATAATTTACACAAAGTAAAGCACCTGCCTGGTTTCGAACCCACAACCTACGACACGTAAGTCGGGGCCGTTACCACTGAGCCACCACTGGTCTATCACTGCCGCACCGCTGCTCTAACTTAGCAACAAACTAAATACAAGTAAATTTACAAAATTTAAAAAACCCCCGACACATTTATCTTGCGAAAACACCCCGATTCAAACAGTAAAACGTCCATAACTTTTAAACGGCTGAACCGATTTTATTCAAACATAGCTAAGAACACTCTCGACAAAATCACCTTTCAAACAAATAAAACTAAATTACTATGATGCCACAGACAGACACACAGATAGACAGATACACAGACACACAGATACACAGCAACACACGTGAAACTTATAACACCCCTCTTTTTCCGGCGGGGGTTAATAATATTAGTATAAAGATCCCATTCAAAAAAAATGTACCGTCGTAACTTGCGTTTTTCGCAGGACTATACGGACTATTTAGTAAAAGTACATCGATCGCGTTCGGTTCCGTTCCACGGCTATAGATTGTGTTAGCAACGACTTGCAAGTAAAAGGGTTTTCTCGTTTCGTGACTATTTTTTTACTTTAAATACAGTGACGATTTGTTTTATAGTATATTTTTGCGCGTTTTTACAGTTTAATTATACCAAAATGTGTTACATATACGAAAAAAAAAGGTTCTAACGAATTAACAAACTCCTCCTTTTTTAGAAGTCGGTCAAAAAAGACAAAAATAACGTTTACGTTGAAATAGTTACCTGTACAGCTGAAACGTAAAAGGTGCAGCGTTAACCGCCACCGCCAGAGGGCCGATAGTCGCCAGGCTCTTCTCAATGGCCGCCTCGTCTCCCACCGGTAAGGTCGCCCATCTTCGAGCCCGCACCCTCACGAGGTTGCTGTTGTATTTGCAGCTACCGTCCTGGAGGAGAACCAGAGGTTAGGGAATTGTAGCTGGTAGAATCTGGATGAAAAAGGCCAACTTTGTTTATCATCTGATAATGTAATGGTATCAAATGGCAGCTCGCTGGTAATGATTTCACGTTTATGAATAAAAGGCCTTATTCCAACATCCATGACGAAAAGCTTGAGAGTCTACAAGCTGGCTAGCAGAACTAGCTGCCCGGCAGGCTTATTACGAAAAGTTTAAGATTCTACAAGCTTCCTAGCAGAACTAGCTGTCCAGCAGGCTTATTACGAAAAGCTTGAGATTCTACAAGCTTCCTGGCAGAACTAGCTGGCAGGCAGGCTTATTACGAAAAGCTTGAGATTCTACAAGCTTGCTAGCAGAACTAGCTGTCAAGCAGGCTTATTACGAAAAGCTTGAGATTCTACAAGCTTGCTAGCAGAACTAACTTTGCGGTAGGCTTAATACAGCAATCAGCAATCATCGCGCGATCAAACGCTTTGTCATAAAAGTCGGCATTACCTACAGTGTTAGGTCCTACACAATCTTTAGCTAATCGCTCTGTTTATCAAATGCACTAATTTATAAAAAAAAACCGCCAGAAACTCTAAAACTTCTGTATTGAAGAGTAATTAATGCGCAAAAATCGCTATCGTTTCGCTCTTGCAAGATACGGTATAAGCCTGCGGGGTGTGCTAGACGTTTTCTAAAAGCTGCTATTGAAACATGTTTTAAAAATCCTTTGGTGTCAACTCGATAAAGCGGTCTCGTACATTTTCCATAAGAGAACTGTCGTTCAGAAAATCCAGGGGCGACAAATATTAACTTCGACCTGTTTTCCGTGCCGTATTCGTATTTCGTGGCTGAAATGATAAATTCATACTGCTTAAATACCTTCCCAACATAAGGATACTCCGACTCGGTGATCAGTCCGTCCCTGGCTGCATACCGAAGTGCAGCTCTCAGGGATCCACCGTCGCATCCCGCGTTACCATCCTTGAAGCTACAGTCCACTATCTGTTGAGGACTGGTTGAAAACAAATATTACGCTTGAGTCAAGGGACACACTCTGTTGGGAATATTACTAACAACTCCATCGTTTTTTTCCAACGGAACAAAAAAAAAACATAAAATTCATCGTACCATCGACAAAGACTTTAACATTTTATAGTTTAAACCCAGGATTCAAGGTCTCAGGTAACGCTAACCAGATGAAAATCTATATTCACCTGCCCTTACTAAGTATTTGGGATAAGTGCAGCAATTTTTCTTCCTTCATAGATCTTTATTTCATCATCATCATTTCAGCCGAAAGACGTCCACTGTTGGACAAAGGCCTCCCAAAAGCGTCGCATCGATGCGTTTCGCATCCACCGGACGCCCGCAGCCTTGACTAGGTCATCGCTCCACCTAGAGGGAGACCTTCCAACACTGCGTCTTCTGATACACGGCCACTCTAGAACTTTTGAGCCCCAACAGAACGTTCTGCGAGCAATGTGCCCTGCCCACTACAACTTAAGTTTGCCAATTCTTCGGCCTATGTCGGTAACCTTGGATCGGAACCTATGTCGGTGATCTTTATTTATCAGGCGTCATCTCAGTAATCAAGACAGACAAATGATCAAAGTCAAAAGCTCTATTGAATTAAAGCATACCGCCATGTTCGAAGTCTTATTGTTGCAACCATAGATTTAATATGTTTTCGCTACGGTTGCATCAGATCAGGTGGGTAAGTATGCTCCAGATCTCAATTCTTAGACAAGATCGACTATATTTATTACCTTAGTTCGCCCCAAAAGCCATGTTTCTTATAGAGCTGTGCCTGCAGTGCATGAGTGACAGCGAACGCATAGCAAGCTCCGCAGCTGTGCTGCTCCTCTAGTTTGGGTTTAAAACCTGTAGTGCGCCAATCGACCTGAAAAATACGCTTGAGATAATGGATATGGTATTTAAACAGAGGGAAATGCTTGGGTGAACCAAAAACCAGGTGGACCGATAGCTAGGTATAATTGCGGGCATCCACTGGGTGAAACAAGATCTGTTAAAGTAAAGTTTTAAGTTTGTTCTGATGATTTTTAGTGTTTTTTGGTACCAAGTGAAAATATTTTTTTGGAAGAAACCTATCTTCAGCAGAGCCTGTCGTTTAGCTGAAATTCTGAAAAGATGGCATTAATCTTCCAGGTCTGAGCAAAGGGTGATCTGCCTTTAATCTTTTGCGACTGAATCCGTCCAAGTGGGAACGAAGGGTGGGGTCACGGGAGAGCTAAGGAGTCTCGTGTTTATTTTTTAATATTTCCTCAACATCATCTGCAGCCTGATTTCACCCACTGCTGGGCATAGGCCATATAACCACGCTCCTTTGCAACTCTTATCCAGGTTCTACCCGTAATTGCAAAAATGTCGACTGCCCATCTCGCTGTATTTAGGACCTTATAATAAGTGTTCTTTCATAATATTTCAAATCCCTTACCGTTTCAGGAACGCTACGATGCGAATTCTTCCTGTAAGCACTCTTATGAGGATCCTCTGCCGGATCGAACAGGGGAAATGTGTGGAACAGCCTCAGAAACTTGTTGAAGTATTCTTTTACGTCCTAAAAGGAAAGAGAGAAGATTAAAAATATAGTACTTAGTATGAAGCTTCTTTGACGTCATCAAGATTTAAATTGTTGACCACAATCATTATCATTTATTTGTCAGAATATGGTATGATCTTAAGGTTACCCTAGTCGACCGCACGAACTATTTTGTGCGTGAGGTTAAAATGCATACTATCTCATCCAACAAAACGTTCGAATGAGCAGTACGAAGCTAGTCCGCGTATAAATACATACTTTTGCAAATTTATAGCGAAATGGATAATGATTTAGGACGAAAACAGGAAAAAATATATAAACAGACCTTTGGGAGTATGGATATCATGAAGAAACTACTAAATGTCTTAATAATTATTAATCTAATAATATGTTCAAAATAAAATTATTTGCATTGTTGAACAATTATTCTATCCCTGTATGGTGACTGCTTTGCAATTTTCCTCCTATGGTATTTATTTGCGCCCAAAGATGCGTTAAAATCAGTGTTAAAATATGGAACTTTCGACGTTCATAACTTTCAAATACCCTTTTACGTGTTACCCAGATATCGGATTGTGGAGGTCAGACAGGCAGTCGCTCTATTTAAAATACTGGTACACTGCTGCATCCGATTATAATTTAATAATAATATAATATTTATTAGCAGAATATCCAAGTTTGACACATAATAAAGTACACATAATTGTCAACTATGGTACAGAGAAATTAACAACAAAAATAGTGTGCGAAAGATAGGAAAGTACAGTCAATACATAAATTTGAGCCCTGAGTCCTAAACTAGGAAGATCCTGTATCTTAGGAGGCAGTGTCTTCGCAAACTTAAATAGACTAAATGGTAAATATATATTAAACACAATTTAATAGTATTTTTAATTAAATACTAATGTGTATTAAGTGTATGTGAGTAGTGTATTTGTGTGGGGTGTCTGTCATGATAAAGTGTTGTGTGTGTGTAAATAAGGGAGAGGGGTGTGTCCGTACCTACTCGATTGTAATAACGTTATTATGACGATATCTTTTGTCAAAATATATACTAAAACAATTTTATTTCAAAATTTAAAATACCCCCGACACATTTATCTTGCGAAAACACCCCGATTCAAACAGTAAAACGCCCATAACTTTTGAACGGCTGAACCGATTTTATTCAAACATAGCTAAGAAAACTCTCGACAAAATCACCTTTCTAACAAAAAAAAACTAAATCAAAATCGGTTCATCCGTTTAGGCGCTATGATGCCACAGACAGACACACAGATACACAGCAACACACGTGAAACTTATAACACCCCTCTTTTTCCGGCGGGGGTTAAAAAGAGGTTTGTTCTTACGGTCGCTAGACGGCGCTTGTCCAGAAGGCTTACTGCGAGTATTTCTCATTAAACTTAATATGTCTTGAAACTTGAAAAGCGCCGTCTGGCGCCAGTAAGGAGAAAAATATTTATTTGTTTAAGTAGAAATGACTTAAGTGTGCATAATCCGAGTTTTTTAACGTACTCACTCGTGTCACTCGTGTTTGTTATTATTAATTTATAAGTCTTACATCTAATCTAATGAATAACCGAAAATCTAATTAGTATATGTTGTGTTCACTTGTAAGTGACATGTTTGCACGGAATGATGTTTTATGTATAATTGTGTGTAAGTTTTTCTGTAAACGTGTAGTTGGTGTTCCTATCAATAAATAAATAAATAACGTAAACGATCTTCGGTCAAAGAGACTTCTCATTACCGATTATCCAGTTTCAATACAAACTGAATATAATTATCAAGAACAGAATACTAGTCCAAACCGTATTCATGTTGATTAGCTCCGAGATTCAACTGCTATAAAATGCATGGAAGCATTATTCGATCGAGGTAATTAAGCCTTTAATGCAAACTATATCGGTCTCATTAATATAGAGTGCGCTGTAGTAATATGTCGTTGATATGTAATGTAGGTAAGTTGGCAGGTAAATTATTAACAGCATATACCAATACTAAGTACCCTTATAGTTTTCATGTCGGTTTACAAAATAACACAAGTTCTAAAAGTGGTTTAGAATCGACTGAATAAAACAATCGCTTTCAGACATATTTCCGAGATAATTTTCAAAATTACTGAGTTTATATCATAGTTTGCAAGACATGCCCACAGATTCAAATGGCTTTTCCAAGGTTGTCTCATAGGGAAAGGCCGCCGTTTGTAACAAAATAGTAGACCTGCTCCTATGGGTAAGCCAGAGGGGTAGGAACCTACCAATAGTAGAAACAACCTACCAATAATAGAAACAACCTACCAATAATAGAAACAACCTACCAATAGTAGAAACAACCTACCAATAGTAGAAACACCACAGATTTTAGATGACGCAATTGTATATACTTCGCGTGCCAAAAAACGGAGTAAAGTTACGATCAATTATTGTAATCTGAGCTTTTCATTTAGCATTATCAGCACCGGCAGCCTAATTGTGTAAGTAAATTCGGCAAAGGAAACAATCTGTTTCTTTCCCAAAAATACACACACATACATAAAGATAAAGAAGTTGAATCCTTATTCAACTTCTTTCGTTTTCAGAGTGTATGTGTGTGTGTTTTTGGGAAAGAAACAGATTGTTTCCTTTGCCGAATTTACTTTCACAATTAGGCTGCGGAAATCCACCGAATTCTAGACAAATAATAATAGCTGTAAAGAATGTATAGAAAATGTTGGCCGAGGCATTGGAAATGTTTTCTTTCATCGGTAAGTAAATTTGTTTTGAAATGGTTTGTGAAAAAGTGGCACGCTTGGTTTTCATACAGATGGAGGGGACTTGCGTTATCTAGTTAGATTTATGCTTGTGAGAAACACTCATAATTCGCTTGATTTATTTAATCCTGCGCAGATAAAAATAAGCCGGAAATATGCAATTACACTTTGCCTGATCCGGGAATCGAACCCACCTCATCCTCAGCGGTAGCGCTTGCAACCGCGAAACCAACGAGACAGTAAATTGCATCTTACCTGCAATAATATATGTTCAATAACTAAAAACACTCGCGAGCAACGAAAAAGTTGCAGTGACATAGCACCAAATTACTCCTAAACGGGCAAGGCTGGCTTAATGACGCCGTCTGCAATATTGAAGTACATTTAACAGCGCATCAGAATATTACCAACTAAAAACGTAAACATTGTGTTCAAATTTTAAATTAAATGTTTTGTAAATTGGGCCATTTGGCAAATAAAACCAAATCTCTAAGTAGGGGTTTTATTAGGTGTAAACGTAGGTTTTGATAACTCAGTACTTGGTGTTTCCTCCAAGTAGTCTCAATACAGCTTCTACGCGATTGGGCATGCTGAATACCAAATTCCTCAGCATATGCTGAGGCATGTTCTCCCATTCTTCGATGAGCGCGTAATTCAAGTCACGAAGAGTAATTGGAGGTGGAACTCGTTTTCTCACACATCTGTCAAGCTCGTCCCAAGCATGCTCAATGGGATTCAAATCGGGGCTCCTTGCTGGCCACTCCATTTTGTGGATTCCTACGTCCTGAAGATACTCATTTACAACTTGAGCAGTGTGGGCCCGTGCATTATCGTGCATGAACACTGCATTGTCACCCATATTGGCCAAAAACGGACCAGCATGTTCATTGGAAATCTCATTGATGTATCTCACACAGGATCCCGTTCTCGATTGGAACTAACGCTGTTCGACCTTCTGCAGAGATACCAGCCCACACGTGAACGGTACCTCCGCCGTGTGACACTTTTCTTCAAAACATGCTTGTGCAAAACGTTCTCCTGGTCGTCGGTATACTCTTTTCCTCCCATCATGATGGTACAGCATAAATCTTGACTCATCAGAGAACATCAGAGTGACCCCATTCATCCTCACCCCATTCTGTATGGTCGCGGGCTTATCGCAATCGGGCAACTTAATGATGCCGTTCCAGTTTTGGGGCATTTGCTGGCCTGTAAGGCTTCAATCCTCTTTCGGCAAGACGTCTCCTGACTGTCCACTCGCTTATTGGCTCCCTTCGAACTTGCAGAAGTTGTTGTTGAACCGCAACTACCGTCTGAAGTCGATTTCTTAACATAGCTGTCGCAATAAAGAATTTGAATTTGAATGAATCGATCTTCTTGGACTGTTGTGCACCTTGGCTTGCCAGTCCTGGTCTTCTCAGTTTTAATCCAGTCTCCCTAAACCATTGGATCACTCGTCGGACAGTAGTATGTGTCACGCCCGTATTTCTTTGGCTGGTCCCCAATTCCACCATAGTGATGATTCAGGTGATGGTTTCATGCATTCGGGTGATATAGGCATGATTTATGGGTACAAGAGCCGTAAGACTTTACAATTTAAGAATTCTTTCACAACGGCGAAAACAAGGATGAAATCAAAAGCAAAACAAAAAACGAAACAAATGTATTCCGAAATTTTCAAACACCAACATTTTGTTTTTCTACTTTTTTAGGGTTCCGTAGCCAAATGGCAAAAAACGGAACCCTTATAGATTCGTCATGTCTGTCCGTCCGTATGTCACAGCCACTTTTTTCCAAAACTATAAGAACTATGCTGTTGAAACTTGGTAAGTAGATGTATTCTGTGAACCGCATTAAGATTTTCACACAAAAATAGAAAAAATGGAATAAATTTTGGGGGTTCCCATTATTGAAACTGAAACTAAAAAAAAATGTTTTCATCAAACCCATACGTGTAGGGATAGGTACTTATGGATAGGTCTTTAAAAATGATATTGAGGTTTCTAATATATATTTTTTTCTAAACTGAATAGTTTGCGCGATAGACACTTCCAAAGTGGTAAAATGTGTGTGTGTGTGTCCCCTGTAATTTCTAAAATAAGAGAATCATGAAACTAAAAAAAAAATATGATGTACAATTACCATGTAAACTTCCGACAATTGGTTTGAATGAGATCTAGTACGTAGTTTTTTTTTTAATAGATATGTCTTTATGAAGCTAGGTTCTATGTCTTAGGAGATATTAAGGTGTTTGTCGGCATTTTGTGGGTGGAACTTTTTCGTTGCTCGGCAGTTTACTATTGTTTAAGGTGTAACTCTAAAGAAAAATTTAAATTTAATTCAAGGTTTTTTTCGTATTCTTATCAGCAAACCCTTTCATTTGATACCCAAATTATGGCAGTGCACAAAAAATAACTAGGCTGTCATCTTGGGCCGTCCGCCATATTGGATTTAGAAAGACGTCACTGACCAAACCATGCATGGTCATCCAAGCTAAACGTGTAAGTACCTATGCAAAATTTCACCTAAATCGGTGGAGGATAACTGCTTTAAAATTCAGTTGCAAGATTTGACCCGAACACACTCACTTAAATTTTAAGTTATGTAAAAGCTTATAAAAAGTAAGACAGCTAGATATTACCAAATCTCCAAAAAGGTTCAGATGCAGCGAGTAAGACTGCTTTCCCATCAGAAAGTCGCGGTTGTGTTGCGCCACTATCTGGAGATTGTTGCGCCACTTCATGAGTGCTTCAAACTCCTGTTTGGGTGTTCGATAAGCCTTTTTGTGGACGGTCTGAAAAAGAGAGATATACACTTCGTCTTGTTATTTACAGAGTCATTGTGATGTATATTAGGCTACAGAGATTTTAGCCAGTAGAGGCATACCTACGATCTACTTCCACACTTCGCCAGTTTGCTATGAACCGGTCACAAGTCCAGACTCTCGGAAGTTACTGAGAAAATCTAGATAGAAAACCCAAAACCACTTTTCTTGACTCGGGAACGAACCCGGAATTCATGGGACGCGCTAATTTCGTCTCCTCGCAAAACTTTCCACATTACATGGACGTCATTCCGCCCAATCACATAACCATACCATGCCAGAAGACTTCTACACACACCAATCTCATCATCTCTTACTCTAATGCCACGGACGGATGGTAACCCTACGAGGCTGCCATCAACCGTACACACATAAATCTAGACTCCGGGCTGCTACTGAGATATTCCAGATCGAAAATCCAATAACAATGCCCGATCCGGGTATCGAATCCAGGATCAAGATCAGCAGTAGCCCTAGCGACCACAATACCCAACTTCATTGGGGTCGGTTTCCAGTCCAACCAGATTCAGCTGAGTATCAGTGTTTTACATGGAGATACTGCCTATCTGACCTCCACAACCCAGTATAACTGGGTAACACCCCTTGGCAAGACTGGTGTCAGATCTCAAGCTTCTGACTACCCGTAACGACTGTCAAAGATCTTCAAATGACAGCCGGGACAAACGGCTTAGCGTGCTTTCCGAGGCACGGAGGAAACTCGTTATGTTGAAATGGTCCACGGACCGACCTCGTCAAGCGTTGCCTTACCTTGATGATCGACCAGTGCGGTTGTTATTATTTAGCCACGAGCTCCTCACCACTGAGATAACAACATACATCCTCAAAAAAACTTACCTTATACTCATACCAATGCCAGTCCGGTAAATCAGGATGAACTATCAACCCGTCCAATATGTGCCTCTTCACATACCCAGCACCTTTGTCCAAAGAACACTGACTAACATTGAAACCCTTGAAAAACTCTCCCAAGCCTGAGTTATTTTCGACCAATTTGATGGTCTTGGCCACAAAATCTTCCGTTTTATCAAACTCGCTGCATCTAACTTGTATTTTGTTTTTATACTTCGTTAGAATTGATTTTATTTGATTTTTCGTTTCTGTTATGTTTAGGGCTGTTACCAGAGTGAATTGGAGGATGAGAATTACTTTGACTATATGCATTTTATGCAGCAATGTTTAAGACGCAAGTTTATGAAGTTCTTAACTAAATCACACTGTAACTTTTGATTATAATTTTTGATTACAATATTGGTCGGCTCGCGTTTGACCACTATCTCGATGATGTGGTCGACGGTGAAGCACGCTTGCCTAGAAGTAACTTATTCACACTTGTCTATAGATGTAGCTATCCGGATACACAAGACTACGGCAGGGAATGCCACTCCTTAGATGTTACGCTAATTTAATTATTCGAAACACTTATCGTTTGTACTTAGTAATAATTTAAGACATGCACATAGTGACAATAAAGTATACTGTGGATTATGTAGACTAATCAAATAATTTCAGATCAGCAGTTTGCTAAATATATGAATCATCAAAGTATTGTTTATATGCATTGTACTAAATAAAGGAATTTCAAATGAAGAGTTGACAGTTTTGGACTGAATTATGTTTTACTTTATTAAGTTACTGCTTTGTTCTAGATTGCGGGTTCTGTATGCACGTAATGTTCATTTGATTCTTGCAACATACATAATCATACAAAATCTTTTCAATCAGTCTCGTTCCCATCTTTGGCGAGGTAGTGATTTCGGAAGGCCCAGTGATCCTTCCTTCACGAAGATTGATTACAACTAAAATGTTGGCTGTAGGTAGTTATGACGTGTCAATGCCATCAAGAATCCGTTAAAAAGTGAGTCACGTGTATTTTACTTCTTATAATAAATATATTTTTAAATTATGATATATATTTTCTAAACTTTCATCAGATTAAACTGTCACTATCCACCTGTACACGTCGGCTGGGCGGCGTTCGGGAAGTTGCGCGGTATCTTCACGTTTATTTTTACTGCAGTGTCTCAAGACAAAAGTTTATGACCAGTGTTGTGTGTGTGCCAGTGATCACATATGGGACCGAGACGTGGTCCCTCACAGTGGGCCTTATCAAAAAGCTTAAAGTCACCCAAAGGTCAGTGGAGAGAGCTATGCTCGGCGTTTCCTTGCGTGATTGCATCAGAAATGAGGATATCCGCAGGAGAACCAAAGTTACCGACATAGCCCGAAGAATTGCGAAACATAAATGGCAGTGGGCAGGGCACATTGCTCGAAGAACGGATGGCCGATGGGGCCGAAAAGTTCTGAAATGGCGACCGCAAACCGGAAGATGATGCGTTGGAAGGCCTCCCAATAGGTGGACCGATGAAGGTTATGAGAAGGCGCTGGATGCGAGACGCACGGGATCTGTCAATGTGGCGACGCTTGGGGGAGGCCTATGTCCAGCAGTGGACGTCTTTTGGCTGAAATGATGATGATGGTGATGATAATCCATCTATGCACCTGTCGATTATCTCGTCACCTAACTTGGATGACTGGTAGAAAATGTCTAAGGCCGCCTTAGTACCTTTGATGCATGAAATCCAAATAAATAAACAGTAGGGTGGTAAGCAGTCACCTAGACAGTTCTGTCATCAGTCTCGTTCAAGTTCAGGAAGGTGTAGGTGGTTGTGCAAGTTTTTTTTATTATTATAGATAGGCTCGGGCTTGACCACTACCTCTCCTCATGGTAAGCGATGATGTGGACGGTGAAGCACGCTTGCCTAGAAGTAACCTATTCATTCAAGATGGACAGGAAACAAGATGAGTGGACTCTACAGTGGCGGGGCACTGTCTGGGATTAATAGGAGTGAGAAGATACGGCACAAAGGGACGCCAGTGCCAGTGAAGTTGTGATATAAATAAAACGACTTAAAAATGTTTTGTCTAGAGAACTGTTTCCTCTGTCACAACAATATACATTCACTGTTATCCATAATTTACAATATATCTTTTATACTATATGTATATATCAATCGCTCATACCTATCGACTACTTAAGTTTTCCAAACTATTGTAAGTGTTATTATGTCCATTTTTACACGAAATTAATTTAATAATATTGCAGAACATTGATTTGCGTTCAATACATAAATAAAAAGCCGATTGCACTGGTTAGGTGTTCTTTTTCAAAATATACAAAATTATACTAATTATTTTTTATTTTTCAAACAGTAATAGAAAACTTAAGTAACCGATGCGAATCCGGATATACAATAAACGCTATGTGAAACCGTGAAGGCGCTTCCGTTTATAAACTAAAGTGCTTCTACGAGAAAAACATCTTAATAAGTTAATTAAACATCAAAGGCTTAGTAAATTAATGTGGCAATGGCGGCGCGTTCACTAAAAAAAGTAACTTTAAAAAAAAACTATACTGCCTGATATTTTTATCACAACCAAAGAGGACGAATATAATAATAAAATGCTGACACGTTTGAAACAGCTGTATTTTTTAAGTTTCTTTTTTTGAAAATTTTTCGACAAAACTTCGATGGTGATAAAAATCATGTTGTAATTGTGACCAGATTTATTTCTATCGAATAACCTTCTGTAGAGCTTAATTGAATAAGAGATACAACTTCATTTCAATATCTTTTTCATAAGCTGCGCCTGAGTCGACTGTGATGTATGAAACTATGAATTAATAACACAAACTCAAATTCTGAAAAAGATTATTAAAATAGGTAGTAGGTTTAAAAAAAACACGCGAAAATAGAACGGTGTTGAGACTAGCGATAAATGAATATAATGAATGATGAAAAAAATAATTAAATCGGTGAATGATGAACGAATGAAGCTAGCCTTAACCGACCGTTTTACCCCGCTGTAGTACTCTTGAAAAATCAAAATATATCTTTAAGTTGAAAGATAAAGTCAAATTATATTTTTCATATAACTGGAACATGTTTGTCGGAAAAATCATAAAGAACTTTTAAGTTATTAATAAAATAATCCTAGTTACTTTTTCTAGTGAACGAGAACGTCTACTATTATGACTGAATAGTGCATTATACGTAAAAACTTGTAGAAATTAAAATATACGCTGACCCTTTAAAATGTATCACTGAGTTATTTCAAAATCTATATTAATTACCATCAGTGCCCACAAAATCTAATATAATAAAAAAAAATGGTTGCGGTTATTAATTTTAAAGGGTAAATGTATATCTGCTCCATATTTATTTCCGCTGGACACTTTGACCGGGCGATGTCGACATTTTACAATCATAGCCTAAAAATACCCGGTCAAAGCCGATACAGAAGTCAAGTAATTTAGTAACATATAATAAAATTGTACATTATAAATAAATCAAAATGATTTTTTTTGGTCTAGAAAAATATTTAAGTTGTATGTCAATTGCAATTCATGTCGGGTAATAAATATATTTATATATTTATTTATTAATTTAATATTCTATTATATGTTACAAAACAACGTAATTACCGAAAAAATATGGACGTCACACACGAACGCGACACATCTATGAAAAAATATTACAATATGAAAGACACACCCTGTTTTTTTTTGCAAATGAGAATAAGCTGTATAATACGGACGCAAAACCATTTTTGTGCAATAAAATTATACAAAATCAAATTGTTTTTTTTTTTAAATAAAACCTTTCGCCGCGTTGAGCGATTTTTGGTAGAGGCAAATTTTATAGGATCGCGTCAGCGACATGCTAATGTGACATCATCATCGGCATGCTGTTGTGACGTGTGACGGAATAACTGTGTTTATTTGTTTACTGTAAACACAATTATGCCAAAGTTTTGAAATTTCACTTCTGTCCGCAATCCCCCATGTTTCTTTTTCTAAAATACTTTTTCTAGTTCGACTATAGCATATCTAAAAAAAAACAACCAGGTTTGAAAAGCATATTATTTTATGAATACATATTTTTAAATGCGTGGAATTCCATATAATAATATTGCACTACTTTTAAAAATATAAATTCATTTTGCATCCGTATTAATTCTGATACAACAAAATAACATTGAAAACACGTCCTTACGTACTACTATCACTAAAAACATAACAAAAAAAGTCCATAAGTAGCTAAAGCAATTTTTTTTTCATTTTGTTGTTTTTTTACGTTTTATTTTTCAATTCATTTTTATTTACATTTAATATTCGGTGGTTGGTTTTACATTTTCTTTTTTAATGAAAAATAATGTCTTTTATATAATTTATTTTATTTTTTATAATTCGATATATTTTTTTATTCGTTTTTAACAGAATCAAAAATGTCGAGTATTATTAATAATAGTGTAGAAAATGGTTTTAATTTAGAAATAATAACGTCATGTCTCTACAACGCTTATCAAAAAGACAGATAATAGCTTAATCAAATATTAATTTATAGACAAAAACACAAAAACAAGTGAGAAATCAGATCTTACTCAAAACAAATAGTCTATGGAAAGTCTCTTTATTTTTTCAAATGTTTTAATACCAACATGACAATGTCTAAAAGGGAATACTTGTTGCATTTCACAAAAACACTGAATCATAGTAATTTAAACCTTATGTCAATGTTAATAAAAGTCAGAAAGCGCTTGTAATATGCAACAGCAATCAAATATAGTTACTTTGCTTCACTTAAGTAAATAGATTTTTACAAATTAAATGATTTACGTATGATCGAGCTCTTACCGCAAATTTATCGTAAGCGACATCTTTAATAAAAAAGCGTTTTATATCTTAACGTTGAGAAATTAAGATACAAATTCCCTTTTCGAAAAAATATCTCTTACAATCGGGTCGGCAGTAAGGGCTCGTTATGCGAAACATAATTAACTAATACGGGATCGTTATAGATAAAATAAATGCAGTTACATCATATTTATTTAAAGTAATAAGTAAGAATATTCTAGAATGTCTAAGCCCATTATTAACCGTCTTCTAAAAAAGAAGAAAGTTTCTCAATTCGGCAGTTTTTTTAATGTCGATATTTTCAAAGAGACTTTCCACTAAACTAAAAACCATAGATATCAATCGCAAGCCTACTGATTGAGAAAATACGCATTAACTTTATTGTTATTTAAATATAAAATCACATTCTGAGTGCACATTCAAAGCCGCGTAACCACTGAGGCAAATACTGTACTTTAAAAAGTACATGAGGCGAGAAATGAGTGCCCGAAAATTCTCGAACTGTATCATTATATGAGTGTGTGTCTATGTCCAGCGTACCCTGCAGCGTTGCCAACTCTACGTCTTTTTACGTAGATCTACGTTTTTTAAGCCTTTCCTGCAAACGTATACTTCAGTCCCAGAATCTACGTATTTTCTATCAAAATTGAACAAAGCAAAATAACATAATTATCTCATTAGGCTGAAATAATTGCCGTTACTTTAGAGAAAAAGTTAATGAACGTGCCGTTTCATACACTCGCATTCATTTTAAAAACAAAGTGTGCAATTCCATATAACGAAACGTCGTGCCGTTAAAACGAAACTTAACGTAAAAATATTTCGCACTAAGATATCGATATTTTTATTTTCGATTTTTTGGAAGCTCGTAACTAATTCAAAACTGAATTTTTTGTAATAAATTACCACATGCAGATAATGTATAAACCAACAATTATCTATATCGGTTACTGGCATATAATTTTTTTCGCGGCGATATATCTAACCAAAGTTTTATTTGTCTGCTGTCTACTACTTTTAGGGTCATATAAATTGTCCTTTTATTCAGTTTTACCTATCCTACCCTCTTCTTTTCACTCAGAAAAAAAGTACGTAGACCTACTTATTTTTCATATGCAAATTTTACTATTTCTAAGTAATTTTCGGCTCTTGCATACGTCTTTTTCAAAAGCCGAGTTGGCAACACTGGTACCCTGGGTAGTTAGTTCACTTAATAAAGCAACAATTTTTACTATAAACAACTATTTTTCAATACACTTGCATGAAAACTAAACGCTATTGCACTGCTTTAAGACTCAATATGAAGTGTACATCACCCTCGTATGATATATTTCACTACCTCTCCAAGTGTTTTTTTTTGGCTGTGATCACAGATAAACTACAAACTATTAGCGCATTTTTTTTATTTCAGTAAAGAGTTTTATTTAAGCTTTTGTATTATTTAATCTTGTATAATTTTATGTTTGTCAGTGTTTACGCGGCTTTTCGGCAGTTAAGAGCTCATCACTGGGTTATTATGAGTTAAGCTTGTATGTTTGTTAAATATCAGGTAGAAATAATGAAAAAGATGACAGGACTCTAACGGTTTCTTCTTTAAGTTTTTAAACTGTCATGGTCACTAACATTAACATTCGAAATATTTACCATGTGTACAGTTTGTCCGTGATCATGGTGCTTGCAACAGCACCGAAATATCGGAAACTCGCAACAAACAGTAAACATGGTAAATATCCCGTTTCGAATGTTAATGTTAAGGTTTCTTCTTTTTTTAAATATTCGTGACGCGAACTATTCTTGTATTGAATTCAATGAAAATAACCGTTAATTTTATGGCGAAAATACACATGCCTGTAACTTGCATGTCCAAGTCCCATAATCTATATAAATGAAAGAGAAAGTATGTATGTATGATCCTTATAAACTCCGATACGGCTGGATCGATTTCAAAAATTCTTTCACCGTTGGGAAGATACACTATCCCCAGGTGACATAGGCTACTTTTTATCCCTGTATTCCCACGGGAACGGGAACTACGCAGGTGAAACCGCGAGGCGTCCGGTAGTAACTTCTAAAAGTAGAATGTAAATATGGCAGGCAAGCTCAAGTAGTTCGCATACCGTTGTGATTTTAATGCAAGTTCAGACAAGTGTATTTTCCTTTATAGTATTTAGGTAGGTATCAAAATGAATTACTTTCTAGGCAAACAGTTCAATTTTACAAACCAAACTGCACAAAACCTACCTAAAAAAATAGAACACGTCATTTTTTATTAATTTCCACCTGATACATTAACTACAGTAATCAAAAAAATATTGCACCATTTATATTATACAGGGTGAGTTTTTGCATAATAATATGAGTCTGTAAGAGTCTTTTCACACATTTCGGCTCAGTAGTCAAAAAAAATGTTTTAATCGCTTTATCTTGCTTCGTTTGCTCTAAAAGCCGCAACGCATCAAGGCTTTTGAGATGTGGTGTTACAGGAAGATGCTGCTTATCTCGTGGACGGCGCACAGGACGAACATCTCGATATTGGAGGACCTCAAAATATAAAAAAGATCTAGATTGTCGAATGTGTGCCTTCGCAAGATATTTGATTTCCATGGCCATATTGCCCGTAAACCTGGTGACAACTTACTAATGGTAATTTTCACTGGCAAAGTCGAAGGCAAACGGCCTAGAGGCAGAAGTCCTATACGCTGGTCAGACCAAATCCGAACCTCGCTGAACATCAAAGCTTCAGAAGCCGTGCATGTTGCTGAGAATAGGAGCAGGTGGAGAAACATCATCAAAGAGAAAGTTTTGAAACCAACGCAACGCTTGACGAGGTCGGTCCGTGGATGGGTGACCATTTCAACAAACCGAGTTTCCTCCGTGCCTCGGCAAGCACGTTAAGCTGTTGGACCCGGCTGTCATTTGAAGATCTTTGACAGTCGGTACGGGTATTTAGAAGCTTGAGATCTGACACCAGTCTTGCCAAGGGGTACCCTTGAAGATCTTTGACAGTCGGTACGGGTATTTAGAAGCTTGAGATCTGACACCAGTCTTGCCAAGGGGTACCCTGTTACCCAGTTACTGGGTTGTGGAGGTCAGATAGACAATCGCTCCATGTAAAACACTGGTACTCAGCTGAATCCGGTTAGACTGGAAGTGGACCCCAACATAGTTGGGAAAAGGCTAGGCAGATAGATAATATAACGGTTGGCCAATCTTCAATCTGTCATTTGAAGATCTTTGACAGACGTTACGGGTAGTCAGAAGCTTGAGATCTGACACCAGTCTTGCCAAGGGGTACCGTGTTACCCAGTTACTGGGTTGTGGAGGTCAGATAGGCAGTCGCTCCATGTAAAAGCACTGGTACTCAGCTAAATCTGGTAAGACTGGAAGTCGACCCCAACAATAATTGGGAAAAGGCTAGGCAGATGATGATGATGTGGTCACGACCCTTAGCATTGGGAAATCAACGCGAGGAGGATCTTGCTTCGAAACTTGACCGAAGATGGAAAGTAAGGATGCAATCCCATTAAAATCAAGTAGCAGTAATGTAGTTCAAGAAGAGTTACAGTACACACAGGTCGCTATCTGTCTGTCTGTTTCCCCCCTACTTCTAAACCACGCAATGGATTTTGATACGGTTTTCACAAACGGAAAGAGCAATAAACGAGGAAGATTTGTGTATATGTCATGGACCAAGTGATTAATCAGTGCACTATGTATATTGCCCGGGTATTATGAATCTAGTCAAGTCAAATCGGGCAACGTTGAGGAGCTCGTGGTCCTTGGATGGGTGACCATTTCAACATACCGAGTTTCCTCCGTGCCTCGGAAAGCACGCTAAGCCGTTGGTCCCTGCTGTCATTTGAAGATCTTTGACAGACGTTACGGGTAGTCAGAAGCTTGAGATCTGACACCAGTCTAGCCAAGAGGTATCGTGTTACCCAGTTACTGGGTTGTGGAGGTCAGATAGACAATCGCTCCATGTAAAACACTGGTACTCAGCTGAATCCGGTTAGACTGGAAGTGGACGCCAACATAGTTGGGAAAAGGCTAGGCAGATAGATAATATAACGGTTGGCCAATTCGATAATTATGGTCAGTGAATTAGTCCGAGAGCGAGCGAAGCGAGCTCGGGAACTTAGGGCCCCCGACACCGATAGGTTAGGTTCGCAGGGGGTGACGGGAGCTGAAGTGAGCAAGCAACTCTTGCTTATCTACCAAACTGATTTTATAATAATAAATCAACATTAAAATCTGTTAATAAAACACATTGTTTTACTACCCAGCCCATTATGTACCCAGTCCATGATGGACATTATTCAGAAAACCCGGTAATTATTTCAATAGTTTTTAAAATATTGCACATTTTTCATATTGTCTGGGCATTATCAATTTAATTATTTCAATAGTTTTTAACATATTGGACATTTTAAATCGTCTGGACATTATGAATAATGACGTATTAATTACTTGGTCCATAACATATATAAGTATCCCCGTGAGATGCTGGGGTGAGTCACTAGTACATGATATCCGGAACATGCGAAAAGGCCTTAAACAGTACAAAATTAAATTACAAATTGATGCAATATCTTTCCAATTTCCGCTTAAAAAAGATTCACAAAGTCGACTTATGATCATCCGATCACCACACGTATTGGTCCGTGCTTATATACAATACATATTATATAAAATATACATCTACATACGTCCGTCCGTCACGCGTTATCTAGTAAACTAATTAATATTATTAAATTATCATTTTGTGTATCTTAAGGATTTTACCGAGACGCTGCTTAGCGGTCTTCATTCCTTTCTTCAGTCTTGCATCTGGAATTTTGTCTGGATTTTTAGAAAAAAAAATGCATTTTATTATTATCATATTTTGAAAATGAATATCTACACAAATACACAGGTACAGGTACAATCAAACCTAATAACACTCCGCGAGTCGTTGCGCAGTAGTAAATTCGAGTGCCTGTGGGGGGTGAAGGTGACTGTGCAACGAAAAACAAAATCACAGATATCATTAAGTTTGAATCGACTTATACGGAGATTGCAAACAAAATCGGGACAGAGAGGTCGAGACAGATTGTAACGGTATAAGATTTTAATTAAAAGAAGAATAAAGCTCAAAATAGTCTGCAAGATATTTACTCCCACGCGTGTGTTTATTGTTCACTCAAAACATATCAGTCAGACTATGTCAGCCGACTCTTAAGGTTCCCCTAGTCGACGGCACGCACTATTTTGTGCGCGAGGTTAAAATGCATGCTATCTTATCCGACAACACGTGCGAAAGATATAGATGCTGTGATGAGCAGTAAGAAGCTAGTTCGCGTACGAATTAACAGTTTTGCAAATTTGTATCGAAATGGATGTTGATTTAGGACTAAAACGAGCGCGCGAAATTTTATAAACAGACCTTTGGGAGTCTAGATATCAGAAAAAAACGACTAATTTTATATTTTGAAAATAAAATTATTAGCATTGTTGAATTACTAATCTATCCCTGTATGGAGGCCGTTTTGCAATTTTCCTTCTTCTTATGGTATTTATTTCCGCCCAAAGATGCGTTAAAATTAGTGTTGAAATATGGAACTTTCGACGCTCATAACTTTATTTTTTTTTTCCGTACAGGGCTAGATAATGATGAGACAAATTGATATCATTTTTTATTTTGAACGTCAATCGTCAGACAGTGGAATAATCGCTAGACTAAGTTTGTATGGAAGAATTTTCGACTAGTGTAACCATATGAATTCGGGATTTTTATACTATTTATAGTCTTTGCTGTCCCACTACTGTTCAAAGACTTCCTTCAAAACCTTCAAGGTATTTTCCTGAACCACCTCTTCTTGGGAGTTTATCCGCAGTGGTTGGATGCAGTCTAGGAGTTTCTTAGAGTCCTATTTACTTTCAATAGTTTTAGTCAAACTGCTTGGAAGAAGCCTATCTTTATTCCGTGGAACACGGCTAGATCAGTAAGTTTTTGATGTAGGTTTTTGTAAGAAGTATGTATACTTACTCTTATTATTTGGCGTATTATGTACAGGCGGAGGTGGCCGTCTGCTTTTTGTGGCTAACACTGCTCGCTTTGCGTTGGGCTGTAACAACATAAGATACAAGGTTTATTTATGCTTTTCTATGCACTAAATAATAATAACAATCGGTTATCGATCGGTCCATCATCACTGACAGGACTTACGTAGCCAATAAGCCTGACATTGTGGTGGTGGACCGAAGTGAGAGGCGTGCAATGATTGTTGACATTACCGTCCCGCATGACGGGAACCTCGTGAAAGCCGAGAACGATAAGCAAATCAAGTATCTTGACTTGGCTCGCGAGGTTGACGACATGTGGGATGTGGATTCAGCGATTATCCGATAGTCGTGTCAGCCAATGGCTTAATAGCCACGAGCCTCGACCAACACCTTAGAAGGCTCTCGTTAGATGGTTGGGACAAGGGCTTGTTTCAGAAAGCAGTACTACAGGACAAGGCTCGTATTGTTACGTACAATGGGGAGAAACCTTTTAAGCAAATAGTTTGTCTGTGTTAGGATGCTCCACCTTTCTCCAGGCTATATAATTGTTATTAAGTTATTGAGCCTGTTTAAGATATGTAAATCCATATAGACAAAAATAATAAAACAAAATAATGAAACGGGAACATAGCATTTTTATGAAAGGCAAAAAGCGCTTGGATGTGTGCAGGTGAATGTGTATGTGATAAGTGAGTAAGTGTGAGAGTGAGAGATGTACCTACACAATATTTATGCTGGAGATTATCAACTGTAATTTGAGGTAAAATGAAGAATTTTTTTGCTGGCTAACCCAATAACGACTTACATACAAATAGTGGCCTTGTTGCATTGCGTACAAGACTACAGAATTTAAGCTCAATCGGTTGGGATAACTTTTTTAAAATTAATTTGCAAGAGCTGACCTACACATACTAACAGGGCAGTTTCACCTGTCTAGGTGTTTGTAATCAAATCTAGCAAGATAAATTTGATCCACTTCCTGGTGTTGTTGGATTATGTTGTAATTTTATAGACAAGTTTGTTTTTCGTAACATTGCATTTTATTTTTTATAGAAAGTAGTTTTTTTTTTGTTTCTAAAACATAATTCAGATTATCACCTTGAATAGGGTGTAAGGTATATTGATACACAATCTGTTATCATGAACCCAATATAGTTGTCACAACGGATCTTTGTGTCTCAGAAGTTGGTTTTACCAACCGTTGCGCAAGAAACAGTTTGTCATCAAGTATACTGCATAGAGTAAGCTAGATAGGACGATGCGACAAACGTAAGCGAGTGAAAGAGACAGTTATACAATGCTATCTTCACCTTCTACATTGACACAAAAATAGCTACTGTGCAGGGTATGGCAAGCAATTCAGAGACACAAAGATTTCGGATTCTGGAACTCCAGCTTTTTTATTTTTATTTAGTTGCAAGTAGATAATGGAAGCAATAATATTAGATCAGTTCTGTCACCTGTACATCGTGCGGCTTGTGCGGCGCGTGCTCCCTGCTGGCGGGCGCGGGCCGCGTGGAGGCGGCGTGCAGCGCGGCGCGCACGCACTCGCGCCGCACGCCCGCGCGCGCCGCCGTGCGCAGGCGCGGCACCAGGCGGCCTAGTCGCGCACGGGGAGACCACGCCTCGTCCCTAGGGCGAAAAAAACCGTTAAATACCTACAGAAAACATATGAGCAACTATACACATAAGGTGCGTGACTGCGTGCGATAAAATGCAATCTATATAAATAAAACAAGTCCTGACTGACTGACTGACTGACTCATCAACGCCCAGCCCAAATCCTTAGACCTAGAAAGCTGAAATTTTGCACAGAGGTTCTCTTTATAACGTAAACAAGGAATAAGGAAGGATTTTTAGAAATTCAACCCCTAAGGGAGTTAAATAAGGGATGAAAGTTTGTATGAAACTCTGTTATTTTTAATTTGAAATGTCAAAGTCAAAGTCAAATGTGTTTATTTCAAGTAGGCCATTATGTGGCACTTTTGAACGTTAAAATTTACATTTAATAAAAATTGATTCTACCGTGCATTCGGAAATGTAGTTTGTTATGGAGAAGAACGCACAAGAAACTCCATACTTAGGTACTCTTTAAAAAAAAAGTTTTATACAATATTTATATAGGTACATACATTAATAAATTCGTATACGTGAGGACGATGTACCCAGCACTACTATACTACATATAGGTATGAGAGAATTACAAGCATTAACAGGTAAATTCCTTTACTTGATAAATAGGAACATGGTCCTCACGTACTTACAAATAGTGCAAACATTACCTAATTAAACAACAACAGAACAGTGTGCGAGTCAATTTTTTTTAAACAAAAAAAGAAGAAAAAATAAAAATAAAGCGTTACTTTAATTATGAATATAATAAAAATTTACCATTTTGATTTGAAATGAATGAAATATGGTATTTAACCTCTAAATATAAATAAAAAAATACTACTTTAAGGATTTTTTGAATTTCATCCCTTAAAGGGGTACAACGGGTTGTTAAAGTTTGTAAGAAAAATAAATTGTTAATCATCAAAATTACTTGAAGCTTAGTATTTCTGCTCTTCGAAACAATTAAAGAAACACGTATTTCAGGATTTTTTGAATTTCATCCCTGAAAAGGGTAAAAAGGGGTGTTAAAGTTTGTAACAAAAATAAATTGTTTATCAGCAAAATTACTTGAAATTTAGTATTTCTGCTCTTCAATACAATTAAAGAAACACGTATTTAAGGATTTTTTTAAATTAATCCCTGAAAGGGGAAAAAGGGGTTTTAAAATTTGTAAGAAAAATAAATTACTTTTCAGCACAATTACTTGAAAATTAGTATTTCTGTTCTTGAATACAATTAAAGAAACATGTAATGAAGGTTTTTTGAGTTTCATCCCATAAGGGTTAAAAAGGGGTGTTAAAGTTTGTAAGAAAATAAATAGTTTGTCATCAAAATTACTTGAAACTTAGTATTTCTGCTCTTCAATAAAATTAAAGAAACACGTGTTGAAGGTTTTTTTTGAGTTTCATCCCTGAAAGGGGTAAAACGGGGTTTTAAAATTTGTAAGAAAAATCAATTGTTTTTCAGCAAAATTACTTGAAACTTAGTATTTCTGCTCTTCAATAAAATTAAAGAAACACGTGTTGAAGGTTTTTTTGAGTTTCATCCCTGAAAGGGGTAAAACGGGGTTTTAAAATTTGTAAGAAAAATCAATTGTTTTTCAGCAAAATTACTTGAAACTTAGTATTTCTGCTCTTCAATACAATTAAAGAAACATGTATTTAAGGATTTTTTGAATTTCATCCCTGAAATGGGTAAAAAGGGTTGTTAAAGTTTGTAAGAAAAATAAATTGTTTATCAGCATAATTACTTGAAACATAGTATTTCTGCTCTTCAATACAATTAAAGAAATACGTATTTAAGGTTTTTTGAGTTTCATCCCTTAAAGGGCTAAAAAGAGGTGTTAAAGTTTGTAAGAAAAAGAAATTGTTTATCTGCAAAATTACTTGAATCTTAGTATTTCTTCTCTTCAATACAATTAAAGAAACACGTGTTGAAGGTTTTTTTGATTTTCATCCCTTAAAGGGGTAAAAAGGGGTATTAAAATGTTTAAGAAAATCAATTGTTTATCAGCAAAATTACTTAAATCTTAATATTTTTGCTCTTCAATACAATTAAAGAAACACGTATTGAAGATTTTTTTGAGTTTCATCCCATAAGGGATAGAAAGGGGTGTTAAAGTTTGTAAGAAAAATAAATTATTTATAATCAAAATTACTTGAAACTTAGTATTTCTGCTCTTCAATACAATTAAAGGGCATTAGACAGAAAAACCACCAATGTGGTATACAAAGAAATGCATAATTAAATTCTTACTTCCTGATGACGACATTGCTAGCGTAAACTAATTGGAATACCCATATCTAGACTTTACAGAATGGCACAAAACTCATCACTTTATCGGAAGATGCTATAATTGTTTCTTCGACAATTATTCTGCTTCGAAATAAGTGGATTAAACAGATACAAAATATAGCTGGTAACGTCCAAGCGCGTGTTACCTACGACGCGTCAAGCCATTCTACGAGGAAGACAACATTTCATCGAAAATGAGCAAACTCTGTGAATATGTGAATAAGCAAAACTATCATCTCTGTGGCACAGAAAAGCCGCGTATAATCCAGGAAGAGTCATTACACCGGCTCAAAGTTACTGAAGATAAAACTGAGATGAAAGGAGAATGCCTATTTTGTTAGGGAACTTAGGCCCCTTTGAAAAAATTGTTGTATCTTGATGAATTTGGTTGTATATCGTAGAAAAAACATGTTATATTCATAATTAGAAAACATTTTTTAATTATTTTGCGGGGTTCACGAGATATAACGATGTTTCTGTTCTTGAAATGAACCCTTATTACAATGCAACCAATAAGGTGCATACAAATGTCCAAGTGAAGGAACCTGATCTGTTGTTGTCTGTACATATAAAGTAAAGGACACAGATGGAAAATAACACAATAGTACATTACTGCCACGGTCTATAATGACTACTTTGCTGGTCGCGCTGATTATGGACGACAGCGCAGCGTAGCGCAGCTCCAGGCCGACACAGCGCGGTCAGCGTGCAGCACGAGCATGGACGAGCTGAGATAAAGGCCGAGACCGTAGCTCGAGGCCGACACAGCGAGGACAGCAAGGGCTGCAATGATGGCCAAGCTGAAAGGCCTAGAGCGTAGCTAGGCTAGCTCGAGGCAATCATAGCGTGACCAGCGAAGCAGTCATTGTGGGCCAAGGTTTGTATAGTGCTTTACTAAAAAATGCAAGTACCTAATCTAAATAAAACCAGCAAGTACTTTAAATAAAAAATATATTCATTAACTAGAATTTTAATTAAAATGACAATTATGAAAAGTTTGATATTACTAATAGTTTGCTATAATTCTAATGCGGTGTTTGACTGCTGTATTATTTCTTCATTTATTACTTGATTTTTTTCATAATTTTTTTCTTCAAGTTTTTGAGCAATGGTAGTTGGAACTATACAGCCTAATATGGAATAAAATCTTTTTGTACCTATCTCTATAGATACAAACATAGTTAAATAAAATCTTTTTGGATTTGATTTTTTAAAACGTTGAAACGTCAAAATAGCGGCCGGCAAAACTTTGCCGGCCTGTTACAGCGGCCAGCAAAACTTTGCCGGCCGCTCCTTGAAACAGAACGGCAAGGTCGACTTTGCTCAAACAAGGTTGTCAAAATAATGACCACATTACATGCATTTTTGAGTAAAATATAAATCCTATGTTTGTATAATATTGAAATTGCAGACACGATACCTCATAACGGGCCTGTGTATGGGCAATCTCCTTTGGTATGGAGATAGTTTGAGACCATGAGGAGTTAGTTTGAGACCATAGGCTACTTGCATAAAAGGGGAGAAATGGGGAATGGGGCGTTACTTTTGTATTAAATTTCTTAATAGGGCTTAAACTGATGAACCGATTTATAAATGAAAATAAATGACTCGGCCGAACTGCTTAAAGCCAAAAGTTCTGCAAAAGAATCAGTTAAACACTGCAACAACTACTTCTCTACAATAGGCAAAACCTTGTCTGAACAGATACTGCAGAGTCTAAGAAGTACTGAAGAAGCACTAGCAGCTAATATTGATTGTAATACATCACCGGCGGATTCAATGTTCATAACACCGACAGATATGATTGAGGTGGACACTATTATAAGAAACCTCAAACACGATAGTGCACCTGGGCTGGACGAAATTAAACCGTCTCTAATCAAAGTGATAAGAACCAGTATTTTAGAACCTTTCACTTACATATGTAATCTGAGTATTTCGACAGGGGTTTTCCCCGAGCAGTGGAAGGTAGCAGTGGTGTCTCCGATTCATAAAGCCGGACCCAAGAACTCCCCGGATAATTATAGACCTATTTCTCTGCTTAGCATCTTTTCAAAAGTTTTGGAGAAACTAATGAATACTCGCATAGTTAATTACCTAGAAAACAACTCATTTCTCTCAGAAAGGCAATTTGGGTTTAGAAAAGGCAAATCTACATCTGACGCGGTCGAACTGTTGACGAACATTATATCCAAACATACTGATGGTGGTGAACGTTGCCTTGGTATATTTTTGGACCTTGCTAAGGCGTTCGATACCGTCTCTATCCCAATACTCCTTAGAAAGCTTGAAAGGTTCGGAATAAGAGGAAAAGCACTTGACTGGCTTCGTGGTTATTTGAGTGGGAGACGGCAGTGCGTCAGAGTTGAAGATATAGTCAGCGAAGAACAGGAAATAAGCTTCGGAGTCCCACAGGGCAGCATACTTGGACCAACACTTTTTACAATATATATGAATGATATACTCAATCTTACCATACCAAGTGCTGACATAATCTGTTACGCAGACGACACGGTGATACTAATCCACGGAACCGATTGGGAGGACGTCTATGGGAAAGCAGAAGTGGCAGTGAACACAATCGCAAACTGGCTCAACAGGAATTTGCTTACACTGAATGTAGAAAAAACGAAGTTCATAGCTTTTAGGAAAACACTGGCTACAAAAATACCGTTATGGAGTCTTAAAATCCACAAAGAAAGTTGTCACAGCACATATAACACCGTCACCCAATGCTCATGCAATAACATTGACAGAGTAGACGTAATGAGATATTTGGGAGTTATCATCGACCAGCACCTGTCATTCAAACCACAAATTACGGAACTAGTTAAACGCGTACGGAAGCAAATATATATTATGAGAATGATACGAGACTGTGCACGCGACGATGTAAAAAAACTTGTCTATGTGGCTCTGTGTCAGTCGCTAATACAATATTCCATAACAATTTGGGGAGGAGCTGCAAAATCTCACCTGATAACCCTCGAAAGAGCACAACGCGCAGTTCTCAAAACCCTGTTACACAAGCCTTACCGTTTCCCTACAGACATCTTATACTCGGAAACTTTAGTTCTAAGCGTAAGGAAAATGTACATACTGAAGGTAACAACAAAGACCCACAGCAGAACTCTTAGGAGGAGTGACCTAAGTAATTTACAGGCCAAACGCAAGTTCAGGATCCCTACTCCTGCAACTAAATCCGCATACGCACAAAGACTTCCACTTTTTCTGCATTCTCATGTATACAATGAAGTTATCAACAAGTGCAACATAAAAAATCTCACTCTGAAACAGGCAAAAATTAAAATAACTTCATGGCTGCTGAGCCTATCTTATGACGATGCTGAAAAAATAATTTCCGTGGCAAAGTAAAATTTAAAACAAATCATACTCACATTCACACCCACATTCATATTCACAGTCACACTCACATTTACACTCACATTCGCATTCACACATTTTATACTCACATTCATACTCAAACTCATAGTTACAAAATAGCGTTAAAATTTATAAAGTATAAAGAAATATTATATCAGGGAACTTTTTAATTGTTTACTACCTACTTTTATTTTCCTAAAATTTGATTGTTTTATATTATTATAATTTTTGTTTATATTTTACTTTTCTCTGAAACCAAACATGTGTCTAAAATCTTCTAAATGTTTACCCTCAAAATTGGTTCCCAAGATACAGGCTTGCCTAGTTTGGGGCCAATGTAAAAATCTTTTTATTACTGTTCTTTATTAAATAAATTTTGAATTTGAATTTGAATTTGATTTAGATGGCATTTGGTATGAAGATAGTTTGATACCTTGGGAAGGCCATAGACTACTTTGTTTGCATAAAACATGAAGGGCGAGAAATGGGAGGTTGTTAATTTTGTATTGTGTGTACATGTAACTTCTTATCATGCAACTTCTTCTAATTATGAAAAGATTTAGATGACATTTGGTTTGGAGATAGCTTCTCGAAGTGGGGAGAAATGGAGGGCGAGGGTTAATTTTGTATGTAACCTCTTAAAATGCAACTTCTTTTTATTATGAACTGATTTAGATGAAATTTGGTATGGAGATACTTTGAGGCCCTGAGAAGGATATAGGCTACTTCTTTTTGCATAAAATACGGAGGTGGAGAAATGAGGAGAGGGTTAATTTTGTATGTAACGTCATATCATGAAACTTCTTATTATGAACCGATTTAGATGAAATTTATATGGAGATAGTTGTAGACCAAGAGAAGGACATAGGCTACTTCTTTATGTATTTACCATGAAGCGTGAGAAATAGGGGACGGGGCGTTAGTTTTGTAACCTCTTAATAGTGCTTATACCGATGAACCGATTTAGATAGAATTTGGTATGAGAAAAGGAAAAAGCGTGTTCATACGTCGAAGCCCAATATTCTCCATTGAACTATCATTTAAATTTAAAAGACGCCAGTTTCAAATCAAACATAGTTTTGCTATTACTATTAACAAAGCTCAAGGGTAGAAGGGTGCATTTGCCATGGTTTTCGCACGGCCAGCTACATGAAGCTGCTGATGTTCGCATATGTCCAGGGCCCAGAATGTATATGTATTTGCACCAAATGAAAGGACATACAGCATAGTATATAGCGGCGTCCTAAAATGTTGTACCCATGATTTACGTCATAATTAAGGAATGTCAATTAACTGTAGACAACATATATGATAGAGTGGTATCTTCAATTCGCAGCAAAGCAGAACCAATGACTCTTTAGTTTATTTATTTCCTTTTGTAACTATTTAACCTATACCTGTATTCTTAATTCTTAATTCTTTATTGTACACCAAAAAACAACATTACAAACATTTGATAATAAAGTACATGTACAAAGGCGAGCTTAACTCAATGCTGTATTGACCAACGTCTTCAATTAAATAAGTAAATCGTTATTACGTTAATACTTCCTGTACCTATACAGGCTGAGTTTTCCAAGTGGGCGTGGATGGCCAAATCATCACCATGAAGAATAGCACAAAACTATCAAAGGAGTCACGGGGCCGATTTTGATTAAATTTAAAACTGCAGCATTAGAATTTTCTCACCCTGTATGTCGACAACCAGAATTGATTGACAAAATCTATATTAACGCGGGCGAAGCTGCGGGTAACAGCTTGTTTAAAATAAACCTGAGACTCTGAAAGACTTCCACAGATGGGTATTATGTGTATTGTGTGTATTATGTTATGTGTACTAAGTCTCTCCAGCGCCCCACACTCCACCTCGAACAGTATAATACTTCTCGCAGCAAAGGTTCTTGACAAAATGACGCTATAATAGGTAATAGCTTGACAAAATGTAAGGGATCGGCCACGTGGATACGAACCCAGAACCCATCGAGCGCGAGTCCGACTCGCACCTGGTCGGTTTTTTATTATTCAACCTGTTGTCTCACTGTAGGGCAAAGGTCTACCCTACCGTTGTGTTGTCTTTTCCGACCAATCCGTCCTCAAACCAAACGCCTCCAAGTCGATATCGATATCTAAGGGTTCTGGTCGTCGTAACGCGTGCCTGATACCCATACCCCTCATGATTTCCCCTTAGAATAAAACGTTACTTACTTCTCCGCCTTTGATCGCGAGTCTACCCTGTTGCGTGAATTTCTTCGTCGCCTCGACGCCGTCCATTCCTCGTCTTCGTCTGAACTCATTTCTAACGACGGATACACTGGAAAAAAAAAAACAACTGCATTATGCATTGTTGTTTAACTAAGGCCCACGAAAAAATTAACTCAAGAGTTAGTTGCTAACACGAGTTTAAATTAACAATAATATTAAATGAAAGATGACCGCGAACTGGAACACGTTGCGTTGGAAGGCCTCCCACCAGGTGGACCGATGACCTGGTGAAGGTTGCGGGGATCCGCTGGTTGCGAGACGCACGGGACAGGTCAGTGTGACGACGCTTGGGGGAGGCCTATGTCCAGCAGTGGACGTCTTTCGGCTGATGAATGCGGGCGAATCCATTGGCAGAAGCTAGTGAACAATAACAATCAACATTCTCCACTCACCATACTCCTCATCTCGATGCACCTCCTTGATAACATCCTCTTCTTCGCCCGTGTCCTGGACTGGCGGCGGCTTTCGAGCTCGTTTGCCGTCGTGCTTCGAGCTCGTAGGCAGCGGGGAGTCGCTGGCCAGTCCGAAGGTTCGGGCGGGGGCTGTGAATCGCTCGCTGATGCTTAGCATGCCTGCTACTGCTGCGTCTTCTGGTTCTCTGTGAAGTGAAAGATGAAGTTTTAGGTATAAGTATAGTTTAACTTTGTGAACTCTTTAGCACATACTACATGAGCAATGTTGCAGAGTAATCGTGAGAAGCTTTGCAGAGGAATGGGGCGAACTATTGTCATAAGTATAGTGCAATATCAAACATAATTACAACATTTCCTGATCTCGGCGTTACTGCAGTTTGACACAAGGTTGGTATTGGCCATTGCAAATTAAAGATGATGTGGAACTGAAAAACCCAATACAATCCTAGAACAATTTTTCATATAGTTTTTAGGAAGTGCTGACTCCGAAAGTGTAGCCCAGTTTGGAAATCCAAGATGGAAAATACGTTAACGTTTTTCCAGTCTGGCCCTGGGTTCTACTTCTTTTTGTGGAGGATGTGGTTACCTCTGGTGTCAGAATTGCCACATCTGGGAACCCCACAGGAATCTGACTTGGCTATTTCAGACTTACATTAACTGTATAAGTCCAGGTTTCCTCACGATATTTTCCTTCACCGTTGCCTATGATGTCCAAGATAAACTTAGAAAATACATTTGAATTTGAAAAAGTCACATTGCTACTTACCCGGCTTTTAACCATCAAAACGACCTCAAGCACGAGAGGCGAGGTTTAGCCACTGGGCCACCACGACATATACTGGGTCACCTCGACATTATTTATATTGCTGCTCCTCCTCGGCCAACACGGACGCTTGTATGAGAGACTCGATACCGTTGACGGGCGCCGGCCGGGCAGCTACCTGCTTGTAGTTGTAATGTGTATAAGATACTCACGTCTCGCTCGCGGTAGCCACGGGCTGTTCCTCCTCGGCCAACACGGACGCTTGTATGAGAGACTCGATACCGTTGACGGGCGCCGGCCGGGCAGCTACCTGCTTGTAGTTGTAATGTGTATAAGATACTCACGTCTCGCTCGCGGTAGCCACGGGCTGTTCCTCCTCGGCCAACACGGACGCTTGTATGAGAGACTCGATACCGTTGACGGGCGCCGGCCGGGCAGCTACCTGCTTGTAGTTGTAATGTGTATAAGATACTCACGTCTCGCTCGCGGTAGCCACGGGCTGTTCCTCCTCGGCCAACACGGACGCTTGTATGAGAGACTCGATACCGTTGACGGGCGCCGGCCGGGCAGCTACCTGCTTGTAGTTGTAATGTGTATAAGATACTCACGTCTCGCTCGCGGTAGCCACGGGCTGTTCCTCCTCGGCCAACACGGACGCTTGTATGAGAGACTCGATACCGTTGACGGGCGCCGGCCGGGCAGCTACCTGCTTGTAGTTGTAATGTGTATAAGATACTCACGTCTCGCTCGCGGTAGCCACGGGCTGTTCCTCCTCGGCCAACACGGACGCTTGTATGAGAGACTCGATACCGTTGACGGGCGCCGGCCGGGCAGCTACCTGCTTGTAGTTGTAATGTGTATAAGATACTCACGTCTCGCTCGCGGTAGCCACGGGCTGTTCCTCCTCGGCCAACACGGACGCTTGTATGAGAGACTCGATACCGTTGACGGGCGCCAGCCGGGCAGCTACCTGCTTGTAGTTGTAATGTGTATAAGATACTCACGTCTCGCTCGCGGTAGCCACGGGCTGTTCCTCCTCGGCCAACACGGACGCTTGTATGAGAGACTCGATACCGTTGACGGGCGCCGGCCGGGCAGCTACCTGCTTGTAGTTGTAATGTGTATAAGATACTCACGTCTCGCTCGCGGTAGCCACGGGCTGTTCCTCCTCGGCCAACACGGACGCTTGTATGAGAGACTCGATACCGTTGACGGGCGCCGGCCGGGCAGCTACCTGCTTGTAGTTGTAATGTGTATAAGATACTCACGTCTCGCTCGCGGTAGCCACGGGCTGTTCCTCCTCGGCCAACACGGACGCTTGTATGAGAGACTCGATACCGTTGACGGGCGCCGGCCGGGCAGCTACCTGCTTGTAGTTGTAATGTGTATAAGATACTCACGTCTCGCTCGCGGTAGCCACGGGCTGTTCCTCCTCGGCCAACACGGACGCTTGTATGAGAGACTCGATACCGTTGACGGGCGCCGGCCGGGCAGCTACCTGCTTGTAGTTGTAATGTGTATAAGATACTCACGTCTCGCTCGCGGTAGCCACGGGCTGTTCCTCCTCGGCCAAAATGGACGCTTGTATGAGAGACTCGATACCGTTGACGGGCGCCGGCCGGGCAGCTACCTGCTTGTAGTTGTAATGTGTATAAGATACTCACGTCTCGCTCGCGGTAGCCACGGGCTGTTCCTCCTCGGCCAAAATGGACGCTTGTATGAGAGACTCGATACCGTTGACGGGCGCCGGCCGGGCAGCTACCTGCTTGTAGTTGTAATGTGTATAAGATACTCACGTCTCGCTCGCGGTAGCCACGGGCTGTTCCTCCTCAGCCAACACGGACGCTTGTATGAGAGACTCGATACCGTTGACGGGCGCCGGCCGGGCAGCTACCTGCTTGTAGTTGTAATGTGTATAAGATACTCACGTCTCGCTCGCGGTAGCCACGGGCTGTTCCTCCTCGGCCAACACGGACGCTTGTATGAGAGACTCGATACCGTTGACGGGCGCCGGCCGGGCAGCTACCTGCTTGTAGTTGTAATGTGTATAAGATACTCACGTCTCGCTCGCGGTAGCCACGGGCTGTTCCTCCTCGGCCAACACGGACGCTTGTATGAGAGACTCGATACCGTTGACGGGCGCCGGCCGGGCAGCTACCTGCTTGTAGTTGTAATGTGTATAAGATACTCACGTCTCGCTCGCGGTAGCCACGGGCTGTTCCTCCTCGGCCAACACGGACGCTTGTATGAGAGACTCGATACCGTTGACGGGCGCCGGCCGGGCAGCTACCTGCTTGTAGTTGTAATGTGTATAAGATACTCACGTCTCGCTCGCGGTAGCCACGGGCTGTTCCTCCTCGGCCAACACGGACGCTTGTATTGTATGAGAGACTCGATACCGTTGACGGGCGCCGGCCGGGCAGCTACCTGCTTGTAGTTGTAATGTGTATAAGATACTCACGTCTCGCTCGCGGTAGCCACGGGCTGTTCCTCCTCGGCCAACACGGACGCTTGTATGAGAGACTCGATACCGTTGACGGGCGCCGGCCGGGCAGCTACCTGCTTGTAGTTGTAATGTGTATAAGATACTCACGTCTCGCTCGCGGTAGCCACGGGCTGTTCCTCCTCGGCCAACACGGACGCTTGTATGAGAGACTCGATACCGTTGACGGGCGCCGGCCGGGCAGCTATAGGTGTACCAGAATCTCATGGCATTTTTTTTTTTTTTTTAAATTGTGATTTTCATATGGCAATGTCAACTGTCACCTGTCGAATCAAAGTACTTGATGTGTCAACCGCTGCTGAAATTTTTTGATATTATCTTGAAAGTTTGTTATTTTTGTGAAAATGTCGAAAAACTCACTTCGATCTCAAGCGAGACATATTGTTTTCAATGTGTATCATAAAATAAGAGAAGAAGAAGGCGTAAATCAAACTTAATCTTTGATTTTAAAGTACGTCGTAGAGTGGACCGGTAAGTTGGACTGACTTGTTTTGATACTTTTAGTTTATTATATATTTTTCTTACTTAATTTTTATTTTTTTCCATTACTATTATATGGTAAATCGTAGGTCAGGGCACATCGAATGATGGCCGGAAGGAAATGGCAACAGTAATGTAACTGTTACTAATTCTTCGACAAGATATTGATTTTAACGGAGATTGAGAATCTTTGACGTAAGAAAAATATTAAGTAATAATCTGCGCCCTGCAGTGGGACGTGTATATAGACGGGAGTTTTTGGCGGGATTTTGTTGAGTGAAGTTCAGTGGCTGTTAATATTATTTGCAAATTGATTCCTAGTGGATATTGTGATATATTATTGGTGTAGTTTTGTGTCTCAACTGTCTACGCAACTGGACAATTTGTAAAATCATTGACAGAAGCGATCTCGGGATAGTGGAGCGGAGTATTTTATTGTAGTATTGACTGCCTCTGCAAAGCTTACTGGGCAGACTGACTCGATACAATTTGCTGCCAAATACTCCAAAAAACATTAGAATCTGTTACATGCGCATTCTAATGCATACTAAAGAATAAATATAAGATCCAAAACTCTTTCCAAAGACGTGGCTAAAAGGTCCTAGCAACCAGGCCATAAAACTTAAATAAAAAAAACAAAATAGACTGATGATGATGAATGACTTTAAGTAACATGATACATTTTATTATTTTTTACAGACTTTATACATAAAGAGATTGGTTTTGAATGTGTTAAATGCCAATGAAAAAGAACCATTTTGATGGAGAGAGATGACATAAAACTACAAAGATACAAGTTTTTGAAATGCCAGTGGAGTTCATGGAATCGTATTCTAGTTTTCTAGTTCTGAATGAGGTTTTAAGTTATTAGTATGATTTAAATGCTAAATAATAAATTAGTACATAAATTAATATTCAATTGATTTATTTTTCCTATGTTAAGAACCCGATGTATAACAACATTATTCATACACATACCTATAATACACACAGTGGATCTTTGTGGCTCTGAATTGGTTGCAAGACCCCGCGCAGTAGCTATTTTTGTGTCAATGTTGAAGGTGAAGATAGCATTGTATAACAGTCTTTCACTCGCTTATGTATGTCACATACGCTTACGGAGTTTCTTGTGCATTCTTCTCCATAACAAGCTACTTTCCGAATGCACGGTAGAATCAACTTTTTTCCATGTAAATTTAAATTGTGACATTCAAAAGTGCCGCTTGCTGGCCCAGTTGAAATAAATATCTTTTGTCTTTTTTGTCATCGTCCTATCTCGCTTACTCTATGCAGTATACTCGATGACAAACTGTTTCTTACGCAATGGTTGGCAGGACCAAGTTCAAAGACACAAAGATCCGTTGTGACTACTATAATATAGGTACCTCATGTTCATTAATAGTAAAGACATAAATAAAAATTAAACAGTATCAAGATCGTTTGATCCAATTTCCCCAGTATTGCATACAACAAATTTTTATTTCCCCTTTTGCCATGAGATTCTGGTAGACCTATAACTGCTTGCAGTTGTAATGTGTATAAGATACTCACGTCTCGCTCGCGGTAGCCACGGGCTGTTCCTCCTCGGCCAACACGGACGCTTGTATGAGAGACTCGATACCGTTGACGGGCGCCGGCCGGGCAGCTACCTGCTTGTAGTTGTAATGTGTATAAGATACTCACGTCTCGCTCCCGGTAGCCACGGGCTGTTCCTCCTCGGCCAACACGGACGCTTGTATGAGAGACTCGATACCGTTGACGGGCGCCGGCCGGGCAGCTACCTGCTTGTAGTTGTAATGTGTATAAGATACTCACGTCTCGCTCGCGGTAGCCACGGGCTGTTCCTCCTCGGCCAACACGGACGCTTGTATGAGAGACTCGATACCGTTGACGGGCGCCGGCCGGGCAGCTACCTGCTTGTAGTTGTAATGTGTATAAGATACTCACGTCTCGCTCGCGGTAGCCACGGGCTGTTCCTCCTCGGCCAACACGGACGCTTGTATGAGAGACTCGATACCGTTGACGGGCGCCGGCCGGGCAGCTGCCTGCTTGTAGTTGTAATGTGTATAAGATACTCACGTCTCGCTCCCGGTAGCCACGGGCTGTTCCTCCTCGGCCAACACGGACGCTTGTATGAGAGACTCGATAACGTTGACGGGCGCCGGCCGGGCAGCTACCTGCTTGTAGTTGTAATGTGTATAAGATACTCACGTCTCGCTCGCGGTAGCCACAGGCTGTTCATCCTCAGCCAACACGGACGCTTGTATGAGAGACTCGATACCGTTGACGGGCGCCGGCCGGGCAGCTACCTGCTTGTAGTTGTAATGTGTATAAGATACTCACGTCTCGCTCGCGGTAGCCACGGGCTGTTCCTCCTCGGCCAACACGGACGCTTGTATGAGAGACTCGATACCGTTGACGGGCGCCGGCCGGGCAGCTACCTGCTTGTAGTTGTAATGTGTATAAGATACTCACGTCTCGCTCGCGGTAGCCACGGGCTGTTCCTCCTCGGCCAACACGGACGCTTGTATGAGAGACTCGATACCGTTGACGGGCGCCGGCCGGGCAGCTACCTGCTTGTAGTTGTAATGTGTATAAGATACTCACGTCTCGCTCGCGGTAGCCACGGGCTGTTCCTCCTCGGCCAACACGGACGCTTGTATGAGAGACTCGATACCGTTGACGGGCGCCAGCCGGGCAGCTACCTGCTTGTAGTTGTAATGTGTATAAGATACTCACGTCTCGCTCGCGGTAGCCACGGGCTGTTCCTCCTCGGCCAACACGGACGCTTGTATGAGAGACTCGATACCGTTGACGGGCGCCGGCCGGGCAGCTACCTGCTTGTAGTTGTAATGTGTATAAGATACTCACGTCTCGCTCGCGGTAGCCACGGGCTGTTCCTCCTCGGCCAACACGGACGCTTGTATGAGAGACTCGATACCGTTGACGGGCGCCGGCCGGGCAGCTACCTGCTTGTAGTTGTAATGTGTATAAGATACTCACGTCTCGCTCGCGGTAGCCACGGGCTGTTCCTCCTCGGCCAACACGGACGCTTGTATGAGAGACTCGATACCGTTGACGGGCGCCGGCCGGGCAGCTAACTGCTTGTAGTTGCTACTTGATGCTGCGTTCGTGGATGCTGTAACACAAAGAAAAGATATTTAGATAATCTATGCAATAAAGATTAGCAGTAAATAGACACCCATCATCATCTTCATGCCCTCTATGTTACTAGGGTCGGGCGCAATACATTTTCTTCTTTCATTCCATCCTGTGAACTGTCAGATATGGTTAAAGAAATTTATTTCCCGACTCTCTGATACTCTTTTCTTTCATATCACTCCTCACTTAATCCATATTTTCTTACCAACAGTAAATAGACAGTATATTTTCTAAAGTATAGCTTACTTGAATAACTGGCAACCGAATCTGTATGAAGATCCAGGCAAGCATTAAAAAAAAGATTATGAATGAAAATGATTGTTAACTTTATTGAGATCTAGTTATACATACGACCTGGCAAGTTGACACATACTTCACTGAATTGTACTGAAACTCAAAAGTTAGCAAGTAAAAACTTGCCAAGATTCGCACGATTGAGTGGCAAAGATATTAACAAATTTTCTTTTAAAGAAACTGAAGAACGTTGTTTATGACAGGAGCAGTATGACATAAGTAAGTTCATCTCACTTTTTAAACGACTTTCCAAAAAGGAGGAGGTTTCTCAATTCAACCGTACATAATTATATACAATTTTTTTTTGTGTGTTTTCGCGGATAACGTCGTAGTTTATGAACGGATTTTGATGATTCTTTATTTGTTGGAAGGAGATATCCCAAAAGTGGCATACATATAGCGGCATGCATTTTGGTATTTTCATCAATAATGCAATCATTTGCTGAGTGCAAAAGTATCATTTGGTGTAGTGGTGAAGAACTGGTGAACTGATCAAGAAGACCACAATGGCCACTAGCACTGGAACGCCGAAATAAAACAATGTATCCTATTCGTGTTTGGGCTTATTAGAATCGTTATGTGATCTATTTTGGCTATAAATTATTTTCATGTTAATTGGAGGTAGAAAATAAAAAACTTTTTAACAAAACACAAAACCAACTTCTAAAAATAACTTTCTTTTCCGAAGTTGGTGTCTTTTGTGACCATTGTTTTCCGTTATTCGACATCGACTTCGGAAGAGCAAGTTATTTGTCGCTTTGTAGTGTTTTGTTTTGGAGGTCGGTTTGATTTTTTTGTTAATGAAAAAATGTTAGTTTTTTTTTATCAGCAAAGCCGTTATCAGGATTTAGGATTTCATTCTCATTTATGTTTTGGGTGGGCTTTGTACCACACTCGCTACTGCTCTCACTCCGTCTGTTGGTATAAGTCTTACAGGTAGTAGTAATAGTAGTCAGAAGCCCGAAGAGAATATGGATTCACTGCTAGAGGCGCTGCTGTGGCGTGAGGTCAAATTTCATAGTTTTCTGGCTTTTAGCGCGAGTTTATTTACATTATTTTTAATGATGCGAATATTTTCCAAATATGGCAGACTAGCTGACCCCCACGGCTTCGCTTCCGTCAAAATTATAGCCTATGTTACTCGGGAATAATGTAGCTTTCCATAGGTGAAAGAATTTTTTAAATCGATCCAGTAGTTTCGGAACCTATTCGGTACAAACAAACAAAAAAATCTTTCATCTTTATAATATTGGTATAGATAAAGATAGGTAGGCACTATTTGGCAACCACTGCTCTAATAGAGTTTAATGTTTCGGATAATATTATACACCTTTTTTTCGAAAAAAAAAGGGCTGCGCAAAACTGATTTCATATTTAATCGCACTTCTACGGCATTAGAAATGGTATTAATTCAAACATTGCTTCCGTGCGCGTTATAACAACGTTTAACTGCTATATTTATGGAACTTGAGTCACAGTATAAATATGGAAACTACCTACAAACGCTCGTATACAAACATGCGTATCGACGAGACCCCTAAGCACTTGTCGCGGTGCTAACAGTAGTGAGTGGCGGCCGCTCACGAGCCCTGGCCGCTGCGCTAGGCGTGTACCGCGCGCACCCTCCGACGAGCGCACGAAACGTTTTCGTCCAACCGCGGCTCGCGTACGCTCCCGCCAATTCTTGTAAAAGGTTACGCCGTAATAACAAATTTAATGATCTATAGTTCTAAAAGTTGTTGTGTGTTAATATTAAACTGTTTTCCGTGTTTTATATACACTTAGCGACACTATTTGATGGTGTAATAATACAGCGTGTTTTTTTAGGGTTCCGTACCCAAAGGGTAAAAACGGGACCCTATTACTAAGACTCTGCGGTCCGTCTAGTCTGTCTGTCTGTCACCAGGCTGTATCTCGTGAACCGTGATAGCTAGACAGTTGAAATTTTCACAGATGATGTATTTATGTTGCCACTATAACAACAAATACTAAAAACAGGAATAAAATAAATATTTAAGCGGGGCTCCCATACAACAAACGTAATTTTTTCACGCGATAATGGTACGGAATACTTCGTGCGCGAGTCCGACTCGCACTTGACCGGTTTTTTTTTTAAACGGGTTTGTTTCCTGGCCAGGAATATTATTAATCTTTCAAAATTCGAACGATGCAGATTTCGTTTTCATCAAAATCGCCCGCGTTTTTCACTATTCCTCATAGTTTCGGCTTTGCCATCCACGCCCACCTGGAAAACTCAACCTGTATATTAGACAAACTAATTTCACACTCACCATTACTACTGCTCTCATTCCGTCTGTATGTATGTTTGTTGTGTTTGGTCTTCCTTGGTCTGGGGGCTGGTGTATCGTCGATATATAAGTCAGAATCTTCATAGTCGTATGTGTTGGACACGCGTCGTCGTACGGGACGCTCGGAGCGACGCACCGGGGTGGGCGGTGTGGTGGATACACTGGGCTTTGTTTCTTCTACCACCTGGAAAGAATAAAATGTTAGAAATATATAAACGAGTAAAATAATGATTATTTGTAATAAACTGCAAAACATTAATTTACTTTCATCCTACAATAGTTTTGAGCCAAAGCCGTAACCAGATTATCCAAAGTAACATTTTATTTAAAAAAAAAACCAGCCAAGTGCGAGTAGGACTCGCGCACGAAGGGTTCCTTACCATTAACGCAAAAAACGGCAAAAAAAAATTACGTTTGTTGTTTTGGAGCCCCAACTAAATATTTATTTTATTGTTTTTAGTATTTGTTGTTATAGCGACAATAGAAATACATCATCTGTGAAAATTTCAACTGTCTAGCTATCACGGTTCATGAGATACAGCCTGGTGACAGACAGACGGACAGTGGAGTCTTAGTAATAAGGTCCCGTTTTTGCTCTTAGGGTACGGAACCCTAAAAAATTATTGTAATAAACTGCACAACATACATTTACTTTCTTCCTACAATAGTTTGGAGCCAAAGACGTTACAAGATTATTATAGGAATAGGTATTATTGAATAGGATAATTTACTGAAAATTAGATTATTGTCCGTCAGGTAGATGAAAAAAAAAAATTTTGGACACGTATTTTTTCTTTTGACACGGAAACATAAAGTGACGACGATATAATGCGTTGAAATATCGTGTGACGTCACGCCGCTAGTACACTTTATACTGCCTTAGTGACGTCACAACCCCCCCCCTCGCACTCCTGAACCTTTGGAGCGCTTTAGCTTTGTAATTTTTTTATGATTTGGTAAAGCAAAAAATACGTGTCCAATATTATTTGACAATCTCACTGACGGACTAAGTAGAATTATCATTTTCTACCCAGGAAACAGCCCTATAGTCAAAATGAAGATAAGGTCGATTCCATGAATTTAGATGTTATGAAATTAAGCTGCTGTTCTACTTACATAATTCGTAGTAGCTGTGTACTGGTGTGCGATCGCCGCATCATACGAAGGCAGCTGATTGTGATGATACTCGCCGTTTACTGTCTCTTGTACTGGCACGTTGCTATAGCTTGCAGTTTGCTGGGAACAAGTATAGTAGATTGTTTATCTAGGGAGCAAATAACTATTTTAAAGGCGACAGTGTTTTTTTTTAATCCAGAGCGAAGCGAAAGATTCTGTTGTAGAATTCTGAGCCCGAGACTTTACTTTGTATCACCCTTTATAAGAATATGTAAGTGCAACTTATGAACAAGAACGTTACATTTATTTATTTACATACAATTAGGAACCATAAGACATAACATCGAAATAATTAGAGGCTAATGTTATTTATATATTTGAACAATCATGAAAGTGCATCGTAACAATTTGATTATTACTGTTGAACATTTATTTTTTAATCTGGCTCGCACGCGGTTTTCCAGCCAGTCACTTGTTCAATACAATGTTCCTGTGCGGTCCGAAATAGAATTACAATCGCTATTTAGCCATCCACCTCATACGTTCGTCGTAATCGATTTTAGCGTTGTAATCCTATTTTGGACCGCATGGTTTGTGATTTATCTCGTTGCTGATTGGAACATTTACTAAAAATATCCACATTCCAAACTAAAATCATTTTTGGTCCCTAGGGATTAATGAATAGCTCATTTAGTCCGTGTGTAGGAAGAATAAACTAGCTCTTTTTGAATAGAAGTGAAAAGAAAATAATTTCTGTTTCAGAGGCATCAGTCGATCCTTGTAATTGGGACCTTTTAACTGTGACATACATCCTATAACAAGCACTTATGAGCATTTTTACAATTGGAATAACATTTATAAGCAGTGTTTTAATTTATTATTATTGATAGCCTCGCGTTTGACCACTGTCTCACCTCATGGTACGCGATGATGTGGCTGACGGTGAACCACGCTTGCCTAGAAGTAACCTCTTCACTGGACTTAAATAATAATAATAAATTCATTTATTTGCAAACAAGTGTCACAGTTACATAAAAGCTCTGTCACCTGAACTAGGTAGTTAACCTGTATCTCAGGAGACAGGTCCCTTCCAAATTACATAATGCTGTTGGTTTACATGCTAGGCACAGTGCTAATTAAACAAAAATAAAAGAAATATTAATCTATATACAAACAAAAACTAAACCAAATAAAAACAGATAAAAATTAAAAATATGATTGCCCGTGTGGTGTGGTGTGTTGTGAATGATGGTGTGTTTTTGTATGTATGTATTCGGCATTTCAATTACGGGAATATCCCCAGGTTAGCTATATGGAAATAGACTCTGGCAGGTAATTCCACTACTTAGCTGTGTGCGCACAATGAAAGTATTCCCAAACGTTTAGAGCATATGGGTGGGATGTTAACCATGTTTGGACGTTTCTACCATAAGTTACCTATATCTACTGCCAAGCTGTGTTCCCGTTTGAAAGGTATAGATGCCGGTTTAATTACAAGCATATGAAACATTTTGGATAACAACACACGTCTCACAGACATAAATCTAACTAGATGACGCGATTGTATGTACTTCGCGTGCCAAAAAACGGACTAAAGTGATCAATGATCGTAATCTGAGCTTTTCATTTAGCATTATCGGCACCCGCAATCTACTGAAATCTACAAAAAATGCCTTGATATGCCATATTGAGCTGTAAAGAATGTATGGAATAAGTTGGCCGAGGCATTAGAAATGTTTTCTTTCATTGGTAAGTATTTTATTTATTTATTTATTATATACTTTATTGTACACCACTTAAAAATTACAGGACAAAACATTTATAAAGGTAAGTGTACAATGGGCGGTCTTATCGCACAGGGCAATCTCTTACAGACAACCTTTGGATGGACTGAACGAGAGGAGATAGACATTAGGGCTGTCAGTGTACAAAAACTATAGTAAATAATATTACTTAGATATTACATAAAATACATACATAAAAATAAAATAATATACTAATAAATATCAAATAAAGAACAGAGAAAGGAGAAGAATAGTTACAGAGAAAGGAAATGCTCCTTCACCATTTTTATTTTTTTAATTGTTTGTGAAAAAGCGGCACGCTTGGTTTTCATACAGATGGAGGGACCTGCGTTATCTAGTTAGATTTATGTCTGTGACACGTCTTACCACAGATAATATAATACTAGCATACAGATGCCTCATCCCATACAAAGCAACCGTGCCGACGTAACTAGCGTTTTTCATCTGATTAATCTTGTTATTTTTGTAAGTAAATCAATCGATCCCGTTTCACGGCAGTAGATGGCGATAGCAGCGACTTCCAAGTAAAAGGGTTTACTAGGTTCGTGAATATTTTTTTATTTAAATACAGTGAAGGTTCGTTTTATAGTATTTTTTTGCACGTTTTTACAGTTTTTTTGCACCAAAATGTGTTACAAAGCAAATTATAACAATCGAGTGGAATGCCTCAGAAATTTAAAAATGCGCCATCTATTGGCATCAATTTGAAATGATCCGTTCAAATAATCTTTGAAATGTGAATTAAGAGCCCAATATTCCATAACTTTGTACTTAAGAGAGTTGATTAAACAACATACAATTTTTATGTTCAATTCCAGAAAATGTTAATTTTACACACAATTCAATAGAATTGTGTGTACATGTCGCGCCATCTAGTGAGATTTATTTGAACCAAATTTTCTTTCTTAGCAATGAGACCCCGTGGTCTTACTAAGCTGCTGTCATCTCAAGCTTTTTGCATTTACCTGATGCACCGACGGTACTTCTTCATATCTCGGGTAGTTGTCCACAGTGTAGGCTATGTGCTGCGGCTGTTGGTAGCTGTAGACAGCTGGCTGGTACGAGCCCGGCTTCGCTGATTCAGAGTACTGGTAGTCTTGCTGTATGTCTTCTGCCGAGTACATGCCTTGGAAAGACAAGAACAATATTATATTAAATAGGTGGAAAGATAAATAAAATATGCCTTTCACCAATTTTCAGGCATGGCGTGACGGTTGACAGGATGGTATGGTACTTCGATCGATACAAACACTATCTATCTGTCTATTATTGGTCGAAGGTATGGAAGAAGAAAACGTGGTTGAGCTGGTTCGCATTTAGTCGGAACGACTGTTTTACCGGCACGACAAAGGTGTCGGATTCAAAAAATACAGTCATAAGACGATTTCTCTATTTTCTTCATTAGACGCGACATTTAATGCTGTTTTTAGGGTTCCGTAGCCAAATGGCAAAAAACGGAACCCTTATAGATTCTGTCTGTCTGTCTGTCCGTCCGTATGTCACAGCCACTTTTTGCCGAAACTATAAGAACTACGCTGTTGAAATTTGGTAAGTATATGTATTCTGTGAACCGCATTAAGATTTTCACACAAAAATAAAAAAATAACAATAAATTTTGGGGGTTCCCATACTTGAAACTGAAACTAAAAATATTTTTTTTCATCATACCCATACGTGTGGGGTATCTATGGATAGGTCTTCAAAAAAGATATTGAGGTTTCTAATACCATTTTTTTCTAAACTGAATAGTTTGCGCGAGAGACACTTCCAAAGTGGTAAAATGTGTCCCCCCCCCCCCCCCCTGTAACTTCTAAAATAAGAGAATGATAAAACTAAAAAAAAATATATGATGTAATTACCATATAAACTTCCACCGAAAATTGGTTTGAACGAGATCTAGAAAGTAGTTCTTTTTTTATACGTCATAAATCGTAAACCGCAATTTACCAAGTACGGAACCCTTCGTGCGCGAGTCCGACTCGCACTTGGCCGGTTTTTTTACAGGATCGTGCCTCGGAATAAACGTAAGCCGTTGGTCCCAGCTGTCAATTGTAGATCAGCCATTATCCAAAATAATGGGCCCACATAGAGTGAAGCCAAAAGAGTCTGTTTTAGTGAGTTGCTGATCGCATATTTTAAAGAAGCGTAATTTCCGCTGAAAATGAAACCGAATTTTCATTTGAATATCCGGTTTGTGCCACACCGAGGTACAAAATAAATTGGTTGAAATTTATTTACGCAACTCATATTGGGCGACCGAAACTGACTCACTCTTGAGCTTTCTAGAATAGTAGATTGTTTATCTGAGGAGCAAACACAACTAAAGGCGAGAATGTGTTTTTTTAATTCAGAACGGAGCGAAGGAGGGAATCTAAAGTAGAATCCTGAACGCAGAGAGGGATTTTAAGTACATCACTCTAGCTTAAAATAGTGTTGTTCCCGTGGTGTACACTCTACTTTTTATCACCCTCTATGAGAAAATAAATAAGTGAAACTTATGAACGTTACGTTTATTTATTTACATACAATTAGGAACCATAAGACATACCATAGAAATTATTACGGGAATGTTTATATTTGAACAATTATGAAAGTGCATCGTAACAATTTCATTAGTACCATCTGTTACAGTTGCAGATTATTTTTACCCGACTGCCGAAGGAGGGTAATGTGTTTATCAGTCTATGTATGTATGTTTGTATGTTTGTTCCTATGTGGCGTTCCAGAGACCAAACGCGTTGGCCGATTTTAATGATTCATACGTCAATCGATTCGTCTTAACCATTGTGTCATAGGCTACGTTAAAATTGTACAATAGAAAAATGGCGGATTTTGGGTGCCATATTGTGGGGTCCCAAATTTTTTTTTTTTCCAAACCCAGTGTGTGGGGTATCAAAATAAAGGGTTTTAAGAGGTGTTTTTTTTTAATTTGGCTCGCGCGCGGTTTTCCAGCCAGTCACTTGTTCAATTTTAGCGATCTTATCCTATTTTGGACCGCATGGCTTGTGATTCATTTCTTTGCTGATTGGAACATTTACTAACAATATCCACATTCCACATTCAAATCACTTTTAGTGCCTAGGGATTAATGAGCTATTTTAGTTCCTGTTTACGAAGAATAAACTAGCTCCTTTGAATTTGACGTTCCACTTACCAGGTCCATAATTCATCTCCTGCCCATCAATCCTGACATTCGCCTGTAGATTCTCGTTGGTGAACAGTATCTGTTCCTCATGGTAGTCTCCTATGTCCTTCTTAGAGATGGTCCACTGATGGATAGGCTTCAAGACTGGAGGTCTGTCTGAGCGGATGAGGTGGGACTTGAGGATGGAGTGCTCGGGGAGGGAGTAGGGAGGGGGGGCGTCTTCGCGAGATGAAGAGGGGGAGTTGCTGTAACAAGACATTTTTAGATTAAGAAAAATTTAAAATAAATCATTTATTTCGCACAAAATTTCTAGTACCTCAACCAGGTTAATTTGATGGCCTAAACCACATAATCTCGATTTATAGTAGTCTTTTCAGAATATTATTAAAAAAAAACGATGAATACACAACGTAACTATTAAAGACATAAACGCGCATTTAAAAAATCAGAAGCATTGAAGCTCTATGCTGTATCTAGCGCCATCAGCATCTCCATGTCTTCGACCATGTATTTAGTGTCCGGTATACCTTTCACTTACTTCGTGTTTACGTAAGCACTTAGCCAAAAATTTCTAGCCCTAGTCAGAATATACTTAATCTCATTAAAACCACTTACTTCATCTTAATCTTCAAGTTGGGCTTCTTATCAGTCCTCTCCACGTAGGCGCCATCCTCGGGATAGGAGACTTCCTCGTACGTCTGGTACACGTACCCCTTGTCCGGCGTCATCACCATCTCCTTGCCTTCCACTACGTACTTCGCTTCTGGGATGCCGTTCGCGTACTTCACGTCTGGAGTTGGGACGTATCTTTCTTGGTATACTACCTCCTGGGGAAAAAAATGTTAAATGAATATAGAAAAAAATCTGGAAGGCCTTTGCCCAGCCGTGGGCATCTAGCCGCTGAGAAAGTAAGTTCAGGTGAGGTGACTTTACAGAAAAAGAAATATAGTACAGTACAACTATTTTTTTCATGTCCCTCGGCAAACTTCGTGTTTCGGTAGTCGTCGTATTTCTATCAGTTGCCCTTTACACTTGTTGCAGACCGGACGTTCTCAATCAACATGGAATTATATGGGAGTTGTTAATACTCTTTTAACTTAATGTAATTTATTAAAAAAATGCGAGGAAAGCTGCAAAAGGAAAATAATTCTACGGTTCTATATTGATCACATGGAAATAATAAAAAAAAAACCGGCCAAGTGCGAGTCGGACTCGCGCACGAAGTGTTCCGTACCATCGCAAAAAACGGCAATAAAATCACGTTTGTTGTATGGGAGCCCCCCTTAAATATAATTTTTATTCTGTTTTTAGTATTTGTTGTTATAGTGGCACCAGAAATACATCATATGTGAAAATTTCAACTGTCTAGCTATCACGGTTCATGAGATACAGCCTGGTGACAGACAGACAGACAGACAGAAGGACTGCGGAGTCTTAGTAATAGGGTTCCGTTTTTACCCTTTGGGTACGGAACCCTAAAAAAACAAGAAAAAAGTAATTAATTCAAATTATTATACATGAATACTAATATTATAAAGAGGTAAAGTTTGTGAGGTTGTAGGGGGTAATCTCTGAGATAGTTTGATACCCTAGGAAGGACATAAGATGTTTGTATTCCCTTGGGATGACAAAACACATTTTAGGCGAAGCCGCGGGCAGAAGCTAGTACACGATAAATCTAATAATTGATGGACATAGAAATATGCATTCGTTTGAATACGGAAATGCGATGATTGCCGAGGGTAATTAAGAAAATAGTTGTACTGTACGCACGACTGTTCATAAAATTAAAATTGTATGTCAGAAAACATATAGTTCAGTAACTATATGTTTTCTGACGTACAATTTTAATTGCTATACTGTGCTATACATAGGCATCCCCTAAGCATCGCCACATCGGCCAGCCCTGCGATTGCAGCATCCAGAAGATTTCCACAACCTCTTGATTGTGAATTCACTTTGACACCCACAATATACAAGTATTTCAGATGTCTAAACGCAGCATTGACCATTGACAGTGAGTCGGCTTGATTGCCACAAGTTAAGCTAAACAGTCTTGTGACCACAACACTACGTACCAGGGTTGAAGAAGATCACGATGAGATGAAGAGAAGAAATCACGATTTAAATTAATGTTTTTTTTTTTATAAAAATCAATTATTTAAATCAATACTGTGAGGGGTTTTATTGCGGGGCACGAGATTAAATAAGGCGAAATCTTTAGTTCAAACCAAACTTCGTGTATTGAATCGTTATCGTCACATACACTGGTAACAACATGAATATCGAAACATAGGTACAATATAACAGCGGGCGACATACGCGACTCGAGCGGGCACGCGCCGGTTGCGCGGAGGCATAGGAGACGTGTGACGCGGTACGCAGCGTGCGACGGATAGGCTTGTGTAGTACATGTACTATGAACTATTAGGAAGCAATTCCTTTAGGTGAACGAGAACGAACTATTCTGTTTCGGTCGTTTAAATCGTTCATCTAGTACAGTGATCCAAGTGACATCGGATCGCTCGAGTGCTGAATCAGAACGAACTAGTACGGTACGAACTACGATTGTCTGAGCCTGAGCGAGTGAACGAGTTGAGAGATTTGAGAAGCGTGCGCGCGAGCGTGATGACTGTCATGACTGATGAACAATGTACTAGTACAGTTTGCTCGGTCTACGTACGATCTCGATGACCGACATGTCGCTTAAGAATATCTTAATGAACGGTGAACTAAAATGAACTAATAGAACTAGAAGACCGAACTAGTTCACTTCAACGATTGTACTAGTTCGGAGCGTTCCATTTAGTGTCCGAGTAAGAACAAGCCTAGCGACGGACTAAGGTCTTCCCTGGCAAGCGGCGCACGGGCCGCGAGACAACTTTTTTGGTGTTGTAGTATGACGAGCCGATGTCCAATGTCCTCAAGGTGACTTTTGGTGTTGTAGAATGAAGATGCGATGTCGACATGATTATTTATTATTATTTGATTAAAATTTATGAAATCAGAAGTTCGCGTGCTACAATACTTTTTTACTACAACCAAATCAGCCAAAATGTGTCAAGGGGCTTCCCGCGACATAAACTACGGAGCGCACGCACACACGTGTCAAATGCTGTTTACCTACGCGGCGCAAGAATAATTAGTACGATTTTTGTTTGTCATACAATTTATTAACCGACTTACCAAAAAGGAGGAGGTTCCATGTTCGACTTTATGTTTGTTTTTTTTTGTGTATGTCACCGATATTTCCGTCAATTGTGGATCGATTTCGAAAATTATTTTTTTGTTTGAAAGAGTATGTTCCGAAATTGGTCACATTTTAATTTGGTCGCGATCTGATGAAGAACTTTGGAGATATACAACAGAACTCTTCAATAAATAACGGCAAATCTCTCGGGATTGCTGCAATCGCATGTCTGTTTATTGTTTATACCATTTCATAATATAACATCACGCGTAGCCTGAAGGGGTACGCAGATGTGTACAGTTCACCTTGGTACACTCTCATTTCACCGGTTATGTTCAAGTTTCATGATATTCGGGTAATCTATTCTGGCATTATAGGTACCTTACTAAACTACTTGCCTATTACCTAGGTACAACTAAAAAGTGAAAAATAAAAAAACATTTTTACAAAAAAATACTACCCACTTCCAAATAAGAAAACACTTTTCTTTTAATTTTTCACTTTGTAAGTGAAAAATAACTTTATTTTTGGAAGTCTGTGTCCATAACGAAAAAAATTGGTACCTACGAAAGACACCGACTTCTAAAAATAAAGTTTCACTTTGCAGTTTTCTCATTTGGAAGTGGGTAGTATTTTTTTGTAAAAATGTTATGTGGTACGATTTCGGTACTACGTCTTACAATAACCGGAGAAAAAATACAAATTATTAGAATTAAATGATTTTTGTTAATTTTATTAATAATTGTAATAAAAAAAGAACAAAATAAAAGGTCCGAAGTGAATCAAATAAATCCGATTTAAATCAAATAAATCCGACTATTTTGTTTTATTTTTTTATCCTGATTTTATCAACCCTGCCACATACAAGCTCGTAATTTGCTCACTGGGTGGATATAAATGATTGCCATACAATTACATACCTTATTATCAATATAAAACTTGTCGGCATAAACCTTCTCCTCCACAAACTCCCCGTTCTGTGCCATGTGCATGATAGGCTTCGGTAGAGTCAGCTTGAGAGATTTCTTGGAGTTGCTCGCTGCCTTCTTTGAGTGGGCTTTGCTGGGAGACGAGTGGTTCTTTATTTTGAAGTCCTGGAAAGAGGAACATTTTATTTATCTTTGGGTGTAACTTGCCATGCTTAAATAATTTAATGTGAATCTCCATGTTTAATTCTACAAAATATTAGACCCCTATGTTAGTATCCTTTTTTGTCGTCGTGTGACGGTAATTATTTCTTGTGACCGGTTTTTTGTGGAAAGTTCCTACACACAAGGATTTATGGCTGGCGAGATTCACGTCAAAAAAAAAGGAAAAAGATATAACAAAAATAATTTATTTCAACTACGCCAATAAGCGGCACTTTTGAACGTCAAAAATATAAATTTAAAGTAATAATATTTTTTTCTACCGTCAATTTGGCAAAGTAGTTTGTTATGGAGAATAACGGACAAGAAACTTCACTCCAAGAGCTTATACGGAAGCAGGTGGAACGAGTATACTGCATGTTGTGTAATCAATAGTTTCGTACTACCGCAAAAGTTTCCGGTCGACGAGCTTTCGCTCTTAATACCTTAGCAATAAGGTTGAAAATGAAAAGGATTCGATCGTGATTTTTCTCAGGTATACTCTCAGGTATGGGATTATTCCCATAAAAGATTCCAATGTGCCACTCAGCATATATCTAGATGAACTATCCGTATCCGTGAAGCAGGCATTATTGTGATAGTTCATTTTCATAACCTTGGATATGATAGATTGACCCCTTTTCCGCACTCAGACTCCCATTTGGTCCATTGTGCGCGCACAGGCCTCCTGTCTGTGAGAAGGAATGGGCCGTAACCCACCACGCGGGCCCAGTGCGGGTTGCTGGATGTCACTAATCATCTAATTTTTGGTTCTAATACAGCCGGATGCCTCACGATGTTTCCTTCACCGTTTTGAGAGCACTGGTTATGAAATAATTTACACAAAGTAAAGCGCCTGCCTGGGTTCGAACCCATGACTTACAACGACGGCTAGGCCACCACTACTCTCGTTTCATAACCTAATTCTGTCTGAAAGCCAACTACAACATAGACACGAATAATTCATATGAACCTTTTTTTTATCTTAGAGAAATGCTCATGCATACTGCGCTACCACGGGGAGATAGCGCAATTATGTGGGACTCTAAGCCACTAAAACTCCACGGTGTCCTCCTGTGCCGCTTATGGCGGGAACACGGGAACGCGTTAGCATACATCCGCGAACCCGCCGCGGCTGTCCGTCTCCGGACCCTCCTCTGGGGTTTACCCCCATCACCGGCGCACCAGAACACACAGTACGCCGTGACCACCCTGGGGACCAAACCAGCACATGGGTACCAGACAACCCCGTGTATGGTCCTACCCCTTGGTCCTCCTGTGACGGGTCAGGACAGTGGCCCCGCCACCTACCACTTTTCGGCCGCAGGGGATAGGGAGAGCGGCCAGCGCTATACCGACACTCCTCCTCCCCTGCGGCCCCACCGCGTCCGCCATCAGACGGTGGCGACCCCGTGCAGGCCGCGGAGGGTAGGGCGAGCGGCGCAAACCTACCTTATCTTTATCTTTAGTAGTAGTGGTGGACCGTTTCTCCAAAGTCCTCAGTTCCTTGCACAGCTCCCGCACCAGTTGGCCGGAGTTCAGGCATTTGGGCACGTTGTCACGCTTCGCTGTGTCGGTCTGCAATAATATTACAATTTCGTTTAAAAGAAAAGAGTGAAAAGGTTACCCAAATGTCATTAATTTTAGCAAAAGCCGTTGTCTATAGTTTCAGTATGGACACAGATAATATAATACTAGCATACAGATGCCCCATCCCATACAAATAAACCGTGCCGACTTAAGAGGGGACTCTAGTGAAACTTTCTCCATACAAAAACATTCTGCTGTTTTCTTCGTGGATAATGCATCTAGAGCAATGATTTTTGATAAAATCTGGGTCTAATTAATACGTGCCCCTATCATTTCCTTTTTTCCAAAACATAATCACAAAAAGAAATATGACAATCCAAATTCCGAAAAAAATGCCCGTTTTTACCGCCATGTTCAGAAGACTTTCAGACAAAATTTATAAGTTTTTAACAAAAAAGGAAATGATAGGAGCATAGATATACTTTTCCTCTAAATTTTGATATAAGAATTTTTTAGATCAGACCAGTTTTCATGAAGAAAACAGCAGAATACGAAACGTCTTTTAGTCAAAAGTTTTTGTAGGTAAAATCAGCCTGAGCTGCAGTTGTACCTTTCGCACTTTACGGGGTGAGGTTGGAGGTGACGCGACGGCAATAGACTATATTACTATACTATATTACCGACTAGAGTCCGCTCTTAACTAGCGTTTTTCATCTAATTAAACTGATTATTTGAATCTTACGCTTTTGAGCGCATGCCACTCTTTGAGCGCATTAGCGAGGATCTTGATGCCGCGCAGTAACAGTGGCGGTAGAGCCGCCGGAGCCAGGCGAGCGCTGCTCTCACTTAGAGTGAACTCTTCATCCTGTACAACAAAATATAATGATCATTTTAGACAAGTCAGGCAACACAGCCGCCAAACTAAAGTGGAATTGGACAGGCCACAACTGCCGCATGTAGGTAGGTAGGGTATGGTAGTGTAGGGTAAGTAGGAAGGGTAGGGTTATAAAGTGGCCGCATCACCAAAAGAACATACACGAAAACAAGAAGAAGAATGAAAAGGAGGTATTATCTGAAGTGTAATTTAGTTTTTCACGCAATTAGGGTATAGGTATCTATGTGTGGGTGGATGTGGCGTCAACTGTATGAAACCCAAAGATATTCAAGCACCTGTGTCTCCTCATTATGCCGCCGCAGCATAGTCAGCAGATGAGCGCCGGCGTACCAGTGCATCGCCTCGAACAGCGGGTAGCGGAACATTGTGGGCGTTTCTACGCGACGCTCTATCTCGTAGATTCTGGAAATAATGGATAACAATTAATATCTAACATTCCAAATAAGGCAAGAGTTGTCCAGTTTGGTGATTGCCTGTAATTGGTGGTGCAGTTAGATTTAAGACACAATTACTGATATGTTCCTATCTAAAGAAAGAAAGAAAAATATTTATTTGTGACCCGCACAGGAGACACGAGAAAATAAGCATACACTTAAACAATAACCCTCTTACTAATAAACACGGAATAAAGTTATACCAGGTATAACACAGGTATACCCATACATTTTCATAGGTTTATACTTGGTATAACTTTATACCGCGTTTATTAGTAAGAGGCTAATAAAATAAAAAAACCCTGTGCGAGACCAAAAAGGCTCCTATCTCAGCATGTGCAGCAATATCCAAATAAGGTAAGATAAGGTAAAGTGTAGGTGGTCTGTATAATATCTGTAACAACTGCTGGTGAACCTTAATTAAATAAATAAAAAACTGTCCCGGACAAACAATAAAGATTTTAGGAACTCTACTGTCGCGGTGGAATCCGTGTCGAGTGTTCGATTCCCAACAGCTGATATGGTTATTATGATAAACTACTGCTAATTACATGCGATTTTACAGATTTTTCTACACTGGTTGGTGACTGATATTTATTATTGGAATTTTGTAGTTTTTTATTGCTTTTATACTTTACTAGCTTCCGCCAGCGGCTTCGCCCGCGTGAAAGTCGAAAATTATCCCGAAGGAACCTATTTCCGGGATAAAAAATGTCCTATGTGCTATTCCATACCATAATCTATCTCTGTGCCAAATTGCATCCAGATCCGTCCAGCCGCTTGAGCGTAAATAAGTAACAAACATACAAATTTAAAAAAAAATGTTATTAATATGGGACCTACAATATATAACAAAATACCTGACATAATAAAAGATAACACTATACGCAATTTTAAAAAGAAGTTAACAGCATTATTGATTGAAAAGTGTTACTACTCGATTAACGATTTTCTAAATGACAATGACTAAAATTTATTCTAATTTAAATTTCTAATTTATTATAATCATAATATGTTTTATGCAATTTAACGACATACCAACTTATTTAATTGTATCCGTTTTGAACTGTAATACTTATTTTTGTATTTTGAGACTAGTTTTTTGATGACCTACTCGTTTACTTAATTAATTAATGTTTGCATGCCTAATCTGGTAGATTGTACAGGGATCACAATTGTTTTTTTTTATACCTTATGTCATGTACCTACAATCTGTGCGAATAAAATAAACTTTACTTTACTTTAAACACATACACACACATTCACAAGCTTTCGCCTCCATAATATTAGTTTGATATATCTATACCTACTCCTACTAATATTATAAAGAGGAAAGATTTTTATTTTTGTATTTAACAATAAACTTAAAAACTACTGGACCGATTTCAAAAATTCTTTCACTGTTGGGAAGCTACACTATCCCCAGGAGACATAGGCTTTTTATCCCTGTATTCCCACGGGAACGGGAAATACGCGGGTGAAACCGCGAGGCGTCCGCTAGTATATATATGTATATATGAGTGATATTTTTTTTGAGTTTCTAATAAATATTTTTACTTACTGTAGCTGCATTTCAATAGCATACGAATGGAGAAAGTTCCCTCCGAAGACCAGCGAGTCACACGGAGTCAGCACAGCATGTATCCACCCGCTGGGTATGAACAGCGTCTGCCCAGCGCTGATCTCTGCAGTGCCGTACCACTCCACCATGTCCCCGAAGAACCGCTCGTTCTGGTTGTTGGCGGCTGACCATTGCTGGTAGAGGGCTAGGTTTGTCGCCGTGGGCGGGATTAGGTAGAATATCTGGAAGGAAAGGTTTATATCTCTTTCGTAATATCTTAAGAGGTAGATAGAGGTAAAAATAACAATACACAAATCAGTTTTAAAGAAATGTCTCCATTAAAACATAAAACACCAAACACTGCATTTATTTGGCAGCCCGTGAACGTAGCAAAAAACCGGTCAAGTGAGAGTCGGACTCGCGCACGAAGGGTTTCGTACCATTAACGCAAAAAAAACGGCAAAATAATCACGTTTGTTGTATATGGGAGCCCCACTTAAATATTTATTTTATTCTGTTTTTAGTATTTGTTCTTACAGCGGCAACAGAAATACATCATCTGTGAAAATTTCAACTGCCTAGCTATCACGTTTCATGAGATACAGCCTGGTGACAGACAGACGGACCGCGGAGTCTTAGTAACAGAGTCCCGTTTTTACCCTTTGGGCACGGAACCCTAAAAATCAGCATAAGCATAAATCCGCCTAAAATATTCCCCACTGCTGTGACACAGGCCTCCTCTCTGTGAGAGGGAAGGCAGTCTAAGACCCAGTGATCGAACCCATGATTCTACACGTAGAGTCAAAATAATTATCTTTTTTTTTTTTTTTTTTTATTTTTTTTTATTCATTAACAATATACATTGTGTTCGAAATTTTTACATCATAAAACATAACATTAAAAGTGAACACTAAGCTTAAATTAAATACATTAAATAACATGCAAACGAACATTTTACAAACGAAGTACATTTTACAGACAAACATTTTCAAAATCAGACTAATGAAACCAAACTTGAAATAATGTCAAAACATACAGACACAAAGGTAGTCTCTGTAAATATTGAGATATATTAAAAAAACAGCCTTATCATGGCCTAATCATTAATTCAAATTAAAGTATATTTGAAGATTGTGCAATCTACGTATATGTTACGGCTAATACCCGAAGTGCGGCTACACCTAGTTTTAGCCGGTTAGAACTAGGTGTAGCCACTTACTCTTGGTTAAACCTAGTACGAGCCGATTGTTTTCAGGTAAAACTAGGTCTAGCCTTCATCATGCCGGCTACAACTAGGTCCAGCCACTTACTCTTGGTTAAACCTAGTACGAGCCGATTGTTTTCGGGTAAAACTAGGTCTAGCCTTCATCATGCCGGCTACAACTAGGTCCAGCCATTCCCTGTTGGATAAAACTTCAGTCCAAGAGCGAGCGAAGCGAGCTCGGGAACTAAGGGCACCCCGACACGGACAGGTTAGGTTCGAACGAGATGACGGGAGCTGAAGTGAGCGAGCAAAGCGAGCGAACTCAGCTCCCGTCATCTCGTTCGTGTTAGGTTACTTTTGACCCTGCAGACAGAAATAGGAGCCCCGCGCAGCGGGGCTACGTCGACCTAGTTCTAGCCGGAATGATATCGGATAGACCTAGTTTTATCCAACAGGGTATGGCTGGACCTAGTTGTAGCCGGCATGATGAAGGCTAGACCTAGTTTTACCCGAAAACAATCGGCTCGTACTAGGTTTAACCAAGAGTAAGTGGATACACCTAGTTCTAACCGGCTAAAACTAGGTGTAGCCGCACTTCGGATATTAGCCGTAACATATATACTAATATTATAACCAGGTAAAATTTGTGAGTTTGTGAGGTCGTAGGGGATAATAGGATAATCTCTGGATCTACTGAACCGATTTTGAAAAATCTTCTCACAATAAAGAACTAGTCCGACATCTTGGGCCGCCCGCCTTATAGGATGTAGAATGACGTCACTTAGCTAACCATGCATTGTCATTCAAACTAAACGTATATGCAATATTTCATCTTAATCGGTGGAGGATAACTGCTTTAAAATTCAGTTGCAAGATTTGACCTGAACAAACTTACATACAAAATCAAAACTTCAATATCAAAATAGTTTATTTCAAATAAACCTTATTTTAAATTGTCAAACAAAAAAATAAAAAGATGACTCTATTATAGTTGCAAATTCGCAAGCGTCAGTAGGTCTCAATGGAGAAGAATTTGCTAGAAACTCAGTTTCAATTACAAGTTTTTGGTTACATAATTCTTGGTGAAAAAAAAACATATATGTGAGAACGATGTAAAAAGACGTGCACGTAAAAGCGTCTAGAGCAACAAAAAATTGCAATAACAGGCCGAGGCAGCTAAGTTATGACCAATCCCAACTGATGGCGCCCGTTCAAAAACATGACGCATGGACCGGCACCACTCAGCTCAATACGTAACGTACGTAAATACTCAATACGTACGTAATGTAACTAAATCGACATCAAACATAATTGTAATTACAGTAATTGACATTACGACATTGTTTTATAAATCTATTTTGTGATTGTTGTTGTTTTAGAATATTTTGACATTAACATCTTGACTTTAATCTTTTCGACAATACATAATATGACATTTATTTTATATTCTTCATGCGATAGATTGACATTTCATTAATTCATTTTCTTTTTGTAAACTTCTCCGTATCTATCTATTAAATTCTGACTGGTGTTAATAATAATTGTATTGTTTGTAATTGGGTATTAAATTCAAATGTAATTTTTTGCATGCCGTAAGGCAAAATGTATTGGGACAATTTATTAATATTCCAACTTATATGTACACATACATTATCAACAAATAAATGATTTATTTCTTTCTTTCTTTCTTTACGGCACCACTCAACAAAATACATACATTGCAAGTTAAATAAAAGCTTGTAAATAGCCTACCTTCCGTCCATGCAGCACATGATACCACACGGTGGTCCCCCCGAAATCCACGTGGAAGTCGGTGTAAGCGCCCCCAGGCGACATGAGGCAGTACTTCCTGACTTGAGGGGCGGGCGGTCGTTCTCGAGCGGCCGCCCACACGCGCTCCGCCCAGTCCAGCGAACGGGCTATTGCTGGGGGCTCTACGGTACGAGCCATACTGGGGAGAATACCATTTTATTAATTAAAAACAAACTTTACAATGTATGTCCTCGAAAAGAGCGGTTTTCCAAGCAGCCAAACTGTGCGGAAAGTGTCACTTTTTTTCACTAGTGCTTTTTACTTTCCTGTACTTTTTTAATTTTTCACTCCAACGTCAGCCCGACGCATAGTTTTTATTATTTGAGAAAAGTTTTAAAAATTAGTTATGTACAGATTATCATTCATATAAAAGGTAAAATAAAACTAATACTTTATTTAAGGCGTTTTTAATTATTCTAGATTTAGATTTTGATCAATAAATTGATTTTAAATATTCATTATATATGTTTGGCAGAACGTATATTTTGCTCGTGCCTTATTGCGTTACGATGTGACAGCTATTCGCACATGCGCAGTAGATATGCCCAAGGAACTATTAGTTAATCTGTGGATATGCTGAACGCGCTTGAATAAGCCCGCCATTTTATTAATTTCATTTTATTATTTTATTTATTTCCTCGCACAATGCATAGTAAAATGTTGTATGATACACGTACGTAAGATGATTTCCGACTCGTGTCGATTTATCCACTCACTCGCTTCGCTCGCTCGTGAATAAAAATGCCACTCATCGGAAATCACCTACCTTCCGCACTTGTATCATAAATAACTATTTTAATAACCCTCCTTCGGCAGTTTGGTAAAAACAAGCTTTTTCATATCCCTGTCAGCATGAACCACATGTGCATATAAAAATATGCACATGTGGTTCATGAGAGTGCAAAAAAAAATGGTCCACCATATTGGATTGATATCCGTCAGCATTTTATATGCACATGATGTAGTTCATTGGACTGCAAAAAAAATTGGTCCGCCATATTGGATTCATATCCCTGTCAGCATTTTATATGCACATGATGTGGCTCACGGAAGTGGAAAAAAGATTGGTCCGCCATATTGGATTCAGAATGACGTCACTTAGCTACCATGTCATCCAAACCAAAAGTGTATACAACATTTCAGCTCAATCAGTTAGGTATTTCAAAAGAAGAGAATGAAAATGTAATGTATTGTGGGTTGTATCAAACAGTATTGCCACTCACTTGGTCTCGCTGAACTCCAGACTCAGCACGTTTAGTACCTTCTCGTCGCGATGCTCGGGAGCTGTCTCGAAATAGTCCACAAAGTCGGCCAGCGTCATGCGCAGCGTTGACTGTTTCCGTACGTCTATTACTTCTACCTACAATTAGATATTTAGGTATTTTACAATAGTTTAAAAACTCACAAATAGTTGCTTTGGGTGTCCGAGAATTGTGAGGCAAGTTTGTGTGCTTGAAATACCCTACAATAAGGAATGATTGTATGTAGTAGTGTCCTAAAAGCGATTAGATTTATTTTACAGGCAGGCGCGCAGCATATATCTGTGGTTTAGCAGCAATTCTGTGCAGAGGTAGCTGTTCGGTGGCCTATTATTTTCTAAAAAAGTTTTCATGTCTTATTTTGAGTACAATCTATGGAAGGAATGTCTAACGATTATCTAATAAAATTACCTCTAGTTGTGCTCCACAGAATCTGAGTACAGATCTGACTGTGAATGTGCCAGGGTTGGGAATCTTCATGTCCAAACCATCTGAAGTTGTGAATGTTACTGGTCGCGTGAAACCTGCAGAGAAATAAATTATTCATTATAAAACAAGCTTTTTTCTTATTCTTCTCAGCAAATCCTTTCATTTGATACCCATATCATGGCAGTGCACAAAAAATAACTAGTCCGCCATCTTGGGCCGTCCGCCATATTTTAACCATGCATTGTCATCCAAACTAAACGTGTATCCAAAATTTCATATTAATCGGAAGGACACTCAGGTAGTTTTGTAAGATTATGAACAGCAGAATATCTTGAAGTTGTACTAGAAAGTAGGAACTTAGGAAGGTAGTATCTCAACCAGTTGAACAAAATGCAGAAATAGAGTACTATTTGGGGATTTTGATTGCTTCTAGTTCTTCACATACTGAAATAGGCACAATGACATTCCAGCACATAAGCAGTAACCAACAATCTGAAGGCTATACCAGAAGAGGTCCTGCTTTGTGTTCTTTTTTCTTGTAATACTATCACCCACCTGCGAGGGACGAGTCTCAGCGCCCAGCTTTAGGCGCTCACTTACCATTGTCTCTGATGAACTCCTCAGTGAACTGGTGCGGGCTGCAGCGCTGCAGCGCGGCCGGCGCGGGGCGCAGCGGCCGCGCAGCCAGCGCGCGCACCCAGGCCGGCGTGCCCACCTGCGAGGGACGAGTCTCCGCGCCCAGCTTTAGGCGCTCACTTACCATTGTCTCTGATGAACTCCTCAGTGAACTGGTGCGGGCTGCAGCGCTGCAGCGCGGCCGGCGCGGGGCGCAGCGGCCGCGCAGCCAGCGCGCGCACCCAGGCCGGCGTGCCCACCTGCGAGGGACGAGTCTCCGCGCCCAGCTTTAGGCGCTCACTTACCATTGTCTCTGATGAACTCCTCAGTGAACTGGTGCGGGCTGCAGCGCTGCAGCGCGGCCGGCGCGGGGCGCAGCGGCCGCGCAGCCAGCGCGCGCACCCAGGCCGGCGTGCCCACCTGCGAGGGACGAGTCTCCGCGCCCAGCTTTAGGCGCTCACTTACCATTGTCTCTGATGAACTCCTCAGTGAACTGGTGCGGGCTGCAGCGCTGCAGCGCGGCCGGCGCGGGGCGCAGCGGCCGCGCAGCCAGCGCGCGCACCCAGGCCGGCGTGCCCACCTGCGAGGGACGAGTCTCCGCGCCCAGCTTTAGGCGCTCACTTACCATTGTCTCTGATGAACTCCTCAGTGAACTGGTGCGGGCTGCAGCGCTGCAGCGCGGCCGGCGCGGGGCGCAGCGGCCGCGCAGCCAGCGCGCGCACCCAGGCCGGCGTGCCCACCTGCGAGGGACGAGTCTCCGCGCCCAGCTTTAGGCGCTCACTTACCATTGTCTCTGATGAACTCCTCAGTGAACTGGTGCGGGCTGCAGCGCTGCAGCGCGGCCGGCGCGGGGCGCAGCGGCCGCGCAGCCAGCGCGCGCACCCAGGCCGGCGTGCCCACCTGCGAGGGACGAGTCTCCGCGCCCAGCTTTAGGCGCTCACTTACCATTGTCTCTGATGAACTCCTCAGTGAACTGGTGCGGGCTGCAGCGCTGCAGCGCGGCCGGCGCGGGGCGCAGCGGCCGCGCAGCCAGCGCGCGCACCCAGGCCGGCGTGCCCACCTGCGAGGGACGAGTCTCCGCGCCCAGCTTTAGGCGCTCACTTACCATTGTCTCTGATGAACTCCTCAGTGAACTGGTGCGGGCTGCAGCGCTGCAGCGCGGCCGGCGCGGGGCGCAGCGGCCGCGCAGCCAGCGCGCGCACCCAGGCCGGCGTGCCCACCTGCGAGGGACGAGTCTCCGCGCCCAGCTTTAGGCGCTCACTTACCATTGTCTCTGATGAACTCCTCAGTGAACTGGTGCGGGCTGCAGCGCTGCAGCGCGGCCGGCGCGGGGCGCAGCGGCCGCGCAGCCAGCGCGCGCACCCAGGCCGGCGTGCCCACCTGCGAGGGACGAGTCTCCGCGCCCAGCTTTAGGCGCTCACTTACCATTGTCTCTGATGAACTCCTCAGTGAACTGGTGCGGGCTGCAGCGCTGCAGCGCGGCCGGCGCGGGGCGCAGCGGCCGCGCAGCCAGCGCGCGCACCCAGGCCGGCGTGCCCACCTGCGAGGGACGAGTCTCCGCGCCCAGCTTTAGGCGCTCACTTACCATTGTCTCTGATGAACTCCTCAGTGAACTGGTGCGGGCTGCAGCGCTGCAGCGCGGCCGGCGCGGGGCGCAGCGGCCGCGCAGCCAGCGCGCGCACCCAGGCCGGCGTGCCCACCTGCGAGGGACGAGTCTCCGCGCCCAGCTTTAGGCGCTCACTTACCATTGTCTCTGATGAACTCCTCAGTGAACTGGTGCGGGCTGCAGCGCTGCAGCGCGGCCGGCGCGGGGCGCAGCGGCCGCGCAGCCAGCGCGCGCACCCAGGCCGGCGTGCCCACCTGCGAGGGACGAGTCTCCGCGCCCAGCTCGTAGCGGTCCGCACGGTGCTTGTTTGTTGGGATTTTTACTAGAAATATTCAAAACAATTTTTTTTTTTTTTTTTAAGACAAGCTTTTCGTATTCCTCTTAGCAAACCCTTTCATTTGATGACCTCCATGATATATAGAGGTGCATAAAAAAAATTGGTCCGCCATCTTTGCTAGTCCGTCAATCAGATGGGGTTAACTCTTTAAAATTTACTTTCAAGATTTGACCCTTTCATAGTAAATAAACCAGGCAAGTTAGTGTGGTCAAGTAAATTTGTAAGCAACAAACAAAAAACCTATTATTCGTCCCAAATCTGTAAAAAAAAACTTACAGATCCTTCTACAGTCAAAACAAAGTAATAGAGGTATGATGTAGTATTTGTGTGACATCCAACCCCCTACAAACGTTTCGTATCGAATCTCTTTCTACAATCGTTAACGCCTGCTATTTGTATGGTCTGACCACGTGGTTGATACTTAACATTCAGATGTCTCATTCCCATACAATGATTCGTTTTCTACTAGCGTTATCGATTGTAGATTGTCAACTTGGTTACAGGTGCAGGTCTTTGTTGTAAGAAGAAGAAGAAGAATACAGGGATAAAAAGTAGCCTTTTGTCACATGGGGATAGTGTAGCTTCCCAATGATGAAAGAATGAAAGAATTCGGTCCATGTTTTCAAATTTATTCGCTACATACAAAATGACAAATCTTTCCTATTTATAATTTCATTATAGAAGATAGATGGCGCTACAAAGGTACATCAAACAGCCAAGCTTCCTACAGACTGCTTATTTTAACTTTGTTAAATTTTTGCAAATACACAAATAAGAAACATGGATGGATTAGCCTAAATATAGAATAAGGAAGCATTTACTATATTTACCTGATTATGTCAATGACATTGAATTACACGTCAGGTTTACTTTAATCCTATAATTATAATCACCTTAAATTAGTTCCAAATCACAATGTCATGTATTTTCTATGGTATCTTTTTTTTATTTTTTTTTATTGATAGGCTCGCGCTTGACCACCATAATTATTATACTTCTATAATAATAATATAAAGAGGAAATATTTGTATTTTTGTATGTAACAAATAAACTTAAAAACTACTGGACCGATTTAAAAAATGCTTTCACGTTTGGGAAACTACACTATCCCCGGGTGACATGGGCTACTTTTTATCCCTGTATTCCCACGGGAACGGGCATTTCACGGGTGAAACCGCGAGGCGTCTGCTAGTGTAACATAATTTAACATCATGTAAAGGTTGACTGAAGTATTAATAATACACATAAACTTTTTTAGTTATCTTTTAGTCCCATGTAATAGGGGGGAGGGAGAAAGATATACATCCTAGTAGGGTAGAATTCAGAAACCCCAATTCTCCACACATACAATTTGATCTAGAATCCTCAATTTTGTACACATACACGAACGATTAATAAAATGTGTATAGTAATCTGATTGCATCGACTCAGATGCGCGATGATGTTATGATTATTTAATTGTTAGCAGTTATGGTTCAAAGCGTGTCTGCTTACAATGATTGATCATAAATTGACGAAAATGTCTTATTTGTTTGATATCTGTTACTTATAGTTAGCTCACTTTAAACAAATGATTTGATACAATCTGCTTAAAATGGTGGGTCATACTATACTTTTTATTATTCACCATAGTACGAATAAAAATAAGATTATAATTACTCTCTTACTTTCTTGTTAATTATTACACATAAAAGAGCGACAAGAATTCTCATACCATTTATATGTGTGGAGAATTGGGGTTTCTGGATCATGCGCTCGAGCAAAGTGAGAGCAAGTGATCCAGAACCCCCAATTCTACCCTACTCATCCTCATCTCAGCCAAAGGATATGCACTGCTGGACATAGGCCCCCTACATGTTTATTTTGTAATTTACTGTAAAAGAATACTTACATACTGAAGGTCCATAAGTCTGTGCACATTTTGGACAGTGATACTTGTCTATGTCATCCGAATGATATATTTTAACGTCAACACAGCTGGAACAAAAATATTGATTGTTTAGTCTACATTAATTAGTTTCAACATGTTAATAATCCAGTTCTCAACTGGTGTATGTATGACAAGATGTATGAACATAAAGAGAAGCAAAAGGTCTATGTAAGGGTCAGTAGCAGGAGCCATTCTGTAGTTTCTGCCTGCCGCCATGGGAAAAGGGCGTGAGTTTATGTACCTAATACCCTAGCGCACCATGTGCTGGAGACATGGCCAGGTCCTACTAAGACTATGTACATGATCCCATTGAAACTTTATGAGTTCTGGTGTTATAGAGTTGTGAAATTAGCTAGTGTGTTATTACTGTAGGGACTGTCAATGTGTTAATCATTATGGGGTTGTTCTGCGCCATCTACCGATGAGTGTTAGCCCTTAAGCTTAATTCCTAGACCCTATACAACTATCTGAGAACCTATTCCATTTAGCATGTAATCAAATCAAATGTAAAATATCAACTTCTTAAATTAGTTGTCCAATTTCAGTAATAAATCTGAACTTTTTTTATAAGTAAAATTGTTTGTTTACAAATTGGTAAATGGTAACCTCTGAACGTTCTAATCCAGTAACAAAAATTCTTCCATTGATAAAAAACTATGCTATTTTTGAGTGCCATTGGTTAAATTTTATGTTAAAACTCTGACAACATTACATGCCGCAGGTAGATGTTAACTGCAACCAAATTATAATTACTGAATAAAAAGATGGATGGATTGTGGGAGAAGTGAAATGAATGACACGAAGTTAGTAATAGCTTGACAGTTCACAGTTAAAAATGCAAGAAGAATATGTGTTATGTCTAGCCCAAGTACAGTTCACATGAAATAGCTTGTTTAGTCTGAACTACGCTACATATGGCTGCACACTTGTAAATCTCATACTAAAACAGCAGCACACCGGTACTAGGTACTATACACATCGCAAAACCTAGTTTCCGGAAACTAGGGCAAAAATTTTGGGGATTATTGAAACATGGGACAGCAGCAGGAATGATGACTAGTGAAAAATAACCTCCTATACTTATAAATAATATAAAATGACAAGTATATAAATTGTCTTTTATAAGCATAGACTTAATTATACAACAACACAATTTGCATTATACATATCTATTAGATTTATTCCTAGTGCTCTATTTTATATACATGAGTTGTTTAAGATTCAAGAATTTGATAAAGAAGGAAATAAATATTAGTAAGAATAAAGTTTATTTGTTTATTGTTACAAAATTAGAACTATAACTAGGTTTTTTGACAATCATTTTGTTTAATGGTAGTGGAGTGGGTATGGATAGTGTTTGGATAGTGGTAGCCAGAATAGGTAGAACATGTATCTTACAGGAACCTAAGTTTTGATTACAATAATATAATAAATATTTTGTGGACATATTTCAATTGGTTTTAAGCAGGTTTTTGCAAATGAGAAATGCAAATAAAATGAAATGCGAGTTGAATATGATGACATCTTTATGCTACAATCATGAAGAAAATTCTCTAAACCTAATAAGAACAAGATATTCATTCTGACACAGTCAAGTAAGTTTTGCTTGGGTTTTATGATACAACTAAAACCAGTTTGAATCTATCAGAGAAATATCCATATTATATTCCATTTGGTTTGATCAATTTTAAAATTTACAGACAAAACCTACAAATAATATTTCATGTTTTAATGCCCATCCATGGCAAAAGTAAGTGCAAATGAAGGTTTTTATGTACATTTTACATAGTAATTTAAGACTACGAAGTACATAATTACCACAAACATACATAAAACATTAATTTGTTTGTACTGTGTGTACTTCACAAACTTAAGTTAAAGCTAACCATAGTGCACTTCACTTGAAGCTACAAGACAGAAGTGGCCAAAGTCTTCAATACGCAGCATATTTTTTGACCCCTACCTTTTCTGGCATTTAATTAGGGCCTGAGGGGATTTCACAACAGTTGCTAAGGGCTACTCTAAACTCCATAAAAACACCAAAAACTAAAGCATTATTAGAAAAAATAATACAACTGTACGCTTTTCACAGTTACAACACGTTATCAGGCATAAACTAATATAAATAAACACAAAGAATGCACGGCTGAAAAGCGCATTCTGATAAACCCATGACGACCACTGATGTAAACAAACCAGAAATCTTGAAAACCGCCCTAGAACTCCCGGATAATTAAATATAAACTGTATCGTGCCCAATAAATCGTGAAAAATACGCCAGGGTACGGAAAAGTAAGAAATATTCAGTAAAACATTCGCATACAAGTGATGGCCGAACGCGGATACACTGTCAATCTTTATTGCATTTTTTTTAACACACAACGTAACTATCACTGTGATATTTATATATTTTCCACATTACCTGCCATGAAACCACTCACGACAGCAATCACATTCTATCATAAATTGTCCAATATTATAAGGTTGACCACACAAACAATAGGTTTCCTTAGATGACGCCATTTTAATGGCGAATAGACAATATTTGCTTCTTTTTTCACCACGTAGATTTAGGGTTACCATATTAAAAAAAAAAAAAAAAAAACTTTCAGAGCCATAAACTTTGTAAATAACGAAATAAGTATAATATAATCAGCATGAAAACTCTAGTTTCTTTTGATAAAAAACAAGGGGAATTTGGACGAAAATTAATATTCTAGATCAACCATAGACAGATAGAAATCTCACTGTGCAATAAATCAAATGACGTCACGCCTGTAGTTTTAATAATAGCAACAAGTGGAAGATTGTGGGACGGGCAAAGTGGCGATTAATATTCAGATTTTATTTATTTACAATAGGCATGCAGTGCTCTCAGTTCTCACAATATCATCGAATCATACCACACAAACAATAATTCTCTCTTCTGCTGTTTTAACTGACTTGGAGACGCATTCAATAATTGTTGTGGTCTACCATAATTACGTATGGTATAATTGCCTTTACGGCCCGTGTGCCGGTATTCAAAACGGAAATAATATGCCTGTCACCTCACAAATTATTTTTTGTAAATCGATCGCGTTCAGTTCCGTTCCACGGCGATGGATAGATCACCATCTGTATCCGTGGAACGGAACCGAACGCGATGCTTAGGTACCTATAATTAACTCCAATAGGTACGTAGCCAAGTCATGATCAACATTTCAAACGACAGAAATTTGGCCTCGAATTTAAGCATCGACTGGCCCTATGCTTTTCATCAGGCATAGTCCTATGCATCCAGCGGATTCCTGCGGCGTACTCCAGCACCACAGAGCAGAAAAAACGCTGTCTTTCTCTGTTCTGTCTCCAGCACCCTAGTTGACTTGCATAACTTTATTGAATGATCGAAGCACGTGCGCCCACGCGATAGTATCATTCATTGCTTCATAATAATATTTTAAAAAAAAGCCGTCAACTCGACTGTCTTCAAGGCCCTTCGTAGGTACATAACGCTACGCAAATCATCGATACCCGACGATTTGTATCTAAGCGTCTACCGCAATACAAATTCATAGAGGTCCTACACATGTGTAACTTTTTGGTGTACAATAAAGCATATTCTATTGTAATTTGTAATTATAAATAGGGATATTTCTCCACCTCAGAAAAAATGTTTAGGCTTAACATGCATTCCGATTTTTATTCGCACTTTCTGCGACCTATGGAAGTGTTTGAAGCAGCACGCATTGCGTTAAAAATCGCGCGAAAATAATAATACAAAAAAATGTATTCGCGTGAATAAAAATCGCAGTTAGTGCTGAGCCTTATGTTCAATAATTTTATTGCTTTTGATTGATCTGAAATCGCGGCGACGAAGGCACACGTCGCCGACATTTTGTTAAGGCCTAAGGCGGATTGCGATGTTTAAACGCGCGAATAAATAATTTTGCAGTATTATTTCCGCGCGAGTTTTTTACCGTTATGCGTGCTGCATCATACAATTCCATAGGGCGTAGACTACGCGAATAAAATACTTAGATACCAATAGGTAGGTCGATATCATCATCTTTTTGCCCTTTTTCCATGTTATGTTGGGGTCTCGTCGGTTGGTCCCGCACTTGAAGGGCCGCTCGTCAGGGCTTTTTCCGGTAAGCCGACGTCTTAACGGCCAACAAGTAGGTTGCGATGCCGCTTGGCTTCAAAGCTGACATCGCAACTGGGACCGATCGCGATGTCGTATGGGAGGCATCGCGACTGAGGACGGCAGGCCGCAGCGGGAGAGGAGTGTCGGTATTGCGGTGCGCCGCTCTCCCTAACTTTCGCGGCCTGGACGGGGTCGCCACCGTCTAATGGCGGACGCGGGGTCGCCGCAGGAGAGTAGGGCTCTCCCTATGCCCTGCGGCCGAAAAATGGTTGGTGGTGGGGCCACTGACCCCAGGTAGCAATTTTACGTCATGACGACGTCCATTCACGGTCATTTTCGACGTAAATGACGTCGTAAAAAACGTCCCACAGACGTACTAAATGACGGCCTAATGTCAGGTCTCAGCGACGTCTCTGAAGACGTCATATTAACGTCTCCAGATAACGTCATATTAACGTCTCCAGATAACGTCATATTAACGTCTCCAGATAACGTCATATTAACGTCTCCAGATAACGTCATATTAACGTCTCCAGATAACGTCATATTAACGTCTCCAGATAACGTCTCCAGATAACGTCATATTAACGTCTCCAGATAACGTCACCTTAACGTCTCCAGATAACGTCATATTAACGTCGCCAGATAACGTCTCCAGAAGACGTCAATACCACGTATTGTGAAGACCTCCTATAATAACGTCTATTAACGTCTTCAGACACATTAATATAACGTTATCTGAAGCGTTAATATGACGTCATCCGGGATCAATTTGGCCTCGATGCAATTCATCCAGCCACAGTCTTCAAGTAACTCTGAAAGGTCAACATTAAAAACACAAATTTGCATTGTAGTATTATTTATTATAACGAGTTAACTATCACAACTTAATTAATAAATGGAGAATTTTAATCCTTATAACCATGGAGCATAGGAAAACATATAAAAGAATTACTAGTTGCCTCTTGAGGAATAACAACACATTTTGAAATAATATCATAAACAGGTACAATTTTGTAAGCTGAACAGAGTTCCGAAACTTTAAAAATATCAATAACAGCAGAATCATAAGGATACGTATAGTAGGAATCATAATGTACAAACTCTTTTCCATAGACGAACAAGGAAACCTCTCCATTAATCTTACATCTCAAAATATTATGTATCTCGACTACTTTGCCGTTTGCATAGCAGTAACAATTATTAGCTAAACCAGATTTTGTATACATTGCAAAACCCTTATAAACAAGTTTATTAAAGCATTCATAAGCATTGTTATCAACAGGCGTTGGTCCTAAGCTATTGTAATAAAAAACCGCTGGTACCTCGTCAATCAGTTTTGGAGGAAAAGTAGATTCCATTTCTTTTAATCGTTTATAAATTTGCTGCAACGGTTTGTTAGGTGACCTAACTAATTTTTTTAACATGCCTAAATAATTTTCGAAAGGAAAGGCGGAATAACTGTCCAAATCACCAAATAAACGAACGTCATCACACAAATGACATAACATATGAACATTGTAAATTAAAAATTTCCGGCTATAAATAGTTTCGGAATGTCTTATGAACATTAATAATAGCTCATGTGCTAAATATGTACCTACTTTATTGATGTTTCTAGGGCTACAAAGAATTGTTATAGCACAATGAAATAACAAAAAATTTTCATACAGGGAGGTTGGAAGGATATTTTTTAGAACAACTGGTCCAGTATATAACAAAAACATCCTAAATTCGGTGGCTTTCCAGCGAGCCAACTCACTGATACTTCGCGGTCGCCTGTTAAATTCAACAGGTATACAACTTGCACAGCTAAGTAATTTTTCAGAAACTGCATTTACTAAACGGCTATTTAAACGAACATTTAAATCACCACCAACCCAAACATTTAAAAGTTTCCTCATGACTCCCAGACAAACAGCATGCATATAATCAATGGGAAACAATGAAACTAAATCTATGGGAAGCGTCAAAAGTGGAGATTCACCAACATGATGGTCGTCATCAGACTGTAAACGAAATTGTGAATCCGTTCTCCTACTCGCAGATACGCTTGTATAAATCACTCTACCTTGAATATACTCACCAGGTTCTACACATTTATCACATGATGAGTATCCACCATGGGATTTAGTACATTTGATAAAAGCTCTAGCTGGAGCGTCACATACAAAACTATGTACTTTTACAATATAATGAGTATCTTCAAAATTTATTCCATCATTAAGTAATGTAGACAGTTCTTCAACAAATGGCCCCAAAAACAGATTCAATGGTGAAGGTTTAGAGTTTCCACAGAACAGAGTTATTACAAATGGCTGTGCACAATTAAAGTTTTTGATCAAACCTAATATAGGCCATAGTTGAGTATTCGTGCTTTTAAAAAGTGGCAAACCATCAACATTAAAAGACAACAATATTTCACTATTTTTAAAGTTGAACCCACTGTACAGTTTTAATTGTGCTTGTATTTGATTTATGAGACCAATGTGCACCAATTCACCAGATTGCAAAGAGTTACTTGATATATTCATTGGCGTATTTAAAAACGTTCTGCTATCTCTAGGCAATTTAGGGCAAAAAGGATTTAGAATTTTTAGAAGACTATCTAGAGCACTGTGGGAAATTTTATGTTCTACGGTAGCCCAATGTCTTAATTGCGATGGCAAATCGTTAGCATCGTCAGATCGTGAATCATCATTATCTATAAAACAATCCTCAAACAATGTTGATTGACAATTTTCATCTAAAAAAATATTCTCTTTATATGTCCTTAAACAGTTTTCATTTAAAGTATTGTTGTCAATACTACTGTTACTCGTAGCTATAGATGTGGATGTATATTGTGGTGAAGATGGCAAATCACTTAATGATGGCTGTAATGTACTTCTTTGTATTTCTAAAATAATTTTTCGTTTTTCTGCCAAAATCCTTCTATACATTTGACGCTCACCTACTACATTTTTTTTCTTCCTAGAGGATGACATTGTTATTTTCCTTTGACAATCGCTTTTTTGCTCGTTCAGGTGCGTGCTTGAGCCACACCTTTATATCGTCTTCAATGTCTTTTTCTGTAATCCTTGGAGAGGAACTCTTTAAGCTCTCTGAAAACAAAAAAGTTTGTGAATATAAGAATAGCCCAAATGCCTGCAACGCTCTGTGGGGTCAGATGACGGGTCGCTCTCACACAGCGACTCGCGAGTCGCGACACAACTGGTGTTAAATATTATTTTTAACGGAGAATTAAAAACCGGTCAAGTGGGTGTTGGATCACGCGCATTGTAGGGTTCCGTAGTAAGCCCGTCGCAATAATTATGTGGACTTAATTGTTTTATTTTACCAGTTAATTGACGTGATTATTATTATATATAGCCTTGCCAAATTACAGCTTTCTAGTACTAAGAGTCTCCCCACCTAGCCACCTACATAAAACATGCCAATTATTAACCAGTTGCCAGTACACAAGGAATATGTATCTTTTGAAATTATTTAGGTATTTCATAGCACACTTATTTTGTATTATAGATGAGATCTAGAAAGAATAAATTTAATCATATGAAAGACAATAGACACATACCAACAATAAATTCACGGAGACGTAGCTCTGAAAAAGGCTTCTTCTCAGACCTTTTACCATAGAAGTTGAACTTGCTTGCCAACGAGTCTGACAATGTATATTTCATCACTCTCGATACTTTATTTTTTAAATCATGCCCACCAAGGCTCTTTAGGTAGCTTGTCTGTAAATATTAATTGATAGCAATAAACATCCACATATATCTCTATAAGTACACACTAGAATTAACATAAGATCCAACAGTCACATACATAATCTTGAGCTCACACTATAGGATTCCCTGTCATAGGTATCAGGAACTACGAGTGCCAAGGTATCATGACACAGACCTAGAGCAAATATTTGTGTTGCAACAGGAATTGAACCCACACCTCACATCTCAGCCCTCTAATCGCCCACTGTGAAGCAGTGGCCAAAATTATTAGGAATTAACTACACATAATGTGAGCAGAAGCTAATAAAACATAGCCTGTCAGGGGTAATGTAGCTTGCTATTAGTGACTGAATTCCCAGAATTGAATCAATAGTTCCGATGATTAACTCCTACATCCAAACTCACAAACAAACTAACTCATTCTAGCAAGGTACCCATGTAATAAAAAGCTTTCTTATGGTAAAGTAGGAATTAATTATAATTGCTCAATAGGCATTTCCTGTTTATTAAAAGTAAACACTTACCAGGTTAGCACAGTTTTCTGTATTAGTCAGTAACTGTTCCACTGTTTCTAAATCTTGAAAAGTTTCCAAGGGAAATTTGAATTCAGGCTTCAATGCATTGGTATTTCCTGCTCTGTCTTTCAAAATTGCTAGGATGACATCATTTTGGGCTTTTATTTTGGCAAGTAGTGAAACAACTTGGCCTTGACAATCTGGATGAAAAAAGTAGTATGGTAGGTATTACAGTCTATAATAATCTTAACACCAACCACCACCACCACCACTATACCAAAAAATAGAAATAATCGTCGAAAACTATACTCATGCATATAAGGTAGTATCTAGCAAAGAATCTAGTTAGGCAGCTATAGATTTAAAAAAATCAAAATGATTTTTACTATTTACCACAGTTATTGGAAGCACTGCTGGCAACAATTTCATCGAGTGTCATACTTTGTGAACCAGATGGTTGATCATGATGACTGTTAGAAGCCTTCTCTTGTGCATCAGGTTTATTCATCTGTGAGTTGTGATTTAGTACCAAATCACTGTAAATTGTGCTTGTACTTGAAGGTTCAAGGTTTATATCTAAAAAGCAAAAAAAAAAAGAAAATAATGGAAGGAAATATTATTATGTTCAAAATAATTTAGTTAATGTATCATCCGGTATAATTACAATTGGATAGATGTTTCTTTAAAGGCGGAGGACGAGGGAATTCACACCCTTTCTCATCATCATTATCATCTGATGATGAAATGTATCTGCTAGTTTTTTTTGTTTTGCGTTTAGGTGGCTTACTTATATAATTTTCCTCCTCAGTCTGTATATCTGATGTGTCTTCCACCAACTTTAATTTTTTCTTTGCCTTATCCAATTCATCTATAGAACAAGCATAAAACACCAACACAGTTAATATCAAAACAACATGCAAGTTAAAGTTAGTCACGCCATGCAACACACCCACGCCGTACAAGCTTGGTAGTCCAGCACTTATTAATCCATTAGTTCTATCTCATTACTAGTAGTTAATAGTACTGCCATTACTTATATAATTTACTATGCTTTTGTTTCTGTTTTGATATGGTATGGTGGTGAGATTACAGGCACATGAGACTGCAATGAACACAACACAATGCTATGTAGGGCACATTCTAGGTGGATGTGGGTACATACCCCCCATACATACCCCTGGTGGTTCGGTGGCCACCTAACCACCAGGTTTATGTATGTTATACAATGTATAATTATAAGACAAGACCAACAAATATTTGTGAAAACAAACAAAACCAAACACCTGTGAACACACTTTCTTGGAAATGATTACTTATCTGTTGCTTGCTTGCTGTCGCCGCTGCTGCTTGTTTACACACGGCGCCATGACCTAAAAATAGCAGTTCTGTCTTGTGATCTTGGGCAATCTGAATATTTTTTTTCTGTGCGCATCAAAACTGCAGTCAACTTCAGCTCGGCCGTAATCCTTAGATTTTTAGGTTATGGCACCGTGTATTTTTTTAGTTAGGTTTTAAAACACTAGCACCTACTAGAATTAAATTCTGGGCCAGTCTGTCTGTGCCCAGGCTTAAAGCATGGTAAAGTTAACTGCCCTCAAGCCACCAGCTGCTAAAATAGTTGTGTGTGGTAGTGTTACACTACCTACTCATAAAAAAAACTTACCAGTCTGATAGAAAACTCTATCGATCTCGTATAGTTTCCATTGTTCATTTGGAGACGAACACCTCTGTAGAAGTTTATCAAATGCTTTCGCCTCCTTTACGGGAGGCCAATAGATTTCTCTTTTTTTAGGTGTTATCCATTTATTGATGACCACAGCCACAGTGCCACCCTCACTCTCCGCGAACTGAACGACACTATACATAATTTACAATCCTTTTATGTGCTGTGATACGTACTATAACAACAGCAAGAAAAAAACATGAGAATTTACACATTTGTTTGACACAGAGAATTGAGAAAGAAAAAAAGCGCGGGATACCAACCAACCGTCAACGCGTTCGTTCGTTCCGTTCCGAAATAAACAAAAGCAAACAAAAATATATTTTTTTTACTTTTTAAATATTTATATTTTTAATCAGCCTTTTCTATCTTATATTGGTTCTTTCTAATGTTTGATGATAGACTAATAGCTGAATTTCTTTTCATTGAGTTACATAACAAATACAAATGTAAAAAATAATAATTTAATAAAATAATAACAAACAACATGCTATCAATGCGTTCCGTTCCTCGCAGATTGGAAGAAAGATAAACTCTGGTGATAATTTTTAAATTATTAAAATGGACTATTTACTGTCGAGTTAAAGTTTTTACAGAGTACCTATATTTTAATACAAAAAAACGTTCGCTAGCCGCATGATAGTTATGTTGTTAGAGCTAATTTAATCGTGCCTGCTTGAGCATGGTAGGCACCTGTTGTACTCTCCTAGAATAAAATTATGTTTCTTTTCTTGGATAATGGCATACCTAGCTCATATACCTACCTTACTTAATTAGGTTTTATTCTGATTCCCATAATAATAATAATATGCTTGAATGTCCATAGCATCATAAGTAGGTTCCCGTTTATTCTGCTAGTCAAACGAATGGAAGTCAGTGGTGGATGTTTCTGTAGGTATCGAGGCGGCTCAAGACCGCTCGTCGTGGCATTTCTATGTATATGGGGCCTGTCCAGCAGTGGACTTCTAACTAAAAGTGTTTGTACAAACCTACTTACAGAAAATAAATCATTTATCATTTAAACTGATAATTTATTTAATGACGATGAATATTAATTTTATCGGTTGCAATTAGGTACCTACCTTAAGCAGGTATTAAGTAGTACCTACGTGTTAGAGCATTCCTTTAGATGCACTAAATAAATAGTACGTAGGTAAGTACACTACGGCCGAAATATCTTGGCGAGTCTGTACATAGACACTACGAACTTTCGCCATTGACCCTAAATGTAGGTACGTTCCTACGGCGTCTTATTAATGAACAACACAGGGCGTCACAGAATGGAACCCAAATGGACGTTGCTAGGGCGTCTTATTAGGGAACAACACAGGACGTCACAGAATAGACCGTAAATGGACGTTGCTAGGACATATAATACATGACCAACACAGGACGTCACAGAACTGACCCTAAATGCACGTTGCTACGGCGTCTTATTAATGACCAACATAGGACGTCACAGTTGACCCCAAATGGCCGTTGCTAGGGCGTCTTATTATTGACCAACACAGGAGGTCACAGAATTGACCGTAAATGGACGTTGCTAGGACGTATAATACATGACCAACACAGGACGTCACAGAATTGACCCTAAATGCACGTTGCTACGCCGTCTTACTAATGACCAACACAGGACGTCACAGTTGACCCCAAATGGACGTTGCTAGGGCGTCTTATTATTGACCAACACAGGACGTCACGGAATTGACCGTAAATGGACGTTACTAGGACGTAACATTCACGACCAACACAGGACGTCACAGAATTGACCTTATATGGACGTTGCTACGTCGTCATAATCATGACCAACATAGGACGTCAGTGAATTGACGCTAAATCGACGTCACCAGGACGTTCCCTTGAGTACCAGACGTTAAAATGACGTCAGTGTGACGTACTTATTTGACGAATAAACTACGGACCCTAATATGACCTTAGGATGACGTCATTTTTTCGTCGCAGACGTCATTTTGCTACCTGGGACCTGACTCGTCACAGGCGGACCAAGGATGTCATACACGGGGTCGTCTGGTTGTCACGACGTGTACGCCGTTGTACTTTGTAATGTGTTCTGGTGCGCCGGTGATGGTGTATACTCCACAGGCCAGGATCCGGTGAAAGTCAGCCGCGGTGGGTTCGCGGTGAGTACCAACGCGTACCCGTGTTCCTACCATAAGCGGCACAGGAGGACACCGTGGAGTTTTAGTGGGTTAGAGTCCCACATAACTGCACTATCTCCCTGTGGTAGTACAGTAGGTACGCATGAGCATATCTTCAAACAAAAAAAAAATATCTAGATAATTATGGCAGTAGGTAAATACGACTCGATCATTAATATTCAATTCAATAAAACAAATAATAGATATTGTAATTGCATATAAATTACTTTATACCTAGTAAACGACTGTTAGATCCATATAAAATTAGATTCAGGGGCGTAGCTACCGCGGTATCAGCATTATTAATGATACGGGGCCCCTAATCCACAGGGGCCCCAACATGTGGAAGCATCAGTTCGTAAAATGTTGTCAAAACCTCCCATTTTAATAGATATGAGGGCTGTAATGGATAAGTTAAGATGATGAAAGCTGTTTGTTATGATGACAAACAAACATCTATGCGAGTGGGGAAGGGCTACTCCAATTTTCTAGTTGCCTTTACTCGCTGTAAATTTTTACTTATAAAAAACCGTTGGATTTTTTATTCATGAATCCTGACTTGGAGATAGCTTAAACTTTCATTGTAATTGTTAATTTATTTAAATAAAAAAAACTTCTTTGTTTTGCTGTATTCGGGTAAGAAGGGCCCACAACAAAATCTGATACAGGGCCCCTTTATGACTAGCTACGCCACTGTAGATTTATTACAAATGATTAGATGTTAAATAATTGACAATTATTAGAATAATTTGCAATAAAATAAAAAGATGTTATCACTGATTTATTTAGCTGGTATGACTTGTTAATAACAATGACATATTTAATGTTTATATGTTTGGGCGCACGGTTGGCGCAGTGGTTGAGCGATTGACTGCTGCGCTGCGTGTCGCGGGTTCGATTCCCGCAGGGAACAAATATTTGTATGACCTACAGATAGTTGTTCCGGCTCTGGGTGTTGTGTATGTGAGTTTATATGTTTGTAAACGCACCCACGATACAGGAAGAAATTCCTAGTGTGGGGCAACGTTTTATATAAAATATCACATCATAATCCATCATATTATTCTGTCTAATTATACTTTATGTACCAGCTAGCTGTGCCCTCGGCTACGCTCCCGTCAACGCCTACCCTACCCTACCTACCTACCTACCTACCTACCTTCGTTCCTACCCTACCAACCTACGTTCCTTAATATACCTACATTTCGAGTGTCATTCTTCCGCGGTGACTGAACACCACCCAAAGACCTTATAAGTATTTCTTACTACACCACCACTCACAATATTACGTCAAATGCACAACGCCATCTATTGAATATAGAGTTCAACTGTCCAAGTATCTGCGTGTGTTCTGATATTTTACTTCTTGAACACCTTAAATTTATTCATAAATCTTTTGATAGAGTGAACCGATTGCGATAAAACAAAACCGGCCAAGTGCGAGTCAGACTCGCGCACGTAGGGTTTCATTATCGTTGTTGTATGGTATGGTATAAAACACGTTTGTTGTATGGGAGCCCAACTTAAGGCGGTACCCCGAGCAAAACGCCGCGCAAGCCTTTTTTCGTGCTGTTTTTAGGAGCTATCTACTCGTTATTTAAGAAGAAATATCAATTAATAAAAATACATTAAATTTCTACATAATATTGATTCTAAAATGGTGGATTTCGTTTTTTTTTAATGTTGTATATGTTTCACTAATCTCCTTCCAAAAAAAACATAAAAATGAGAAATAATTATTGATAGCATGCATCTCCTCGTAAAGTGTTCATTAATTATTTTTTGCACTAACACTAATGGATAGACAATTTATTATTGAACATTTTTGCAGTCTTTTTTTTTCAAAAGACCATAATTCGATTTTATAAAGATTTTATTCTAAAATCTGGGCGCCGCTAGACCAATAGGAATGCTCATATCTCATGCCGATTTTTTGGTCAGGGTACCGTCTTAAATATTTATTTTATTCTGTTTTTAGTATTTGTTGTTATAGCGGCAACAGAAATACATCATCTGTGAAAATTTCAACTGTCTAGCTATCACGGTTTATGAGATACAGCCTGGTGACAGACAGACAGACAGATGGACAGTGGAGTCTTAGTTATAGGGTCCTGTTTTTACCCTTTGGGTACGGAATCCTAAAAAAGACGCCGACGAATTGAGAACCTCTTCCTTTTTTTGAAGTCGGTTAATAAAATAGACAACACAAAACCGATAACTGGCATTAATTAATCTTTTGTTAAAATTTACATATAAAACATCAAAACAACTTGTCTATGAATAGACAAGACGACTGCATTACTGTTATAATACAAATTATTTGATTTGATTAATCCGTTCAAAACCAATTATTGTTATGTAAAAATGCTGACCGCGACCTTGATCGAGGTATGTTACTCAAATCACTTCCTTAATACTAAAACGTTATTTTTTTCGATTTTACTTTGATGGAAGAATCGATTTTTTATTTATAACAATGGAAGCAAATTGATTCCTATGTGGCGGTCGATGTGACGTAATTCAAAGTTCGCGCTAATTTTAGCGTTCCGCGCCAAAAAAGTTGTTCTTTTTGTGGTGTGGTTATTGGCGCCTGTCCTATGTCACGTCATCCATAGATAAAAGTATTTTTTTTGTAATGTGATTTTTACTTCAAACTTATTTCTGCAAGTACGCGATATTGTTTCAGATTTAGCATCACAGCTGCTTTCCTGAAGAAATTTATTGTGGACTAGCAGTTGCCCGCGACTTCGTCCGCGACAAAATCGGTTTATCACCCAATGTTTAATGGTTAATAATACAAATACCTTTCTTGCCATCATAAACAGATAAGTTTACTTACGTTAGTACCAATTTAATAATATACTTTGTAAAAGTAGTTGGATAGTAGAGTAAGATACTTTAAAAAACATCTTTTATGCTTGATTAAATACCGTTGTTTTTTTTCCCTCTAGGGCTAAAATAAATAGATGAGCCGCATTACTAAGCGCCCGCGGCCGTGACGCCTGCATGCATCATAAGCAGGCGGGGTTTCAGCGTTTTAGGCAACGGGGCGGTTGCCTCCCCGACGCCTTCTTCTCTGAGTGGGATCGGCCCCTTTACGATCCCGCTCGGCGGCCTCCTTCTGGACTATCACGGTTTCACAGAAGGAGGCCATTTCTCTCCAGTTTTCTATCTCTGCCAGTATGGTCCAATACCTGCCGTACAGAGGCCCCCATGGGGCACTCCTCAAGCGTGTGCTGTGCAGAGCCAAGGTCGCCACCGCAGTGGTAGCAATTCCTGGCACGCTATCACCATTCTGGCGAATGGCACGAATTCGGTTATAAACCCTCGCATCCATGTCTGACAGATTGCCCAGCGGAGGCAAGCGTGCTAGTAGAGTTACTGCCTCAAAGGGAACCGTTCGGTAACCTCGTGCGATACGATTGCCAATTTTCCGCTGCAGACTATAAATTTTAGTCCGGACAACTGATAGTCTGCTTCATCAAACAGGCGCACCATAAAGAACTAACTAACGATATCCGCTAAGTAACTGACGATATCCGCTGGGCTATGGAAAATAAGTCCCTTACTGTACTTGTATTGCTTGACTTTAGCAGTGCCTTCAACTCAGTGGATTTCGACATTTTGCTTGGTGTTCTGGAATCCATCAATTTCTCTTCTTCCGCTGTAGCATGGTTCAATTCTTATCTTCGGGGACGTTCTCAGTGTGTTCGCCTTGATGAGTTCTTCTCTGATTGGTGTAGCCTCACTGAGGGGGTTTCACAGGGTAGCGTTCTCTCTCCTCTTCTTTTTTCAATCTTCATTAACTTTGTTACCAGAGTAATCTCATCTAGTTTCCATCTTTATGCAGATGACTTGCAGCTGTATCGACATTTTACTTTAAACGACGCTGGTTCTGCTATTGCGGCTATGAACCGGGACCTGGCATGTGTCAGCTCATGGGCTATCATTTGGTCTACAAATTAACCCAAGTAAATCACAGGCCATGGTCATAGGCAGCAAATTCGTTCGCAATGCAGCTAACGTTGCTTCTTTGATGCCTCTATATCTCGACGGTGTGCGCATAGAATTTACCGAAACCGCAAAGGATCTGGGGGTAATCATTGACTCCAATCTTTCGTGGCATGCACAGGTCAACGAAGTCAGTCGGAAGGTGCATTTTTCATTCCATTCGCTAATGTGCCTTCAGAGTCTATTGCCCTTAAAGACGAAAATTTCTTTGGCGCAAACACTTATTCAGCCGATTATAGATTATGCCGACGCCTGCTACCTGGATGCCACAGAGGAGCTATTAAACAAGCTTGAGCGCCTGCAAAACTTATGCATTCGCTTTGTTTATGGTCTACGTAATTATGATCATGTTTCTCACCTTCGCAAGGAACTCAAGTGGCTCCCTATCCGTCTTCGCAGGAACACTCGGATTTTATGTCTCCTCTTCAACATCTTACACAACCCGTCTTATCCTTCCTACCTGCGTGAGCGATTTTCTTATGCTCGCCCTAGAGATGTATTATGTAGGTCACATCTTAGATCCCTCCTTAAATCCCATCCTCATAAAACTAGCTATTATTCATATTCCTTCTCTGTCCATGCTGTAAGATTGTGGAACTCACTTCCGCCTAGCATTAGAGATCTAGATACTATCTCGCTTTTTAAAAAACGATTAAAAGAGCATTATCTTTCCTCTCAAATCTGATCTTTATAAGCATATGTATATATATTCAGTATCTATATATTTTAGAGTTATGTATTTATTTAAGTATTTATCACTTATACTATATGTGTATGTTTTTATATCTTAGGTTAGTCGTTCACTTTTCTACACATTTCTTCTTCATATCTCCTTTTCGCGGGTCTGCTGGTAGAAATTTCTAAAGAAATAAGCAGTACCCTTGTACTCCTATGTCATCATGTGTTTTCTATATATATTTTCTGTGTGTACATTAATAATAAAATAAATAAATAAATAAGAACTATTGACGGCACGACACCCGTGTAGAGGTGGCGAACTTCTTCCCGTGGTCCCACGTGTTTGCGCAGTCTATGAAAAGCACCCACTGCCTTTTCAACGCGGGATACCAGGCGCTCGAAATGCCCTTCAAACCCATACCGACCGTCCAGAGTTAGGCCAAGATACTTGACGTATCGTATTGACGTAATTTTTAGGTAGGCATTAGGTAGGTCCCGAATTATTATTATTACTCTAGCCACACCCGAAATAGCCACTGAAGGTATGTCGAGGTATTCGACGTTTATAATAGAGTTGACACTCTATTATATGTACAAGTAGGGTTGGCACTTTATAATGTGCCAACCCTACTTGACTTGCTAACTACCCTACCTACCTGCCTACCCTACTTGTCTTGCTACCTACCCTACTTACCAATATTTTTATCACGCATGTGTATGTCCATGCCAAACTATAGCTTTCTAGTACTCAAAGTCTCTGAGCTAAGCTTAAGACGGACGGACGGACATACAGACATCTTCGATGAAGAATACACTCTTGCATTGTGTGCATTCGTCATCGAAGACAGACATGGTGAAACTATAAGAGTTCCTTGTTGACTACGGAACCCTAAAAACGACAGCCAACAAATTGTTATGTCTTGTACATTATTAGTATTGAAAAATGGTCGTTGTATCGCTGTTGCATTAACACAACTGCCTGCTTAAAACAGTGGCTCATTAGTGCGGTTGTGTTACATTATATAAAATATATAAATAAATTACCAGCGTGTTAAAGGATAACCAACACAACCCATTACCAGCATTTTTGGAATTATTGTCTGTTTAGTTTTGCACGCATCACATAAAATTTACGCAACCAATGTAGATAAGTTTTATACATAAAAACTATGCGTAACATGAAGTGTTACTTAGTTTTTGTTTCATCGCAATCGGTTCACTTTATCAAAAGATATATGAATTTAAAGTGTTCAAGCAGTAAAATATTACTAAACGCATTTCAGTCACTCGGACAGTTGAACTCCGTATTCGATAGATGGCGTTGTGCATTTGACGTTATTTTCTGAATGGCAGCGTTAAGATTCTCCGCGGAAGAATGACGCTAAAAAGACCACCGGCACAGCATAGCGAGTCTTCATTAAAAACGCTCATCGATAAGCTTCAACAATTGGTACTTACTATATATATTCATTTATTTATAGGTTTCCATAATAACGTTTTACGCATGCGAAATCATAACATAAATACCTAGAATTTTGAATAAGTAATTTTCAAGTTTTCCTTCCTTTTAGTTTACTTACGTAAAACAAACAAAAATAAACACCATCACTTCACTGTTTTTAACTCTGCCCCAGTTTGCGTAGTCGTGCGTGGAGAGTTCTTTTTTTCTGAGTGCTTTCAGACTTCTTGGTATAATTTAATACGTGTTCATTACCAGATAAAAAAAAACACAAGTAGGTATAGTATGACTACTGTCGTACAGTACTTACGGGTAGCACGTCCTCAGACTAGTTTGAGCGACTATGCAAACTATCTTCGCGGGCATAGAGAAAATAAAACTTTTTCGCAGGCTGGGTGCCTGGTAGGGTAGCAGCCGGGTGAGATTTTTTTTTATTTTTTTTATTAATAGTCTCGCGCTTGACCACTATCTTACCTCATGGTAAGCGATGATGTGGTGGACGGTGTAGCACGCTTGCTTAGAAGTAATTTATTCACTCTTGACTTAACTACCCTGAGGTTGTAGCCATCGGGAAACAGACTCCAGCAGGGAATTCCACTCCTTATCTGTACGCATAATGAAAGTAGGTATTTCCAAAACGTTTAGTGCATATGTCCCGTAATGCAACCGATACAAAACTGACAAGCTGGCAACTCGTCGGTTCTAGGCAAGCGTGCTTCACCGTCGACCACATCATCGCTTACCATCAGGCGTGATAGTGGTCTAAGTTACCTAAAATCGAGGCAATTGGCGTGCAATAGGGAACTATCCGCAAAGCTGAGCTCAGATGGCGCCACTGAAAACAAAGGATAACCACAGAACATATATACCCTAAGCCGGGAGGTTAACAAACTATACCAAAGAGTATGTAACACTACGTTTTTTTTTTATACTGTCAAAGTCGAGCGGCAATATTTCGCAGTTTAAGTATACAAAATATAAAACTAATAGCATGTGCTAATAGCTTAGAGCATTTAACCTATGGAGATGGCATAGCAAAGCGTACCCCTCTGCCAAAGTCGCTTGGCCATATGACCATACGCGTTATATAAAACTAGTTCATTCGCCGACCGCCGCCATTGTGTATCGTATTGTGTCGCAAGTAAGTTCTCCGAAAAAATGGTTAATTGTGCGGTTTCCTCTTGCAAAAAGCGAGCTGCCACTTTCAATTTGCGAAGCCATGGTGTTTCCTACCACATATAAGTATAAATTATACATCAACATAGTTGTATTTAAGAACAATGTCGAAATAATGGATAATGCCTTCACGATAGAAAAATTCAGTGGTACGTTGGTAGCACAAACGCAGTACAGGGGCTGACACGGTAGCGATGTGCATAGTGCTGGGACAACGTGAATGAATGATTGATAAATTAAATGATTTTTTTGAATCAGTATGTTCAGTATCAAAATATTTTTGTTTGTGTTTGTTTCTGGACAAGTCAGGTTGAACTAAAAAAATATATCATTTATAAATGCCTATGAGAATAGATTTAAATTCTTTTCTTTTCAAGTTTTAGGCTAATAAAAAGTAAGTTTGTTCGTTTCGTTAGTGAGTTTTCAATCATTTTTTAATCCCCGACGGAAAAAGAGGGGTGTTATCAATTTGACGTGAATTGCTGTGTATCTGTCTGTGGCATCATAGCTCCTAAACAGATGAAGCGATTTAGATTTTTGTTTGATACCTCTATCGAGAGGAGACTATCGCAGCCATGGTAGTTACAATGACAACCCCACTGCACATCAATTTGAAGCCATATACAATTGCGAATGTTAAAAATACTCAAATGTTCGTTTATCCTTTTTAACCAAAAAAGTTGATCCACAGAAATGTGTTCGACATGTATATAATAAACTGGTACATTTTAAAAATCAGTGATTGCCTCTAGGCGTGATCATTGAGACATGTAAATGAACTAGATTATGGCTATGAAACCATACACGTATGTTTTTCTATATAAGATATCAAACTAGCTTAGCTAGGAAACACCGTACTCAAATAGTTCAAAACAAACGAAAAACTGACGTGTTAAAGTGTTACATAAAAAAGTGTCAAATAAAATTCTATCCGGTTGATATTATTGACTAAAAATAAATTCTATCGTTCTTTTTTTAGTGTATCTTACCTACCTACGTAGTTTAGCTGACCACAAATCACATTGCGTATTTTTGTGTGGTTATTATTTTTTCGTGTGCGTTTGTAGCAATAGGATGCATGCATCTGTGAGTGATTGTCATTTTTTTGTAGTGTGCTGTATGTGTTTTCCTCGCCTCCCGCAGAAAGTGGCAGAAAAATTTGTTCGGTGATTCGCGGCTTGCCGTCTCCATAGGTTAAATGCTCTAAGGCTAATAGTGAAAGAAAAATGGAGCTAACTAATAATTGAGGAAATCAGACCATACTGTACCTAAAAACCCGGCTTCCAGAGCGCGGTGCATCAGTAAAAGGAAAAAGAAAACAGATTTAGTTGAAAGGTACGAATTTGAATGCGAACATTGGAAATCTTGTGTAACTTGCAGATATTATATCAATTTAATATGTAATGAGGTCAATGTACTTCCAATTAATATTCAAAACAATACTTCCAGGTTGATTTTATATGACTTACATAATTACTTTGCAGTGGAACCGTTTTGCACACGTTACATTTTGATGGTGGACAGCAGTCCAATGCACTATTAATTGCCAAAAGCCTTACCAAAGACCTAAACGCTGACTTCCTTACCACCCTTAATCATTTCGAATAAATATATATATTCTTTTAAGAAGGTGATTTGTAAAAGCAGATATTAAATATCTTTGTTTTGATAGTTCTTACTCTAAAATTAGAAATCTTGTCATTGAATCATATATAAGTTTATTGGCACTTGATATTATTACATTTCATTTACATCTACTGTCTTCATTCTTTCAGGTTTGATCTAAACATAGAAAAAGGACTGAAAATGTATCTGCGTATCTGCTGCACGTTAGAATGGCATTTGCAGCTAATGCTTGTTATTATGTTTTATTGCACCACCCGGTCTAAGGCCTCCATGAAAATATCAGTACCTATTTTTACAACAACAAAATGGATATTATTATTTTTATGTGTCACCTGGATGAAAATTGAAATTAACATCTAGAATACACACAAAATTTGTTTTGAGTGGTGTTATTTTCCATCAATGATATTCAAATAAACAGATACGTTATACACTCACAAAACAATTGAAAAAAGCGTTCCGGGCAGCAGCGGCAGCACACATACACACTTTTCATTCATCTGACATTTCACTACAATGTCGAAAGGGATGGCTTGATAAAACAAACAAGAAAAAAAGAGACAGCTAGTGTTTGTCACTTGCGTGTGAATGTAAACAAACATTATTCTGACAACCAATGTTTTTTCTTTTTGTAACCTCCAAATATCAGAAAATTAGGAAAAAAAATTGAAATAAATTAGTAAATTGAGGTGTATTGCGTATTTACATATGGTATGAGATCCCTTCTGTTTTATGTAATTTGGTATTATAATTGGTACACTTTCTAAATACACACGATGGCATTTTTTTAATTTTGTTTTTTTTTCTACAAAGCGTATCGCTCTTCGCCATGCGTGACATAAACTAAAGACTAAATCATACAATTGTCTACTATTCGAGTCTTCACAATGCGCGCGCTTATAACATATCTGTTTATTTGAATATCATTGTTTTCCATTGTCAATATTGTCATAACATAGGATCACACCTATTTTCAAGAAGGGTCAAGGGCTAGATAGTTGTGTATAAAAGAAGTACCTACATTTACCTAAATTTCAGTGCTGTGCTATTAAGATGTACCTACTGTGTGTTACTTAATTATAACAAGAAATAAATGAAAATTCTTTGTACTTGTATGTTATTTATTTTTCTAAGGATTGATTACTAATACAATTCATATAAAATGTTGTCTGCCAATATAATCGGAGAAATCCTGGTCAACCTGAGTAATGTGTCAAAACCGTTAAAAATAGACCAACTGTTAAAGTAAGTAACCGGTGAAACTTATTATTTCTGAGAGTAGGTACTGAATCTATATTATTGTCCAAGTATCAAATTAAGTTAAAAAGAAATATATTTCTTTATTTACAATATTTCACATCAATTAACAAGAGTTTTAGAAGGGTTATTGTCATGAAACTTAGGTCCAGAGTTGAGTCTAAATCTAGGCTATCTGGGTATATGATGATATCAAAGTTACATTCTTAAGGGCCAAGTTATTCTACTTACAAAAGGTGTTTTCTTATTGTTTTACCACAAATGAAATTTAGCTTTTTGAAACACTATTGTTAAAAACATTATTGTGAAACTTATTCCAACAGCACCGGAAATTTAAAGTGCTGATTGTTTCTCCTCAATTTGTTCAAAGTTTCCTTCTCTGTTTATCTTTCATCGACTCTTTTTCTCCAAACAATGGTAGGTAACCCCCTTTAATATTTAATATTTTTCTATTTAGTTTCAGTCCTGTAAGTATAAATTAGGTTTTATTAACACCATATGGTTAAAAATGCGTATTTATGTAGACATTAAAACCATTTTGTAGTTGTGTTTAATTAGTACACAATGTTATGTACCTTCTTTTTAATGTCTATAGCATTAAACATAATAATTACTGTTATTATTTGAATAAAGGTTGCCTTAGGATAATACACTGACCTGTAAAATACCTTTTTTATTAAATATTCCGCTTTAGAACGGTCAGGACACAGCCTTGACTTTTTGTAAAATTCCTGCGACGAATAGTAATTTCCCATTGCTTGCGAATATTGGCGTTTTCTGGGATCATATGGCCGGTTTTATTTCTGCATCCATAAACACAACACTGATACATTCTTTACCAACAGCTAGCAATATTATTATTTAGTTTTTGAACACAAGTTATACTTAAAACAGTAAAAATAGTTCGGTAACCACTTACACAAACTGTAGTAGACGCCATGTTGTTATGTTTTTGTTTACTTTTATCCTTCAAGCGCCATCTGGCGGGAGCAATTGGCAGTAATGTTCCCTATTGGTGAGGCCTATGTCCAGCAGTGAACTGCTATAGACTGATGATGATGATGATGATATACTGTACTTACCTACAACCGGGTTTGGGCCTACTTTAAATACTTACTCATACGCATATAACAAGAGGTCCCGAGTCTCGTTGGTCTCCATCCATTTTGTGGTCCAATTCGACCACTGATCAAGTGGTCCTCTTAACCTTAACCTAAGCATTTCTTAAATGAAGAATCTGAATCTGTGCTTGGTTGAAGGCAATAAGGAGACTCGCCCCGTTCAACCTATTCATCATCATCATCAGACTTTTAATGTTCCCACTGCTGGGACACTGGTCTCCTCTCTGTGAGAGAGGTAATGGGCCGTAATTGACCACGCGGGCCCAGTGCGGGTTGGTGGATGTCACATATCTTCGATTTTTTGGTTCTAGGATATGCCGATTTCCTCACGATGTTTTCCTTCACCGTTTTAAGAGCAGTGGTGATGAAATAATTTACAAAAAGTAAAGCGCCTGCCAAGGTTAGAACCAACCAAATGTAGATGAAATTTGTGAAGCGTTAGTGCCTAAGGTCACTCCCCTCTCCTTCCGGGAAATAGAGGGTATGTCAGTTTGACTGGACATTTCAAGGCAGAAATAGTGAAGGTGACTAGTACTTCCCCGGACGAAACGCAGCACATTCTTCACAGAAATACTTACAGTACCAGACAAAATAAAACATTTAAACCTCATAAAATGTAGTTCAATGATCGGTAACATGCAAACCGGATCACACAACAGCTTATTTCAATACTTTAGTTCTTAACCGACTTATTTATTTTTAATGTCATTATTGCACCGACTCTTCGGACGTAAGGGTTTTTACCAAGTTGCCAATGGGGATTAGGTATAGTTCTTTCGTTTTAGTGTTGTAATGGCGGTCATTGTCCTTTCCCTAATATTTATTCGTGGGAAGGTGGGATGGGAACCCGGACTATAGACAAAGGTTACACAGAGGCTCTAGGCAATGCGTGTCATTCCATAGACATAATAAATAGTATGGACTGGAAATACCTACAAAAAAACGTGCCTACCTAAACCTTAAAATGTCACATAAAATGGCTGCCGATTCTATGGTTGTGTCAATCACGGAACACACACACATTAATAATACAAAAATTAAACAACCATTTGACAGCAGGACTACCACGAACACAACCACAAAATTCGTCACTTAATATGGCGAATATGGCACGTACCTACAACTGTCACTACGTCATAACTAAATGTTGCCTTAATGAGCAACAACTGAAATATTGTTGTCTCTTTTGTCAAATACGTTTACTACATTAGAAAGAATGAAACAAAATGATGTTTCACATTCTGTATCGTATTTCACTCATATTTGTATAAGCTAATGTATGTATAGAACATCGCGGCGCCTCCATATTTTTCCTAGTGCCAAAATGTAAGGGATTTTCATTTCGATAGCGCTTCACAATTCCATTTTTTTTTAAATTATTCACCCCCGACGGAAAAACTAGAAGTATCCCCCGAGCCGACTGCATAGCATGATTTTCTTCTTGTTTACGTCTTTTTAGATCGCTTCTTGAGTTGTCGGGGTTTTTGATTTTTTAATCAGCCTTTTTTTATTTATAACTTTTTAGTCATCATTCTTTTTCGAATTAGGTACATTTAAACATATAAGGGTTATATATTTTTGAAAACACCTCTTAAAACCCTTTATTTTGATACACCACAATATGGCGCCAAAAATCCGCCATATTTCTATTTTCCAATTTTATTGTAGCCAGTGACACTTGGAAGACGAATCGATTGACGTAAGAAACATCAAAATCGGCCAACGCGTTTGGTCTCTAGAACGCCACATAGGAACAAACATACATACATAGATTGATAAACACATTACCCTCCTTCGGTAGTCGGGTAAAAAGAATGGTGTTATATATTTTGTATGGTGGTTTGATTTAGTTTGAAAGGTGACTTTATCTATAGTGTTCTTAGCTATGTTTAAGGCGGTACCCTGACCAAAAATCAGCATGTGATATGAGCATTCCTATTGGCCTAGCGGCACTGGTGGCGCATGAATTACAGTAGTGAATACGCCCAGATTTTAGAATAAAATCGTTATAAAATCGAATTTTAGTCTTTTGAAAGAAAAAAAATACTTTACGAGGAGATGCATGCTATCAATAATTATTTCTCATTTTTAGGGTTCCGTACCCAAAGGGTAAAACGGGACCCTATTACTGAGACTTCGCGGTCCGTCTGTCTGTCTGTCTGTCTGTCTGTCACCAGGCTGTATCTCCTGAACCGTGATAGCTAGACAACTGAAATTTTCACAGATGATGTATTTCTGTTGCCGCTATAACAACAAACACATAAAAACAGAACAAAATAAATATTTAAGTGGGGCTCCCATACAACAAACGTGTTTTTTCTGCCGTTTTTTGCGATAATGGTACGGAACCCTTCGTGCGCGAGTCCAACTCGCACTTGGCCGGTTGATTATGGTTTTGTTGGAAGGAGATTAGTGAAACGTAAAACTCTTTAAAAAAAAAAGTATACGACCATTTTAGAATCAATAATATTAGAAATTTAATTTATTTTTATTTATTGATATTTCTTTTTAAATAACGAGTAGATAGCTCCTAAAAACTGCACAAAAACGGCTAGCGCCGCGTTTTGCTCGGGGTACCGCCTTAAGACGCCTGACCGCCCTGACCAAAAATTCGGCATGAGATTTGAGCATTCCTATTGGTCTAGCGGCACTGGTGGCGCATGAATTACATTAGTGAATACTCCCAGATTTTAGAATAAAATCTTTATAAAATCGAATTTGGGTCTTTTGAAAAAAATAAATCTACAAAAATGTTCGTTATTAAATTGTCTATCCATTAGTCTTATTACAAAAAATAATTAATGAACACTTTACGAGGAGATGCATAATATCAATAATTATTTTTCATTTTTATGTTTTTTTGGAAGGAGATTAGTGAAAGATATACAACATTTAAAAAAAAACTAAATCTACCATTTTAGAATCAATATTATGTAGAATTTTAATGTATTTTTATTAATTGGTATTTCTTTTTAAATAACGAGTAGATAGCTCCTAAAAACAGCACAAAAAACGGCTTGCGCTGCGTTTTGCTCGGGGTACCGCCTTAAGAGGAAATATGGGCAGAGAGCGAGCGCCGACTGATTTTTTTTTTCGATGTTTGGCTCTCGTCTATTGCCTCCTCCAATATTGGACCAATTTTAAAGATATTCCATAAACTGGTAAAGTAAGATATTTACTATGTCCCTATGTTTTCCTTTTAACATTTATATTTCTATTTGTACACTAAGCCTCTGTTGACAGCGCAATTTTGGGAATTTTTGAGGGTTCTAGTGCTTCTAAAGATAATGTATCATCAAAAAGGAAAATATAGGGACATAGAATATATCTTTAATTTTCAGTTTATGGAATATCTTTTAAATTGGTTCAGTATTGGAGGAGAAAATAGACGAGAGCCAAACCTCAAATTTTGACTTTTTACTTAGGAAATTTAGTCGGCGCTCTCTGCCCCGTTTCCTCTAAATGAAAATCGGTTCAGCCGTTCAAAGGTTATGGGCGTTTTACTGTTTGAATCCGGTTGTTTCCGTAAGATATCGTGTCTTAAGACGGTACCCTGACCAAAAAATCGGCATGAGATATGAGCGTTCCTATTGGTCTAGCGGCACTGGTGGCGCATGAATTACAGTAGTGAATACGCCCAGGGGGGTGACCACAAGCTCTTAGAGTAAGGTTATTTTGAGTGTGTGTAAGGGACAGATGTATATGACATGTATACATCTGTCACTTACTCGATCTCAAAATAACCTTACTCTAAGAGCTTGTGGTCACCCCCCAGATTTTAGAATAAAATCTTTATAAAATCGAATTTCGGTCTTTTGAAAAAAATAATTCTACAAAAATGTTCGTTATTAAATTGTCTATCCATTAGTGTTAGTACAAAAAATAATCAATGAACACTTTACGAGGAGATGCATAATATCAATAATTATTTCTCATTTTTATGTTTTTTTGGAAGTAGATTAGTGAAATATATACAACATTAAAAAAAAAACTAAATCTACCATTTTAGAATCAATATTATGTAGAAATTTAATGTATTTTTATTAATAGATATTTCTTTTTAAATAACGAGTAGATAGCTCCTAAAAACAGCACAAAAAACGGCTTGCGCGGCGTTTTGCTCGGGGTACCGCCTTAATTACGTGTTCAATAGATTGTCGATCGAAGCGTGTACTACTAGATAAATTATGGAGTATGAAATAAAACTATGTCGGGGGATCTTAAATTTTATTTGTGTGCACAAGAAATGCCAAAACTATTTTCAGTAGTTAGTTACATTTAATTTTCAAAACCGTGGGATAGGTAATTCCCATCTATTGTTTAAGTTGTGTTTTAGAAAACAAATATAGGTAATAGGTAAGTATTCTGGGTGAATTCACAAGGAGTGCATTGTTTATAATTAGCTAAAGATGATAAGTAACTTAATTGTAGATATAATTCTGTCAGGAAAGCACATTTATCGCAATGGGAAATCCTGTCATGAATTTATGATAGATGTACTAAACATATTTTAATAATGTATTTTGAAGTTTAGGTTATGAAATTCAAGTAAATCTATGCAACATTGCAAGATTAATTCAATTACAGATATACATGTTTCTCCTCTCCACTTATTTTCGTTCGAAACTGTACTTCACCCTCCAACTGTCAAATCACTGCATGCAAAAATGACTCGAACTTCAGTACCATGTTATTTTTTTTCATGGCCTTTCACTCTTCCCTCCCGGTGAGTTGCCTTCTCCAACCAATCTAAGTTATCACGCCAGCGTTTCCTAGATGTCGATTGGAAGAATTTTTTACCTACCTCTTTCCCTTCCCCGAATTCTGGAATAAGCATTTGAAGTTGATTATTTGTCAAACTGGACTTAGGCTACCTGACTGACGTCATGGCAGGGCCCTGCAGGCATTAGAAAAAGAGGAAGACCAACAACTCGCTGGGATACGCGCCTACCAGATGATGACGCAATGTATTCGTTCTGGCGCAATATCTGGCCTGTCAGTCACACCGAGGGTGACTGGACTCGGGAGGTTGAACAAGCGTGTGATCCGATACCACAAATGGGGGCTATTACCATCAGCCCCCAAGATGTAGCTTGTGCAGTCCGTCCGTTGCCTAACTGGAAATCTCCAGGGCCGGACGGACTGCACAACTTTTGGATTAAATGGTTCCGAAGGTCACACGCTCGTTTGGCAACTCAGTTCCAGTCTACCTTAGAGTCAGGATAGCTGCCCCAGTTCCTAACGACAGGAATAACCCACCTGCTCCACAAAACAGGTAGTACTGCGGAGCCTAAAAATTATAGACCGATAACATTTGTACCGACGATCTATAAAGTTTTTACATCCATTCTGAGAGGTAAAATTAATCAACATTATTGAAACGAATTCAATCATGTCTGCTTCTCAGAATGGACGTAGGAACGGGTCTCGCGGTACTAAGGAGCTGCTCCTTATAGACATTGCCATTAGCCAACAGGTTCGGCGTTCCCGAAGGGATCTGGTGACATGTTGGATAGACTACAAGAAGGCCTATGACTCAGTGCCACATACATGGCTCATGAGGGTGCTGGAGTTATGTAAAATTGATGCAACTCTGCGCACCTTCCTGATGTCGTGTATGGGGCAGTGGAGGACGGTCCTTCGCTATCCAGGATGTCAACAGATTCAAGAGGACAGCGAACCTATAAGGATCGAGCGTGGAATATTTCAGGGCGATAGTCTGAGTCCACTGTGGTTTTGTTTAGCCCTGAACCCTCTTAGTACACTGCTGGAGGGTTCAGGCCTGGGCTCTCGGTTGATAAGAGGAGGTCAGGTCATATCTCACCTCCTTTACATGGATGATCTGAAGCTCTTTGCCTCCAACAACTTGCAACTGATGAAGCTACTGAAGGTTACAGAAACCTTTAGTGACGCCATCAGGATGGAATTTGGTGTGGACAAATGTGCAGTCATGCATGTAAAGCGAGGGGAGATTATGGAATCCGTGGGAATACAACTCTCGGATTCCATACACCTTCGATCCCTTTCCTCAACCGAAACTTACAAGTATTTGGGTATGTCGGAAGCACTAGGCATCAACGCTACTGACGTGAAACAGTCGTTGAAGGAGCGCTTCTTTGGCCGCCTGAAAAAATTACTAAATAGTCTTTTATCAGGCGGGAACAAGGTGCGCGCCTTCAACGGCTGGGTCATGCCGGTCTTGATGTATTCTTTCGGCATACTCAAATGGACTTAGACAGAACTTGATGCCCTGGATAGGAGAGTCCGCACATTGCTTACCGCAAATCATATGCATCACCCACGATCATCAGTTATGAGACTATATATCCCGCGGAAGTGCGGTGGTCGTGGCTTTTTAAATGCTAAGACCCTGCACAACCGCGAGGTATGCAGTCTTAGGGAATACTTCCAAGCCTTACCCCGCTCTCCTTGGCTAACGAGAACTGGCGCAAACCTATAGTATTAGATACTAATGACTGCAGGGAGGTATGGCAGAGCAAGGAGCTTCACAGACGCTTCTACCGGGTCCTACATGGGCCCGATGTAGATCTCTTAGCGTCCGTGGCCTGGCTGCGATTTGGTGACATTTTCGGGGAAACCGAAGGTTTTGTCCTTGCGATTATGGACGAAGTTATGATGACGAACAACTACCGGAAATACATTGTGAAGGACGGCACAGTTGACATCTGTCGGGCATGTCACCGGCCGGGGGAATCTATCCGTCACATTATCTCCGGTTGTTCTAGCCTGGCTAACGGAGACTACTTGCATAGACACAACCTTGTAGTCAGGATTATCCATCAGCAACTTGCTCAAAAATACAATCTTTTGGAATCGGAAGTGCCTTACTAAGTATGTGCTCGACCCAGTTCTCGAAAATGGCAATGTCACATTGTATTGGGATCGGTCTATCATCACTGACAGGACTATTGTTGCCAATAAGCCTGACATAGTGGTGATAGACCGACAAGAGCGTCGTGCAATGATTGTTGATATAGCGGTCCCCCATGACGAGAACCTCGTGAAGGCTGAGAGAGATAAGAAAAACAAGTATATTGATCTGGCTCGCGAGGTTGTCGACATGTGGGATGTAAATACAGCAGTCACTGTGCCGATAGTCGTGACGGCCAATGGCCAATAATAGCCAAGAGCCTCGACGAACATCTGAGGAGGCTCTCGTTGGGCAGCTGGATCAAGGGCTTGATCCAGAAAGCGGTACTCGGACACGGCGCGTATCGTTAGGAGGTTCCTCTCTCAGGAGCCCTGACCACCGGTAACTTGGACCCTGTTCCCGATACCGGTGGGCTACTATTTTTGTATTTTTAAATGTTTTTTTATTTTATTTTTATAGAATAATATTTAAAAGTGTAAAAATATGTATAAAAAATGTGTAGAAAGTAGTGCTTGGTGCTATGGTGACCTAACACACCTTTCTTGTAATGATAGGATATGGTAAAAGTTAAAGTCTTGGATTATAAGGGAAACAACTATATTGAAACACTATATAACACTTAGATACACGAAATGGTAAATTATGGTAAACTATGAACTAAATTAATGGTAAAAAGTATGGTAAAATGGTTATGGTTTGGTTACGAGTACGTGGTGTCTCTGACGAGATCTAAACGCGAACTGGCCCACATTTTGGTAACCGAGCGAATGTGCATATTTGCTTTTGATGCAATTATGCATTTTCGCTGCGTGTTCGGTTTAAACTCGAACATATTCCCAAGAGCGAGAAGAAATGCGGGATGATGATATGGTTTGTATATAACATTAAATTACTTAAACTAGTGATCTTATCTGGTAAGCTTAACAGCATTGATAAGGCATATTAAAAGCAAAAATTAAAAGCATATTGGTCTACTTAAATACTATCGTTATTAAAAACATTAAAAAGTTGGTTAATGATTGTTTAAAATTACACTATAGAGTCTTCCACAGTAAAAGCACTATTTTGATTGCCTGTGTCCATATATTTTGTGTCACGTTTTATCGAACTATAGTTCGCGCTAGGCCAGCGTTTGGCATAATTTTGTAAGGGAAAACCGATTTCACTTTTATTCTTTAGATCACTGGCACTGAGCACTTCACTATATGATTCGCGTCTTCTGGTTGGTTTCGGAGTCAGCGGAGTCGCTGCTAACTCCTGTTGGCAGCATCTCTCGCTGCGGCGTCGAGGTCTCGGAGACGGCGGTGTCACCGCGGTTTGCTGCCGGCGGGATCCCTCGCCACGATGCCCAGCGGAAGCCTTCCTACACAGGCGACATCGTCCCGTTCGCCACATCCAGGCTGCTGCCACGCATAGAGCGATCGACACCAACACGTAGCATATTACGAATTGGTGAATATCATGGGGTGACAAATCTTCTATTTCTGAATCGCTTTTCTTCAGTTTTTCTATCGCCTCCCCCAGACTGGTCATAGATATGTTTTGGTTTCCGTCATCGGTCTGATTTTCTTCTGGGATTTTGAGGTTAATCAAGTGATTAATTTGGTCGAATTCGGGCATGTAAATGGTTGGTGAAATGTTCACTTGGTTGGACTGTTGACGTATCGAATATAATGAGAAGTCCTTTCCTTTGATGATACACTCTTGACCTATGCCAATGACCCCGGCTTGGCTCAGCTGACGAACTGTTACATGATCGCCGCATATTATTTTTATTGTGTAGGTGTCACAACAAAAGTAAAAGTGCTGAGAAGTCAAATGTAATTCAATCCATACGTTGGTGCAGTTGGTTTTTTGTACTGTACATTCGTTGGTTGCCGGGTTCTTGTCGCAAAAACTTTCGTCATTTTGCAGGTCTGTTATTGGCTTTAGCAGCTCACACATGTAAGTTGGTCCATGGTGTAGACATGCCGTTAGTTCCTGTGTGGACATGCTAAAGTATGAATCTTTCTTTAGGTTGACTGCCACATATTCGGCAACTGGTATTATCGTGGTCATCATGGTGTTTGTTTGGTGCGGTACAGGTATTATCTTGTACAGTTTGAAACTTTCTCTGGATACTAATGGAAAAGTAACTTCAATTATGACTAATTTTTGCGTCGCTCTGGCCTTGACTTTCAGTAGTTTGTAAAGATACTGAAGGTCAGTGTCTAAATTAGTAATTGGTAGTGTGAGTTCGCTTGGCATCTGGCTATATATGGTTTGGAGCTCACGTTTAAGTTGCGTTGGTGGCAGTAAATGTATGCTAATTTGACCGTGGTAGATGTCTGTTAATGCATCGAGCAGAGTGTCTTGAAGTCGCCTTAATCCTTGCAGCAAGCTGTTTCCAGACATCGCTGACAATGTGAAGTCATTGACGTATGAAATGTTTTGTATTTCACGTTGGAGAGTGCTCGCATTTTCTTGCAATTCCATAAGCTTCTTGTTTATTAATTTGTGCTGTTTGTTTACAGTGATCTCCATTCTTTTCATAAGGTTGAACTCTGCTTCAATTATGGAAGTTTGGTTTTTCCATAAATTAGAAAGGTGTTTCTCATTGCGATGTATGGTTTCAATGTCCTTTTCATACTGGTCTGCAAAACGCGAGTCCAACACTCCGATTAAGTCATTCGCTAGATACCCGATACCGTTGATAAGGCCTCGTCGGCGCCGACACGTCTTCCCCGAGGCGCGTCGCCGTCTAGCGTGGATATCAAAATGCTGTGTTAGCAAAAGTTCATTGTAGTATTCGAGTTCCTGGTAATCGTGCCGGGCTTGCTGCACGATCGTATTACAATGGTTTTGTGTTTCTATGGTTGCACACAATTTTTCTTGGTAATTTGCTATTTTGTTATAAGTGTTTATGCCTGTCCAATAGGGTCCCATGTCGTAGTACATGACTAATGTCCATTTATCCCTTATTAGTTGTACTTTTGAAACAGGGTCAAAATAAAGCGTTTGGTTGTTCGGAAATGGTTTCACGGCGTCTAAACCGTAAGATGGAAAAAACAGCATGAAAAAACTCAATAAAACGGTTGCTAAAGTTGCGATTTTTGACCTCGGTTTTCTTTTTCTTTCTGGTAATTTGGTTGTTGGTTTTTTGTCTGGTTCTGGTATATTTACATTATTCTGGTTAACAGGCAAAACTGAGAGTTTCACAATAGTGCGTTTCATGACCCCGTTTAAGATTTTTAATGAAACTGCTCTGGTTGGACCATCATTTCCTGGATGGGTGTCGACCACACGTCGAAGAGCCCATTTTCCTGGAGGCAGATTCTCATCATAAATCACTGCTAGATCTCCAATTTTGATGTTTTCCTGTGGTTCCATCCATTTACTTCTAGTTGATAGCCACCTGGTTCTAGCATCCTGTTCGGTTTCTATTACCGTTGTTCCTGGTCTTCCTGATAAGAAATGAGCTGGTGTAAGGAAGTTTATATCCTCAGGATCCTCTGATATCGCGCAAAGAGGTCGAGAGTGGAGGCACGCTTCTAGTCTAGCTAACAATGTGGTGTACTCCTCGAAGGTTAGTCTTTGTTGACCGATGACCCTCTTGAGATGATGTTTTAGACTGCGTACTGCTCGCTCCCATAGACCGCCGGCATTAGGCCAGCTAGGCACGTTTAAGTGCCATTCTATGCCCATCTCTGCTATCTCGGTTATAAAACTGTCACTGAATACTTCGCGAAGCTGGTTAAATTCTTCCTGTATCATCCTGTTTGCTCCCACGAAGTTAGTGCCGTTGTCACTGTACATATGTCGTGGTGCCCCTTTTCTGGCAGCCATTCTGGTTAGAGCTGCCAAAAAGGCGGAGCTGCTCAGGTCTGACACGAGTTCTAAGTGAACCGCTTTCGTGACCATATATATAAAAACTGCTATGTATCCCTTCGTAGTTTTGATTCCCCGTCCTTGATTGGCCTTGACCTCTACGAAGCCTGTGTAATCTACGCCACAGTGATTAAATGCATGTTCGGGATTCACTCTTGGTTCTGGTAATTCTCCCATGAGCTGGTGCTGCCGCACGGGATTTTGCTTTCTGCATATGACACATTTTCGTATAAACTCTTTAGTTGCCATATGTCCGCAGATAATCCAAAACTGTTGTCGAAGGTTTGCTAACGTTAGACGCGCTACGCCATGGAAGGACAATTTATGAGCTTGATCGATAAGTAATGTGGTTAACGGGTGGTCGTGAGGTAAGATGATGGGATGTTTCATCTCAAGACTCATGTGGGCGTCTTCTAATCTCCCACCCACACGTAAGATGCCACGTTCATCTATGGTTGGATTCAAACTCAAAATCTTGCTTTTGGAGTGCACTCTTCCGTGTTTATTTATTGAGTCTAGGTCGTTTGCAAATTCTGCCCGCTGAACGTTTTTGATTATCAGCTGTTTAGCCCGACGAAGCTCGTGTAATTCGAGGTAGGGTCGGCGAACTGGTTTGTTCAAGGTAGGTAATCGCAATATCCACGCAAAAATACGTATGATTTTTGTTATGGTGCTATATTTGTTTATCAAATGTTTAATATTTTCGGTAGTCAGCGATTCTCTTGGTTGTCCAATGACTACCGCGTTGGTTTGGTTTAAAATAGACGGCTTTACTTCTAAGTTCGTCTCGTATATGGTTTGGTGGTTTTCTTGATTGGTGTATGATGGCAGCCATGACGGCCCTTGCCACCATATCTTGTGGTTTTTGAGTTGCCTGACAGTCAAACCAAGACTTGCATTGTCGGCTGGATTATCTGTCGTCTTCACATATTGCCAATGTTTTGATGGTATGGTTTTTATGAGATCGGATTTCAGTTTATTTTCTGCTTCCATTGAATGATACCCTCCGCAAAAATCGTCCCTATAGAAACTGTCTTCTAATACTTTTGCTGCGTCAGGAAATTTCTGTTCTAAGTTTCTAAATTGAGTTAATGCTTGTGGGTTGGTTGCGCTCAACTTGTCTTTGTGTTCCGGCTTAAGTGGTAGTTGGACTTCGCACCTTCCGTCCTCAAGCCTCTTAGTGGTTTTAATAAAATACTGTAAACACTCATGGTCATCGTTGGACATCTCTTTCTTCTGGTGTATGTCTTCGTTCTCCCAATATTTCAGAAGGTCTTCTGTGTTGTTGAGAACCACGTTGCACTGATAGTGTGGTATCATGGATCCACAGAGTAGCCATCCTATTTGCGTCTGTTGGGCGATTGGTTGCTTATCGTTGTCTCCTCTCAAGATACCTCCTAACATTATTTTGCTGTAAACATCTGCGCCTAGAAGTATATCTACGGGTCTGCTTACGTAAAACTCTGGATCAGCCAATTGTATCCCTTGGATATGGTTCCACGTTATTGGTTTGGTAAACGTGTTATTTGGCAATCGCTTGATCAAGTTATTCATAATAATAACGTTCGTGTCGCAGGTAAATTCACTATTTGCAGACTGTAGTGTTACCTGTAACATTCCTTTCGCGTTATTTTCTTTTTCACCGACGCCAAATATTTGACCTTTGAAATGAGCCCTCTTTAATCCCAAGATTTGGGCTGCGTTTTCAGTTATTAACGATAGTTGGGAACCCTGGTCAACTAAAGCTCTCATCTTGTGCTGTATTCCATTAGCTCCCTTGACTTTTATAATAGCGGTGGCTAAAAGTATTTCCGATATGTCATCCCATGACGCGTGAGATGACCTAGATGAACTCTTTTTGGTTGCAACATTGTTGGTGGTTACTTCTGCTGACACAGTTGGACTTTGTTTTTCTAATGCTTCGTGAAGTAGCGTGTTGTGTGTAGCTAAGCATTTACGACATCGTTTGTTCGATTGACATGGTTTATTGTTATGACTGCATAGGCAGTTTTTGCAGTAATTTAATTGCTCAATCTTATTAAATTTTTGCTCGTGCGTCATTTGCAAAAAATCAGGGCAACGCCACAATCCGTGGTCAGAATTGCACAATGCACAGGTTATCGACCGCGACACGTGTAAAGCATTTGATTTTGTGGTTTCTTTGTTGCCTGATTGATGGTTATTTCGTTGAAAATTCTTCTTCTGGTTTTGGTTGTGGTTGCTGTATGGGAATGGTTGATGCGGCGTGGTTTTTTGGTTGGCTGGTTCTTGCTTGCGACGAGACGCTTCTAGCGCTGTGAATTTTTTCTCCAAGAATTCCAGGAACTCCTGCAGATCGGGTAGCTCTCTAGGATTCTTGACCGATTCTATGTACTCGGTGAAGGTATCATTATCCAGCTTTAGCGCTAGTAGGTGCACTAGAAGTGGATCCCAAGTTGCTATATCCACTCCCAGATTCTGTATAGCGTGTAACGTCTCCCTGGTTACGTCATGCAGTTTTTTAATCGTAGCCAGCGATTGCTGTTGTATATTGGGCAGCCCAAGTAAGATATTGATATGGGACGTGAAAATCAATTTCTTGTTACCATATCTGTGGCTTAAAATTTCCCAACATACCTGATAATTGTCAGAGCTAATCTGTAAATGGTGAATCAGACGCTCTGCTTCTCCGGTCACCTTACTCTTCAAGAACTGCATTTTTTGCGCATTAGACATCGACGGGTTTTTGTCGATCGCTTCGCTAAACAAGTCTTTGAACGGAACCCACTGGTTGTAAGTTCCATTGAACACGGGGATGTCCATCTTCGGAGCTGACTTCTCTCGGTGCTTCACTGCCCACATCTTTTTGTTGATGTCGTTTGTCAACTCACTGTACTTTTCCTCGTGCTTGCAGAATTCCATTTGGTACGTAATATCGTCGCCTCCATCCTCACCTTCAATTTCCCAATGAAGTCTGTCAATCTCACCCCATCGGCTATCCAGTGATGTTAGAGCGTTCTCGAATTGCCACTGATTCTCGAACTTATCTACTTCTATATTACTCACAGTTCTCATGAACGCCTTGAAATTGATACTCTGCTTCTTTACTAACCCGTTCAGCTTGCTGGACCCTCTCTCTATATGAAGAAAACTCTCTCGCTGCGAGGACTCTGTATAGCGAGACGACGTACCTAGTTGTAGCTGCGCCGTCTCGTCTTCCGGCCAACGATGGTCAGCGGTTAGCTGTGACCTAGCCCGGATACCTGGTAATGGCTGCTCATCCTCCGCTTTTGGTCTACGGGGGCTTTCTTCCTGCAGCTGCGTTGTGCCTAACTGCCTCATGGTTTTGTCAATTATCTCCTTTATTTTGAAATAAACTTCCTGGACTATTTCGAAACATCCCTTTTTGAAGTAAATGTGCTCAACATCCGCAAACTGACACATTTTCTTATGGTTTTGTTGGTAGGTGTGCCAGTATGCTTCCAACATATCAGCCTTACGCTTGTAATTTTCGATGGTCTTCCTTTCGGATCCATCCTTCTTTATGTTAGTTAAAAACTTGTTCAGGATTTCATAGAGCTCCGTTTGTTTGATGAACAGAGTATCGGAATCCATATTAAGGGTTGGTTTGAAAAAAAAATGGTAATGGTTAGTTTATATAATGGTTTGATCTGACCTTTATGCTCCAACCGACCGTCTCTGCAATCCGAGGTTCTCCCAATTGCAGCGATCTCCTGGTTTGCGTGGCACTGTATCACTTGGTAGTCACTGGTAATTAAAGGCTCGAAGGACCATGTAGAAAGTAGTGCTTGGTGCTATGGTGACCTAACACACCTTTCTTGTAATGATAGGATATGGTAAAAGTTAAAGTCTTGGATTATAAGGGAAACAACTATATTGAAACACTATATAACACTTAGATACACGAAATGGTAAATTATGGTAAACTATGAACTAAATTAATGGTAAAAAGTATGGTAAAATGGTTATGGTTTGGTTACGAGTACGTGGTGTCTCTGACGAGATCTAAACGCGAACTGGCCCACATTTTGGTAACCGAGCGAATGTGCATATTTGCTTTTGATGCAATTATGCATTTTCGCTGCGTGTTCGGTTTAAACTCGAACAAAATGAATAAAAGGAATAAGAATGTATCTGTAATGTATTTACGCAAGAAATAAAAGGCAGTTTTTATTTATTTTTATTTAATATTTGTCAAAGTATACTCAAGCCTGAAAACCTGTAAAAATTGACACTATTTTAAGGTAAAACTTCAAACACTCAATTCAGAAATCGGCCCTTTATTTCCGTTTTTTTAATTACGAATCAATAAATGTTTAGGTGAGACAATGGCCACTATTACCAAGCTAAAACGCAACTATTTGAGTTACTTTTTAGGGTTCCGTACCCGAAGGGTCCAAACGGAGCCCTATTGCTGTCACTCACGTGTCCGTCTGTCTGTCTGTCCGTCGTCTATCACACATATTGTTCCGAAGATTTTTTTAACTTACCATTGACCTATGAACTTGAAATTGGGTGATAATGTTTATTATTACGTATTTTTTAATAATAAATAGCAATTTATAGCACCGGCCAAGTGGGCTTTAAAACCCGGCCAAGTTTGTAAAGCCTGTTTCTCGTGGTTAAGGCCTAAGGTGTTGGCTGTTTAAGTGTTTACCACAACTAGGTTATGCTAACTATAAAAGTAAAAATAAACCAAGGACTAAATTATTTGTTTGCATTCCATTTCGGTTTTTATTGACGTCCTGTCAAAATTTCTCTGTGTCAATATTACAATGGATTGCAAACGAAAAGCCGGGCCTCTACTTTCTCATTTTGAATGCTAGACAGCGCATTTGTACAGTCAGGCTGGCAAAATTGTTGTTTGTTTTCCGTGTTAACATTAAATGTGCAACATTTTTGCAAACACTAAAGGAATGCAACAGACTTGCACATTTAACCGCTATATAGAGTTAGCAAGGCCTAGATGAGTAGATACATATTTTTAATTTGGCAGATAAACTGTCCCACTGCAGGACGTGCGTTTCGAAATTGGTCCCATTTTAATTTGGTGAAGGTCTGATGAAGAACTTCGGAGATATACAACAGAACTCTTCAATAAATGACGGCAAAACACTCGGGATTGCTGCTATCACATGTCTGTTTAAATAACATCACGCCAGTACGCTCTAAAGGGGTACGCAAATCTCTCATTGCACCGGTTATGTTCAAGTTTCATGTTATTCGGGTAATATAATCTGGCGTTATAGGGACCTTACTAAACATCTTGCCTATTATGTAGGTAAAACTAAAAAGGGCAAAAAAAAAAACTTTTTTGCAAAAATATACCACCGACTTCCAAATGAAAACCTACAAAGTGAAAAATAACTTAATTTTTGGAAGTCGGTGTCCTTAACGCAAAAAAATGGTACCTACGAAAGACACCGAAGTCGGTGGTATTTTTTGCAAAAAAGTTTTTTTATTCCTCAGTTAAAAGTTATCAGACTATTGAAAACGGCATTAAACCAAATAAAAGCAGATAGATAGCAAATAGATAACTGTAATTTTAATTAATAAGAAAAATATTAAGCGCTATTCCTCTCTCCTAGACACTGACTGTATCTAGAATGTTGCTGTGCCCGACAGGGTACATAATTTTTTCTGTAACTTATATTTACCACCTGTACATTATAGATGCAATAAATTTAATTTGAATTTGATTATGGACATTTTTGACGGCAGAATTGAACCAGCAATCTTTGCAACTTTGCCAACAGATATGGCGAAAGTTTTCCCAGCTGACTGTACTTTCTTACAAGTTTATAAGGGGGAATTTTTAACTGCACCTCTATTTAGAAATTTAAGCAAACAAAATATCTCCACTAATAACCTACTGCAAAACAATATTACTCACCGTAAAACAAAAATACTGATTTGCACACAAATTATTCAATTAAATATAAAATAAATGTGAATTAGTCCAAGAGCGAGCGAAGCGAGCTCGGGAGCTTAGGGCACCCCGACACGGATAGGTTAGGTTCGAAGGAGATGACGGGAGCTGAAGTGAGCGAGCAAAGCGAGCGAACTCAGCTCCCGTCATCTCCTTCATGTTAGGTTACTTTAGACCCTGCAGACAGAAATAGGAGCCCTGCGCAGCGGGGCTCCGTCGACTTTGTTTCGTTTCCCCCCCTCCCTTAAAACTTAAATATTTTGTTGCACTCGAAGAATTATTAGATTTACTTTTAGTTAACAGATAGTTATTCAGTAAAACAGTTAAGCTTTAAAGATCTAGCAGTATAGTATAATTCATTTATTTGATGAGCAAATTTAGTGTGCAATTCAGTATTTTTGGTAGTAATTTCGAATATTTTGATTGAAAAAAGGGGAATTACAGTTAAAGTATTAAATACCACCCGTTTATAAGTCGTTATTCATCGTTATGTCACCTAACCTCTCTCGTTGTGCAAAATTATGAGGCCTGCGTTTTGCACAACGTCTTTTACGTGCCAAGAAGACAAACAAACCATCTAACTATTTAGCTAACACTAGTGATGAGAAAAAAAACCGCTGAGTCTATCGATTGTGTTGTGAGTTGAAATTATTATTCAAGGAAAGTCATTACCTATCATTAATGATTGAATAATACGTTACTTAATTTAACTAAGTAAGTGGGTCAGTTATGTAAAAGTACTTACTCTCATTATTCAGGCCAAGTAGGTACTAAAGCTTACCAAAGCCTACGCATTTACCTCCTTGAGTAGTTCGTATTTACAAGGGAAAAATGATGCGGCAATGTAGAAATAACAGTAATAATACGTAAGTTAGCATCACTAGATGAAAGACGAGGTTTCGTAATAACTCGACGAAGTCAGTCGATGTTAAGGCTGCGGAGAAATCGACGCGTCCGCTTTCCCCGCACTACGTAGCCGCGAATTTAAAAAAAGAATCGATTGAAAATTTAAAATATGAATGGACTTCCGTATTTTTTTAATAATTTTAATATATCTATTAAAATGTGTTCATCATATTAAATAATTGATTACTGCCGTGTTCAAATTAAGAATGGACTTTAGTGACAAATAATTTAAAAATGTGGAAGGAATCTTTTGATTGATGTGAGTTTTTTTTTTTAAATGATTGATTGTTAATAATCTGTCATTTTAATAAGCTAACATAAGTGTTTATTTTTATGTGTCATCATTTATTTTATAACTTTGCCGTAAATATTTTTAATTCGTATCAAGGGGCAATAACAGAACTTACAAATGATTTTAGATTTATAAAATTACATAATGAAACTGTTACACATTTCTCGTAAAAGAAAGTTACCAAAAAAACTTTCAATTTTTATTTAAAAGACTGCTAACTTTTTATTGAAGAATTTAATCTACGGTAGTGGAATGAAGTTAATAGTTATTATAGACATTTACGTTTGGAAAGTAACTATAAACCTGATTGCCTATAGGGAAGGAATAGAAACAATTATTTTTAATGATAGGTAGACCGTTTGGTAGTATTCATACTATGTATCCTATCTTTGGTTTTGGATACATGATATGCAAAGGAAAGATGGATAGAAAAAAAAGAGCAAAAATATAGTGCAATCCGCAGTCAACCAAAGTAAAACCAAGAATTCGGGAAGGGATATTAATTCTAACTAGGTTATACCTACATAAATAAGTTATTGACTAGCAAATATTGGTAAAAACTTAGGTATTTACCTTATTTTACTAAGTATTATTTTTTGTCATACCTACATGCAAGCAGCAAAATTATAACATAACTAAATAATTTGCAAAAATGTTATCATGTTACCATGTTATTGTGTTAAAAGTTAAAGATATTATCAGTTTAATACATTCATATTATTATAAACTTTAAAAGGCGAAAGTAGCCTCAGAAAGTGCTCTCTGTGTCTATTGTTTAAATGTGACTTAGGGTAAGTGCATTTTTGTTAAATCTTATGTAAAATAAAGATCTTTGAAAATGAAAATGAATGACTAAGTATTAGTATTTGTAAGGTAACAAGTCAACATCCCAAATATTTGGGCAGTATTCCAGCAGCCTAATTGTGTAAGTAAATTCGGCAAAGGAAACAATCTGTTTCTTTCCCAAAAACACACACATACACAAAGAAGTTGAATATTTATTCAACTTCTTTCGTTTTCAGAGTGTATGTGTGTGTTTTTGGGAAAGAAACAGATTGTTTCCTTTGCCGAATTAAGTTACACAATTAGGCTGCAGATGTTCATACTCGAATCAAACTCAAAATTGGCGACACCTTCCAATCAACTGCCAATCACGAGTTTGGCATATGATTCTTCAGCTTGACATAATAAGTGTACTCAATAGAGCAAGAGCACAGACGCCCCAGACGTTACAGAATTCTTTCTACACAAAATGTGTGCTAAGTATTAAATAAAAATGAAAGTCCAAGTTAGCTAGTACGAATACGTTCCAATTACATGCGAACACTAGTCAATTCCACTGATTTTGTGTTACAAGAGTTCGGTAACGTTTTGGGCGTCTAGGATCTTGGACTTGAGCACGTAAATGTAAAAAAAACAAGCGAACCAATCACAACAGCCCATTTCTAGTTTGAGTTGAGTTGAGCATGAGCATCTGGAACCTTAATCTTGTTTTTGACAGGAGCCGAACGTAGATAGGTACTTACGGGCAGCAAAAATATATTCTGAAAAGTATCGAATAATATTACAAGCATTACAATTTGTATGACACGTAACAGCAAACCGCATTTGCAACACATCATGTCATAACCTAGGATGTATCGCTGACCTAGTATTCATCAAAACTGACCTTGGTCGCAAAAACTTCTTCGCTACTTCTTAATTCAAAACTTTTATTTGAAGTTATGAAAAATATTTCTACTTCTTTTTTTATTTATTTTTATTTGTGAAGGGTTTGCTCTTGACTCTAGTCTAGGTCAGAGGTGACAGAGACAAAGTCGACGATGGAGTGAGCTTACCCAGAAGAAGCCTGTTCACTCTAACTTTGAAGAGACTTTACTTAAAAGTTAACAACGTTACGCGCTATGATATTTAGTACAAATTTGCAAGTTCAAAATCTTGGATTGTTGTTTAAATAAACCGTTTTTTTTTAATTTGAACTTGATACGCATACGCAAAGTAGTAGGTATTTTAGGTCTAATAAGTCAGTTATTTTTTTTTGTCGTAATGTAGTCTACGCGATTTTGGATTTTCTAAAACAGTTTTATACTCATTCTCTCTTTCTTTCAATTTTTCTCGAAAAAGTTTTCAACTAACTCTTTAGAGCTAGGCAGCTTGCGGACCTAAACGTCATCAACGTCATCGTTACCAGCCTTTTAACTTTCCCACTGCTGGGATACAGGCCTCCTCCCTGTGTGAGAGAGGGAATGGGCCACGCGGGACCAGTGCGGGTTAGTGGATGTTACATGTCTTCAAATTGTTGATTCTAGGACATGCCGGTTTCCTCACGATATTCACGTTCACCGTTTTAAGAGCAGTGGTGATGAAATAATTCACACAAAGTAATGCCACTGGGCCATCACTGCTCCAACCTAAATGTATCAAGTTTAATTAAAACCAATTTATTCATTTCCAAGATTATGGACTTGTAAGTTTTTATGAAGTGTGCGTTGATATTCACAAGATGATATTATTTATGTATCTATTTAAATTTGAACATGATTAAATGGTTTAAATATTTTATTCTAATAAAATCGCTTTCTTTACATCGGTTTTCGATATTCAGAAGTCTTCTAAACTTCTTAAGTTCGTTTTTTGGTCACCATCGTCGCCGTGTTGCCAGCTTGTCGGTTTTTTATCGGTTACATTTCGGGGAGTGTTCGATGGAATTGCACGATCTAATTCCACCTAGCCCGTTTCATCATCGGACTACCAGACGTACGTCGATGCGCCATCGATACATGGTAGACATCCCACCCATACGCACAAAACGTTTTGGAAACTTTTTTATTATGCGTACAGCTAAGGAGTGGAAATTCCCTGCCGGAGTCTGTGTTTCCCGACAGCTACAATCTAGGGGTCTTTAAGTCAAGAGTGAATAGGTTATTTCTAGGCAAGCGTGTTTCACCGTCGACCACATCATCGCTTACCATCAGGTGAGATAGTGGTCAAGCGCGAGCCTATAGAATATAAAAAAAAACAAATAAAAACGTCAAATGCAATACCTAACAACTTACATTGACTATATAAGTCCAGGTTTCCTCACGATTTTTTCCTTCAACATTGCCTGTGATGTCCAAGATAAACTTAGAAGAAAGAAAGAAACATTTATTTGTCACAAGCCATCACTAGAGCACACAATTTCAAAAAGAATAACAAACAGAAAACTGCAACAATAAAAAAGAGAAAAATCAATATAAATATGACATAGTAAGTCCCACGGCTAGGCTGCGCCAAACAGGACCAGTTCAGCGCTTTATTTTCTTCTTTTCTAATCTTCATCTCGGTAGTCGTCCCCTTTCAATCTATCTTCGCACATTGCATGAATCCTTTCTTTGGTATTCCTCTGCTCTTCATCAGAAACAACCTATTAATGTTCCCACTGCTGGAAGACAGGACTCCTCTCTGCGAGAGGGGATGGGCCGTAATCCACCACGCGGGCCCATGTCATGCATGTGGTGGATGTCACATGTCTGTCATTGGTTCTAGGACATGCCGGTTTGGAAGTAGTGATGAAAATAATTTAAAAACAATATAATTATAACGGGAAATTTAACGCGATAATTTCGATTGTTTGTTTACCTATTTCGCCCGACGTAAAAAAAAACGAAACGAACGACGTAAATTTCCCGTTATAATTATATTGTTTTCAATTATGAAACGCGAAAGTTTTAAAGTGAAAATAATTTACACAAATAATTTACCTCTGCTCTTAAAGGCTCTTAAATTCATGTAATTGTAAAATATGTGAACAGAATGTCGTGGTGGCCCAGTTGCCAAGACATTGCCTCTCGTGCTTGAGGTTGTGGGTTCAAATCCGGGCAAGTACGAGTAGGTTTTAATATGACTTTTTCAATGTATATGTACTTTCTGAATCTATCTTGGACATCGCTGAAAACGGTGAAGGAAAACATCCTGAGGAAACCTGGACTTATATCTGTACATCTATACTAATTATAAAGAGGTAAAGTTTGTGAGGTTGTAGGGGGTAATCTTTGGATCTACTAATCCGCAGATTTTGAAAATTCTTTCACCAGTAGAAAGTCACATTATTCTTGAGTGACATAGGTTATTTTTTATTACCGAAAACGGGTCCTGTGGGGTGGCCCACGGGAGCGAAGCCGCGGGGCAACTAGTAGTTAATATATGGATAGTATTTAAAAGAGCAAAAATAAATTCAAATTAAAGGTGTAATAAAAAAAACTTAATTCAAATTAAAGGTGTAATAAAAAAAACTTAATTCAAATTAAAGGTGTAATAAAAAAAACTTAATTCAAAAAATCAAAAAACCCGACTGCTTCAAAAGCGAACTAAAAAGTCGTAAACAAGGAAAAAATCATGCTGTGCAGTCGGAGGATACATATTCGCGGGCTGGCTGACCAAAATCTGGTGTATCCTCCGCCTGCACAGCATGATTTTTTCCTTGTTTACGACTTTTTAGTTCGCTTTTGAAGCAGTCGGGTTTTTTGATTTTTGAATTAAGTTTTTTTTATTTGTAACTTTTTAGTTAGTATTTTTCGAATTAGATACATTTAAAAATTGTTATATATTTTTGAAATCACCTCTTAAAACCCTTTATTTTAATACTCCACACGATGGGTATGGAAGAAAAAAAAAATTTGGGCCCCCACAATATGGCACCCAAAATCCGCCATTTTTCTATTATCCAATTTTAATGTAGCCTATGACACTCGCAGGGTTAAGACGCATCGATTGACGTTTGAATCATCAAAATCGGCCAACACGTTTGGTCTCTGGAACGCCATATAGGAACAAACATACATACATACATACTTACATACATACATAGACTGATAAACACATTACCCTCCTTCGGCAGTCGGGTAAAAAGATACTGAATATGGCTTACTGAAATACTAAGTGGGCGACAAATAGTGGGCTAATACAAATGTTTAAAACAGCGACTTGAAAATAAAAGTTGGGCGACTTTTCTGTCTGCAGGTTCTAAAGTAACCTAACATGAAGGAAATGACGGGAGCTAAGCGTCTTTCCCTTCGAACCTAACCTCTCCGTGTCGGGTGCCCAAAGTTCCCGAGCTCGCTTCGCTCACTCTTGGACTAATTCGTTAGAAACACGAACACACCCGAACTCCCGCGCTACACAGCGATGTCGCCTCGTCGGTTATTCTGCTATATGCTAAAATAGAAAAATAGAACCCCAAATACAATTAAAGTAGGCATGTATCAATATTTATACCGCAGCTCACAAAAACCTCCTAAAAGATATTACTCGAACCGGATAAATAGTTACTTACTTAGTAGTATATTTTTCGCTTGGTTAATAATTTCCCTTAAGACGACGACTAACGCCAAAGACCTTGAGGGAACAAAACGCGCCCTCGTTTCTCACCCGCGCGACCCGACATTTAGTAGTTTTTTGTACTTTTCTTATTATTCTATGACTTTAAAAAAAGCTTCAGATCAAAATGTAGATAATTAAATTGTCTTTAATATGGTGTCGATTTCATTAAAATACGCCCAGCGGTTTTATTGTGATTGTCGTGTTTTTGTCCGTTTTAGACATAACTTTACAAATTAATTACACTATGTTATACGAATAAAACTCAATATTTGCTCAGATGAAATTATTAAGAAAATGGTCTTATATAACATACATATATTTTTTCCAATAAATTATGACTAGCCGTTTAGACGTGATTCTCATTTTAAAATCAGCTACTTAAGGGAATCGGCGCCTTAATATAAGTTTGAAATTGGCATCCCACATTGAGTAAGCGCGGGCCCACTTTTATGAGAACATTTGCCCTAAAGTGGAACAATAACAGGGTGGTATTATTATTATTTACCACTAGAATTAAGATCTGGTGGATGATTTATCAATGCTAATGCATTGGCATTGATATATCATAACAGTCGACACCAATAAAGTTTTATTACGTTCTCAGTTTGAATTATTATAAAATGCTTCTGCAATAATGTTTTACTACTAATAGGCAGTTATTGTTTACGGTTTGTTTACTAGAATATTCGAGAAGCTCGGGGCTAAATAACTGAACCTGCACGGGTCAACCTTCAAGGTTGAGGATGGGTGACCATCGTTATATATTTAACGAGATTCCTCCGTGCCTTGGAAATTGGTCCCGGCTTTATTAAGTACATTATTATTCTTTATTGTACACAAAACACACATATACAAATACAAAAGGACAGGTTATGTACAAAGGCGAGCTTAACCCATAATTGGGTTCTCTTACAGCAAACCTCATTGTCATAGAGAATTTTATTGAATGAGGACCAGAAGCCAGGCAATTTGGCACCAGTCTTGCAGGAGTATCGTGTTACCCAGTTACTGGGTTGTGGAGATCAGATAGGCATTCGCTCCACGTAAGATACTGGTACTCAGCGGCTGGAAGCTGACCCCCATATAATCATATCATCATTAACATCATATCAACCGAAAGACGTCCACTGCTGGACATAGGCCTCCCCCAAGCGTCGCCACATTGATCGGTTCCGTGCGTCTCGCATCCAGCAGATCCCCGCAACCTTCACCAGGTCAATGGTCCACCTGGTGGAACCCGATATAGATCAATCATCTGCCCAGCCTTTACGTAGTTGTTTGTTGGGGTCGGCTTCCAGTCTTACCGGATTCAGCTGAGTACCAGTGTTTGACATGGAGCGACTGCCTATCTGACCTCCACAACCCAGTAACTAGGTAACACGGTACCCCTTGGCAAGACTGGTGTCAGATATCAAGCTTCTGACTACCCGTGAAGACTGTCAAAGATCTTCAAATGACAGCCGGGACCAACGGCTTAACGTGCTTGCCGAGGCACGGAGGAAACTCGGTATGTTGAAATGGTCACCCATCCACGGACCGACCTCGTCAAGCGTCAAACCTTGAAGATCGACCCGTGCGGCTGTTATTATTTAGCCACGAGCTCCTCTGACTCTGACTGTTTACTAGGATACTCGTCACAAATGACTAAACCTTATCTACATTTACATAAGCTATTATTTACTTCCATACATAGGGTCCACAAACATAGCTCGTGAGAACGGCATAGATAACTATGTAGATTTAAACAACGGCTCTCATTAAGTAATTAACAGCAAATATCTGTTTCTACTGACCTCTTCAATGGGTGCAGTTGACTGTCTCGTTAGCTAAGTAATCCCAAAAAGTGATATTGGGTTTATCCATTCGGAATTTCTCGGAAGTAGCTTGGCAATTATTGGTGGTGTGATACCCTCGGGCCTCGGAAAGCACTTTAAGCCGTTGTTCTGCGCTTGATCTTTTTCAGGACTATTAAAGTGACGGAACAGAGCGTGCTCTCTTGATATCTTCTGACTTATGGCTAGTTTCTCCTGAGATTACCCACGTGGCCCAAATTCGGCTTTGAGGATATTGTTATATATTAGTCCCAAGCACGAATTCTGCCTACAAATCTGCAGTGGCGGCTTTAGGGTGGAGAAAAGGCCGGCCTCGATCTTGCAGGGGCCTCGCGCGACAACCCAAAAAGCGTACAATTGCAAATTTTTATTTTGTCCTTATTCGTAGCAAACCGTTCGTTTTCTCAATTTCAAAGGTTGTTTGTAAGAGTTTGGACTGTGCGATACGATCGCCCATTGTACACTTGTTTTTGTAAATGTTTGTCCTGTATGTATTTTTTGGTTAACGATAAAGTATATACCTTTAAATGAATAAATAACAATAAAAATCGAGTTAGTTAAGTATTTAATCTTCTATTGTCTTATTCGTTACCTTCATTACTAAAGGTCTTGCCGGTATTAGAAAGTTTTGTCGGAGTCATTGATGAGCTGCTTCCAAACTACTCTGTCTTCGGCTCTTCTCAGGAAAGTATTAATAATACGTGCCAAGTTTCGCATTTCTCGTCTACTGTCATTGTACGAATACGAATCCCGTCGGATAGCTATGAACATCTTCAGATAGTCCATATCTGGCAACCCTGCCATCAAATCGGACCACATAACGCGACTCCAGTAATTTCATCAGTAGAGTCATCCATCAAACACATAGTTCAGAGTTCCGAGACGCCTTAACGACCATTGCTAAAGACGGCATTGTAAAAACTATCCTAATAAACTGAAGTATGGCTATGACCACAGATATAAATCTAACTAGATGACGCGATTGTAAGTACTTCGCGTGCCAAAAAACGGAGTAAAGTGGCGATCAATGATCGTAATCTAAGCTTTTCATTTAGCATTATCGGCACCGGCAGCCTAATTGCGTAAGTAAATTCGGCAACGGAAACAATCTGGTTCTTTCCCAAAAACACACACATACACAAAAAAGTTGAATAAAGATTCAACATTCAAAATAAAGTTTCAAAGTTTTTTTTTGTGTGTGTTTTTGGGCAAGAACCAGATTGTTTCCGTTGCCGAATTTACTTACGCAATTAGGCTGCGGAAATCCACCAAGATCTAGAAAAATGGCTAATTATGCCATATAAGCTGAAAATACTGTATTGAAAAAGTTGGCCGAGGCATTGGAAATGTTTTCTTTCATTGGTAAGTAAATTTGTTTTAAAATTGTGTGTGAAAAAGTGGCACGCTTGGTTTTCATACAGATAGATGGAGGGACTTGCGTTATCTAGGTTATCTAGTTAGATTTATGTCTGTGGCTATGACAGTCTAAACTTGTACTCAGTGCATTTTGGGAGAGCACGTGTATAATTAATAATGGCTCACACTCTATGCTTTCGATTGGCATACCTTTTCAAGGGCGTCGCCACATAAGCGGCGAAATTTAACGTCAGTCCAACTTAGGCTTCCTAGACCCATTAAATAGGGACAAGAGGTACTTTATTTCTATTGAACTTAGCAAGTTAGCATAGCTGCTCAATAGTAGGCTGATGACCGCTTATCACCCCTCTAATGCGCGATTTTGGTAATTATGGTTTTAGGAGGGGGACGTCAACTCTCGGTACTAGATCACTGTGTATTGACTTAGGTAATTATTTGATTGTTTGGACTGATGTTTAGGGCCAGTTTTTTTATCCGTATTTAGCCATATGCTAACCAATGGTTTCAAATTTCGATAAAACACGTTTATTTATCAATTGTTAGTCTAACAAATGGTCAATTAGTCTAACAAATGGTCAAATAACTGACTCTCTAACTTATTTGACCATTTGTGAGGCTAACAATTGACGAATAAGTAAGTAATCGTATAACTCTACTAGTTTACTTATTACTTCCGGGACAGAGACGTGGTCGCTCACAATGGCTTTAAGTCTCCCAAAGGGCAATGTAAAAGGCTTTTCTCGGAGTTTCCTTGCGTGATCGAATCAGAAATGAAGACATTCGCAAGAGAACCAAGGTTACAGACATAGCCCGAAGAATGGCCAAACGTTGGGGCCGAAAAGTTCTAGAGAGGCGACCGCGTACCGGAAGACGTAGCGTTGGAAGTCCCTTCTCTAGGTGGAGCGACGACCTGGTCAAGGCTGCGGGCGAAATGCACAGGACCGATCAGTGGGGCGACGCTTGGGGAAGCCCATGTCCAGCTGTGGACGTCATTCGGCTGAAATGATTGAGTTAAACTACGGATCAAAAAAATTGGGCCTAAGACAAAATAAAATAAAATATACATTTGCTACAGGCACCACATTTGGCAGTCGGCTATTGCTTATCACAGCGAGATTTTCGTCAATAACTACTACTGATTACCAAGATGCTATCCCTTTATGTTATTAGCAACAGCAGTACTAGACTCTTCCGAAACAAAGAATTTTCTTACAAATCTTCCTCCTAACAGGTAGGTATTGTTTCCACCATATCATCATCATCAGGGTTTTAATGTTCCCACTGCTGGGACACAGGCCTCAGGCCTCAGGCCAAATTAAATCTATTTATTCAACTAGGCCAATAAGCGGCGCTTTTTAACGTCAAACAATTAAAAATTAAAATTAACAAGTAATAAAAATTAATTCTACCGTGCATTCGGAAAAGTAGCTTGTTATGGATAAGAAAGCACAAGAAACTCCTTAAATACTCTTTTAAAAAAAAATTGGTATTTTGCAATATTTACATAAGTACATACATTAATAAATTCATACATGTGAGGACGATGCACCCAGAATAGCACTACACACTATACTACGTACTAAAGTATTAAAAGCAGGTAAATTAATTTATTTGATAAATAGGAACATGGTTCTCACATGTATATATTTTTATAACTATGAATAGAAAAAGGAATAGGAGAGGGAATGGGCCGTAATCCACCACGCGGGCCCAGTGCGGGTTGGTGGATGTCATATTACTTCAATTTTTTGGTTCTAGGACATATCGGTTTCCTCACGATGTTTTCCTTCACCGTTTTGAAAGCAGTGGTGATGAAATAATTAACACAAAGTAAAGCGCCTGCCTGGGTTCAAACCCACGACAACAACTTGTAACATATATTTGACTCCAATTCAACTAAACTCAAGTTTATAAGTGCGCAGATTCTAAAATCACTGGCCATTTAATTTATATCGAATACGTGCGTTAACATTTCCCAGTCAATTAACAATCACTATAAAAAGATCTTTTGTACCATTAGATTAGTTCCTAACTTCCTAGATATTATTTTTAAGAGACGTGCAAGTATGCGAATTAAAATCAGTTTAAGTTGGACTTTGATTTCTTGCATTTTTGTTGCTGTTGAAGGCCTCGTTATGTTGGTGTTTTCTATTGTCAATTTCATGTTTACTTGTTATGTTTTTTACTTTGAAGGCTTTGTGACTAAGACTGCCCAGTTTCCGATGGGCTTCATTGTAAATATCAGTTGAATATAATGTAGCCTTCTTGATTCATCTTTAAATAATTTCGGTTTGCCATAAGCCTTTGTCCTGTCACAGATAATATAATACTGGCCTACAGATCCCATACAAAGAATCTGTGCCGACGTAACTAGCGTTTTTCGTCTGATAGATGATTATTTTTATAAGCACTTCGATTGCGTTCGGTTCCGTTCCACGGCTATAGATGGTGTTATTAGCGACTTGCAAGTAAAAGAGTTTTCCCGGTTCGTGATTATTTTTTTCTTTAAATACAGTGACGATTTGTTTTATAGTATTGGACCTGTGAAACTCTTATTCAGGAAGTTAGATCAAAATATCACTCAGACAATTTAGTGTTCCGACTATCTTCACCGTGCTTTGCTATACCTTGTGTCCTGGCTACTCCAGATCCATACCAGAGTGCCTTTCCAATCGTCGTTCTTTCGTTCATTCATGTCACCAAGCTAACCAGCATAAAACTAACCCATCTGCCTGATGTGGGTCCCTGGGCACAAAGGAATCCATGGTAACGAAATGGTAGATGAACTGGCAAGAGAGTGCTCAGCAAATGATTTTGTGGGTCCAGAACCATGTACAGGCATTTCGACGTGTCTCGTCAAAGCCACATTCAGGAAGTTTGCAGATCATAGACAACGAACACATTGGCTGCCCAATACCGGTCTGGTACACTCCAAAAAATTCCTGGGCTCTACATTCAAAGCACGGGAATGCATTTGGAATATGAGCAGGGAGCAAATCCGCTACCTGCTTGGGACCTTTACTTGGCACTTTGGAACCAACGACATGCTCATAAAGATGGGTCTAACTGCGACACCCATGTGCAGGTTTTGTGGGGAACATACGGAAAGCATGGAGCACCTTCTGTGAACATGCGATGCACTGGCTGGTAAGTGAATGAGTCTCCTAAGGGTTGGATATCCAAAACCAGAAGATTATAGACTCATATCTCCTAGTCTCGTTGTAAAACTCATGAGGAGAGTTTTCAACAATTTTGGAGAGGAGTAGATTATCTAGGGGACCACAATGGATCCCAATGGGTCGAAGTGTCCGAGTTATTTCTCGGCCCCTCCACAAGATAAGATAAGATAACTAATCTACCAAGCGTAGAAATAATAGTGAGTCTGAGGAGACATAGTCCTTTGTATGGGTATTTTAACTCTGTGCAATGATTAACAGCTTTTGTCAATTTGTTCAAAGAGATATGAGTAAATAGTAGGTACTACAATTTATAAAGCGTAAATGGATAGTGACGAAGTCATTCACCCAGTGCACATAGACCCGCCACGTCATAATGTTTCCGTACATTTCAAGCTCTAAATAACATAGTCATTTTCCAATGTCAGGGTCAGACTTTATGAAAAAAGCTTGCGGTTTAAAAGCGCCGGCGCATGTCTGTGTTGGTTTAGTCGATCACTATTGGTTCTGTGGATGAGTCTTGGAATTTCGAAAATAGAATACTGTGATATCTAGTCTAGGTGAGTTTTTTTTATAATATTTTTTTATTTTATTTTATGAAAATGTGACAAACAAACGTTTTTTGAAAAAAAAATATATGTCGGTAATTAAAATAATATAATAACAAACAGCATGATAATTAAAACATATTTTTCTTATTTTTATAATAACTGCAGAAATAATTAGCTAAGTTCCCACAAAAGTTTTGTTTGATTTTTAAATAATTAACAATTTAAATCCAGAAATATTGAGGTGGCAACTGAAAATAAATTCATTGTTATATATTTAATTTATACATGCAAGCAAAAATAAATATGACGTGTAAAGTAAACTTCGCTGTGCAATTAACGATAACGCGCAAAAAAAAAAACAGTGTAGGTAGGTACTTTCTAAGATCTTTCTAAGACACTTATCAGATAACGTCTTCATTATTTATATAATATATAATCCTAGTTATTAAATGCGTATTTTACGCAAATATTTTAAAATATTCACATGAAAAATCTTTACTTTTCGGGTTAGTCGGTCACCCGACATAGCTGTGCGTGCACCATAATTAATTATGTAAGTAACTTTAATATAACTTTTTCAGTGCTTTAAATTCCTAATTAAAACTGAAGGAGTACCTACTTAAACAAACAATATATACACAATTGGACTCAATCAATCACAAATCTTTTTTTTACCCGACTGCCGAAGGAGGGTAATGTGTTTACCAGTCTATGTATGTATGTTTGTTCCTATGTGGCGTTCTAGAGACCGCGTTGGCCGATTTTGATAATTCTTACGTCAATTAATTCGTCTTAAACCTGCGAGTGTCACTGGCTACATTAAATCTGGAAAATAGAAAAATGGCGGTATTTCGCTATTTGGTTGTGGGGGGCCAATTTTTTCTTTCTTTCAAACCGTGTGGGGTATCAAAATAAAGGGTTTTAATATGTGAGTTCAAAAATATAGATACTTATAAGTTTGAATGTAACTAATTCAAAAAAAAAAAAAAAGTTAATCTGGTTTTGGTCGGCCAGCTCTCGAATATGTAGGTATCCTCCGACTGCACAGCATAATTTTGTTCTTGTTTACGTCTTTTTAGTTCGCTTTTTAAACAGTCGAGTTTTTTTGATTTTTTAAATTAACTTTTTTTTGCAATGTCATCGCGGTTTTTATTAGTAAAAAAATGTACGCTTGAAGATGCTGAATTGCCAATTTTCTGGAGCAGTGAACTTGATTCATTTATTAGACTTTAAATAAATTGATCGATTTTTCAATAGGCGGAACAGTGTTAAACAGTGTTGTTAAAAAATTATTTATCTTGTCATTTAAACTTTATTTTTTTATTTCTTTAAATAACAATAATATACGTTACATAAATATTTCTTCGACTTACTATGTATTAATATAAGTAGGTTATTTAACTTACAAGTTAGCCATTAAAATAAAAAATAAGTCGTAACTTTTTTGCAGTTTTTGATGACGAACGATGATAACTACTTTGACAGTTGAAAATTTGATATTTTTTTGATGATGCACCTTCTCTACCTGAGAAGATGCTTTTGTCCTGCATCAGTGGGACAGTAACGGATTGATACTTACTTTTTTACTTTATTTATTACTAGCGACCCGCCCCGGCTTCACCCGTGATAAATTATAAGTACACAAAAACTACATGAAAATCCGTTCAGTAGTTTTTGAGTTTATCGCGTACAAACGCGGCGAGGGACTTTGTTTTATAATATACTAGCTTCTGCCTGCGGCTTCACCCGCGTTCAAAATTCAAAAAAAATCTCCGATCGCGACAAAATTTTACAGGATTCGGATCCGCTGGGTCAATCTTAAGATTTTCTGAAAATTTCATTAAAATCGGTCCAGTCGTTTCGGAGTCTATAAGGAACATACATACATACATACTTTATCTTTTATATACAGAAGATTATGTAGTGAAGTGATTTAATTGGAAACATTAGTAGTGTTTACAATGAGTGATTGATATACTCGTCATATTAGCGAATGCCGAATCTGGTAGGTACTGTAGTTATATATGCTAGTATTATTATCTGTGGTACAGTCAAGCACAAAATATTAGGAGTGTGCTACTAATCAACTTTTATTGCACTTGGGTGCTGTGAGTCGACATGCTTCTAAAACAACTGGAATATAATACCTTACATAAAAATATTGCCTGCAATTTTGACTTATCTACAGTTCCATCGGAGTTAATAAAATGTTATGTCATATTGCTGTCATTGAAATCGTAAACGTCAAATGACTTGACGTTATTTGACAAATTATAGTGACATTATCCGTCTTAAAAAAAGAATGTCACAGACATGAGGAAACCCCGCGGTCGTTAAAACACTCGTCACGTGAGTGAATGGTCGGCGCGGGCGCATGGCTTATATAGGGTTGTCAGCACCTGTAGCCAAGTTGAAAATCTACAATCGATAACGCTTGTAGAAAACGAAATTTACATCAAAAAATAATGATTAAGCAATGCACCTGCCATGTTTACTCTGCACCACCCTTGGTTGACTAGTAGAGAATGCCTAAGGCATTAAGTCCGCCATTGTACCTTTGTGCATGAAGTTTAAATAAATAAATAAATAAATCAATGTATGGGAATGACATATCTGAACGTTAAGTCACGTGGTCAGACCATACAAATAGAAGGCGTTATCGATTGTAGAAAGAGATTCGATACGAAACGTTTGTAACTTGGTTCTGGGGCAGGTCCCGCCGTATTAAAACGTAACGTTCGGTAGCTATCGAATATGGCTTCTGTATTCGGATCGTCACAGTTCGGATCTAATACGAAACCCCCTCCTACAAGTATCTAGTACCTACTAAGTGGGATATTTGGGACAGATATTTCTTAGATTCGAACCGGACTTCGAACTTTTGTGTCTAACCTAATTTTTAAAACGATGAAGATTATTGAATGCAAATCCAGGGCCAAAACGGAGGTCTAATTAATAATGAAATTCTCAGTGAAAAATAATAAAATTATTTATTAAAAATCTTTTTTTTAAACAAACTTTACGTATTCTTCTCAGCAAACCCTTTGATACCCATATCAAGGCAGTGCACAAAAAATAACTAGTCCGCCATCTTAGGCCGTCCGCCGTATTGGATTTAGAATGACGTCACTAGCTAACCATGCATTGTCATCCAAACTAAAAGTGTTTGCAAAATTTCACCTTAATCGGTGGAGGATAACTGCTGTAAAATTCAGTTGCAAGATTTGACCGGGGTCAAGGTCAAATCTTGCAACTGAATTTTACACTTACTTACATACATAGTACATACATTGCAAGTTAAATAAAAGCTTGTAAAATGGGGTAAATTATAACAGATAACTAGTAAAGGCTAGTGTCGACGCAACAAAATTATATCTAACTATATAGGTACGGCTTACCTTAATGTAAACCGCTTGGCAACCCTGCGCAGACGCATGGGCAATTCTCAGCATGTAATAAATAATAATGGAGCTCTTGCTAAAGCGACGTTATCGTATGATAGGTGCGTTTGGCAATGATACCCGAAAGAGATGGTGCATTCGTGATCATTTTGATCAATGACTCAATTTGTGACTGAAATCTTCACATGCTGCGGTTGCAGAGATCGATTCGATTCGTGGTTGAGTGAACTTCCATTTCAAAAGTCTCAAAGCCTCGAAAAGCAAGTTAAACCGTTGGTCTCGGCTGACATTTGTACAACTGGCAGTCATTTATGTAGTATTCGTGATATTTTTTATCAATGACTCAATTCGTGATTGAAATCTTCACATGTTGCGATTGCAGAGGCCGATTTCTTATCTCATACCTCACTTTCAATATTTGTGGTACTTCACACGCTAGAAATCTGCGTTCGTCTAACAATCTTCTCTTACTTTGTCCTTCTCATACTTCTGATTTTATTAATTACTCCTTTCTTAGTCAGTCCATTCTTCTCTGGAATGCGCTTCCTCTCGATATATAAGATCCGCTGTCACTACTGTAGATTGTTGTCATTTTTTCTACTGTCCTTTCCTTGACATTTTAATGATTTTAATCTTAAAGTTTATTGCTCCAGCAAAGTATGTCACTGTCAATCTAATTATTTTGTTCAGATACAGATGGTATCCTTTGTTCGATTAATTATTTTCCCCTTTACAACAATAAATCATGCCAATTATTATAATAATTATCTGATCAATTGATCTTTCATCATTATAATAGTTTTTAATTTGAGGTAAAAATTCAATGTTAACATTTTTCAATTGTCTTTGAAAAACAAATCCTTTTACACGTTCTATTATAGTCAAAAGAATGATCAACAATAATATTTAATTAGCCTTTAGCATCCTGTAGTGTTTTTAAATACAACCAATATAAAGCGTTTCCGAATGTATAATGCAACTTCCAAACTCTGTCTTAATTGTCATCAGGAAAGTTCGTATCAATAACCCAATACCACTGCACGACAGCAGCCTAATTGCGTGAATGAATTCGGCAAGGCAAAGGATTTGATCCCATGAAAGAGTATGACAAATAATCTTTAAATAATTAGGTACTTATTGCCAAAAATTATTGACTCTTTCATAAATAGTATCTTCACTAATGAAAGAATTTGTTCTTCAAAAATGTCCAATAATTGTTGGCATTTGTCAAAGTCAAATGCATATATTTCAACTAGGCCATTAAGCGGCACTTTTGAACGTTAACAATTAAAATTTACAAGTAATAATAAAAATTGATTCTACCGTGCATTCGGAAAAGTAGCTTGTTATGGAGAAGAACGCACAAGAAACTCCATACTTACTCTTTTAAAAAAATAAGATTTTTACAATATTTACATAAGTACATACATTAATAAATTCATATACGTGAGAATGATGCACCCATCACTACTATACTATATATAAGCACTAACAGGTAAATTCCTTCACTAGATAAATAGGAACATGGTTCTCACATACTTACAAATATTGCAAACATACGTAAATTACCTAATTCAACAACAACGGAATAGTGTGCGAGTCAAATTTGTTAAACAAAAAGAGAAGAAAAAAATAAAAACAGATAAATAAAAAAGAAACCCCTTCTTGGAGGTTTGACTCTTTGTCTTACCGAATTCGCTTAAGAGCAGCCTAGCCGGGCCGTCTATCGCCAACGCGAGCATCGTCCAAAAGCTTGTTGTTTCATCCAGCGCAATGCTTGAAAAAGAGGCAAAGCGAAAAGAGAGAGCTAGCGCCTGAACGCTCGGTTGTCACTCGGTAACTTCCGCCGCTCAGTCGCGGGCGCTCGCCGCCCGTCGGCCGGCCGCTTGTGTGAGTGAGTGTGCGACCCATTCATTCATGAATTCATGATAATAATATCGCATCGCGGGCTACATTTAGTATAGTCCTCACCAAACTTCTTGGCCGCCCTGAAGTTAGTTTAGCGAATGCGCGAGGCACGAAACGGTGCTGTTTTTGTATGAGATTTTCTACTGCGCAGCCATTGTAGCAAACTTCAGGGCGGCCAAGAAGTTTGGCGAGGACTATACGGACGTAGCCCTTGGCCCCGGGAATGCGTGTTTGTATTTTTACCAATCTAGGTACCGTACGTGCGCATTTTTTTACTGCATGTAAATTATTTAAAATATATTAGTCTTGTCGTAATTTATGTAGGATATCTACATAAAGTACAAAAAAGTAAAGGATATGTACCTTTACTTTTTCGTCATCAATCATTTATTCTGCTTATGGAATAGCACAAGCAGAACACATTATTATTATTTTATCTAACTTAACCAGGCTAACAGGCAGCTAACATTAGTAGGTACAATTACAATGTACGTAGGTACCTACGACGTACAGGCGGTTGATCAAATAAAGTAGTCTGATTACAGTTTGGCATTTTTATTTATTATAATTATCGAAAAATTCATCCAAATCGAGAAGATTCCGATTTCCGAAAACAGACATTCAAACATCATTTATTTTTTTATCTTTTGAAGTCCTTATGGATGTCCTTCACCCTGGAGCAAACGAAGGGTTTATTTTTTAATCGATATCGCACTCTATGTAGTTCTTCCTGTATCGTGGGTGCGTTTACAAACATCTCACATACACAACTACACAAGACACCCAGACCCGGAACATCTCATATTAGTTGCTTGCGGTAATCGAACCCGCGACACGCAGCACAGCAGTCGATCGGTCAACCACTGCGCCAACCGTGTCGTCAATTCGACACGTATTTATGTAATATTATTGGCACTGCACAATATTCACATAGCATAATTATATATTCTTCTAAAAATGTGTGCCAATTTTCATTGCATATTTGTATGTATGTATGTTTGTCCACGCATTTCTCCGAAACTAATCGTCGGATCTTGATCATTCTTTTTATGCTAAGTATCTCTCAAATTAGGGAAAAGTGAGCATACAACCGTACTCCTTAGCGACAAACAGCACGAATTTGTAAATTGAGTTATAAGTTTTTTATCAATCCTTTAGGTACCTTACCATAGAACTTACTCATTTTAGTAATGGTGTACTAAAACTATAAAGAGCGAAATAAAAACATTTTCACAAAAAAATAAATCGACTTCGAAAGAACACTAAAAAGTACAAAAAAACTTTAGTTTCGGCAGTCGTCAGTAATTATACCTATAAATTTTAGCTTCCTCAATACCTGTGTCAATACGGACTGAGATATATAAATAATAATGTGTTCTGCTTGTGCTACTCCATAAGCAGAATAAATTATTCAGGTACCTATACTTTTTCGTACTTTATGTAGGTATCCCACATAAATTACGACACACATGGTTACACACATGTTAGTTGGCGTTGTGGTTGAACGATTGGCTGCTACTCTGCGTGTCGCGGGTTCTATTCCCGCACGGAAAAAATATTTGTATGGCCGATAGATAATTGTTGATCTGGGTGTCATTGACAAAATACCTATAATAACTAAATGTACACATTCGTGCTGTTTGTTGCTATGGAGTTCGGTTGTATTCCATATTTTGAAAAATGATGGACCGATTTTGAATAAACTTGCACTAATCCCTAAGTTGAGAGATACTCAATCCAACACAAAAAGAATGATCACGATCCGACAAGTAGTTTTGGAGAAATGCGTGGACGAACATACATACATACAAACATACATACACTTATGATATTTTGCAAACGTGTTTAGAAGCCCAGATAGCGTAACTTATTATGTGAATATTGTGCAGTTCCAATAATGTTACATCCATACTTGTCAAATTGATTATCTCTTTATTTTTGAAGTCGGTAAATAAATAACTTCTGTTTATTTTTTGTTTGTTTTAGTGGTCTAAAACCATCTGTGCTTTATCGCCATAATGAAACCGGTTTGGGCATTGACATATATATTTAGGGGTTGGATGGTTTCAAGCTCTGTAACGGACGTTGGAACAAACAATTTTTGTATTTTATATATGAGGACCAATGGCTACCAAAACTTATTTTTTTATTCCTATGGAAGTCCCCATGGATGTCCTCCGCCCTGGGGCAAGCGAAGGGGTCTGTCAGAGTCTAACTGAATAAAACCACACGGTGTTTTGCAGGTACCTTCGGCCGGAGCGCTGGAGTGCTTGCGCTTTTAGTCACGCTCCCCCGCTCCCCGGCCAGTTATTAGCCATGGTTACTTTTTGGTCTGGTAACTTCTGGTTGGCGTAACAAGTTTTCTTCTTCCATATCTCCCCGTCTTCTGTCACTCTATCACTAACTCTCTTTTCTTTCATATCACTCCTCATACAGTCCATCCATCTTTTCTGTTGCCGTCCCCTCTCTCTCCATATTTGTAATCACACGCACCAGGCTCGGTGTCCTTGGTCGACCATGGGTAATATATAAGCGAAAAGTGCTAAAATCGACAATTTGAGTATGCAGATGACAGCATAGTTGCATAGAGGTACTTGTCCAACGCAAGGGCTACTAGGGCGAGATCCGGTCTCTTCGTGAGACTATGGTGAAGCGCTTGAACCAGTCCTTGACGACGGAGAGGTCAACACGCAGGACCACATCGTATATCGCGAGATCCCACAAAAGATTTTGTAAAACCGACCCCTGCAGAACCCCACAACTAGAGGAGAGCCATATTCAGAACTCACGCTTGGCCAGGGACTTCATCCGTGCCTGGTGCGTGTGCCGTGTGGTACGTATGTGAATTTTTTTTCGTTGGTTTCCGTTTGTTTTTTTATGAATATTATTAGTTAGTAGGTTCCTATCAGAAATAGAGATATAACAAAACAGTAACATAAAATAAAAAAAGCAAAAATGTAAAGTAATTAACTTCGTCGAAATCGAGTGTAATCGCGTATTTTTTAAATGAAAATGGTTGTGTTTTGTAGATAGGTACTTACAAAACAAAACCATTTGTCTGTAACTCGGTGTAGTCAGATATAAATAATCATTCTAATTAGTCCGTCAGTTAGATTATCGAAAAATATTGGACACGTATTTTTTTATTTATTAAATCATTAAAAATTTATAAAGATAAAGCTCGTCAAAGCTTAGGAGTTGGGATCGAGATGACACTTTACGTGACGTCACGCGGAACTGCAACGCACGTAGCAAGAAACTTGCGAATGCGATGCTTTCTTTTGATTGATCAAATATACGCCGCACACTGTTGCCGTTCCGTCACACGCCAAATCTGCGCGACGTTCGCCCGCGCCGGTGATGAGCGATCTCGCAACGTTGCGTTGCAGCCTGATATACTTACCTAGTAATCAGTGCTGAGTATCGATAAAAATATCAATAATTTTATACCTATACTCAAGGAAGTATTGCGAGCATCTGGCGGGTGTTTCGAGTGTCCTTACCTAGGTACATACCTACTCTACCTACCTACCTGCCCTTCTTACCTTACCTACACGACCTACCTACCTACTCACCCTATCTACCGGATAGGTAGAGTGAGTAGGTAGGTAGGACCTACCCACCCTATCTACTTACCTAACTACCTTACTCGTTACCTAGTTACCCAACCTAGGTACCTAACCTACCTACCCACTTACCTACCCTACCATCAAAACAAATTCGGTTTCTGTATTCACTAATGCCAGGTTCGTTTCTTATAAAACAACTAAATCTTTTTGAAAGCAAATCGTAAAACAGAATTCTCTAAATAAATGAAATAGATACGATGCACACTCACGTACGCGCACAGTACTCAACAAATTCATTCATTACCTATACCTACTAGCCGAGCGAGCGAGGGGCCACGGGATCTTCATTCAACTCCCCCGTCTCACCCCGCCCGACCCCGCACTACTCGCCTCCCCGCGCCCCTCTTACCGCCTTGTAGACTAACAAGCAAGTGAGAACGCGATAGCATTGAACGAAAAATTGTGTTTGAAAATTTCATAAAACTTGTTCCAGGAAATACGTGTTTTTGAAAAAGCCTTACAAGTTTGTGAAATAATTATTGGTCATTTAGAATCTCTGTTACTTGTGGAAGGTTTCTATCGTGATGATTTCTTTACTTTTACAATTTATGAGTACATTATGAACGGCCAAAGTTGAGGTAAAATTTGTGCAAAAAAGCAGATTTTTGGAGGCTGATACTGAATTGGTTTCTCCAAATTTTTATTTTCTGCTTTGATAGAAACCTAGATATAGTGCACAAGATACCTACTAGTTCAAAAAAATCAAAGATAGATGTGTTACAACGGCATAATCACGTACGAGCGTTTGTATGAAAATTATGTCGGATTGCCCGCTCTTAAGCGACTAGGCTGCAGGAACCCACACCCCACCTCAGACAACGGCAGACGGCGCGGCGGGGTTTATCCACTTAAAATATGACCCTGACCTTCGAGATAACCATTTCGTCGCCCACAAGTTCACAACGCAGTAACCCGACGGCATCTGATAGGCCTTTCTTTCTTCCCTGTGACAATAGAAAACATTATAATACAACAGTGTTGTTGTTTTGGAACAGAAACATTGATGGGAATCTTGGTCGGGGTCACCACGTGTCTTCTGAAGTGTTCAAAGAAGCACGGAGATAAATTATGCATCTGGCAATGTTGTTCTGGAAAAGTCTGGGACCATCCTGATTTTTTATTTATATGACTTCGATAAGGGATTTCTATATACCAAGCGAAATTGCTAGTACATCGACGAAATGTGACGCAACTCGACTGATTTGCACTTGAAGGCAGGTACAGGTAGATGCTAGATGCCAGTACAACGCTTGTTTGGGTTGGTCGGGATCCCTTCGAAGCGCGTGGTCAAAGCGTATCCACATGTAAAGCTGGTTCTGGGGTCGATCGTGCTCTCGTGGCATTTCTCCAACAACTCTACGTTAGATATGGTCTCGGGCCTGTAAATTCTGCGGATGCGACGAAAGCTTGCTTGGGTATGTGATCGGACGGGACCCCTTCGGAGTGGTCAATCCATCTGTAGACAAGAGTTATTTGATGTTAGCGAGAGAGATGTTAAGAGATTAAACACGTGATGTGATGCGCTTGGCAGTTCCATAATTTTTGACGTTTTTCCAAACAATATCGCAACGTAAAAGCCGCCTTGTTACTTTTTTTTAACGGCACTTATCTAACAAAAATAAATATCTTATCTAAGAACACTTCGGCGGCCAAGACCTATCTAACGATGTCTTAATTATAGAAATCCGTCAAGTGGTTTGAAAGATACGAGGTTATAATAGTACATTGTTCACCGAGAGGAGAAAGTGACCGATTACCGTCGAGGGTGTCGTTTGAAGCCCGAGCCGTAGGCGAGGGCTTTAAAACACCCGAGATCGGGAATCGCACTTTCTCTCGAGTGATACATAGTGCTTTATACTACACCTACGAGGAAAATAAAAAACTAAATCTTTACTAATTGAAATTTATATTCTACGAAAACTGAATCCTCAAACAACACACAAATTGAAAATGGCGCCAATGGCGTCTGCAATTTTCACATGTTCTTCTTTCAAATTGTTTGACACCATCCAACACACAGCTAGTGGCCAGTGTCATTTTGCGAACTTGGATTCAAAACTCACTGTAAAAACTTTTTGGCTTTTGAAATTTAGGTTACCAGCGCATAGTCTTACCCAAAATTAAAAAAGAAAAACCACGTAAGAAATCGATTTTCATACACTTTTCTCTCCCGCTCAGATGCATTTTCTCGCCGCATATTAGTTCGATATACATACAAGATACTTGCGTAAAAAACATTGTAATGCTCGCGAAAATGCTCTCTATTTGCTCTAATGTATACTTAAGGTAATAAAGGACGTCCTTAATTATCTTAAGGTCCTACGTTAAGGATGTTTCACCAGTTTTACCAAGGAAAACGATAAAATAAAGACTGATAAAGTCCCATTAGTCTTTGTAATCAAAACAATGGCCCGACATGACACTGACACACAAGTTCGATCTTTGCCAATTAACATAATAATCGATGCAAACTAAAGATATTTTTTATTAACAATTAACGTTTTACATGAATTAAATTATTATGCAAAATGTTCGTGAATGTTATTAGTAAATGTATTCAAATCGATTCTGTTTTGACGACGGCCATTAGCAAGAATTAATTGGCACCAGATTCATTCAGTCGTGATCTGATGACTTGTTAAACCTCCAAGTTTTCCAAATCGTTTTAAAGTGTTAATAGTTTTAATGAATTTCCCGGTTCAGTCAATTTGGCTTTTGTTGGTTGAAGTTTTAAAATAAAAAAAATGTCTTTACGTAAATTCAACTTGATTGAACAGTAGTAAAATATCGTGTTTTAAATTGTTTGACGTGTTGTTGGGTATTAAATGGATAAGAATATTAATTACTTGATTAAATCCACGAATCCTTTGTTTGGGGACCGAGTAACCCACGTCCGTAGGAGTGTACCCCATTTTGATTCCCTAAACGTGGTCCCCGGGTGGTGCAAATCAGGTGACACTAACTGGTTGTAGGTTTCGGCCGAAGGCTTGGGACCCACTAGGCAAAGACGTACCGCCAAGCGGTCTAACCGTGTTCCGGTTACGATGTTCGGTGTAGCCAACTAGAGGAGTTGGGTTGAGATAGCTGTTCCACTGGAGGCAGACCAGCCTGACACGTGCTGTTTTGGATATATGTAGACTGGTCGCGGAGGGTAGCGGGATCCGAGGCACGGTGCACCGCAGGCCTACCGCAGGTAAGTTGGGGGTCCAAGAAGCGTGCTACACATAAAACGCTGCCCCGCCTACTCTCGAAAAATCCCGGAATGCATCATCGTGCTGCATGCAAATGTGGTGCTATGAATGATCACAAAGTTTTAAAGAATGCAAAAAAAAAACACTTAGGCCTACATGGGCACACAAAAGGTGCACGGTTCCGGATGGTCGTTTCCTATGGAGAAGAACCGGCAAGAAACTCCAAGGTTACTCTTTAAAAAAATGGTGTGGTTTTACAATATTTCCATGTTACAGCATTAGTACTTAGATATGGGGGGACAACGTAAGCCCGACAATAAGTCGTCAAAAAAAGAAAAATATTAAATAAACGAAAGAAAATAAAACGAATTAAAAAGTTAATAAATGTTAACAAGCATCTAGAAGGCCTACAATGACCTAAGTATTGTGTAACTAAGGCAACACTCTTTTTAATTTAAATCTGCCCAGTAGTTACAAACTTTAATTTGTTTCTACCAAAAGATATAAACGCGTGCCTATGAGCATAAATATTTACATTTCTCAACGGAACCTGCGGAACCTTGACTGATTGATTTCGTTCTCACTTTTTACCAAGGTGAATGTTAAGGCTTCAAGATAATATATTTAAAAGAAATTCGTTAGAGTTCATTGACCTAGTACGGTAGTTGCGTATTTTTACAAGCTTTTATAAACTTGCAATATAAGTAATGTGTGTATGGAAGTGTGTTCGGGTCAAACCTTGCAACTGAATTTTAAAGCAGTTATCCTCAACCCATTAAGATGAAATTTTGCATAAAATTTTAGTTTGGATGACAATGTATGGTTAGCTAAGTGAAGTCATTCTAAATCCAATATGGCGGACGGCCCGAGGTGGCGGACTAGTTATTTTTTGTGCACTGCCATGATATGGGTATCAAATGAAAGGGTTTGCTGAGAGGAATACGAATAAAGCTTGTTTAAAAAATATGTATGTGTATATGTATAATGTGGAGGTCAGATAGGCAGTCGCTCCATGTAAAACACTCAGCTGAATCCGGTAAGACTGGAAGCCGACCCCAATATAGTTGGGAAAAGGCTAGGCAGATTGATTGATATGTATAATTTTATTAGATTTTCGCTTCGTTATTAACGAAATGAAAGGAAAAATGTTCGTTATTGCATTGTGCAAGTCTGCCAAAACGAAAATTTTATGACGCTGGAAATTTGGAAAGCTTAGATTTTATTTTAATGTAGGAAGTACCTACTTTCTCGATTTTTCAAAATAAATGATGGCAGAGTGAGACTTGAAAATTTTAGCACTGCGCCTCGGATAGTTGAGATATTCTGATGACCATACAGATATGGAAGTTACTGCGTCGACCATAGACATAAATCTAACTAGATGACGCGATTGTATGTACTTCGCGTGCCAAAAAACGGTGTAAAAGTACGATCAATGATTGTAATTTGAGCTTTCCAGAAATCCACCGAAATCTAGAAAAATGCCTTTTTATGCCATATTCAGCTGTAAAGACTGTATAGAAAAAGTTGGCCAAGGCATTGAATATGTTTTTTTTAATTGGTAAGTAAATTTGTTTTTAAATTGTGTGTGGAAAATTGGCACGCTTGGTTTTCATACCGATGGAGGGACTTGCGTTATCTAGTTAGATTTATGTTTGTGGCGTCGACTCATGCGTCGATTCAAAGCCAAGAATAAATGCAACGCTTCCGTGTGATAAAAACCGGCCAAGTGCGAGTCGGACTCGCGCACGAAGGTACTTGGTAAATTGCGGTTAACCATTTATGACGTATTAAAAAAAACTACTTACTAGATCTTGTTCAAACAAATTTTCGGTGGAAGTTTACATGGTAATGTACATCATATATTTTTTTTAGTTTTATCATTCTCTTATTTTAGAAGTTACAGGGGGGGGACACACATTTTACCGCTTTGGAAGTGTCTCTCGCGCAAACTATTCAGTTTAGAAAAAAATTATATTAGAAACCTCAATATCATTTTTCAAGACCTATCCACACGCCCACGTCCGACGTTCCTATCACGTATGGGTTTGATGAAAAAAAAATGTTTAGTTTATGTTTCAATTATGGGAACCCCCAAAATTTTGTGTCTTTTTTCTATTTTTGTGTGAAAATCTTAATGCAGTTCACAGAATACATCTACTTACCAAGTTTTAACAGCATAGTTCTTATAGTTTCGGAAAAAACTGGCTGTGACATACGGACGGACAGACAGACAGACAGACAGACATGACGAATCTATCTTGAATTGACTATAGTATATTTGTATTTTTGTGTTACTTATATGGGTCAAGGACCTGAAATAAACGAATTTTATTTATTTTATTTTATAAGGGTTCCGTTTTTTGCCATTTGGCTATGGAACCCTAAAAATGAGATAAAAGAAAATCTCCATGAACCTGCACGTGTGCGTAATCTTTATAACAAAATAACTGTGTCAATGAAAGTAAGCCGTAATTCATTGTGTTTTTCGACGCACTGCAGGGGAGTTTTATCTCTTTTATGACACTTTTCTATATCTTGAGCTAAAAACGTCGTTGTAACCCAGTGGCTAGCCGCAGGGGAGGAGGAGTGTCGGTATAGCGTTGGCCGCTCTCCCTATCTCCGAAACGTGTTAGGTGGCGGGGCCACTGTCCAGAACCGTCAAAGGGGGATCATCAACCATACACGAGGTCGTCTGGCGCCCATGTGCCGGTTTGGTCCCTGAGGTGGTCACAGCGTGAAACGTGTTCTGGAGCGCCGTTGACGGGGGTTACTCCCCACAGAAGGGTCTGGTGACGGACAGCCGCGGCGGGTTCGCGGAGAGTGATAACGCGTGCCCGTGTTCCCGCTATAGCGGCACAGGTTTAAATTAATATGCTTTCTAAGTTTATTTGGCAACTTTGAAGGAAAACATCGTGAGGAAACCTGAACTGTTACTTAATATATGGCGTGATGATTAATGTTTGGCCTTCTCTGTATAAGAAGAGGCCTTTGCCCTGCAGTAGGACAGTAAGAAACTGGTATTATTGAGCAAAACTTATTTTTTTCAATGTGGAAAAAATATGTCGCTATTTTTTCCAAGTGCACGGTGCAATCGGACCTGTAGGCAAGGATTTTATTTTACTTTTGTTGTTGATAATATCATTTTATATCTTTTTGCAATAAAAACGTGCAGATCAACTGAGTACAATCAACAGCAGAAAACGTGGGCCAAGGCTTTCAAAGAAAAAAAATTGAATCACGCCATTGTTGTTGCTCAGTTATATATTGAAATTTCATACATTATATTACTATCACTTGAATTGCTACACAACAACTTGCGACCCACGGATGCCCCTCAAGTTAAAGGGTAAAATCTACAAGTCCGTGATTAGACCTGTCATACTGTATGGGCTGTGAAAAAGATGGATGAAAGGAGATTGCATGTAGCAGAGATGAGAATGTTGAGATGGATGTGCGGCGTGACAAGATTGGATAAAGTGAGAAATGAGTATATTAGAGGCAGTTTGAAAGTGGCGCCAGTGGCAGAAAAGTTGAAGGGAAAACGTTTGTCCTGGTATGGTCATGTGATGAGGAGAGATGAAACGCATGTTACTAAAAGAGTTATGAATATAAATGTGGATGGATGGAGAGGAAGAGGAAGGCTACTCTATGGCATATAGTAAGCGTACACTCGATGACAAACTGTTTCTTACGCAATGGTTGGCAGAACCAACTTCAGAGACACAAAGATCCGCCGTGACTACTATACCCTGAATTGCTTAGCTACTTTTCATTCTGACTGTACCTACCTAGGTACCTACTCAAGTTACTTGACACGACTTGCATTTAATTTATACATTTGTCTTGCATTTGTTAATTAAATAAGTACTCGGCTACTACTGCGTGCGTAGGTACTTAGGTAGGTATTTTTAGTTCCTTTTGGTTCCGTGAATACGTTAACGCAGATTCATTTGCTTTTTTAGTTGTCAGAATGAGAATACAATGTAAAATTATTGTGGGAATTACCTTACCTTACTTCGTATTTTATTACTTTTTAATTACTTATTTGCCAAGTAATTTTTGAAATTATGCCAAATATTTTGATATGTTTGGCGTAAGTACTTAGGTGTTATTTATTACTAGCTTTTTATTAACTGTAATGTATGTATGTAAGGAGAGCAGTGGTGGCCCAGAGTTATCGGCCGCGACTTACAAGTTGTAGGTCGTGGGTTCGAGCCCAGGCAGGCGCTTTCCTTTGTGTAAATTAATTCTTCACCACTGCTCTCAAAACGGTGAAGGAAAACATCGTTAGGGAACCGGCATGTCCTAGAACCAACAATTCGAAGACATGTGACATCGACCAACCCGCACTGGGCCCGCGTGGTGGATTACGGCCCATTCTCTTTCACAGAGAGGAGGCCTGTGTCCCAGCAGTGGAAACATTAATAGGCTGACGATGTGATGTGTATGTATCTGAGTTCAGGTCAAATCTTACAACTGAATTTTAAAGCAGTTATCCTCAACCGATTAAGATGAAATTTTGCATACACGTTTGGTTTAGATGACAATGCACGGTAAGCTAAAAAAGTTATTTTGTATTGGAAAATCTTATTTTTCACTCAATCATATTAGGTACTTATCGACTTGATAAGTACATTATATTCAACACTAGCTTTTCTTAGCGATTGCACCCGTGTGCAAACTGAAAATCATGTCACTCGAACATAGGTACTCACTACTAGAACTGAATTCAAGTATCCTTTGTCCTAATCTAGGCCATGGTCCAATCAAAATGTTCCCACTGCTGAACCACAAGCCTCCTCTCTACGAGAGACCACGCGGTCCCAGTGCGGGTTGGTGGATGTGATGTCTTCGAATTTTTGGTTCTTGGACAAGCCGGTTTCCTCACGATGTTTGAAGGAAAACGCTTTAAGAGCAGTGGTAATGAAATAATTTGCACAAAGTAATGCGCCTGACAGGGTTCGTACCCATGATCTACACACGTAAGTCGGGAATGTTAGCAATGAGCCACTACTGGTAACATTGAAGTTTTGGCTTCATGGTGTTGCTATTATTCAAAAATACCTGAATTTTATCGAAAATCGTACTTATCACGAACCTCCTTACATTTCCATCTATTACCAACAACCGCACCCTAATAAATATGAAAAAAAAAACTACTGACTAGATCTCGTTCAAACCAATTTTCGCTGGCAGATTACATAGTAATGTACATCATATAATTTTTTTAGTTTTATCATTCTCTTATTTTAGAAGTTACAGGGGGGGGGGGGACACACATTTTACCACTTTGGAAGAGTCTCTCGCGCAAACTATTCAGTTTAGAAAAAATATATATTAGAAACCTCAATATCATTTTTGAAGACCTATCCAACGATACCCCACACGTATGGGTTTGATGAAAAAAAATATTTTTAGTTTTAGTTTCAAGTATAGGAACCCCCAATATTTATTGTTTTATTTTTATTTTCGTGTGAAAATCTTAATGCGGTTCACAGAATACATCTACTTGCCAAGTTTCAACAGCATAGTTCTTATAGTTTCGGAAAAAAGTGGCTGTGACATACGGACGGACAGACAGACAGACAGACATGACGAATCTATAAGGGTTCCGTTTTTTGCCAATTGGCTACGGAACCCTAAAAAGGGAAAAAAGCAAAAAGAAATGCATATTAAAAGATAATATCTATTATTGTAAACTGTTGCGGTAAACATGATTGTGAATATTTCATAATACCTACTCCTCCCATTGTTTTCTCAGCGTCACAAATAATAACTACGACAAGATAACAACATGCTTTTATGAAGATGTATTTTTTAATCAGTTTTATCACTCATTCATCAGCCTAACGTAAGTAATGGCGTAACGTCATTAGTCCTATTTATTTTTAACGAACTTAAAAAAGGAGGAGGTTCTCATGTAGACTGTTTTTTCTATGTGTGAACCAATTTTGATGATTCTTTTTTTATTTGTTAGATTTTGCTTCTCATGTGGTCCCATTTAAATGTGATCAAGGATTTCGGAGATATACAACAGAACCCTTCAATAAATGACTGATTAGTCTTAGCCGCCATTATCATAAAGTCAATGCACTCATTAAATCTAAATTGCTTTAATTTGCAAACAAATGCATACTAAAAACATCAGCACTTCCAAGCAAAAACTATTGAATCGCAATAACATCACGCTTCGTCCCCACGGCGTCGGGCAGAACTACAAATGTTGTTAAAGGAGGCAGATATTCTGTTACTCGGTCACGATCTTCATTAAGGCGGTACCCTGACCAAAACAATCAGCATGAGATATGAGCATTCCTATTGGCCTAGCGGCACTGGTGGCGCATGAATTACAGTAGAGAATACACGCCCAGATTTTAGAATAAAATCGAACTTAGTCTTTTGAAAAATATTTTTCGACAAAATGTTCGTTATTAAATTGTCTATCCATTAGTGTTAGTACAAAAACTAATTAATGAACACTTTACGAGGAGATGCATGCTATCAATAATTATTTCTCATTTTTATGGTTTTGTTGGAAGGAGATTAGTGAAACATATACCTCTTTAAAAAAAAAAGTATAACACCATTTTAGAATCATTAAAATGTAGAAATGTAATGTATTTTTATTAGTTGATATTTCTTTTTAAATAACGAGTAGATAGCGCCTAAAAACAGCACGAAAAACGGCTACCGCGACGTTTTGCTCGGGGTACCGCCTTAAGATTGACGCGGTGCATACATAAATAATTAGATGTTAGCTAACGAGTAAGGTAATTGTAGTCTTTGTTCGTTTTTAGAAGCTGTTGTAATGGAGACAGGATTCCATCTAAGGTTTTAATTGAAATTTCATCTAAGGCTCGCAGAGTGGTTTTTATTTTCGAGTCGTTTGGACAAGGGCAGACCTAGATTATGATAATGGTTAAATTTTATATATTTTGAGGCCATTATGTGACCAGTGGCGTTTAATGGACTCGTCTGATAGGCACCCACCATGTTTGCAGTGCCGCACTGTAGAACATTTCCGACATGTTGGATTGGCCAAAGTACTCATAGTCCAACAGTTTTGAGGACCATGAGTGGTCAATATCTGCAAACAAACTGATACAAGGATCCCATAATGAATATCTATAGGTCGGACCCTGCCACAGAGCAGCCACCACAACCTTGCTTTCGGTAGCTGTTTGGGTTCGGACAACGCCCTCTTCTAACCCCCATAAATGGGTCCATGGGCGACGAACTCGGGGACGTCCGTCGCTGCCACACATCAGCAGCCTAATTGTGTCTGTTTCTTTCCCAAAAACTACTTTTTGTATTGCGAAAAGTCGTTTTTGGATTAGATGGAATCCTGTCTCAATTACAATTACAACAGCTTCTAAAAACGAACAAAGACTACAATTACCTTACTCGTTAGCTAACATCTAATTATTTATGTATGCACCGCGTCAATCTTAAGGCGGTACACCGAGCAAAACGCCGCGCTAGCCGTTTTTCGTGCTGTTTTTAGGAGCTATCTACTCGTTATTTAAAAAGCAATATCAACTAATAAAAATACATTAAATTTCTACATTATAATGATTCTAAAATGGTCGCATACTTTTTTTTTTAAAAGATGTATATGTTTCACTAATCTCCTTCCAACAAAACCATAAAAATGAGAAATAATTATTGATAGCATGCATCTCCTCGTAAAGTGTTCATTAAGACGGTACCCTGACCAAAAAATCGGCGTGCGATATGAGCATTCCTATTGGTCTAGCGGCACTGGCGGCGCATGAATTACAGTAGTGAATACGCCCAGATTTTAGAATAAAATCTTTATAAAATCGAATTTTGGTCTTTTGAAAAAAATAATTCTACAAAAATGTTCGTTATTAAATTGTCTATCCATTAGTGTTAGTACAAAAAATAATTAATGAACACTTTACGAGGAGATGCATAATATCAATAATTATTTCTCATTTTTATGTTTTTTTGAAAGGAGATTAGTGAAATATATACAACATTTAAAAAAAAAACTAAATCTACCATTTTAGAATCAATATTATGTAGAAATTTAATGTATTTTTATTAATTGATATTTCTTTTTAAATAACGAGTAGATAGCTCCTAAAAACAGCACAAAAAATGGCTTGCGCGGCGTTTTGCTCGGGGAACCGCCTTAATTAGTTTTTGTACTAACACTAATGGATAGACAATTTAATAACGAACATTCTGTCGAAAAATATTTTTCAAAAGACTAAAGTTCTATTTTATAAAGATTTTATTCTAAAATCTGGGCGTATTCTCTACTGTAATTCATGCGCCACCAGTGCCGCTAGGCCAATCGGAATGCTCATATCTCATGCTGATTTTTTGGTCAGGGTACCGCCTTAATGAAGATCGTGACCGAGTAACAGAATATCTGCCTCCTTTAACAACATTTGTAGTTCTGCCCGACGCCGTGGGGACAAAGCGTGATGTTATTGCGATTCAATAGTTTTTGCTTGGAAGTGCTGATGTTTTTAATATGCATTTGTTTGCAAATTAAAGCAATTTAGATTTAATGAGTGCATTGACTTTATGATAATGGCGGCTAAGACTAATCAGTCATTTATTGAAGGGTTCTGTTGTATATCGCCGAAATCCTTCATCAGATATTGATCACATTTAAATGGGACCACATGAGAAGCAAAAACTAACAAATAAAAAAAGAATCATCAAAATTGGTTCACACATAGAAAAAACAGTCTACATGAGAACCTCCTCCTTGTTTAAGTTGGTTAAAAATAAATAGGACTAATGACGTTACGCCATTACTTACGTTAGGCTGATGAATGAGTGATAAAACTGATTAAAAAATACATCTTCATAAAAGCATGTTGTTATCTTGTCGTAGTTATTATTTGTGACGCTGAGAAAACAATGGGAGGAGTAGGTATTATGAAATCTTCACAATCATGTTTACCGCAACAGTTTACAATAATAGATATTATCTTTTAATATGCATTTCTTTTTGTTTTTTTCCCCATTTTTCATATTTATTAGGGTGCGGTTGTTGGTAATAGATGGAAATGTAAGGAGGTTCGTTATAAGTACGATTTTCGATAAAATTCAGGTATTTTTGAATAATAGCCACACCATGAAGCCAAAACTTCAATGTTAGCAGTAGTGGCTCATTGCTAACATTCCCGACTTACGTGTGTAGATCATGGGTACGAACCCTGTCAGGCGCATTACTTTATGGAAATTATTTCATTACCACTGCTCTTAAAACGTTTTCCTTCAAACATCGTGAGGAAACCGGCTTGTCCAAGAACCAAAAATTCGAAGACATCACATCCACCAACCCGCACTGGGACCGCGTGGTCTCTCGTAGAGAGGAGGCTTGTGGTTCAGCAGTGGGAACATTTTGATTGGACCATGGCCTAGATTAGGACAAAGGATACTTGAATTCAGTTCTAGTAGTGAGTACCTATGTTCGAGTGACATGATTTTCAGTTTGCACACGGGTGCAATCGCTAAGAAAAGCTAGTGTTGAATATAATGTACTTATCAAGTCGATAAGTACCTAATATGATTGAGTGAAAAATAAGATTTTACAATACAAAACAACTTTTTTAGCCATTGTCAACTAAACCAAACGTGTATGCAAAATTTCATCTTAATCGGTTGAGGATAACTGCTTAAAAATTCAGTTGTAAGATTTGACCTGAACACACATACATACAACAACAAGTTAAAAAAAGCTGCAGTAATAAATAACACCTAAGTACCTACGCCAAACATATCAAAATTATTGGCATAATTTCAAAAAATACTTGGCAAATAAGTAATTAAAAAGTAATAAAATACGAAGTAAGGTAAGGTAATTCCCACACTAATTTTACATTGTATTCTCATTCTGACAACAAAAAAAGCAAAAGAATCTGCGTTAACGTATTCACGGAACCAAAAGGGACTAAAAATACCTACCTACGCACGCAGTAGTAGCCGAGTACTTATTTAATTAACAAATGCAAGACAAATGTATAAATTAAATGCAAGTCGTGTCAAGTTACTTGAGTAGGTACCTAGGTAGGTACAGTCAGAATGAAAAGTAGCTGAGCAATTCAGGGTATAGTAGTCACGGCGGATCTTTGTGTCTCTGAAGTTGGTTCTGCCAACCATTGCGTAAGAAACAGTTTGTCATCGAGTGTACGCTTACTATATGCCATAGAGTAGCCTTCCTCTTCCTCTCCATCCATCCACATTTATATTCATAACTCTTTTAGTAACATGCGTTTCATCCCTCCTCATCACCTTTTCTGCCACTGCCGCCACTTCTTCATTTCTCACTTTATCCAATCTTGTCACGCCGCACATCCATCTCAACATTCTCATCTCTGCTACATGCAATCTCCTTTCATCCATCTTTATCACAGCCCAACATTCTGATCCATACAGTATGACAGGTCTAATCACGGACTTGTGGATTTTACCCTATAGTAATAGTAATATAATGTATGAAATTTCAATATATAACTGAGCAACAACAATGGCGGGATTCAATTTTTTTTCTTTGAAAGCCTTGGCCCACGTTTTCTGCTGTTGATTGTACTCAGTTGATCTGCACGTTTTTATTGCAAAAAGATATAAAATGATATTATCAACAACAAAAGTAAAATAAAATCCTTGCCTATAGGCCCGATGGCACCGTGCACTTGGAAAAATAGCAACATATTTTTTCCACATTGAAAAGAATAAATTTTGCTCAATAATACTAGTTTTTTACTGTCCTACTGCAGGGCAAAGGCCTCTTCTCATACAGAAAGGCCCAAACATTTATCATCACGCCATATATTAAGTAAAAGTTCAGGTTTCCTCACGATGTTTTCCTTCAAAGTTGCCAAATAAACTTAGAAAGCACATGAATTTAAACCTGTGCCGCTATGGCGGGAACACGGGCACGCGTTATCACTCAGGCGATTAACACACGCACACCGCTCGACCCGCGCGGTCGAGCGGTGTGCGTGTGTTAGGCTGCGGTTCCACTGACGCGGAGCTGGGCGGAGAAGAGCGGAGACGAGCGGAAGCGACCAATTACAATGGTTGAAATCCTCGTCGCGCCACTCGTCTCGTCTGTGATTGGACGATTCCTGCACGTCACCGCTCCTCTCCGCCTAGCTCCGCGTCAGTGGAACTGCGGCCTTAGGCATCAACGGATTTATTCGACATGAGATCCGCTTCACCGCGTCAATATCTGCAAACAAACTGATACAAGGATCCCATAATGAATATCTATAGGTCGGACCCTGCCACAGAGCAGCCACCACAACCTTGCTTTCGGTAGCTGTTTGGGTTCGGACAACGCCCTCTTCTAACCCCCATAAATGGGTCCATGGGCGACGAACTCGGGGACGTCCGTCGCTGCCACACATCAGCAGCCTAATTGTGTCTGTTTCTTTCCCAAAAACTACTTTTTGTATTGCGAAAAGTCGTTTTTGGGAAAGAAACAGTTTTTTTTTTTTTTATAACCTATAGGCTCGCGCTTGACCACAATCTCACCTGATGGTAAGCGATGATGTGGTCGACGGTGAAACACGCTTGCCTAGAAATAACCTATTAGATTGTAGCACAGACAGACAGTTTGTTTCCGTTGCCGAATTTACTTACACAATTAGGCTGCAGGACCCAAGGTGCGGGGCTCGTAGTGTCCCACGCGCGCGCCCCCCTAAGACGTCGCGGAGGAAGTCAAACACCTCACTCACCCCAACCCGAGGTAGGTGTGAGATGGAACACCGGAGTGGTTTTACAGTCAATACCCCAGGGCGTAGGACATCCTATAAGGATTTACCACCACGGAACAAAAAAAAAGACGGTAGCTCTTCGGGTTGCCGACGAGACGATCGTAGGCGTTTCTACTTTCGAAACGAATCCGCACTTGTGTTGACACGATTCCACGAAGGGAAGAAATCTTCAAGCTTGCCGTTAGGACCTATCCGGACAAGACATATGTAAGCTTTCACATTTAGTTGCACGAATAAAGGATGAATTATGTTATAAGAGGCACGGATTCAAAACTTCCGTCCACGTCCCAGAGGCTCGGACTTCGGACGTGCCCGAGCCCCCGACGCCGCACAGTGTAGCATGAACCGCATCATGTAAAATGTTCGTGAAATTTTGAATCCTTGCCTCTTCCGTGCCTTTTTATCGCCTATAGGCTTGCACTTGACCACTATCTCACCTGATGGTAAGCGATGATGTGGTCGACGGTGTAGTACGCCTGCCTAGAAAAAAGCTATTCAATCTTGACTTAAAGACTCGTAGATTGTAGCTATTGATTGTAGCCTCGCACGGGGCTCGGCTCGCGCCCGCTATGGTCTAGCATAATTCATCCTTGAACCGGTTTACCACCGAGCAGATACATACCCTCACTTTATTCAGTTTCCCATCGCTCTGGGTAGGTAAGAAGGCCCGGCAGAACGAGCGTGTAACAAGGCACTTAAATCAAAATTGTAGTGGCTTCCTCCTTTTTTTCTCAGTTTTTTTACATATTTTATATATAGCAATGACTAAATTTATCTGCGTACGATCTGATTGTTAGTTCTTTTGTACCGTTCTCCGTGTCCAATTGATTGATATTTTTTTTTTTTTATATTTAATGAAGACACGCTACCAACTTCCTGTAAAAACTACTTTAGCACTTTAATCTTTAAACGAGTGCTATAAAAAATTGATCTGTGAAGGGCATTTTATATTAGGTACTTAAAAGTCTTGACACAGAATTATTCACAGTTTAATTTCCTTCTGCCTGCTTGCAATACGATGACCAACGAGTAAAAATGAACAAAAAGATGCCCCATTTTGTCGTATCCAAGTCCACCCAATAAGATGACAATTCCAAATGAAAAAAGAAATGTCCTATATCGTCCGATTTCTTTTTTTTTTTGGTTTGGCCTTGCTCGGTTTGTGCTTTTAGCTAGTGTTCGCTTTGGAAGTTCTAGTTTATTTAGTTTTTAGTCCATGTCCTAGTTAGGCCCCAGTAAAATGGCGGTAACTTTATTGGAAGCCTCCACGGCGTTTTGTCGACAACATGAACAAACTCATGTTCTACCGCTGTGTTTTACTTGCCCACACCCGTGCACGTTCACTAATATAATTAGAATAAAACACCACCATTTTTACACTATTAATATTCAATTTAACTCAATTTTAGGAAAATAAAACAGAGAATCAACATAGACGCCATCACGTTCCCGCCAAAACTCCTTTGTCCGACTTGCGAATTTCAATTCATTCGATTTTCAAGACCTGTAGAGTGTGTTATACACTCTCGGGATATATCAATTTCTTACAGCGATACAGACGCGCGTTTTTAAACGCGCGAAGTTATCGCGACAATGCCTATAAGCAGGCAAGTTATCTACAAATAGACAGACCTACACAGAGGCACAGATAATATAATACTGGCACAGAGGTATATTATCAGTGCAAAAAAAAATCTCTTCTGCACTGCTTCGCGAATTTGTAGCAGGAGTGCACCAAAAAAATCAAATTCAAATGTAGACGTGACACACAGATAAAAGTTGTTTTACATACACCGCGCGCCAGCAAATAGGACGTTTTTGGTGCAAAACAAATGGCTTCATAGAAAAAATAACCTGGCTTTAAAGCAGGCGCCAAGTTGCCAGTCTGCGGGCTTTTTATCGGTTACATTTCGGGGAGTGTGCCTACTAGCCCGTTCCATCATCGGACTACAAGACTTACGGCGATGCGTCATCAGTACAAGGTGGACATCCCACCCATACGCACCAAACGTTTTGGAAATACTTTCATTATGCGTACAGCTAAGGAGTGGAATTCCCTGCCGGAGTCTGTGTTTACCGACAGCTACAACCTGGGGAGTCTTTAAGTCAAGAGTGAACAGGTTTCTTCTAGGTAAGCCCCAGCTTCCATCAGGTGAGATAGCGGTCAAGCGCGAGCCTACCAATAATAAAATAAAGCGTACACTTAAATTAAATCATGAACATGGTTAAATAGGCATGTCGATATTAATTCTGAGAGTGAAGTGAATAGGTACGGAAATGCACTGACCACTGACACCGGGTAACTCCAAGGTTACTTTAGTATTGTGAAAAAATTGTTACTGCGATGTTAAGACCTATTGTTATTTTGGATAGTACCTAATCTATTTTTAAACTTCCCTGTATTTCGGCATAAAATAGTATCGTGATTTCGTGAGTATCGTGTCACGGTCAATCGATACGGTCCTTTTTTGCGCGTGATGTTTCGTATTTACTTATTACTAGCTCTTTACCGAAATGGTGAATCTCCTTGAAAGGATGGAAAGAATTAGTATGGAACTGAGGCTCAAAATCAATCACGCTAAAACTAAACTAATGATAGTGGATCGCGCAAACCATCTCCAACATACAGGTGCCCTATCACTGGAAACCGTAAGCGACTTTATCTACCTAAGTGCAATTATCAGCAATTCAGGGTCATGTGAGAATAATATAAGGAGGCGTATAGGGATGGCCAAAAATGCAATGACCCAGCTGCAAAGAGTATGGAAAGAACGTAACATTTCAAGGAAGACGAAGGTGAAACTGGTCAAGACTCTATCCTCCGGGAACTAAACATAAATATCAGACTGTACACGGTCTGTCTTCGTAGGATTCTGGAGTTTTTTGGTCACATTGCCAGAAAGGACGGACACAACCTCGAACAGCTGATGGTTACTGGCAAGATCGAGGGGAGACGTCCGAGGGGTCGAAGTCCAATCAGATGGTCAGACCAAGTCCGCACATCATTAAATACCAGGCTGCACGATGCTCTCCACGACGCCAAAGACAGAAGCAGATGGCGCAAATTGGTGAAGGAGAAGTTGTTTTCACGAAGACCGGGGAATCACGACCCTCAGTAATGAGGAACACGATGCGAGGAGGAGGAGCTCTTTACCCGCGGCTTCGTTCCCGGGGCCCACCCTACAGATCCTGTTGATTTTTCCGATGTATTTCACTCAGCCTATGTCACTCAGGAATAATGTAGCTTGCCATAGGTAATAGTTATTTATGCTACAAGTGCGGCAGGTAGGTGATTTCCGATGAGTGGCATTTTTATTCACGAGCGAGCGAAGCGAGTGTGTGGATAAATCGACACGAGTCTGAAATCATCTTACGTACGTGTATCATACAACATTTTACTATGCATTGTGCGAGGAAATAAATAAATTATTAAAATGAAATTAAAAATATGGCGGGCTGATTCAAGCGCGTTCAGCATATCCACAGATTAACTAATAATTCCCCGAGCATATCTACTGCGCATGTGCAAATAGCTGTCACATCGTAACGCAGTAAGGCACGAGCAAAATGTACGTTCTGCCAAACATATTTAATGAATATTTAAAATTAATTTATTGATCAAAATCTTAATCTAGAGTAATTAAAAACGCCTAAAATGAAGTATTAGTTTTATTTTACCTTTTATATGAATGATAATCTGTACATAACTAATTTTTAAAACTTTTCTCAGTTAATAAAAACTATGCGTCGGGCTGACGTTGGAGTTAAAATTAAAAAAGTACAGGAAAGTAAAAAGCACTAGTGAAAAAAAGTGACACTTTCCGCACAGTTTGGCTGCTTGGAAAACCGCTCCTGTCGAGGACATGCATTGTAAAATAATTATTTAAATGTGTTACACACGTTTGGGGTGAGAGGATGTTTGTTTGTGCAAATCCATGTTGCCATTTTTCTCCAAAACTACTAGTCCGATTTTGATGCAGTTTTCAGTTATGGGTTCGGGTTTGATTGGTGCATGTTCTTAGATAGGTGTTACGGTGACAACTCACCAGGGGGCGCTGCAGCAACGGTTAAAAAGTAATTGAAAAAGGATAAAATAATTTAAAAACCCCCACCTTAAAAAAAATGGAACGCGAGATAATAAACGTTAAAAGATTTCAAAATCAAAAAAAAAACATATATAAGATTTCATAAGTAGTGTTGATCTCTCACGGAGTCGGTCATTCATTATGTACACAATAGAGTATCAGTTTTCATAGCATTTCCCTATGTACCTACCTATTTGGTTCTCGATGATTGTAGATGTGGTAATAACATATTCAACTACCTTTAACTATTTGGTTCTCAATGATTGTAGATGAGGCAATAACATATTCAACTACCTATAACTATTTGGTTCTCGATGATTGTACATGTGCCAATAACATATTCAACTACCTTTAACTATTTGGTTCTCAATGATTGTAGATGTGGCAATAACATATTCAACTACCTATAACTATTTGGTTCTCGATGATTGTAGATGTGGCAATAACATATTCAACTACCTTTAACTATTTGGTTCTCGATGATCGTAGATGTGGCAATAATATATTCAACTACCTTTAACTATTTGGTTCTCAATGATTGTAGATGTGGCAATAACATATTCAACTACCTTTAACTATTTGGTTCTCAATGATTGTAGATGTGGCAATAACATATTCAACTACCTATAACTATTTGGTTCTCGATTATTGTAGATGTGGCAATAACATAATCAACTACCTATAACTATTTGGTTGTCAATGATTGTAGATGTGGCAATAACATATTCAACTACCTATAACTATTTGGTTCTCGATTATTGTAGATGTGGCAATAACATAATCAACTACCTATAACTATTTGGTTCTCGATGATTGTAGATGTGGCAATAACATATTCAACTACCTATAACTATTTGGTTCTCGATTATTGTAGATGTGGCAATAACATAATCAACTACCTATAACTATTTGGTTCCCGATGATTGTAGATGTGGCAATAACATATTCAACTACCTATAACTATTTGGTTCTCGATTATTGTAGATGTGGCAATAACATAATCAACTACCTATAACTATTTGGTTCTCGATGATTGTAGATGTGGCAATAACATATTCAACTACCTATAACTATTTGGTTCTCGATTATTGTAGATGTGGCAATAACATAATCAACTACCTCTACCTATTTGGTTCTCGATGATTGTAGATGTGGCAATAACATATTCAACTACCTATAACTATTTGGTTCTCGATGATTGTAGATGTGGCAATAACATATTCAACTAACTATAAACTTAATAAAAAACCCAAGAATATCCGTCGGGGGCCCGTTCTGTGTCGGCAATTGTATCAGGGCACGTACCGAAATAAAAGTGGTTAAATATCCTATGCTCTCGTAATATGCTATAGTTAGGTTCATCCGTGTCAGCTTTCATAAAATCAGATCAGCCGTTGTAATTTGATAAATTAGCAAACATCCAAACATTCAAGTCAAATATATTTATTCAATTAGGCCAATAAACGGCACTTTTGAACGTCACATAAATTAAAATTAAAATTTACAAGTAATAAAAAAAAAAAAATGATTCTACCGTGCATTCGGAAAGTAGATTGTTATGGAGAAGAACGCACAAGAAACTCCATACTTAATCTTTTTTTTAAAAAAAATAACATTAATATGTTTGTAAACGCACCCACGATACAGGACGAAATTCCTAGTGTGGGGCAACGTTTTTAAAAAAAAAAGAAAAAGAATATATGTGAGAACGATGCACCCAGAATACCTCTACACACTATACTACGTACAGGTATAAAGTAGAGATGCCACGAATATTCGGCAACTATTCGGTATTCGGCCTATTCGGCCACATTTTTTATTTTTTATTCGGCCGAATACCGAATAGCAAATCATGTAAAAAAAGACACGTTATTTTACTCAAAATTATGTATTTATTTCCAAATTACAACATTTTAGTAGTTAAAATTAATCATTGGTAAGTTGTGATGGATAAAAACGAGTTATTCAGCATTTTTTGGTAGCAAATGATTGCGCTTTTCATCGTAAACGTTACCAGCCTCAGAAAATAACCTCTCACTATAAACGCTACTTCCAGGCGAAGAAAGATAAACTTTTGCAAATTTCGAAAGGTTCGGGTATTGTTTTTCGTTTGCTGACCACCACTTATAAGGATCGGCCTTCCGATCTAGGCGAACTGTTTTAAAATAAAAATCCAACTCGTTTGCCACAGCATTCTTCTCCACGTCCTCCTCATCATTAGCATTTCCCATATTATCTGTAGCGACTTCTTCAAAGCAGTTCCAGAAACTTTCGTGTTTTTCAACAGTCCTATCATTTTCATTCAAGCTTCTTTTCTTAGGCGCTGGAGAAGAATCGTCATCGGTACTACTTGGTTCATCACAACTTTTTTTTAGAGCTTCTAGAAGAATTTTTTGTCTTGCTCTTTCTGCTTGAACCAATCCTAGAAAACTCGTTTTAAAGCGAGGATCCAGAAAAGTAGCAGCGATTTTTTATTAACCGGTGTCATTTTATACGCCTTTTGACGAAAAACAATTGAAAATGAACTAAGGAACAAACTTCTTAGCAAAATAGTAATTAAGTTTCACTTTACGTATTATTTATATACTAACAAAGCGCTCCGTGACGCGATTTACTCGCAATTGAAACAAATACAAACAATGTTTGCTTGCACCCCGCCCCGCACGCGCGCCGTCGTCAAGCATGTACTTCGCGCCGAATATTCGGCGCTTCGGCCGACAGCGCTGCCGAATATTCGGTATTCGGTATTCGGCCAATTCACTATTCGTGGCATCTCTAGTATAAAGTATTAAAAAGCATTAACAGGAAAATTCATTAATTTGATAAGTAGGAACATGGTTCTCACATACTTACAAATATTACAAACATAGGTAAAATACCTAACACAACAACATTGAAACATCTAAACTTTTACATTATATATTTATTCATTTATTGTATTCTTTATTGTACAACACAAAATATGACATAAGAGGAAGTTTGAACGTGGCGCCAGTGACAGAAAAGTTGAAAGGAAACCGTTTGTCCTGGTATGGGCATCTGATGAGGAGGGATGAAACGCATGTTACTAAAAGAGTTATGAATATAAACATGGATGGATGGAGAGGGAGGGGACGGGACGGCCAATGAAAAGATGGATGGTCTGTGTGAGGAGTGTTGTGAAAGAAAAGGGAGTCAGAGATGGCGTGACGGGGAACAGGACGGTATGGAATAAGAAAACGTGTTGCACCGACCCAAAGTATTATGGGCAGGAAGATGATGATTGTACACCACAAGAATATATTTACAGGACAAACGTCACAAAAGCAAGTGTAATGAGCGGTCTTATCGCGCAGGGCAATCTCTTACAGACAAATATAAAGGAATTGGATAAAGTCGTAAATCTGCAAGTGGAGGTTCTCAGGAGTTGTAAGCACTTTAATTAGTCTGAAATAAACGAATTTCATTTATATGTACATATTTTCTCATGTGTGTTTGTCGATGATAATCATTGCGATTTTTGATTTTTGAAATGTAATTCTTCGCATGAATAATAGGAAAACGTCACCAATGAACAGGGTAGCTCACTGAAAATTTGTTTTTTGTCTGTCAGGTAGATTAATAAAAAAATATTGGACACATATTTTTTCTTTTGACACGTAAACATGACGACGATATAACGCGTTGCAATATCGTGAAACGTCACGCCGCTAGTACACTTTATACTGCCTTAGTGACGTCACAAGCCCCCACTCCTGAACTTTGATGCGCTTTAACCTTGTAAATTGTTATTGATTTGGTAAATCAAAAAATACGTGTCCAATATTATTGGTTAATCTCACTGACGGACTAAATAGAATTGTTTAGTTGTGTTAACAGTTGGACATGCGACAATTTTCATTTGACCGGTTCGTTTGTACTCAGCCTTACATACATACACTCACGCCTTTTCTCATGGGGGTAGGCAGAAACTACAGAACGCCACCTGCTACGATCCTTACATACTTCCTTTGTTTCCCACACATTCATACATCTAGTCATACACACACGCCGGTGATGAGTACTTGGCCTTTCTGAAGAACATCACCAATAAGGTCTATGTATGTCTTTCTAGGGCGTTTCCCGGCGTTTTCACTCTTACATGTAAAGGTTTACAAATGCTGTATTTGTTAACTAGGTACCTAACCCCCAGTTTCCCAGCTCAAAATTATCGGAGAATTAATGTGACAAATTGTCAAGCACGCGTTATCTGCTGTGATTGGCTGTTGAAAATTCATACATCCAATCACAGCAGATAACGCGTGCTTGACAATTTGTCACATTAATTCACCGATAATTTTGAGCTGGGAAACTGGGGGTAAGTATTTTAATTGACTTTAACTTAATTTACGCTGATGAAGTTATTGCGTAGTTTGATCTTCACACAGTTAACAATGCTAACTCTTAATTATTTTATAGTTACAGATTCAATCTCCTGCATGAAGCCACAGTGCGATGAAGCCTTTTATAAAGCAGGTAAATATGTAAACATATTATTAAAATATTTATGGTTGAAAAATGGCAATTCTAAGGCGCTGTCCTGATAGAACGCGCGATAAATTAAAATATCCATCGTTAATTCACAAGAGTTTTCTTCAAATTAACCAACTAGTATATTTTTTCTATCCCTTTCCCTTGTTTCTTGGGGTGGACAGTTGGACACGACACCCGTCCCACAGCACGCTGTCTCTGACTCCCTTTTCTGTCATATCAGTTCTCGCACAATCCATCAATCTTTTCTTAGACCTCTCCCTCATCATCATCATATCAGCCGAAAGACGTCCACTGCTGGACATAGGCCTCCCCCAAGCGTCGCCACATGACCAGTCCCGTGCGTCCCGCAACAAGCGAACCCCGCAACCTTCACCAGGTCATCGATCTACCTGGTGAGAGGCCTTCCAACGCAGCATCTTCCGGTTCGCGGTCGCCACTCCAGAACCTTTCTGCTCCGTCGGCCATCCGTTCTGCGAGCAATGTGCCGTGCCCACTGCCACTTAAGTTTGGCAATTCTTCGGGCTATGTCGGTAACCCTGGTTCTCTTGCAGATCTCTACATTTCTAATTCGATCACGCAAGGAAATGCCGAGCATAGCCCTCTCCATTGCCCTTTGAGTGACTGTAAGCTTTCTGATGAGGCCCATTGTAAGCGACCATGTCTCACAGCCATATGTCATCACTGGCAACACACACTGGTCATAGACTTTCGTCTTGAGACACTGTGTTAAGTTGGATAAGAAGATACCGCGCAACTTCCCGAACGCTGCCCAGCCATGTTGGCTTCATGCGGCATCTCTTTCTCGAAGTTGGCCCTACCCAACTGGTTCGTTTGGCCTAGGTAAACATAGTCGCCCACAACTTCGAGTGTAGAGTCGCCGACCTTGATAGGAGTGGGTGTAACATGGGCATTCAACATCACATTGGTTTTGTCCATGTTCATCTTAAGACCCACTCTTTAGGAAGCTCTACTGAGGTCATCAAGCATTGTACTGAGGTCCTCCATGGTCTCAGCCATAACCACTATATCATCGGTGGTCACTAAACCGAAGGTGAGTGATGTTCTCGCCATTGACGTTGATGCCTGTTGATGTTTTCTGGACTCGAGAGGGCTTGCTCCAGTCCAGAAACGTGAAGACATCCTCCAGTGCAGCGGTGAACAGTTTCGGAAATATGTCGTCCTCCTGTCTCACACCTCGCTGCAGAAGGACGGGTTCCGAGGTCTGATCCAGAAGTTGAACAATCATGGTGGCGTTTTTGTACAGACACTTCAATACCTCGATGTACCGGTAGTCGATTTGGCACCGTTGGACAGACTACAGTACAGCCCAAGTCTCGATGGAATCGAAGGCTTTCTCGTAGTCCAGAAACGCTAAACAGAGAGGCAGGTTGTACTCTTCAGTTTTCTCTATAACCTGCCGCAGCGTATGTATGTGGTCTACGATGCTGAATCCTTTACGTAATCCGGCTTGTTCGGGAGGCTGGAAATTGTCAAACCTTCGTGTGAGACGATCCGTGATGACTCTTGAAAACAGCTTGTAGACATTCACATTCATTATTTCATTTTGTTCTTCAGTAGGGCATTAAAGACAAAGACAAAGACAAAAGATATTTATTTCAACTGGGCCACCAAGCGGCACTTTTGAATGTCACAATTTAAATTTAAATGGAATACAAGTTGATTCTACTGTGCATTCGGAAAGTAGCTAGTTATGGAGAAGAATGCACAAGAAACTCCATACTTTTTAAATTTACATGGAATAAAAGTTGATTCTACCGTGCATTCGGAAAGTAGCTTGTTATGGAGAAGAATGCACAATTAGAAGAATGCACATTGTCACCCTTCTTGAAGAAGAGTACAACCACACCCCCGCACCATGCCTATGGCGATTTCCCCTCAAGTATGACGGAATCAAACTGCTTCTGATGGGCCTTAAGTACTAGTTTTCCACCCGCCTTCAGGAGTTCGGCCGTAATTCCGTCAGCATCCCGTCCCGGTGCCTTGTTGTTCTTAAGCTGCTTACTGCCGCTGCTTGCTGTTTCAGACCCATCCTTATCTCTCTCCCTCACCATTCACATTTATATAGGGGTGTCCTCACTGGGAGCATTTGTAAACAAGCAATCGTAGGCGAGCAACAAATGCTTCCCAGCAAGCCCAGCATTCACATTCGAGCAAACTATGAACGTTCGAGTCGATCATTCCCTTGCGAGCTTGGAGCATTCGAATACGATCTCGTTTAATGTCATTTATTCGATAATACGATTGACCTTCTTGTCACAAACACTTAGATCAAGGAACTGTTCCTTACTTTACAAGTGGCCAGTAATATTCATACATATACTCGTATACTCATTCATTTCATTAACTGAGTACTCGCTTTCGAGCGTTTTATTTGCGTGTACATTCGAATGCGAGCCGTTTTACGTCTAAATCGTTGCAACGACCACACCGGCCGAAGTTCGCGCTCGCGTGTAAGCTTTGTAACGCTCGGCTCAACGTCCACACCACTCGAATATTCGAAGTCGAATGCTCATTACACGTGAATGCTCTCAGTGAAGCCGACCTTTTCTTTTAGTAAAATGGATTTCACAACCCTTGTCTTAACATGTATAGAACAGGTGATCTAATTATTAATTGACATTCGATGATCGTTTTATAATAAAACAGATTCAATTTCATCAGTCTAAATATGGACTTAGATTTTAAAAAATCAATGTTAGTAACATTGCAATTCGTTTATACGTCCGTAGAAACGCCATGCTGAGTTGGACATTAAGGTTATTAGCCGGACATCAATTAAAGAGTAGGTAGATACGTAGATGTACACCCATCTTAGTTATGTATGAATCATCCCGTGGCTAAGAATGAGTGATCAGCTCAATCAATCTGCCTAGCCTTTTCCCAACTATATTGGGGTCGGCTTCCAGTCTAACCGGTTTCAGCTGAGTACCATTGTTTTACATGGAGCGACTGCCTATCTGACCGCCACAACCCAGTAAATGGGTAACACTGTACCCCTTGGCAAGACTGGTGTCAGATCTCAAGCTTCTGACTACCCGTAACGACTGTCAAAGATCTTCTTGTAAATGAGTGAGCTTGTGGGTAAATAATAACAGCTACACGGGTTGATTCTCAAGGATAGGGTTGCCCTAGTCAGTCATTCTTCCATACAAACGTATTATGGCGATTACTCCACTGTTTGACGGTGTCCGCACAATATAATAAATGATTTCAATTTGCAAAACAGTCACCATACTGGGATAGCTTAGCAGTTAAAAATGCAAATAATTTTATTTTAAACAAATACATTAAGTACATTTTTCCTGCTACTCATATTCCCAAAGGTTTTGTTATACAATTTAGAGCGCTCCGTTTCGTTCTAAATCATCATCCATTTATTATTTTTCATGAGTGTGTGTGTATTCGTATGCGCACTAGCTTCTTACTGCTCATCACAGCGTCTATCCCTTTCGTACGTGTTGTCGGATGAGATAGCATGCATTTTAACCCCGCCCACAAAATAGTTCTAGCCACCGACTAGGGCAACCTTAAGCATCGCTAGCAGGGGTTGGTCCGAGGGTAGGTGACTACCGAGACTCTTCCGTGCCTTAGAAAGCACGTATAGCCGTAGGACCCAAAAAACTGCCCCCAGTTTTGCTTAGAGGTAGATACCCAGTTACTTGATTGTGGAGGTCAGATACGCAGTCGCTTCATGTAAGATAATAGGACTCGGCTGCATCCGGTACCCTCGGTTTTCTCAAAACTCGATTATCGGGCTGTTAACGTAATCGACGAATAATGCTGTGATTGGTTGTTAAACATTCATTCAACCAATCACAGCAGATAACGCGTGCTTGACTATTTGTCACAAACATTTTGCGATAATTTAGCGTCGAGAAACCGGTCCTTAGGCTAAGCTAAGGCCTAAGTCTGGTCAGATTGGTTGAATCATCGTACTAGCTAAGAAAAGGGCAATTACAATTCATTGCATAAGAATTTTCTTGGTTCTCACAGTTAATTACTACTAATACGTAGGTAAATACTACTTACATAGTTATAAACTACAGAGCTAACTGCGCATGAAACTAAGAAAACAATGCAGTCATTGGCTTAGCTTCAATGGAATCTTTCAAGCAAAAGAGGAAATGTGGGCAGAGAGATCCTTAGTAAAAAGTCACAATTCGAGTGTGTTTTTCTTTTATTTTATCATTTAATAGTTGTCAAATTTGTTCAATAGGCCTCTGTTGACATCGTGATTTTGAGTATTTTTTTATTGTTCTATTGCTTCTAAAGAAAATGCATCATCCAAAACGAAAACATAGGGAAATAGTGAATGTCTTTTTTTTCAGTTTATGGAATATCTTTTAAATTTATTAAATATTGGAGGAGGAAATAGGCCTGAGCCAAACCTCGATTACGATCTTTTATTTAGGATATTCAGCCGGATGTCTGCGGCAGCATATCCTGTTAATTGCTGCCGATAGGTACCTAGTTAGACAAGTTGTGATTTCTAATTTGATGTCAGCCCACTTGACACGTGTGGGATTTCATCACACCTGATACGGCCCAACTCATCCTTGAGAGGCGTAAACTAAAGGAAAACGGTATATGTTCTGCGGAAGATCGGCAGCGGTATGCAGAACTGAACCGCCAAGTCCAACTACAATGTCGAGGGGATCATGATAACCACATCAACGGTATCTGTCTCGAACTCGAACAACACGCACTGAAAAACGAATCCAGATATCTCTTTCAAAAAGTAAGGGAATTGACTGGAACGAGTTAGCCAAAAACCTGTGCCATTAAAGATAAAGACGGGCGTCTAATTACAAATGTGGCTCAAGTGTTAGAGCGCTGGAGGAAGTACTGCGCAGAATTATATGACACGGGACAGCCTGCTAACGCTAATAGTACATCGGCTCTAGAGGAACCTGATATCCTACCATCGGAAATTGAACATGCCATCAAAGCTCTTAAGTGCAAGAAATAGCCAGGTAAGGATGCTATTACAGCCGAAATACTAAAAAACCTAGGTCAAAGAGGCACAAAGGCTATCACCGAAATTTGTAACACCATCTGGAGTACTGGAAGATGGCCAAAATACTGGACAGAGTCAGTTTTTATACCTTTACATAAGAAAGGCTCCTCAAAAGTTTGTGGAAATTACAGGACAATTGCGTTAATATCACATGCGAGTAAGATCCTCCTTCATGTAGTTAGTCGACGTCTCAACTACTTTTTGAGTCGACAGATGCCTGAAGAGCAGACTGGTTCCGTTAAGGGCAAGGGAACACGGGAGCAAATACTTAACGTCCGCCAAATCATCGAGAAGAGCAGGGAATTCAACAGCCACGTGGTCCTATGCTTTATCGACTATACAAAAGCCTTTGATTGCGTGCAATGGGAAAAACTGTGGAATGTGCTACTCGAAATGGGAGCTCCTGTACACCTCGTTGCTTTAATCCAGAGTCTGTACACTGAAAACCGTTCTTTCGTCAGGATGGGCACTGAATGCTCCAATATGTTCCAAACAAGAAGAGGAGTGAGACAGGGTTGCATCTTGTCCCCTGCACTTTTTAACATATATGGAGAATACATTATTCGGAAGACGATCGAAAATTGGGAGAAGGGTTTTCCTATAGGTGGAAAAAGATTATCACATTTCCGATATGCCGACAACACCGTACTTCTGGCAACATCCATGGAAGATTTGAATGAGCTGTTCCAAAGACTGGAGTTAGAAAGCGGCAACATCGGTCTTGCAGTAAACAGAGCGAAAACCAAAGTGATGATAGTAGATCGAGCCGGAAAGCTTGCAAATATCACCTCCAACATTCCTGGCATTGATATTGTCGACCGCTACGTATACCTGGGCTCACAGATCTGCAATGACAGCAGCTGTGTCCCCGAGATAAAAAGGCGAATCGGTATGGCGAAGGATGCGATGACCCGTTTAAGCAAAATCTGGAAGAAGAGAGGAATTGGTTTCAAAACCAAGATCAGATTGGTACGAGCCCTGGTATTCCCGATCTTCCTGTATGGAGTGGAAACGTGGACAATCCTGGCCCGAGAGAGACAAAGGATCGATGCATTCGAGATATGGTGCTGGAGGCGAATGCTGAGAGTACCTTGGACTGCGAAACGCACCAATGCATCGATCCGGACTCAGCTCCGAATATAAACTCACTTTTCCACCATATGCCAGCAGCGCATTCTTTCGTATTTCGGCCACACAATGCGCAGAGGTGACGAGAATCTGGCAAGACTTATTGTGATTGGGAACACCGACGGCAAAAGGTCGCGCGGTCGTTCACCGACGAGATGGACCGATCAAGTGAAAGACTCGTCGTCCTCCAGATTCTACACGGTCGTAAGGGAAGCGCTGGACAGAAACCGGTGGAGGGAGATCATCCGCTCCAGATGTAACCCTGATGCTGACCACGATCCTCAGACATGAGGGACCGACTGAGAGAGAGAGAGTCAGCCCACTAGTTAGGTTTAATTAGCAATTAATCAAGTCCAGTAAGATGATTGTTTAGTCCCAAAAGATAAGTTAATAAAACATTACCGACCCAGGTGTCTTTTTAACCGACTTCGCAAAAAGGAGGAGGAAATAAATAATATAAAGCGAACGGAACGTGGACGCGACGTGATTGGTCAGTCGATCCTTGTGTCAACTGACCAACCAATCGCTCGCTCGGAACGTTGCTAAACATTCCCCGCGCTCCGCTTCACTGCCAAAGACTCCTAAAAAACGACTTCTGCACATCTAACGATTCTTGCCAACTATCGTGCCGGGGCTTATATCTCTCAGGCAAGTACTCTTACAATATTTTCTAACATCAGCATATATTGCGTTCCAGGCCTTCGTAGTGAGCGGTGCAGCTCTGAACATAGCAGGCCATGGATGCGCACACGGCTACCCAGCTGTGTTGTTCGCGCAGCTCGTCAGGGACGGAGGGCCTGTCACGCTGACGGATCATGACACTTCCTGGATAGGTAAGCATCTCATTTCTCCATCTCTGTTGTCTGTAAAAAACCGGCCGAGTGCGTGTCGGACTTCGCATATTTAGGGTTCCGTATCAAACCGCAAAATTGAATTGGCTGTAATAAGAAAAAGGAGAATTTCAAAGAAAAAATCTGATTGGTCAATATATTAGTATTTGTTAGTAATAATAAACATTATCATCTAATTTCAAGTTCATAGGTCAATGGAAAGTTAAAAAATGCCAAAATACCAAAATTTTGTAAAAAAAAACTGACTTAGGTGGCTCCACATTCGTTTGTTTGGCAATATTTTTTAAAACAAAAAATACAGTATTATCTATCTCTAAACAACGATACCCCATTCAATGAAGTGGGTCTATATATTTTTTCCTCTTTAGCTGGCCGCCAAAAAATATAAAAAAAATATTTTTGCCATTTTTTTTGGTTTTGGGTTAACTAAATGCTTATACTGTGAAAATTTGAAGGCTGTAGCTCCAATCGTTTGGCCGTAAAACCTGTGTGATAGAAGACGGACAGACAGACGGATATGTGACTGACAGCAATAGGGTTCTGTTTCGACCCTTCGGGTACGGAACCCTAAAAATCGATATTAGCCATACGAGTGCTCACTATAACAACCTATTAATCTTCTAGTTCTTTATAATCTGTTGTGGTATATAACAAAGAGTAAATTTTCTAACTACTCGTTCATTGCACATACCAAAAGACAATATTAAAAAATTTCGATGTGGTAATGGTCCGATGGGACAAACGTCCAAGGTGAATGTGAGCATGTCGTAATTCTTTTCAAAACGCTCTGAAAACTGTGTATCCAGAACAAGGATTATTATATCTACAAACCTGAACCGGCAGGTTATCCTACAAATACTAATAGAAATATAATGACGGTTCCATAGTTTGTTAATTAGATAAAGGTTATCTGACTGTTATTAAAGCTTAGCCCGTCATCACTTGCAGACACGATTCGCGTGAATAGTACAAATTTAATAAAGCAGTCGTTATGTACTATAGCCACAATAAAATACCTTTCAATGAATTGCAAAAAAAAAAAAAAAAAGAATTAAATAAAAACAGCAATCTAAATGTAGAATATGAATCCCTTTCTAGGGTTCCGTACCCAAAGGGTAAAAACGGGACCCTATTACTAAGACACCGCGGTCCATTTCTCTGTCTGTCTGTCACCAGGCTGTATCTCATTAACCGTGATAGCTAGACAGTTCAAATTCACAGATGATGTATTTCTGTTGCCGCTGTAACAACAAATACTAAAAACAGAATAAAATAAATATTTCAGTGGGGCTCGCATACAACAAACGTGATTTTTTGACGTTTTTTTGCGATCATGGTACGGAACCCTTCGTGCGCGAGTCCGACTCGAACTTGGCCGCTTTTTGATTGGAACCAGTAATAATTACCTGAAGTACGGTCAACAACTACTTATCTACCCGTGAACTCTTCAAGGTTTTTGTCAGTCAAGGTTTTCTTTTTAAACGAGTTAAGCAAACGAGATTATATTATTTGCAAGTAGGCCTATTTGCTATTTGCACTAAAATTATGTGATATGATATGATTGTTTTCGGCAAATAATAAGTACTTTTCGGTTTTTTGGTCACGTTTGAGCGGAAAAACGTGTCTTTGTAATCCGAAGAATAGTCACTGTTGAATTGCATAATAGCATAGATATTTTTTTTTACTTTGCGCCACACTATGAATTTCTCCTGTATCGTGGGTGCTTTTACAAACATAAAAACTTACATATTATCTCATCTATGACATAATATGTAAGTTTGTATGTTTGTATACGCTTGGTCTACCAAGCGATTTATCAGGGCACTATGTATACCTAATGCCAGGGCATTAAGATTCTAGTCAAGTCAAATCGAGCAATGTAATGAATACTGGTATAAACTTCTATATTTTTCACATTGTCTGATCATTATGAATATTGCTACGTAACGGTTAGGCAATTCGATAATTATGGTCAATGAATTAGTCCAGAGCTCGAGAGCTTAGGGCACCCCGACACGGATAGGTTAGGTCACAGATTACTGATATGTAGCTAGCTAATTAGGTTCGAAGGAGATGACATCATCTCCTTCATGTTGGATTACTTTAGCGACTTCAGACAGAAATGGGAGCCAATGTCAATATTAAAATAAAGTCAAAGTCAAAGCCATTTATTTGCATTAAATGCGGTACAAAAGATGGTATAAATAAGTTATTAGCACAATGACACATTTCGCCATAAGTTGGCATGCAAATATTATATTGTGTTAAGGTGCTTACAATAAGCAGATCTCTAATAATCTAATAACACATTATTTTTATTAGGTATTTAACCTGTTAAGTTTAATAACCTCTTCAAAACACTTAGTTTACTTACACTATGAAATTGTATGGTTAACAATAAATAAAATATATACATAAAAGGCAGTAGGTAGGAATTACAACAACTAATAACAAGATAATCTACAATGCATTCCTGTAATGATAAGATTGACATGGTGATCTTTTTAGAAATTCGTTTATAGAATAAAAGCTGTGAGAATGAGCCACTTTTTTAAAACTATACAGAATTTTCTGTAAGGGAGATCGGTTATAAAGGTTGGTATAGAATTATAAATAAGAGAATAAGTGGTAATTATCGAATTATAGATAGGCATTATTCAGAAAGCCCGGTGAAATTAATTATTTCAATAGTTTTTATCTTATTGCTTATTCATATTGGGTAAGTTTCAAATAATCTGGGCATTTATGTATAATGTTGTATTAATTACTTGGTCCATAAAACATACACAAACAATCAACGGAACAACTATTACTAGGCCATACAAATATTTGTTCCATGTGGGCATCGAGCCCGCGACATGTAGCGAGATTCTTGAGCGACTTTTTCAAATGAAATCCAATAATTTAATTGCATAATATAGGTAAAAAAGGTGTAACAAAAGAATAGCGTATCTATACACTATATTAAAATTTAATACCACCTTTGTTCTACATGGTGAATTCACAAATTTTCTAAATAAATTGAAAACCATCATCGGGGCTCTTATGACGGCTGGGCTGATAAATTTTCATGAAACATTTACACAACAGCTTTTTTGACTCGACTTTTTGGAAATTAAGTGGAAAAGAGCCTAAATTATTACCAAATCATGTGAAGATACCCACTCACCTCTTTGTTATTTCTTTCAGCGTCCGTAGTCGGTGCGATGGGCATCGTCGGCAACTTCGTGTCTCCCGTCCTGATGACCAGGTTCGGTCGTCAACGAGCTCACCTCATCTCAACCCTCCCCGCCCTTCTCGGCTGGATAGTCTTCATCTTCGGGAACTCCGTACCTCTATTCATACTGGCCAGGCTTCTGCACGGACTTGCATTGGGATTAAGGACTCCTTTAGCAGCCATTCTAGTCGCGGAATACACTGATCCGAAGTATCGAGGAGCATTCCTAGGGACTTTTGCTATATCTCTTGGAATGGGGATATTCTTATCGCATCTGTGGGGAGCGCATTTGACTTGGAAGATGACTGCAGCAGTGTGCTCTCTGTTCCCACTGATAGCCATGGCTATTATAAGTCTGTCTCCAGAATCACCTAGCTGGTTAGTCTCCAAAGGAAAATTTACTGAAGCAAGAAAGGCGTTCAAATGGGTCAGAGGCGAAGGACAGGAACAACAGGAGGAATTAGAAGCAATGATCAACGCCCAGAAAATGGAAAAGGCAGAAAAAAGACCAGAATATGCCGAAACTCATGTTTGCAACAACGTTTTCAAGAAGGTTCTCGAAGCTATGAATGAAGTGGTGAAGATATTCAAGAAGAAAGAGTTCTATAAACCAGCTATCATTGCTATTAGTATGCTGGTTGTTTTTGAATTCGGTGGAGCACATATGGTGGCTGCGTACGGAAATATAATTCTCCAAGTGGTGTTGGACAAGAAAGATGCCAAAGACGTTGCTTGGCAGTTCACAGTGATAGATCTTTTGAGGACAGTGTGTGCGTTGTTAGCTATATTCTTACTAAAATACTTTAAGCGAAGGACTATTTTGTTCTCCAGTGGTGTGATGACTATTCTGTCTATGACAGCTATATCAATCTTCGTGTATTTGAGAAGAGCGGGATTGTTTACTGAACCATGGATATTGGATATAGTTCCAATGGCTTTAATGGTTCTGTATACCTTGTCGTTTTGTCTAGGTTTAGCACCCTTGAATTGGGTGATATGTGGCGAAGTATTTCCTTTAGCTTATAGAAGTTTAGGATCAACACTTTCCACGTCATTTTTGACACCATCTTTCGTGATTTCAATGAAATCTGCACCACATTTATATTCATCAGTGGGAGTCGAAGGTGCATACTTAGTTTATTCAGCGATTTTGACAGTGTTCCTAAGTATAATGTATGTGTTATTGCCCGAAACTAAAGATAGAACTTTACAAGATATAGAAGATAGTTTTAAAGGTAAGAAAAGTAATGACCCAGAAGCACAAATGAAACTTATTATAAAAGAAGATGGAGTTGTTGTTAATTAGATATTATTTAGTACTCAAGTCATTCCAGACGTTTTAAAGTACCAAATATACGTATGAATGTTCTTAGTTTAAATAACAGGGTATAAAATTGTATCCAGACCTGAAAAGGTCATTTCGAATGTCTAGATTTACACAAAAAGTTAATTGAATCTAGACAAAGTGCCTAAGAAGTAAAATGTGATCAAGAAAGTACATACCTAATAAGAGCACCATTTATTTTTCATTTAGCTTGACAAATTCGTATGTGACACACCGCAGCTCGGCGGGCGCGTGACACGTGAGCTGATGCGTACGAACCAGATGCTGGTAGGGATCTTGACCGTACTGCCGTGATTGTCCTTTTAGCCCTGGCATACCTCTCCACTCCTCAAGCACATCCGTATATGTTAACCCCTTGGCGCTACGTCACTAAAGTGCTAGTGACTGTTTATGGGAGGGCCCATGAATTGAGTGTGCAAGGCATTCCCCGCCATTTTATAGCCGTGTAGACCAACAGTGGTCAGGCAGGGACCAATAGCGCTTCTATAGTTTTAGGTAATCGATCCACGAAACCTCCCAAACCCATAGCCCAATGTGTTTTGTCTCCATATTCCGCAATAGTCCTGCACCAGCCAGCCCGGCGAGCATGGCCTACTGTGACATCGCTTAAGTCACACTTTTAATCACAGTTTGGGCGATAAACTCATTTTGTCATAAATGCTAGCACGGCGGCGTGAGATATTTTCTTGACTTGTGGCATAACTTCTTGACGTTTATTTTTTTCTTTTTCGGAAATTTTCCAATTTTATTGCAGTTTCGGTTTAACCTTGGCCATAAAAACCATTTATGTTCTGAGAAGCATAGCCCTACGACGCACTGTTTCCGAAATATGGGCCTCCGTATCTTATTTTATTTTGCATAAAACGCTCTATATTTCTAAAATGATATCTCGAAAACGGTATGTCCTAGGCAAAAAATAACCAAAATTTAGCCCCCCCCTTTGCTACCCCCATGTTAGCAGCATCCCAACATGAAATATAAGTTTTTTTTTTTTTTTACGTTGCTTGGTTTTCGACTTGAACTACGGTCATGACAAGTTATGATAGAATATGTCATGTCTTACAATTTGTCTTAAATGCTAGCACGGGACAACCATGTGACATAGTGTGCAGTCGCGACTTGCTTTTCTTGTTGTTGACTTCATAGTGCGACATAATTTGAATAGACGACCAAATAAAATAATACGTAAAAAAGTATGCCGTTCATACAGCCAAACAACTTTTTAATTTTGTTGGGAATAAATTAATATTTGACCCACGACCATAGACTTATGCACACTTTATTTTTCTTTGTTTGTTTGATAACTAAGTGTTTGTTATAAAGATTTACTAAAAAATATAATAGCTTAGACCAATACCGGTAGGCGTAGGCCCCTCTTTTTTATATTTTAAATGTTTTTTGGGGATTTTATTTAAGAAACATTTAAAAATGTAGAAAGTAAGAAGAATATGGTATAAAAGAAAATAATAATTGTTACGGCGCAGCGCCTCACGCTTAATGAATACTAAATTCACACGTCGATAGATCTACGCCTATGGTTTTAGTAGGCGTTTGTTAATTTTTTTATTCTATAAATCTTTGATATGTCATACCATTGCATACCATTCTACCGTCTGCTTTCTTACTGTACGCACGATACTCTTTAATAAACCATTTTACGTGTAATTGGACTTTAATTAGCCCCATTGTATAGTCAAAATATACAATAATAATCAAAATAAAAATAATAATTAAAATAAGAATAATATAAAATTAATTGTAGATCCTGTAACATTTCAATTAATTAATAAGCATTGATCACCACACACAAAAAAAAATTATTGCCATTTGGTGCAGTAATTAGAAGGAAAATATTTTTTTTTTTTAACTGTACAATTTTATCACCACCTCCGAACGAAAGTGATACATTTTTCTCAATCATCTGTCGAAATGTGACATTTGTGACAAAATGGGTGCGCCCGTATTAGCAATTAAGACCCGATGAGTCCCAAATAAACGTCACGAAATTTTCTCACGCCGCCGGTACTAGTATTTAAGACAAAATGACTTTATCGCCCAAATTGCGATGAAATGTGTGACTCAAGCCATGGCACAGTAGGCCGTGCTCGCCGGGTAGCAACAAAAAAGGCATGTCGCGCCTTTAAAATATGTCACATGGTTGACCCGTGCTAGCATAAATGACAAATTGTAAGACATGGACAAATTTTATCATGTCTTGTCACAAACGTCTTGGGTTTGCCATGCTCGCTGGGCAGGAATTGTCCTTGGTTGCTCTTGCGTAGTGACTAGTGCATACAGGGATAATCGCCGGTTGGTGTCACATTTCATCCTACATGTACAGGCCTCTGCGAGTTGGTTTCGGACCCTGGTACGCCTTTCAAAGGTACGGGACCCTTTTTTTTTTTTTTTTTTGGGTGGGAAATCATCCAATGACTTCTCCCGCTCTGGGTGAAGCGGGAGGGCGTGTCAGACTTTTACTGACTAAAACCCACCCGTGTTCCTTCAGTTGCTTGCGCCAGGGCCGCGGTAACTCTTTTTCAAATTTATCCGCGACCCAGACAGGCATCGGTCCTATCAGGCCCCGTCACTTTTGCTGACATCTCTTTGAGGCGCGCGTGGAACACTACGCGCCGTAAACTCGGGCTTGGTCCTTATCGGACGGTAAGCTACCCATAACTTGCCGTCCGCAAGCCCGTGCCTACGGTGGGCGGGAATCGGCTTGCGACTCCCTACGCCCGGGGCGTCTCCTGCGGTGGCTAGGGGCGTGAGGGCGTCTCCTTTGCGTCTCCCTCACGCGTTCCGCCTCCTCCTTTGCGAGCATTACTGCTTCGCAGAAGGAGGAAACAGCTTCCCATGCCCTCTCGCTCCGTACCATGGCCTGGACCAGGGAAGGTACGGGACCCTGAGGTCGCGAAAATCTCAAAAAAAAATCCTTAGGAATCTACTATCATAAAAATTATATCTAGGGCTTTAGAAGTATAGACGAAGAGTCATTCTATCTTATAGGCGGTCATAGTTGTTAAAAGACAAAATATGTTTGGGATTTTACTGTATTTTTACGTGACATTTCAGTACCGCATGTCGATTCCATACATTTTTAGGGTTCCGTACCTCAAAAGGTAACGAAAGGAACCCTTATAAGATCACTCTCTTGCCCGTCTATCCGTGTGTCACCACCGATTTTCTCAGGAACGGGTTGACCTAGCAAGTTAAAATTTATACCACATACTGTGAGGTCTATAGTCCCTATTAGGTGTATAAAAATCAAGGTCCTCAGTCCTGAGTCCACACGATAAAAAGATATGGGTGAAAATTTAAATTTGCCCATGTCTTTAAAACTTAGCCACCAATAAATTAAATGATACCAATTTTATTATGGCTGTATAATAGGTAGTTACGGAACCCTCTGCGCACGAGTTCGAGTCGCACTTGATCCGTTTTATTTATTTCTCGGCAGACGATTTCGCTGATACAATAACGAGTAGTTTTCTAGAGCCTCTGAAATGTAGCCTAGGTAGGAACCTATATTGTTTTACTTGTCACCGAGTCAAGATTTGAAAGAAACGTTCCGTTTTAGCGGTGCGCCCGTGCGTCCTTTGGCTCGCGCATCTACGATGCTTGTAAACAGTTAGTCCCTTTTCACACGCTCCGGTTGCCGGGTAGTTGCTATCGGGTAACCGGCGGCGAATGTATAGGCATGTACGCCGGTACGTGTGAAAGCTGGGAGTGATATGAAGTTTCGAATGACGTTATTGCGACGCACGCTATTTCGAAAAACTTTACAACTGGTACGCCAGTTCGAAAACATATTGAATCGAAAACCGCTATATCGAATGACGGTATGGCGACGCACGCTATTTCGAAAAACGGTTGGACTGGTACGCTAATACGATAGTTTTGGTAGGTATCGAAATCTACTGTAGCGAATAGAATAATCCAATCTGAATTTGTCTGGGGATCGAATTCGCGACCCAGTGATTATCAAGAACTACCTACGATACGATAATAAACTGACACTGAGCTAGTTGTCTGTACCACTAAGTATAAATTATTAATATAAATACTTATTATGATTTAGCTCCATCCACACGATGGTTTCCTTCACCGTTTTGAGAGCAGTGGCACAGATAAAATAATACTAGCATACAGTGGTGGTACTAGCAAGTGATGAAATAAATTACACAAAGTAAAGTGCCTGCTCGGGTTTGAACCGACGAACCACGACCCACAGCTCCTAAGTCGGGGCCGCAACCGCTAGGCCATCACTGCTCTCACTCACACCACTGCTCTGCAGTGATGGTGTACTAAAACTAAAAAGAAAGAAGGAAATCTTTTTCACAAAAAAAAATTAACGACTTCAAAAGCAAAACACTAAAATGTGGCAAATAACATTCGTTTCGAAAGTCGGTGTCGAAAGGGAGGAGGTACTGAAGATAAGGCCGCGAGTAGGGTCGCGAGTTCGATTCCCAGACAAATTTAGATTGGAATATGCTATTCGAAACCGTAGATTTCGATACCAAAACTTTCGTATTAGCGTACCAGTCAAACAGTTTTTTTCGAAATAGCGTGCGTCGCAATACCGTCATTCGATATAGCGGTCTTCGATTCAATGTGTTTTCGAACTGGCGTACCAGTCGTAAAGTTTTTCGAAATAGCGTGCGTCGCAATAACGTCATTCGAAACTTCATATCACTCCCGTGAAAGCTTATATACATGGCTAAACACTTCGCCGCCGTTTACGCGACACCGGCTACCCGGAAACCACTTACCCCCAGTTTCCCAGCTCAAAATTATCGGAGAATTAATGTGACAAATTGTCAAGCACGCGTTATTTGCTGTGATTGGCTGTTGAAAATTCATTCAACCAATCACAGCAGATAACGCTTGCTTGACAATTTGTCACATTAATTCTCCGATAATTTTGAGCTGGGAAACTGGGGGTCAGTGTGCTTATGCCCAGCTTCTAAAAATCACAATAAAATAATTTAGTTTCAAATAATACAAAACAAGCCATATCCTTTGATTAGTGATTCAATTATTTTTAGTGAGATTAAAATATTTTTAGTCCTAACCCAAATGAAATATTTTTACGAACAAACATGCATGTAATAAGATACTATTTTATAAGATGACAATATTGTACAAATAGACATAGATTTGTTATATATTTTTGGTTTTATTTAATTCTTCTATATTTACAACACAATTTCACCTTAAAAAGGGCTCGACTTAGAGCCGGTCCACACCGTTGCGTCAACGTTGCGTCGACGTAGCGCTGTCGTTGCCTCGTTTGTTCCACATAGTTATAATAACCATAGTGTCCACACGACTGACTGCAGCCTCCGAGATGAAGCGAGAGAGGTGTAAGTAAATACCGCCAACGACCTTGAGGGAACAAAACGCGCCCTCGTTTCTCACCCGCGCGACCCGAAATTTAGTAGTTTTTGTACTTTTCTTATTATTCTATGACTTTAAAAAAAAAGCTTCAGATCAAAATGTAGATAATTAAATTGTCTTTGATATGGTGTCAATTTCATTAAAATACGCCCAGCGGTTTTGTTGTGATTGTCGTGTTTTGTCCGTTTTAGACATAACTTTACAAATTAATTACACTATGTTATACGAATAAAACTCAAAATTTGCTCAGATGAAATTATTAAAAAAATGGTCTAATATAACATATATTTTTTCCAATAAATTAAGACTAGCCGTTTAGACGTGATTCTCATTTTAAAATCAGCTACTCAAGGGAATCGGCGCCTGAGACGCGCGACGCGGTGACGGACAGCCGACAGGCGTTTTTCTGTTCTGTGTAGTGCACACACAAAACTTAAAGAGAGGAATAAAAAAAAAAAATTGTAGAGTATCTGGTACCTCCCTATATGAAATATTAACGTTTTTTAATAGCACCGTATAACGTGGTTTAAGTAGCACCACGCGTGAGAAAAAAAGTTTAGTGTTTATTTTTTGTAGTTATGGGGGAAAACACTTCAAGTATATTTTTTTAAAAATTAATGGAACTTTTTTTTTTTTTTTCTTTATCGTCAATAGGCTTGCGCTTGACCACTATGAAAGGTTAGTACCTGGTACTCATACGAGCTATTGTATTGCAGACACGGCAATCAAGATGACAAAGGTACAATTCATGCTTCTTTGGATGCCGTTGTGGCGCGGCAAAATTTGGAATTTTCGTTATGTGATTTTGCAAATCTTTGACGTAGTATGAAGTTAACTATCGATTTATTTATATATACTGTGGTGTTCACTAATTAGGGGTTGGGGTTTATAATAAAACACTCAAAGTATCAGTAGGCACAGAGCTCTACATGGATACGTCCAGTCACCGCTGTGGGTGACACATAATAATATGTAGACGTAGGCACGCATTGCTCTGTCGTTTATTATAGGATACCACATCTCTTCCTTTTTATAATAATAATTATTTTGCAAGTGCAATTACATTATTTTGCATGTAGACAATAATTAAGTTTTAAGTAGGTCTAATAACCTAATTTTGATTATAGAAATACTCAACATTTAGCATTTGCATTAAATTTTAATTTACACTAAACTAACATATTATATAATATGTTTTAATCAATACAGTGTTTTATTTAAAGGCTTACGAAACATCACTTCTTGATCGATAACCTTCCGGCCTATGTGGCCTACAGGTTTTTTTTATGATTCAAGTTATTTTTGTAAATTGGATAAAAATAACACAAATAGTGATCGAAGCTTTTAGATGACCATTTTATTATTTTGTATTTAAACTAGATGAGGCCGGTATTTCCTAGCGGACTACTCTGAGAAGAAACACCGAAACAAACTCAGAGGTCACAGTCTCTCTTAGAGTCCATAATGATTAATAGAATGGCCAAATCATATGAGAATTGAGAACCCTGTAGGTTTATGTCTGATCAAATCATTTAGATTTTAAGAGAACCACGTTGCGTCGTAGGTTAATTAGTCTGAGGTGGTCTTCATTCACTAATTATCAGTCTGCTTTTCGTATTGACTGGTGACTGACTCGTACAAAAATGCCTGTTTTTTCTGAGGCCATTAGTGAAAAACATTATGCCTCGTTTGATACAGCATGACGTATTGAATAACTAATAACAGTATTATCTGCCGTTGTTAGATGTTATTTGAATAACTGATTACAGAATTATCTGTCGTTGTTAGATGTTTTTTGAATAACTAATAACATAAATTATCTGCCGTTGTTAGATGTTTTAATTTTACGATTTACAGCTTTTGAAATATATTTCATAACACTATTATTGTGTTTAGTCTAGAAATTTCACAATTTCGATCTTGTGCAAAATATTTAGATTTTATGTTAGTAGTCCTTAAGGAAGTAAACATATTTCATATTTAAATACTCTGGATTCATAATTAAACTGGTCTTTGTTTTTATTTGGCCAAAGAACCAGTTTAAGAGTTCGTTTCTCTTTTTTTTTTAATTTTTTGTAGAAAGACTAATATCGTCTCGTTATATTTTTTTTTATTCTGACAGTACACTGTCAAACTTTAGTTTCCACATGAGTGAAATTAATTGTTTTTGTTTGTCGAACTGAACTAGTACAGTCACTAAAGTAACAGAACTGGTGTCCGCGACTACTTGGGTGCATTACAAACTTTTGTGTCATTGTAGCCAAGGGTAGGCAATATAGAGACACAATATTTTAGTTTCAAAACTATAGATTGATTTTATAGTTGTGAAATTAAGGATCCACTTGCCAACAAAATTGATCCAGAAAACTGGATTACTTTTATACTTTCCAAGTACTTGAGCGTTTGTGTTTAACCGTCGATTTCACCAACCGGTTAAATTATTATAAACGATCACAATTAAACGTCAGTCAAGTGATGCAAATTTTGGATTCGATCAATCGCAGTAGCAGGCGTGCGCGTGCGTTTGACAATTCCCTTTTTTTTTCATCGTTTTTATTACATTTGTTGTTTATAAGTTTTAGCACTCCTTCGCCAAGCAATATATATATCATATATATATTCTATATTTAATATGCATGAACAAAAGCATTTTTGATTTTTAATTGCTTGTGCGGAATTTAGTAGTGATAATCATGTGTGGTTTTCTTAGCAACACTACCTTAGTATTATATATTATCTAAGGCTATATGCATGTCCAAATTATAAGAATATCATTATCAGGCTTTAAGACTTGGGGAAACCCTAGATTATGGTTTTATTTACAGGTTCCATGATGTCTTTAGCTCGTATTGTGTTTTTACCTTTGATTCCAGGAATTGGGACTTAACTATGAGGTTGTCGAATTGTTTTGAAAATAGAGATCTCTAGATTTAATTTTGCGAAATTGAACATTTGTTTATTTTCAGTGGCATTCAGACCAAGTGTTTGTTTTAGTACATTAACGAAAATGGTAGATTTCATCCACAAGATTCGTTGACCAAATTGATTGAATTGTTTTGAAAATAGAAATCTCTAGATAAACCTTTTTGAATTTGGAAATTTGTTTATTTTTAGTGGAATTCAGACCAAAACCTTTTGTAGTAGGTACATTAAGGTCAATGGCAGCTTTTACCCATACCACTAATCATTTAGAGCCAGTTTTACTGTCTTAACTGTTCATCCAATAAGCTTTGCACATGCAAATTTGTAATCAATTGTTGCATCGTCATTGACTTGAAAAATATAGTCTAGAAAAGCGGACCTTTTAAGCTTCTCATTTAAGCTTTTATTATCTTGTCATTTGACAAGAGGTTGAGTCTCTAAAGTGGACATTTTTAGTTTATTTTTTAGCTTTTTGTAACTTGTCATTTGACAAAAGGTTGAGTCTCTAAAGTGGACATTTTTAGCTTTTTATTTAAGCTTTTACTATCTTGTCATTTGACAAGAGGTTGAATCTAGAAAAGTAAACCTTTCTAGCTTCTTATTTAAGCTTTTTGTATCTTCTTCTTATTTAAGCTTTTTGTATCTTTTTCTTATTTAAGCTTTTATCATCTTGTCATTTGACAAGATTTTGAGTTAAGAAAAGTGGACCTTTTTAGCTTCTTTTTTTTGAGATTTTGTATCTTGTCATTTGACAAAAAGTTGGGACTTTTTCCTTTTATTAGCCCTTGTTTTGTAGTGTTTTTGGAAATAACATTAGAAAACTCCTTTTATTCTGTTCTCATTCATTGTACTAGGAATTGGTAACTGAGCATTATCTTTGTAACTTAGGAGCAGTTTACTGCATTAAGTTTTAAGTGCCAAAGTGCTCATCTCTACATTCGCATAAATACGGCAGAAACCGTTAGTTATCACGTTTGTGATTGTATTGCCATATCGACAAAAGAGGTTATACCTCTTGTTCATGTATCAATTTTAATAAGGCAAGTACTTGTTGCATTTTGGCTCTGACAACGTTATGCTGACTCTAGTGTTTGCTTTTGCTACTTACATTTAAATTGACAGTGCATGTTGCATTAGCTCCATTCAAATTAACTTCTTGCAATAATTATAACATTTTTAAAATAATCAAAATGCTAATTATAAAATTAACAATTGAGTTTATATTTAAACTGATTGTGCTCTATTCATAACAAGAGTTCAGTGTGGCTCTGTTTACGTAGGAATGTTTAAATAAACAAACTCTAGCTAGCAAGCCGCACAAAAGTCCCTCAAGTACCTGTTAAGTGCCAGACTGCCAGTTAACTCGAGTCCCAGTCTATCACCTCAGGAAACGGTTCTTTTTTTTCTTATTTGAATATAATAGTCAGTACAAAATGCATTCGATTTGATTCTTATTTAGCCTTAACAAATTTCATGATGCTTTTTAATTTTAACAACAAGTTTATACCTAATTTGGCATCACATTGCTTTGAACTTGCTTGGAACTTTTTCATTTTTATCATTTAATGAAATAACTGAATGAATGAATTTACGATTCATCGCTGAAACATCTTGTTTTGTCCCAATAATTCGTTTCGATTAATTGGCATCAATTAACGGTTCACCGTTCAAATATTTTGTTTTAGATCCAATAATATCTTTCGATATGATTGACATCATTTATTTCTTTAGATCCAATAATATCTTTCGATATGATTGACATCATTTTTTAGATCCAATAATATCTTTCGATATGATTAACATCATTTTTTAGATCCAATAATATCTTTCGATATGATTGACATCATTTTTTTGATCCAATAATATCTTTCGATATGATTGACATCATTTTTTAGATCCAATAATATCTTTCGATATGATTGACATCATTTTTTAGATCCAATAATATCTTTCGATATGATTGACATCATTTTTTAGATCCAATAATATCTTTCGATATGATTGACATCATTTTTTAGATCCAATAATATCTTTCGATATGATTGACATCATTTTTTTGATCCAATAATATCTTTCGATATGATTGACATCATTTTTTTCTTTAGATCCAATAATATCTTTTGATATGATTGACATCATTTATTTCTTTAGATCCAATAATATCTTTTGATATGATTGACATCATTTATTTCTTTAGATCCAACAATATCTTTCGATATGATTGACATCATTTATTTCTTTAGATCCAATAATATCTTTTGATATGATTGACATCATTTATTTCTTTAGATCCAATAATATCTTTTGATATGATTGACATCATTTATTTCTTTAGATCCAATAATATCTTTCGATATGATTGACATCATTTTTTTTCTTTAGATTCAATAATATCTTTCGATATGATTGACATCTGATGTGTCGTTATCGTTTTTCAAACAACGTAACGACACCGTTGATCATTGGTCAACCTTTGACAAAACTATCTATTTTGGCAACTATCTATTTCTAAATGTTTAATGTGTTACCCTACGGTTTAACTTAAACACGATTACCAAACGATTTTATAGTATTTGATGAACTCCCCTTAGTACATTACCAAGCTTAGGACTGGCTGGATTCCACGTCCTGCTATTAACATTGCATTTATGTGATTGCTAGTACATATCGAGATAGTAAATCAAAATTCGAAACAATTGTGTCGCAGGTTACAATCACAACGTATGCGACGTCAAAGTTCAAAACGAAATTGTACATAATAATAATATCGTCCTAAGTAACTTAGGAATAAGCTTCATTATCGCATTGTCAAATTCAGCTTATCATCCACCCTAAAGAATATAGCTCTCTTACTCGCACGCATCAAAACGCTATATCTGGCTTATTCTCTTCAACCAGCTGCGTTGACAAATTCAAGTGGGTATGTTATAGTTTGCGGGGATTTATAGCGTTGTGACACAGCTTTGGTTTCGTTTCATAAATAACGAGTGATGTTTGAGAAATAAATCGTTTTGAAAATTAGACAGTTTAGAAAATAGATAGTTTTGCGTTGCTTGAATAACTAGTGATTATTGTTTTGTGCGACGGATCGTTTTATAACTATATACGTTGGCAACGCTCCATCGCCTTATTAGCAAACGGATTTGGTCAACCGGATTAAACCGGGTTTGAGTTTTTTATTGCTGTCGAAATGTAGTTTTTATTTTAATTTCATAACCACATTTCGGAACACGGTTTTGTTTATTTACACAAGTCAAGTAATGATTTCAATGATTTATGTAGCACATCCCTCAGCTTATCGCCGACGCGGATCGCTCATGGATAGGCAAATAATTATAAAAATAAATATTCTACTAAATTTCACATTTTCATTACTACAAATCATTACACATTTTATCTTTTATTTTTTCCAAAACACATGCAATAAAATAATACTTTTGTTGCTGACCAATTTCCGTAAGTGGGACATTATTTGATATAATCACTTTACTCACTGCGCTTTTACTCGTCGCCAATGTGGTGTTCACTAATTAGGGGTTGGGGTTTATAATAAAACACTCAAAGTATCAGTAGGCACAGAGCTCTACATGGATACGTCCAGTCACCGCTGTGGGTGACACATAATAATATGTAGACGTAGGCACGCATTGCTCTGTCGTTTATTATAGGATACCACATATACTATCGTTAGTTTATAGCCTGCTAATGACCTTTACTGACAATAATTTATAACGATATTGATTATAGACGCTATTTTTTACAAAAATGCATTTCAAGAACGCAACTTTGTAAAAAAAAAACGTCTTTTTACGATTGCTAGGAGAACGATAGCTGGAACAATTTCGTGCTTTGCTAATTTGGGAAAACTGGTTGGGATTTCGTAGGAGCACTACTTGATTTTAAATTCTTTAGTACATAGTTCACCTCGTCTATTTATTCATCAGGAACAATTTACATTGTGCTTTACTTAAAATTACATACATCATTATTGTACGGTGTTCACCTTAAACCTTAGTTTGTTAATGTTATGAGTACCGCGCCGCGACCCAGGTTAGGGATTGATTAAGTAAAACGATGTTTACTATTACACGGATTTATTGGCACTGAAGTAATTAGTTTATAAATGAACGCGATGCACCGCATCGTGAGTGCAAGCGTCAGCATTATTACTTAACAATACAAAATGTACGGGTTTGCTCGTACATACTCCCTACAGGAGAAATTAACAAGTTACAAAATAAATGTTAACAGATCAAAGATCAACATATTTAAAAACAATGTTTCTAGAAAATGTAAAAAATAATAAATGTTATACAAATTTAATGTCGAGACAATATAAAGCAAAAATAATTAACGATTAAGTGATAAAGTCAATTATTGTCACTAGCCGCATCATTTAACTCAACGAACGCAAATAGGTGACGTAGCTTTATTCACTCGCGCACTATTGAGATTAGAAAGACTGCTCTGATTGTTGTCATTTAACTCACTAACACTGTGGTAAAACACTCGGTCACCTATAATCACACACGGATTGTCGTTGTTGCGAGGAGGAGGCGCAGGCGCACCCTGGGCCTGCGCTGGTGTCAGCGCCGGCGTGGTCGGCACTCTCCAGGCGCGCACGCGACGCCACGCGTACACCAGTCCCGCTACTCCCGTGATGCCGACGAGGATGTATATCAGCGTGTAGTGGTGTATATCATGGACAGACATGCTTTCAGCTATAGCAGCATTTTCTTTCATGATCTTAATTTTCTGGCCAAGCTCTGTTAAATCTATTTGATTCTGGTCAGTTTCAGAATCATTCAAGGTTATCATATGCGGGATCGTGATGTTGATAATATGATTTATCGGCGGTATCAGTGGTGTATAAACATCAGGTTTAATGTTCAGTTCGCTAGACTGTTGTCTGTGTGCAATTAAAGTAAATGCTTGCGTTTTAATAATACACCCATTGTCTATAGCGACAAGACCCGCACCGGTCAGCTGATGACTGGCAACTTGATCCTCGCACATTATCCGTAAAGAGCATTGATCGCAACAAAAATAGATGTAGTTGTTAATTGTGTTACTTTCATACCAGCTGTTTTTGCAAGGAGAGATCTTTGTCTCGCACTCAAGCTCTTCGGTCTGACAGAAATCTTTATCTCCATTTAGATGATAAATAGGTCTCTGAATATGACACAGATATGCATCTGATATCAGACATGATGTTAATGTTTTCTCTGTCATAGTTAAGTAGGTATCCTTCTTTAAGTTTATAGCCACATAATCTGATATTGGTTGGATGTTAACCATGTCTGTTCCTTTGACTTGAGGAATGGAAAATATTTTGAATATCTCAAAGGAGTCTCTACTGATAAGAGAAAGCCTAATTTCAAAGATAAGGTATTCTTCCAGCATTCTGGCCTTTACTTTAAGAAGCTTATATATTTTCCTTAAATCCATCTGCACATTGTCTACAGGCAATGTCACGTCCTTAGGGAGCTGACTAGCGATGGTACTGAGCTGATCTTGCAATTGAACGGGAGTTAAAAGATGTGGATTGAACTGACCGTGATAGATGTCAGTGATAGTGTCCAGCAAGGTGCTTTGTAATGACTTCAAGTTATGTAGCATGTTGCTCCCGATAATAGCTCCGACAGTCAGCTCATTTACGATAGACATGTTTCGTGTTTCGGATTGAAGTTGGTTTAGCGCTTTTTCAATGGAAAATATATGTTGGGAAACCATTTTATGTTGTTTGTTCATGGTTTGCTCTGTTCGTTTGAGGAGATTATATTCAACCTCTATAATCGATGTTTGGTTTTTCCAGTAGGAGGCAATATGACGTTGGTTGTCGCGTAATAACGTTATGTCCTTGCGATACTGATCGGCGAATCTCGTATCTAATACCCCGAAGAGGCTATTCGCGAGATATCCGACACCGTCGATAAGACCGCGCCGCTGTCTAGCGCGCTGCACGTTTGAGTGCTGACCGAGCAACATCTGGTTGTAGTACTCAAGTTCACCGAAGCCTTGAATTAACTGTAATAATATGATATCACAGTTCATAATGTTACGTATTGTTTTGCATGATTGTTCTAGGGACTTCGTGTATTTGTTGAGAGCTGTTATGCCCTCCCAATAAGGTTGCATATCGTAGTAGATAATGAGCTTCCACTCATCCCGTATAATCTGCATGTTAGTTAATTTATCGAAATAAAGGCCTTGGTTAGGTCTAAATTTTGTTGTTTGGAAATCGCAGTGTCCTCCTGTTACGATTGTCATAAAAAATAATAAAGATATAAATAATGTTGTTACGCTAACTCTCTTCGATTTCCTTTGAGGTTGTGTTTTTTCGCTGTTTGGTTTCAGCTCTTCCTGGACGTTTTCAGACGAGTCTGATTGATTTTGTTTTACAGGTAACTTTGATATTTTGGTAATTGGTCTTTTAAGAATTCCGTTCTTCGTTTTTAAGCTGACAACGCGAACGAATCCATCTGCTCCGGGATGTAGATCGACGATCCTACCCATAGACCATTTTCCTGGTGGTAAGTTGTCATCGTGCAAGAGGACTACGTCGTTTAGGTTTATGTTTTCACGAGACTGTTGCCACTTGCTTCTTGTTGTTATTTGTGTTAGATACTCAGATCGCCATCTTTTCCAGATGTCAGCGAAAATTTTCTGAGTTAACTGCCACCTAGTCCTCAAGTCTCTTTCTGTTTCAACTAGGGTAAGTGCTGAACCGCCAGTCAAAAAGTGAGATGGAGTTAAGTAGTCTAAGTCCTCCGGATCTTCAGTGAGGGGACATAGAGGCCTAGAATTGAGGCATGCTTCGATTTGCGTGAGGACTGTTGACAACTCTTCGTAAGTTAACTTTTGCTCTCCGACAACTCTTCTAAAGTGATGTTTGAAACTTTTGACTGCGGACTCCCAAAGACCGCCTGCGGAAGGCCAGATTGGTGCATTAAAATGCCAGTTGATTTCCATGTCTGTTAGTTCAGCCAACAATTCGTTGTTAAATATGTGTTGCATTTCTTGGTATTCTTGTTGAATTTGCTTGTTAGCTCCGACAAAGTTTCGTCCATTGTCACTATAAATGTGACTCGGCGTACCTCTACGTGCTGCCATTCTTCGTAAAGCTGCAATGAACGATGAGGTGCTGAGATCGGAGACTAGCTCTAGATGTACTGCTTTTGTAGACATGCAGACGAAAACAGACACATATCCTTTAGTGGTTTTTATGCCACGGCCTTTGTTGGCTTTAAGGAGTAGGTGCCCGGTAAAATCTATTCCAGTGTGGTCAAACGGACGAGATGGATTGCTTCTCGCTGCAGGTAAGTCACCCATAATTTGGTTATGTTTGTTAGGACTTAGCTTTTTACATTTAACGCATAAGCGTATTTGCCTTTTCGTTGCTTCATTTCCGCCTATAATCCAATACTTTTGTCGGATAAATCCCGATGTCAAGCGGGCTCCGCCATGGAAAGTAAGCTTGTGTGCATGTTCTATTAGAAGCTCTGTTAAACGTCCTCGCTGTGGAATAATTAAAGGATGTTGCATGTCTGCATGAATATGAGCATGTCTTAGCCTTCCCCCGACACGGAGAAGCCCAATGTTATCCAGAAATGGATTTAGATTTAGTATTCTGCTTTTGTTGCTAAGCTTTCCTTTCTCTTTTAAGCTTTTGATTTCTTCTACAAATTCCTGCTGCTGTACTTGCTTTATGATCTTCATTTTTGCTTCTCTTATCTCTTCTAACGTAAGATAGGAAGTTTCCTTATTGCTTTGCTTGTTTGTTAAAAATCTATACACCCAAGCTAAAATGTGTACAACTTTGGTAAAAGAACTGTGACTTTTTAATAAGCTCATGATTATACTTTCGTCATCTGTTTGTTTCGTGACAGTGTTTGCTTGCTTCTGTAATTTTGTTTCCAATGTTGTTGTATAGATTATTTCTTCAATTCTTTCATCAGCTTTAAATGTTTGTAGCCAAGATGGTCCCTGCCACCATAAAGGATGTTGAATCAATTGCGACATCGATAAGCCTCTACTTGCGCAGTCTGCAGGATTTTCGGCAGATTTGACATACCGCCAGCAGGTAGAAGGCATGATTTCAGTTATAAATCGTGTTCTGTTGGCAACAAAGGTTTGCCAACGTCCTGGATCTCCTTGCAGCCACCCCAGTACTGCTGTGGAGTCAATCCAGCCATAAATAACAATGTTGTAGTCAGTTAAAGATGCCTTGACCTTAGGCATGAGTTTTGCTAATAAATGAGCGCCGCAAAGCTCCAATCGTGGCAACGATATGTTTTTGTTAGCCGGGATAATTTTTGATTTTCCGGCCACCAAGATGATACTTGTTTGTTCGTTATAAACTTTACAGTAAATAACGCATGCGTATGCTTTTGTTGACGAGTCACAGAAACCATGTAACTCGACTCTTCGTTCGGGTTTTGTGCCTAACCATCTTGGTATTTGAGCTTGACTTATTTGATCGATATCCGCCTTAAGTTTATTCCATTCTTCAAAAATTGCCTCAGATATCTGCTCATCCCACTGAATTTGTGAAGTCCATATTCGTTGAAATAAAATTTTGAGTTTTGTTGTTGTAGGTGTAAGCCACCCCAAAGGGTCAAAGAACTTGGAGATATCGGATAGCACGGATCTTTTTGTAGCCTTGTTGACTGTTGAATCAATTTTTGGCTCAAATGTAAAGTTATCCTTGATAGGATTCCAGCGAAGTCCTAATGTTTTAGTAGACTCCGGCTGTCGAAAGCTTTTGCTTTGTTGTTGGCATGGGACTTCATCGTGCAGTAAATGCGGATCATTAGAAGCCCATTTTCTTAAATTGAATCCCCCGCGTTTCAGGAGTTCAATTAAATCTTGTTGAAGTTGGCGTGCTGCTGATACGCTGTGAGTACCATGGAGAAGGTCATCCATGTAGAACGACTCTTCGAGGACTTTAGATGCTTCTTGATATACGGAGCGTTCATCGTTCGCCAGCTGTTTTAACGTCATCATTGCGAGGAAAGGAGCCGCTTTAGTCCCATACGTGACCGTGGTCAGCTGATATTCTTGTAGTTTATCTCGGGGACTATCTCTCCAAACTATTTTTTGCAGGTACTGATCTTCCTTATGGACCAAAATTTGGCGGAACATCTTTTCGATGTCCGCGGTGAAGGCGAATTGATACTGCCTCCATTTAAGTATTAATGACTGAAGGTCCCGTTGCAGATTTGGGCCCCTTTGCATCAGATCATTTAAACTTTGGCCACTTGATGTTTTTGATGAGGCGTTAAAAACGACTCGAAGTGACGTTGTTGTAGAGTCGTCACGTAGCACACAATGATGCGGCAGGAAACATTCGAGTTTCGAGTTACAAAGGGCTGGTTTCATATGTCCTAACGCTAGGTACTCGTGTATGAATGTTTTATACTCTTTTGCGATGTTTTCTTTTTTAATTAATTTACGTTCCAAATTACCAAATTGTGCTATGGCCTTTGATTTCGAGTTACCCAATTGTTCTTCAAAGTTTGTTTTCAGAGGGAGTCTCACTACATATCTTCCATCTAGCAATCGGTTTGTTGTTGAGCTGTAAAATTGCATACACTCTTGATCATCTGATGAAAGCGAAATAGACTCTGCAATTTCCTCCGTTTCCCAAAATTTTTGCAACTGGTCAATATCAAACTGTACGACATTGCATTGCAGTATGTTTACGTTGCCGCACAGAATCCACCCAAGCCGAGTCTGTTGAGCAATGGGTGTTGTTTGTTCAACTCTGCAGATACCCTCCATAATGATGTTTGAATATATGTCAGCGCCAAATAAAATATCTATCGGACGACTGACGTAAAAGTCAGGATCTGCAAGTTCTATGTTTTCTAAATAAGACCACGTGGGCTTAGCAAAGGTATAAGTTGGCAGATTTTTTGTTAAAGTTTTCATGATGAAAACATCTGTGTTAAAAGAGTAAGATTCTTTTCTTGATGAGCAGTTAATGTTTATAACTCCCTTACAGGCATTATCCCTGTCTCCTATACCGGTTATTACGCCCTTGCATCTTTGACGGGACAGTCCCAATTGTTGTGCCGCATTTTCGGTAATGAGCGAAGTTTGGGAACCCTGATCAATCAGAGCTCGCATGTTAAGATAAGATCCATCACGTTTTTGGACCTTAATCACGGCTGTGGACAATAATGTTTCCGGTAAATCACGTTGTTGAGCCATGTGAGTGCTAAGTTGCTGAGTTTGCTCAGGCAAAGTACGTGCATTTCCAGCTTTAGGTATTGCTTGGTTAGGCAATGCATTTGCGGATTGCGCAAACGCATCGTGAAGTATCGTGTTATGTCTTCCGTCGCACTCATGGCACCGTTTTGTTGAAATGCATGCCTTGCCTTTATGACTAAAAAGACAATTTTCGCATAGCTTGTTGTCAACGACAAATTGTTTTTTGTCGATTGGGGACAATCCAATATATTGTTCACAATGGAATAATCCATGACCATTTTCGCATAATGGGCAAGTTCGTGTTTTGTGAAATTTTCCGTTCGATTTCGACACGTTTTTGTTGCTCGAATAGGATTGTTTCGAATAACGGTTGATATTTTTGTTGTTAAAATTGTTATCTTTAGCTAATTTTGCGTTGGAATTTGGAGATTTCTGATCTTGTTTACGCCGGGATGACTCCATACTTGTGAACTTGGCTTCCAGGAAGTCCAAAAAGCCAGATAAAATGGGCAGTTCACGAGGTTGCTTAAGAGATGCGATGTATTCGGAATGCGTGTTAGCATCTAATTTATTCGACATCAAATAGCAAATTATGGGGTCCCATGTGCTTACGTCTGCTCCCATGTTCTTTATAGCGTTGACACATTCGATAGTTGTATCGTGGATGCGTTTCACATGAAAGACTGAAGGTTGTTGCATGACCGGAATGTTGGTTAGAGTATTCATATGTGTGGTGAATATAAGCAGTTTGTTGTTATACCTGTGATTAAGGATTTCCCAACACGTTGAATAGTTTTCAGAGCTGATCTGAAGATGGTGTATTAAACCTTCGGCTTCCCCTTTCAGTTTAGCTTTAAGGTACTGCATCTTTTGAGCTTGAGAGAGCGACGGATTGTTGTGGATAGCCTCCGTGAATAAGTCTTTAAAGGATACCCAGTGTTGATAATGGCCATTAAACGTAGGCACTTCCATCTTTGGTGTAGAATGTTCTCGGTGTGATACAGACCACAATTTACTGTTCAGAGACTTCTTCATGTTGTTGTACGTCATTTCATACGAGGTAAACTTGTCCTCATACGAATCATCTTGCCCGTCGAGTTCACCTTCCAACTCCCAGTGAAGCGTGTCAATGGCCGACCACCTCGCTTCCAATGTTTTCAACGTATCTTGAAACTCCCATTTCTCAGTTATGGCATCGATGTTGATGTTCGCCACAGTTCGATAGAAAGCCTTACAATTGATAGTTTGCTTCTTCAGTAATTCGTCCAACTTGCTGTTGGTGCCCTGAGACTTGAATTTGGGCGTTTCAAGAAAGGTCGTAGCCTCGCTGTCATCGGGATTCCTGTTCTTAAGGGTGTCGTCCACGCCGGCCCTGAACGTGCCGGCTAATGGTGTTGCGGGTTTTAAAATAGACGGAGTTCCTACACTTTTGATATATTCACGCGTTGAAAGATAGATACCCTGAGTTTGTTGATAGTGATTCAATACAAAATACTCTATTGATTTGTTGCAAAATGGGTTTAACTGATCGTGATTAGATTGAAACTCCTGCCAGTAGGAGTCTAAAGTTTCCAATCTACGTTTGATGTAGTCAGGAGTTTTGCGTTCCTGACCATCTTTCTTAAAGTTTGTTAAAAGTTGGTTCATGGCCACCATGATTCGTTTCTGGTTGGCCAGAAGATCCTCCATTGTTTGGCTCATTTTGTTAGATCAAGCAATAAAAAGGAAAGATCTTACTTTGATTCTGCTGTATGGTGGGTATGTTGATTGCGCTCAAGGCTGCTGTTTACTCCCTGAACTGCAACTCCACAGCTGCTGTTGATATGGAACCACTCACACGAATTGACTCAATGTCCACTGATTGTTCGCGTTAATGATCCCGCTCGTTGGCTCGAAGGACCATAAAGATGTACGGTGTTCACCTTAAACCTTAGTTTGTTAATGTTATGAGTACCGCGCCGCGACCCAGGTTAGGGATTGATTAAGTAAAACGATGTTTACTATTACACGGATTTATTGGCACTGAAGTAATTAGTTTATAAATGAACGCGATGCACCGCATCGTGAGTGCAAGCGTCAGCATTATTACTTAACAATACAAAATGTACGGGTTTGCTCGTACAATTATTAATATAAATACTAAAAGTAAACCACCATTTCTGACCATTGTACGTATTGCTCTATTTTGGAGAATGAAGGCTCGCTGAGAATTATAACCGTAGCTGTTCCCCCAGAACTGTATACTGTATCGAAGTCTGGATTCGACAAGAGTATAATATGCCATCTTTAACCGTTTCGTACCTACGTCTCTCAATGTCCTCAACGCATAACACGCAGATGATATAATAGAGTCTAATGTGTGCTAGTTATTTTTCCCATTTCAGCAAATCATCTAAATGGATACCTAGAAATCTGATGTCTCTCACTAATTCTATCTTTTCATTGATAAGGGTTCTGGCTATATTCTCTTTATTGCCTGCAGTGGTTCGTAACAACATGTTGTTCGTTTCTTTAATATTTATTATATTTGTATTGAACCAAAACTGAAATGCTGCCAACGTAGTATTGACCTTCTCTGTCAATTCACTAGAGCCTCAACTACAGCGTTAATGTCATCGGCAAAGGTTGATGTCTGGAATGTTTTTTTTAAATATAATTTATCAAATCGTTAGTGAAAACAATAAACAGAATGGGGCCTAATAAGGAACCCTGTGGTACGCCATATTAATCATGGATGATTGGTATGTTTTCTGTTGTCCATTCTGTTCTATAGTGCTGGTTTCTTATTTCTTAAATATGATGAAAAAAGTGCAGGGCTCTGCCTCTAACACAATAATAATTTAGTTTAGCAATAAGTTGATTGTGATCAATCGTATTAAATGCGAAAGACAAATCTAGAATAATCCCTGCTACCTTTAATGTATGATTTATTTTGCTAATTACATCATATAAAAGTTTATAAATAACAACTCTAGTGCCAATTCCTTTCTGGTAACCGAAGTGTCTATAATGTAGACCTTTATTTTAATTCAACCGAGCCCGAATGGCCGAGATTGCAATATTTTTTTATTTTGTGGGAAGAAGCGAAATTGGTCTGTAATTTTAGGGTCCTTTTTGACCCGTTATTATAAACTGGCACTGCCTTATCAATTTTTTATTGTTTCCGAAAAATACCCTGCTCAAGGCAGTTGATAAAGTATCTAGAGAGTGGCCCAGCCAAAATTAATATGTGCTCTAGAGATTTGTCATGTCCACTGGAGTATTTCTTTGGGTGTAGTACTCCTAACTTTTGTTAGATATGTGTTTTCTGTAGTGAATCTTTCATAATCTTCTACAACAATAAGAAAATGATCAAAAAAACTTTGTTTTAGGCTCCTTTTCAGAACTTATTTTGATCAGCGAAGTTTTCGATATCATGTTTTGAATCTCAGAAAACCCTTAAGTAAACTACTAACTATTAATATTTTCAGGGTTCCGTACCTCGAAAGGAAAAAACGGAACCCATATAGGATCACTTTGTTGTCCGTCCGTCTGTCTGTCTGTCAAGACCCTTTTTCTCAGGAACGCGTGGAGGTATCAAGCTGAAATTTATATCAAAAACTCAGCAGCCTTATTGTGTAAGTGAATTCGGCAAATTAAACAAGCTGTTTCTTTCCCAAAATCGACTTTTTGTATTGCGCAAAGTCGTTTTTGGGAAAGAAACAGATTGTTTCCTTTGCCGAATTCACTTACACAATTAGGCTGCTGGTCTACTGTCCCTTAAAGCCGTGAAAAAATCAAATTCTAAGTCAACGCAATCAAAAGATACAGCCGTCTATGCCGCAAATTTTCGACATGGAAAGGATTTCGGCAAGGATTTTCGCAAGAGAATCAAAACCTACAGGGTAGACTTCCAGTAAACTCAGTCTTGAAATTTGGTACGAAGCAACGTCTTATAGCACAGTTATAGGAATCATTGCGAAAACCGTAAATTTTTTGTTACATCGTGTAATAAAAATAATTTTAAACTTACCACCCCACTGGACGCAAATTTTGCGTCGCCGCTGGTACCGCTTCAATGCAACGCGCCGTGTAGACCGGCTCTTAAGGGACCTTCCTGATGGATCGACGCGATTCGGTTTTAATCCCACCGAAGTGAAGTTGCAAGTAGTATCGGTTGCATCCGGTTAGTTAGGTACTTGTCCCACCGCCGACGATTAGCGAGTAGAACTAGAAACTAGATTATACGAGTTGGCGAGCAGCGAGAAGCGAGTGTGCCAAGCTGTGAAGCTTGACATCCACCAGTTCAACGTCGCCAATGAGTCTCTTAGCTCTGCGTTCCACCGAGTGAAGCGAGGCAAATTGATATTTAGCTGAGTCATCCCAAAGGTGGCTGCAATACCTACTCCATGCAGGTTCGGACTTGCACTTTGTAAAATGTTAAAAGCTGTCCAAGCGTAAAGTAGGTATCGCTTCACTCTATTTAGGATGCCCAGTTTTTGGTCACAATTTGGGCTTTGTACTCAATGGAGGCTCCGAAGATGAGACTAGATGTCAACTCCTCCATGCCATGGAGCTCGAGCCGATCAGTTACAGGAACAGATGCATCCTCTTCAACTCTTACGTTTCGCGTAAGAGTTTGGTCGAAACGAATCTTTTTGGCGGTGAAAAGACACGTCTGTTTTGGTTGCATTAAAAGAGACCAGCAGCGTTTTGACGCCATAGATCGACCAATCACATGCGAGATGAAAGTCGCGATGTGGATTTCCATCTAAGTGATTGGTCGATAGATGGCCCTTGCCTTATCGAATTCACTTACGCAATTAGGCTGCAGATTATCATCACCCCACTGGGAGACCAGTCTTAAGGTCAAATCTGTCCGCTCTACCATAGCCTCTAGTACTAGCATAGTGTAGGCAGTTACATTAAAATTTGGAATGCCGCAGGGTGTAGCAAATATAGTTCTATCATCATCAACATCATTTCAGCCGAAAGACGTCCACTGCTGGACATAGGCCTCCCCCAGGCGTCGCCACATTGACCGACCCCGTGTGTCTCGCATCCAGTGCCTTCCCGCAACCTTAACCAGGTCATCGGTCCACCTAGTGGGATGCCTTCCAACGTATCGTCTTGCGGTTCGCGGTCGCCATTCCAGATCTTTTCGGCCCCATCGGCCATCCGTTCTGCGAGCAATGTGCCCTGCCCACTGCCACTTAAGTTTGGCAATTCTTCGGGCTATGTCGGTAACTTTGGTTCTCCTGCGGATATTCTCATTTCAGACGTGATCACGCAAGGAAACACCGAGAATAGCCCTCGTTCTATACGAGTACCTAATATCGTCATTTGCGGCATTCACCATCTTCTATCTTTAAAATGGCATGCAGTCTCGGTATGAGGTGACCTTAGAGCAGATGATGAGATGCATTCCAAAAGGAAAATAAAGCTCAACTTTTACTCACATTTTATTGAAGCAGCGATTTAAAACTTATTTCACGCTATTGGTTGCACACCAAGCAGGTGGACCTGATGGTGATCACAGCCGGGCGCCACCTAAGACAACTTATATCAAAGACATGGCGGATACATTGCCATCCCAGAGAAAAACCTGATGTCTCAATTATTCATTGAATTAAATTCATTACTCTGTATTATCACAGAACTGCTAACATTCTATCGTCTCCCATTCATCAGCAAACAATTCCAATCCAGGCTTGCTATCCATGAGCGCATGCCTGCCATAGGTTTAGAATTAAAATAAATAGAAAAGGTTTTAGTTTAAATTTATATTGTTGTCAAGGCACATCATTACATAATTCAATTATAAAAAAACAATAATACCTTTTGGTATCTATAAGCTTAAATAAAATTACTAGAAAACAAAAGTAACACTTATACGTATATTCAAAAAAACAATGACAAGAGGAGTATTCAAGTTATATATTAATTTCTTATTACTATAAACTTTATTAATTTTATTTAACTTTGTATTTAATAAAGATTTCATAAATATCTGTATCTGCAGAGATTCAGAAAGAAAAGCAAGCTCAAATAAGCACAGCCATAACAAAATGCATATTTTATATAAATTTAAGTAAAAACACTCAACTAAATCAGGACCTTATTTGCTTAGCATAGGACACATATTTCTTTAGGTAACAGTATTGTGATGTACACGTATAATACAATCTTTGGAGATATTAGTACAATTTCAATACTATTTAATAACTAGTTAGTCACTATATAAATCTAAATAAATAATATTGGAGAAAATTCCTACTCGGTGGGTTCCCGCATTGTCGAGGTGTTGGGGCTCAGTAACCGTGGCTTGGTCACTCACGGTGAAGTGAAGAGGACTTGCCAGGGCTTTTGCCGATTAAGCCGACGACGTAGCGGCCAGCAAGTAGGTTGCGGTGCCGTTTGGTAACAGTGGCGACATCAAAGTCATCCAACTAAGGCGGGCCGCGATTGTGTATGGAGCGTCCCAGGCCCCATACGATATCGCGGCCGAGAGTTGCAGACCGCGGCGGGAGAGTAGTGCCGGTATTTAGGTGCGCCGCTCTCCCTACCTTCCGCGGCCTGCTCGGTGTCACCACCGTCTGAATACGGACGCGGTGGGGCCGCAGGGGAGGACCCTCGGCCGAAAAGTGGTAGGTGGCTGGGCCACTGACCTGACCCGTCACATGTCAAAAAGAAATGCTAAATTTTCAAAGCTAGAATTTTGTCAACAAAAATATAACATTCCTTTGGTAACTCTTACAATCTGTTAGCATCTAAAAAAACTACTAGTGCAAGATACTACTTAAAACTTAAAAAACACGTAACCCAGTCGGGTAATTATGCAGGAATGGAGGTCCAAATCTCCATGATTTTCTCTGAACTTAAATCAGGAGGTCCAAGAACAAACGATCCAATGTATTTTGATCCTAACACCTTCAATTGTTTCACATTAGCTTGGGTCAATATTAAACTGGATAGAGGAGTGCGTGCTACACCAATCTTCTCTGCAATCACTCCCGTGATATGGACATCATCTATCCAGAAGTAAGGTGTTGACTGGGCAACTTTTAGTAGCTTTGGTATGACATCTTGAGAGTATAAGATGGCCCAACCTGAAATAAGTTATGTACGTATGAGAATTAAAGACACCAACAAAGATATTTTAAAAGAGATGAAAGAGAATATTCACTTAAAAGATGATACCATTTGATTGTTTTAAATGTTTAAAAGACTTCTTGTTAAACAATACAAATCATTATAGAGGAAATTGTACAAACAAAAATATAGTGCCCGGCACATGAGTGAGCAAAGTTTTGGCATAGTGGGGGTAAGTTAGCGCATATTCCGCAAACCACCATATAGACGAACGACAACAAACGACGAACGGAACGCGGACACAACACGATCGGTCAGTCGACACTTGTGTCAACTGACCAACAAATCGCAAGCTCGGAAAGGTCCTACACATTCCCCGCGCCCCGCTACACTACCAAAGACACCTAATAAACTACTTCTGTGCATCTAACGACTCTTGCCAACTTACGTGCCGGGGATTATAACACAAACCTGCACAATAAGTTGGATAAACAGATGAAGGATACTCTTCAGTGGTCACCTTCCATTTTGACTTCTTTGATCTCTGAACCTTTGCATTCTCCAATACCTGGCATGTAATCAGGTCCTTAGCACCCCAAGGAGACAGTTCCCTTGCTAGGAAGTGTGTCATCTCTCGAGAATTCAAGACCACATCGTCATCAGTTTTCAAAACATATTTAGCAGTTGGGCAATGGTGCGCTACCCATTTCAACCCCATAACATGCTTGTAAGTCATATTCCTGTACACATCCACGAAATTTCCTTGAACTATATCCCCATACTTGATGCTTTCATTCTTTACTCTCTGTGCGACAGTCGCGTTTTCGGGTTCGCCCATAAGAAACACGACTTTAGTTGAATCATGATTCCGACCCCAAGTATTGCGTATGACCATTCGGTTTTCATGGTTGTATGGGTTCGAGGAAATAATTATCATTAGCAGCAATCCTGCAGGATAGTCCTTACATGGTTGTGGGTTAATTTTAAAGGAAAAATTGCTAATATCGATCAACTGAGTGAAATTATCCTCAACCACTATCTGAGTCGTGTTGAAAGGTCCTAACATGCTGAATTTTGGATCCTTTATGCGTATTATATTAGGCGCAGTGGCCGTATAATACTTATATAAGAATGAGAGAGCACAAATAGTAAATAAGATCTTGTGAAGAGTCATTATTTCTAGTTTTTCGTTGCGTTGTCCTTCAGCCATAGCAAATCTTTACCAAGAGGGTAAAACGAAAGGTTTTCACTGGTCAACCGGCACAAACATATTCTTATAGTAGACTTTTTTTGCACAAAGTATCAAACGGGGAAGATCACCAACGAACAAGGAAAAGAAAACAAACAAACACTGCTGACTGCACTCAGCACTGCCTACACATTAGTGACACTGACATTAGTTTAATAATGACACAACAATGTCATTTAATTTTTTTAGGAATTTAATGACCAGGCTACTGGGCTTTTAAGCAAAGCTTCTTGTATGGATCATGATGAGAGGTGAATATTGAGTGTAACTTGTGTGCAGTTTTAAACGTAACTGCTGCTAAGAAGTCTCCAGGACTTGTGGTTTTTTGATAAGACCTTTTGCTGAGAAGTCAGTTTTGAATAGAAGAACACAATCACGAAATAATATTTATTTTCTTCTACCCAGTCATTGCCCATGTATAAATAAAGTCGGATCTCCTTATCTCACTGCGCCAAGACGTTCTGTTGAGGGATGTCAGGTCAGGCAGTTTCTCCTTCCTAAGAAGCTTCAACATGCTGGTCCACTAAGTCAAAGGAGGTCGTCCTCGGCCTCTTTGTAGGCCTTTTTTAACCCCGTGCTAAACGGTTGCCGACCAAGACAAAAACATGCTCCAGACCTCAGTATGTTTAGAACGCTGTGCAGAGAGGACATATTTACGCTCGCACCGTACGTTCATTACAACGATGTCATGGCGCCTTGTCTATCAAAACTTCGAAAAGAATATATTACTTAACTCTATAAACTAAACTCTAATGTTGCTATCTTCTTACTAATATTATAAAAGCTAAGATATATGCGAAAATTTACGTTCGTACGCGCGGTTGTCAACAAGCGGCTACACACACGGCTTCAAACAAGTTGCCAACCAACTGGTCGGCAACGCACCCCTTTCTATAAAAAAGAAAGGGGTTATACCAAGGGCGTTGGAAGGTCATGCTAAATTTGGTTTGAAACCACTGTCTATACGGTTTGAAACGGCCGCTTCCGACCAAGGTGACCTTGGTTTTTGTCTTGGTCGGCAACCGTGTAGCACAGGCTTTAGTGCTGCTTTATCCCGCCCATTACGTGTCTGTATAATACCAGTTACCACCTCAATCTTTAATACTAAGACGGAACCACACTCACGTGGCGTGGCGTGTCGTGGCGACTTCTGACGCAGTTGATTGGCTACAAAACACATTGCGTTATGACGTAGGCTCGAACAGAGTCGTTTGATTGGTGGATCCTGCGCCACGCCACAAAAGTGTGGTTCCGACATTAGTTTTAATAAATACGGATCAGCTCTCTAGGTAAACCGACAGTACCGTCGTATAACGCTGTTGTTTGATTTTATTTTTTTATTGTAGTGCGAGATCCGGTTTACGAAATATATAACCGATTGAAATGAGAGAAGCAAATAAAAAAAAAACCTTACTGTAAAATATGCACATTTATCAATATTGATAGTCGACTCGCCAACGCACCACCGTACAGGCCGACAATCCGATAATGACCAAATGTTCTGTGATAATGACTGATCGCCCCACGACTCGGACCGGTATTTATAACCGAGCGACGTATGCGCAAGAGACAACATTACAATACTGTTATCGGCTTGCAGCGCGATCTATTGATATACTACATACAGGGTGTCCCAGAAATCGACGTCAAGCCGTAAATGGGTGATAGACCAAGTTATAACAGTTCTCAGAAAAATACGAAAAAAAATCTATCTCATGTTTTTAAAAAATTATGTTCACTTTAAAAATTTACTAAAAAAATCAATCCCTGTAATGGTTCTTTAACTACAATTGCTACAAATCCCATAATTTATCAATTTTTTTTATTATTATGTAATCTTGAATAATGCTTGTGTAGATTTTTGCCTAAAATTTAAAGCCAACTCCTCCTACTTAGAAGAAAATTAAACTTTTTCAAAACCAAATTATTCAAATTTACTGTTTCGCCCAACTTTAACTGACTGTACTGAAAAAAAAATGTACTACGCTAGTTTGGCAAGTAACATGAAAAATTGGCGCATTTAATAAGGATTCAAAAATGGTGTAACACTTGCTAGATTACGTTTTCAATAATTGGTCAAATTTTTTTTTGTAAATAGTATCGGTTTTTACCCAAAATGTCCATACTTCCTTAAAATGACTTTAGCTTACCTAAAGCTTTGCTAAACTCCGTTTCTAGTTCGATAGAGACGGAGAGAGTCATTTTACGAAGTGTGAGCGAGATAAGAAATCGAAATTTTACGTAATTTAAGAGCAAAGTTATGATAGTGACTCAACCTTTTTACTTTAAGTCAGGACCAGATTTCTCATCTTAGAAAAAAAAAACAAATTATCAGATTTAATTTTTTTTTATTACAATAAATGTTCAAACTGCCTTCCTTCGACGGCAATGCAAGCACGACATCTTCTTAAAAAAGATCTGGTTATTTTCCGGGCAAATCTTCCCCTGTTTACAAAGACAACGGCTTCCGTTATTCTTTCCCGCAGCTCGGCTAAATTCTCTATTGTTTTTGAGTACACTTTCTCTTTTACCGCTCCCCAGTAAAAAAAATCTAGGGGATTTAAATCAGGCGAACAGGGTGGCCACAAGATTGTCCCACCGCGCCCTATCCACCTGAGCGGGTATTCTTCATCAAGATGTTCTCTTACTAAACGGGCATAATGCGCTGGGCAGCCATCTTGCTGGAACCACATTTCCCTGTAAACGTTCAGTGGCACGTCTTCTAATAAATCTGGTAAAGTATTTTGAAGAAAATCCAAATAAACTGCGCCATTCAAAATCTCTGGCTCAAAAGGTCCAATTAAATTGCCATTTAGTATCCCGGTCCACATGTTTACTTTAAATCGATACTGTGACTTATCTTGCCTCATCAAATTTGGATTTTCTACATGCCACTCGTGCAAATTGTTTTTTTTTTTCTAAGATGAGAAATCTGGTCCTGACTTAAAGTAAAAAGGTTGAGTCACTATCATAACTTTGCTCTTAAATTACGTAAAATTTCGATTTCTTATCTCGCTCACACTTCGTAAAATGACTCTCTCCGTCTCTATCGAACTAGAAACGGAGTTTAGCAAAGCTTTAGGTAAGCTAAAGTCATTTTAAGGAAGTATGGACATTTTGGGTAAAAACCGATAATATTTACAAACAAAAATTTAACCAATTATTGAAAACGTAATCTAGCAAGTGTTACACAATTTTTGAATCCTTATTAAATGCGCCAATTTTTCATGTTACTTGCCAAACTAGCGTAGTACATTTTTTTTTCAGTACAGTCAGTTAAAGTTGGGCGAAACAGTAAATTTGAATAATTTGGTTTTGAAAAAGTTTAATTTTCTTCTAAGTAGGAGGAGTTGGCTTTAAATTTTAGGCAAAAATCTACACAAGCATTATTCAAGATTACATAATAATAATAAAAAATGATAAATTATGGGATTTGTAGCAATTGGAGTTAAAGAACCATTACAGGGATTGATTGTTTTTAGTAAATTTTTAAAGTGAACATAATTTTTTAAAAACATGAGATAGATTTTTTTTCGTATTTTTCTGAGAACTGTTATAACTTGGTCTATCACCCATTTACGGCTTGACGTCGATTTCTGGGACACCCTGTACATGCACTACACTTATCATAATTAAATAACTTTTTTTTTTGTATATTTCTAATTCCGGCTCTTTAGACCATTGATATTTTTAATGATAAAGGGATGTGGTCAGTAGTTTGTGTAAAGAAGTCTGCTTGTACTGTAGTTTCGATAAGTTTTAATAGAGCAATAGGTATAAAACATTTGGCGTTAATTTTCGTATAAAAGTAGAAACAAGAAATACGCAGTCGGAATGAATGTTTATTATTAATTAATCTTAACTAAATCTTAAATAAAATTGACTAAATAATAAAATTAACTCATTAAAATAAAACAAACACATGCATGCGTTAGCTATGTTTCTGTTCGACGTTTGTTGACGAGATGGGGTGATACCTGAAAGAAAAAAAATATATAAATTATTCACTGATAATGACTATTCTCTTGGCCCATTAAAAAAAAACAATATTATCGCAAAATGAATGTGGAAAATTGTAAAACACGTATTTTTGTATGACTGGCCAAAAAAGGAGTGTTAAGTTTTTAGGGTTCATGTATGTTTGTGAGTTTCTTTATTCCACGATAACTTTTAAACGGCTGAATCGATATCAATGTATGTGGTACCGTTAGAAGCGTTGTGTTATCACGGGTAACAAGGGGTGAAAATTTAAAAAAATCTATTGGTTTATGAAAAAAAGTGGTGGGACGGTTCCTTGGAACAGTCACGGGGTCTCATTGCTAAGAAAGAAAATTTAGTTCAAATAAATCTCACTAGATGGCGCAACATGTACACACAATTCAATAGAATTGTGTATAAAATTTAAAATTTACTGGAATTGAACATAAAAATTGTATGTTCTTGTTTAATCAACTCTCCTAAGTATTGGGCTCTTAATTCACATTTCAAAGATTATTTTAACGGATCATTTAAAATCGATGCCTATAGATGGCGCATTTTTAAATTTCTGAGGTATTCCACTCGATTGTTAAAATTTACATTGTCAACATTTTGGTGCAAAAAAACTGTAAAAACGTGCAAAAAATACTATAAAACGAACCTTCACTGTATTTGAAGAAAAAAATATTCACGAACCTAGTAAACCCTTTTACTTGCAAGTCGCTGCTAACACCACCTATTGCCGTGAAACGAGATCGAACGCGATTGATGTACTTACAAAAATAACAAGATTAATCAGATGAAACACGCTGGTTACGTCGGCACGGTTTCTTTGTATGGGATGAGGCATCTGTATGCTAGTATTATATTATTTGTGGAACAGTTCTTTAATGAAAACCAATCTTTTCAGTTTTCCACTTTAGTACTTACCTTGTGCCCATTCAACCCTAAAATATTTTTAAACCCCGACGCAAAAACGATGGGTTGATATAAGTTTGACGTGTCTGTGTGTGTGTCTATCTGTAGCATCGTAGCTCCCGAACGGATGAACCGATTTTGATTTTTTTGTTTGAAAGGTGACTTTGTCAAGAGTGTTCTTAGCTATGATTTACTATCACATCATCAGCCTATTAATGTTCCCACTGCTGGGACACAGGCCTCCTCTCTGTGAGAGGGAATGGGCCGTAATCCACCACGCGGGCCCTGTGCGAGTTGGTAGATGTCACATGTCTTCGATTTTTTTTGGTTCTAGGACATGCCGGTTTCCTCACGATGTTTTCCTTCACCGTTTTGAGAGCAGTTTATTTTAGGAAGTCGGTGTCTTTGGTGGGTACCAATTCTTTTGCGATAAGGACACCGACTTCCAAAAATAAAATTATTTTTCACTTTGTAGTTTTGTTATTTAGAAGTCGGTAGTATTTTTTTGTAAAAATGTTTTTTTATCTTTCACTTTTTCAGAGATATCGGTGAACATACATAAAAAAAAAACAAACATACAAGAAGTCGAACATAGAACCTCTTCCTTTTTGGTAAGTCGGTAAGTAAAATTTAAAAGCTCCCCGACACAAAAACCACTAAAATAAGCCCCGTACTCGCGTCGGGGAACCGCTAAGTAAATAAAATAAACGGCTGTAAATGTTGGCGGTTTTTAGGGTTCCGTACCCAAAGGGTAAAAACGGGACCCTATTACTGAGACTCCGCGGTCCGTCTGTCTGTCTGTCTGTCACCAGGCTGTATCTCATGAACCGTGATAGCTAGATAGTTGAAATTTTCACAGGTGGTGTATATCTGTTGCTGCTACAACAACAAATACTAAAAACAAAATAAAGTAAATATTTAAGGACGCTGTTACATTTTCGACGAACTCAAATTTAGGTATCTAGTCGCACACAGCAACATTACGCGTACGCACACATTGAAACTACTGAGCGCTCGATTTTATACATCACGGAAATAATCTTGGTCCTTGATATTATTTTTTAATTTTATTGAAGTTGATTCAGGAAGGTTAGTTGGCACTTTGAAAATGCATTTGATAACTGTTACAAACCGTCGTCGTAAAAAGTAGGTTATTATTTTCAACCGACTTCAAAAAAAGGAGATGCTCTATCTATTCGGCCAAACTACTTATCCCATAATTATTGGGTTTTCATCGATAAATGTATGTGGTGGTATTTTCAGGGAAGGTTTTATTGTATAATATTTTAGGATCTGATAAAGATCTTCGGAGATACACAATGGAACTCTTTAATAACAAACAGCAAATGACCTGCGATTACTGTGATCGTATGTTTATGTTTTGTTTTAACCATACCATAATATATCATCACGCTTGTACGGTTTTAGGGGGTAAACAGATGTATTTAGTATACCCAATATGGGGTACCTACGAAAATTTAAAAGAGAAAAATAATAGCTTTCCTGTGACGAAAAACTATAGGTACCGACACCGACTTCCGGAAAGAATTTTATTTTTCACTTTGTTGTAGTAAGTAGGTATTTGAACAAAAAACGCTACGTGAAATAAGAAGATACCTAATTTCCGGTCACAAGGATTTAAAAATGACTTGAACATTTTTCATTATATGGAATGTTACTATCACATCATCAGTCACTATTAATGTTCCCACTGCTGAGACACAGGCTTCCTCTCTGTGAGAGGGAATGGGCTGTAACCAACAACGCGGGCCCAGTGCGGGTTGGTGGATGCACATATCTTCGATTATTTACGCTACGTGAAATAAGTAGATACCTAAAACGAATTAATTTCCGGTCACAAGGATTAAAAAATGACTTGAACATTTTTCATTATATGAAATACGTGGGACACTCAGAAAGTTTTGCGAAACTATAAAAAATTGTTCTATACGTACATATATTTTTATTAAATCTTTTCAAAGTACTTTCCACCAGCCTCTATACAAAGATTCATGCGCCTAAACCAGTTTTCAAAACACTTTTTCCAGTCCGCCGCAGACACCTCGTTTACAGCCTGCTCGAACGCAGCCAGCGCATCTTCCGGCGACGAAAATTGTATCCCTTTGAGCTGATTTTTTATTTTTGGGAATAAAAAGAAGTCACACGGTGCTAGATCAGGGCTGTAAGGAGGGTGACCCAGGAGTTTGACTGGCGTGCTGTCCAGGAAGTCCCTCGTTTTGAGTGCGGTGTGCGCAGGTGCATTGTCGTGGTGGAGCAGTAGCCCGCGGAGCCCTGTGTTTGGTCGCTTGTTGCTTATAACAGAGAAAACTTCTGGCAAACATTTGGTAGTATACCATTCGGCATTAATGCTTCTTTGATCCCGTAAGGGAATTGATACCAAGTGGCCAGTCAAATTAAAAAAGCTAGCGATCAAAATCTTACCCCCGCTTCTAGATCGCTTCACTTTGGTAGGCGTTGGCTCATTTTGAAACACCCAAACAGTCGACTGGCGCTTGGTTTCTGGGTCGTATTGATAAATCCAGGACTCATCACCTGTAACGATGTCGTAAACACGCCGAGACGAGCCTGCTTCAAATTTGTTAAGCATATCACGGCACCATTCCACCCGGGCCTGCTTCTGAGCATCGGTGAGGTTGTGCGGCACCCAGCGTGATACTATCCTCCTCACGCGAAGATGGCTGTGTAGAATCTCGTGAACGCTTCCCGATCCAATCTTCAATATGTGTTGAATCTCCTGATATGTAATTCGCCTATTGTCTTGGATTAAATTTTTCACTGCTAGCACGTTTTCTTCGGTAACAGCCGTCAAAGGGCGACCGCTTCTTTCGTCATCCCCCAAAGTTGGTCGACCGCGCTTGAATTCGTTATACCAACGATACACGGTTGCCTTGGAAGGGCCTTCATCCATGAATGCCATTTGAAGTCTATCGTACGATTCATCCGGTTTCAGGCGACACTTGAAATCGTATAAAATCATAGCTCTAAAATGTTCCCGGCGCAGATCCATATTTCAGTGAGACACAATACTTTGAATTAACTCGCAAAAAATGTGGAGGGAAATTTTGAAATTGGAACTTACTTATTTTTACTTATAAATAATCATATTTTCGAAAAACATTATAACTGGCCAGTCTCCCATATATAAAAACTTTTTTTCGCAATACTTTCTGAGGGGCCTGGTATATTAAATATTACTATCACATCATCAGTCACTATTAATGTTCCCACTGCTAAGTGGCTCCCAGTGCGGGTTGGTGGATGCACATATCTTCGAATATTTGGTTCTAGGACATGCCGGTTTCCTCAAAATGTTTTCCTACACCAGCAGTGCAGTGGTGAAGAAATAATTTACACAAAGTAAAGCGCCTGCCTGGGCTCGAACCCACGATCTACAACTTCAAGCTAATGACATTCTACCCAAAAACCATGACAATGACACCCATGACGAAAATATGACAAATTTTAGCCGGCGCCATCTTCTATTTTGGTTTTGATCCCATATTCGATATAAGCGACCCCAAAAACCATGAAAATGACACCCATGTCGAAAAGAATGCAAAATTTACGTCGGCGCCATCTTGTATTTTGGTTTTGATCCCATATTCGATAAAAGCGACCCCAATAACCATGAAAATGACACCCATGTCGAAAAGCGGCCAAATTTTTGTCGGCTCCATTTTGTATTTTGGTTTTGGCCCCGTATTTGTCATACATACATACATACAAACCGGTTAAAATAATAAATCTCCTCCCACCCATTCACTTCTAAACTTCCCCGTCGGCAGTTTAACCTTACCTATCCAAATCCTAAACTTACTCAGAGCTGTTTAAACCCACCCATCCATTTCTCAACCTTGTCAACAACTGCTTAACACCAACTATTCAAATCCCGATCTTACCCAAAATAATGTCTAAATCACATTCTAATAATAATAGGAAACTCAAAAATACGGCATACGTCCGATAAAATATCAACTCCTTTCGATCACGACGAGGACGGTACTCACACGCATGCACACTACAATCTTTCTATTACTTTTATCGTATTTATTTCCTGCGAGAAAGCGATACGCCCGTCCTTCCACGAGCGCTTCTGAGCGCGGAATGATGAGCGGCGGGTAAAAAATGTATGAAGACGTCGGCAAGTGATTTTATTTTAGCTAATAATTAAAAAATATAATTATTTAGGTGAAAATAATTAGCTGTACCTGTAAAGGACTATATATACCGCAATTTTTTATAATTTTGAAGATAAAATATGCTGTAAATTTACCTAAACTGGAACCTATTCGGACCCTACTTTTTTGAATTTTTTGCGATTATTGTGATGGGCAAAACGTATTTGTGCGAAAATTTTGTATAATGTCATACAATTTTTCTGATGCATAACTGGAGCTGAATATATTATCTTTAAATTAAGACCATGATATCTTCACATCGGTGATTGCTTATACATTAAAATGGTACCTCAAAAGTACTGTTATTTGTAGAAAAATGTAATAGCGTCCTTAAGGGGGGCTCCCATACAACAAACGTGATATTTTTGCAGTTTTTTACGAAAATGGTACGGAACCCTTCGTGCGCGAGTCCAACTCGCACTTGGCCGGTTTTTTGATTTTAAGAGCTTTTGTGCCGTTTTTTTATTTTTTTTATATATTATATATTTTAGTTAAATTTTTATTTTGTGTCGATTAACTCAATTATAATCTCATCTGATATTGTCCGACCAGCCCGGCGAGCATGGCCTACTGTGACATCGCTTAAGTCACACTTTTAATCACAGTTTGGGCGATAAACTCATTTTGTCTTAAATGCTAGCACGGCGGCGTGAGAAATTTTCTTGACTTGTGGCATAACTTCTTGACGTTTATTTTTTTCTTTTTCGGAAATTTTCCAATTTTTTTGCAGTTTCGGTTTAACCTTGGCCATAAAAACCATTTATGTTCTGAGAAACATAGCCCTACGACGCACTGTTTCCGAATTATGGGCCTCCGTATCTTATTTTATTTTGCATAAAACGCTCTATATTTCCAAAATGGTAGCTCGAAAACGGTATGTCCTAGGTAGTGGTGGTTAATATAACGAAAAGCAACTTAAAGCAGCGTGCTTATTATACATAACATAAAGCTAACGCTATCGTGGCACTCACTTGGCGCTATAAGCTTTTTTCTCAATTCGTTATAACGAAGTATCGCGCGCAACGCAAAAACGTAAATAAAGCACGAAGCGGGCGCCGGGCGGGCGCGACATAGCGGCGCGGCGGCGGCCGCGCGCCAGCGCCAGTCGTTGCTTGCTAGTGATTGTTTTCGGTCGTACGCGTAATTTGCGATCCCGCGCGGCTCACATAATATACCTATGCTATTTTGCTTTGTGCTTTTTAGTGTAAGCAGTGATAGGACACATAACGTAATATTGACTAAGTAAAATTGTGAAGGACGATTGATTGAGAGATTGTGTTGTTGTTTAATGTTTTGTTTTTGTGTGTTAGACGAAAATGTCTAAAAGAATTAATGGTGATGTACCAATATGGAACATGAACTTTTAAATACGCCTATAATTGCTTAACATACTAACATACTTTATTTCATAATAACACTTAATCTATAATTATAGACAGTCCTAAGCCTGGAAAGTATGAAAAAAAGTTCATTGTTTATTTCTTACTGCTACATTTTATCGTAATATATTCATAAACGCGATGTAATATTTTTAAGCATGCTGTCTGTCCAACGAGTCCAACGCTAGGGTAGGAGCTGCGAGTAAAAAGTCACCGCGCTTGCTTTATTCGTGCCTGCCCCGCGCTTGAACGTTATAAAAAAGCTCGTTATAATAAAGCTTATAAAATAACAAGCTTAAAATATAAAGCTTATAGCACTAAGCAAGTTATTGTTATATAGCAACTTTGAACACTACTAGTCCTAGGCAAAAAATAACCAAAATTTAGCCCCCCCCTTTGCTACCCCCATGTTAGCAGCATCCCAACATGAATTATAAGTTTTTATTTTTTTTTACTTTGCTTGGTTTTCGACTTGAACTACGGTCATGACAAGTTATGATAAAATATGTCATGTCTTACAATTTGTCTTAAATGCTAGCACGGGACAACCATGTGAAATAATTTACAGGCGCGACTTGCTTTTCTTGTTGTTGACTTCATAGTGCGACATAATTTGAATAGACGACCAAATAAAATAATACGTATAAAAGTGTGCCGTTCATACAGATAAACAACTTTTTAATTTTGTTGGGAATAAATTAATATTTGACCCACGACTATAGACTTATGCACACTTTATTTTTCTTTGTTTGTTTGATAACATATTATGTGTTTGTTAGAAAGATATAATTATTGTGAAAATTTTAATAATTACTAAAAAATATTATAGCTTGGACCAATACCGGTGGCCCCTATTTTTTATATTTTAAATGTTTTTTGGGGATTTTATTTAAGAAACATTTATAAATTTAGAAAGTAAGAAGAATATGGTATAAAAGAAAATAACTATAAAAAAAACAAAATAAAAATAAGAACAACAATAAAAAAAAATACAATTATGAGAAAGTAATAATATATAATTAATTAATAAACCTGTAACATTTCAATTAATTAATAAGCATTGATCACCATACACACAAAATGAATTTATTGCCATTTGGTGCAGTAATTAGAAGGCAAATATTTTTTTTCAACTACAAAATTTTATCACCACCTCCGAACGAAAGTGATACATTTTTCTAAATCTTCTGTCAAAATGTGACATTTGTGACAAAATGGGTGCGCCCGTATTAGCAATTAAGACCCGATGAGTCCCAAACAAACGTCAGGAAATTTTCTCACGCCGCCGGTGCTATTATTTAGGACAAAATGGTGTTATCGCCGAAACTGCGATGAAATGTGTGACTCAAGCCATGTCACAGTAGGCCGTGCTCGCCGGGCAGCAACAAGAAAGGCATGTTGCGCCTTTAAAATATGTCACAAGTTTGACCCGTGCTAGCATTTAAGACAAATTGTAAGACATGACATAATTTATCATGTCTTCTCACAAATGTCTTGGGTACGCCCATGCTCGCTAGGCAGTATGTAGCAACTTGGACAGCTTTGTCATTTGCCACGTTCAAAGCTTAAAAGCTGCAAGAAGTTGGGCATGAAGAGCTGACAACGAGGTGTCCCATATCCTACGAAGGGGTTCCACACTGGCACTTTGTTTTACATGGGTCTATGATACTCTACTTGGCCAGGTTGTTTCTTCAGTGGCCATCCTGGACCCGCAATCGGTATAGGGATTTCAAGATTGAACACGCGTTGATTGGTTGAAATGCATATTCAAATTTGCGTTTATTTAGTGACTCGTAGATAACTTTACTGTGAATATTGAGAAGATGATTGAATGGAAGATCAAAACATGCTGCGCCAACCCCAAATAAATTGGGATAAGAAGGAAGTGTAAGTGGACTGATGATCTGCAGCCTAATTGAGTGAGTGAATTCGGCAAGGCGAAGGATTTGATCCCATCAATCGACCAATCATGTGCGAGATGAAAGACGCGGTGTAGATTGCCGTCTGAATTCACATACGCAAGTAGGCTGCTGGTTAGGCTGCGGGAATTCGCTAGATGCGAGATGCACAGGACCGGACAATGTGGGTGGCCTATGTCCAGCAGCGGATATCTTTCGGCTGATATGATGATGAAGGGTAAAAGAATGATTAAATATACCTTTTAAGATGTCGCAGCAGGGTGGGGCGCTGCGAGTACACCTTGTCGCAGCGGCCGCACGCGTGCGACTGCCTGCCCGTGTGGATGCTCATGTGGAGTTGCATGTTATACTTCTTCGCGAATTTCTTCTTGCATATACTGCGAATTACATGAGAGGATAATTTTTATTTGTTAAAGTCGACTAACGAAAGGTATTTACAAGGCAGACGTGAATGGAAACGCCGGGAGGGGACGCCCTAGAAAGACATACATAGACCTTATAGGTGATGTTCTTCAGAAAGGCCAAGTGCGCAGTACCCATAACCGGCGTGTGTGTATGACTAGATGTATGAATGTGTGTGAAGCAAAAGACGTATGTAAGGATCGTAGCAGGTGGCGTTCTGTAGTTTCTGCCTACCCCCATGGGAAAAAGGCGTGAGTTTATGTATGTATGTATATTTTATTTGTTATGGATTTCTGATCTGTAAGACCAGGCAGGTATGTAGCTTAAAATCTAAAGGCCAGTGTGATATTCGCTGCGCAGTACCCTACCCCTCACCTCCGCTGTCACATAAATTTGCTTCTGTTCACTGACTCGCAGTCTTCCGAGCCGCCATAAAGTTTGAATCTAGCTTTACAGTCAACCAATAGGGTTTATTTTATTCAGTTAGATAACCTTAAAATTTTGGACACGTATTTTTTTCTTTTGTCACGTAACCAAAAAATTACGACGATACAGTTCGTTGAAATATCGTCGTGACGTCACGGAGTGCTACACTTTATACTGACAAAGTGACGTCACAAGTCCCCACTCCTGAACTTTGATGCGCTTTATCTTTGTCAAGTTTTATTTATTTGACAAAGCAACAAATACGGGTACAATATAATTTGATTATTTCACTGACGGATTAAATGGAATTATCATTTTTCTACACAGGAAACATCCCTGCCACTTTGAAAATAGCTCTTACTGATATGAGAAAATGGTCGTCTCCCCCAAAGTCCTTCCTGGAATAGTGGCGTGAGATCATCATCACTAGTCTTTTAATGTTCCCACTGCTGGGACACAGGCCTGCTCTATTGAGAGGGAATGGGCCGTAATCCACCACGCAGGCCCAGTGCGGGTTAGTGGATGTCACATGTCTTCGAATGTTTGTTTCTAGGATATGCCGGTTTCCTCACGATGTTTTCCATTACCGTTTAGAGAGCAGTGGTGATGAAATAATTTACACAAGTAATGCGCCTGCCTGGGTTCGAATAGTGGCGCGGGATAGTGTTATAATAATAAAGTTGAATAAATTGCTTTTACTGCTGGGCAAAAGTGTCCACCAGTGGGTGCGCGAGGTCGGCCTAGAAAATGTAGCGAGACGACTGGTGTCGTCTTATCAAAATGCAACCGTCGCTTTAAGAGGGGACTCTAGTGAAACTTTCTCCATACAAAAACATTCCGCTGTTTTCTTCGTGGATAATGCCTCTAGAGCAATGATTTTTCCCCATAAAATCTGGGTCTAATTAATACGTGCCTGTATCATTTCCTTTTTTCCAAAACATAATCACAAAAAGAAATATACTAAAAAGAAATATAATAACAAAGTTTTTGTAGGTAAAATCAGCCTGAGCTGCAGTTGTCCCTTTCGCACTTTACGGGGTGAGGTTGGAGGTGACGCGACGGCAATAGACTATATTACTATACTATATTACTATACTATATTACCGACTAGAGTCCGCTCTTAATTTGTATGGCAACGTGGAACGCGTCATGTCGCCGACAGATGGCGCTTTCTGGTTTTGCCATACAAATCAACGTGACAGTCGCGTATTCGCGCGATGGTCACATATTGTGCTTTTTAATTTCATAGACTAAACTGACAGCTGCAGGCATTGGAAACATTTATAGACTAATAAAGTAACTATGCTAAAGAAATTTGTAGATACATACTTGCACGAGTAAGGCTTGATCCCCGCATGCATTCTATGGTGGTACTGCAGCTGGTAATCACTGACCAGAACCTTGCCACAAAAGTCGCAAAGAAAATTAGTTTCCTTTTTAACACCATGTTCCTGAAACAGAGCAATATTAATCCTTATAATGTACATACATATTTTATTGCAGAACAAAATTTTCTTAGCCGGATCCAAAGAAGGATTTGGGGGACTTTGTCCGGCAGGAGAACAGATATTATACATACATACATAAACTCACGCCTTTTTCCCATAGGGGTAGGCAGAAACTACAGAACACCACCTGCTACGATCCAGATAACAGATATTATATTTTGCAAAAATATAATGTGTACTATTTATAATTTTATAATATCCGAATTACGAATATTTACACAAACGCTGAATGTTACAGTTTTTTTTTTTATTAGTTTTAGGCTCGTGTTTGACCACTATCGCGTCTGATGTTAAATTATGATGTGGTCGATGGTGAAGCACGCTTGCCTAGAAGTAACCGAACAGAGTCATTCTTGACTTGAAGACCCCTAGGTTGTAGTTGTCAGGCAACAAAGACTAGGAATTCCACTCCTTAGCAGTGCGTACAATGAAAGTATTTTCAAAATGCTTTGTGCCTATGGGTGGGATGCCCACCACGTACAGATGGCGCATTGCCGTACGTCTTGTAGTCCGATGATGGAACGGGCTAGGCGGAATCAAATTGTACAGTTCCATCACACACTCCGAAATGTAACCGATAGAAAACAGACAGGCTGGCAACTAGTCGTCGCTGTTCAAGGCTCTGGAGCGTAGTTTCTATCCCGGGAAAAAATGTGCTATGCCCTCGGGTCACTCTTAAACAGCAAAAAAAATGCCATCTACCTCCGTCTGTTTCACCGCTACGGATTTTGATGAGATTTTCACTAATAGAAAGATCGATAAATAAATTTTAAAAAAAATATTGTCGCCAGTTATTAAATTTATCTTATCTTACAGTAATATTTATTTATTTAATACTTCATGCACACAAACGTACAGAGGCGGACTTAATGCCTTAGGCATTTTCTACCAGTCGACCTTTGGGTGATGCAGAGAACAAATAGTGGTAGGTGCAATATTTAAAGTAAACATGATACCTAAGGTAGGGTCATTCAAATACAACGCTAAACATACATACTATAAATACATACAATAAATACTCAAACATATAAACTAAATACACGAATATACTTAAAAAAATTGTGGTAGCAGATGATTGGAGAAAAATTATCGCTGTGACGATACTACTGCCAACTTCTTACGAACATGCTCGCGAGCTTTCACCTTGAATGCCAATCGGTTGGTTGCCATCCTGATTTCTTGAGGGAGCGCATTCCACAAAGAAATAGACTGAACGAAGAAAGAACAGTGAATGAAGTCAGTGCGGTGAGTGGGACATTGAAGAAGACGGTTATGTGAAGAGCGAAGATTTTTGTTGTGGTTGGCGCAAATGTATTGAAAGTGAGGAGCCAGATAACTAGGGGAGTTGGAAGAGTCAAGAAATGAAAACAAGGTAGTCAGTGCCCTTAGCTCTCTACGCTGGCGTATGGGCAACCACTTTAGAAGTGACCGATGCACAGAGACATGATCATATTTACGCAAATTGAAAACAAATCGAATGCAGTAATTTAGAAGACGGTCAAGTTTGTTGAGGAGATCTGCATTCAGGTCATAATAGCACACGTCACCATAATCATAATATAACATACGCATCTTATTAATGTAATAGCTGACCCCCGCGGCTTCGCTCTCGTCAAGTGGCTACCTACCACCTACCATACCAACTCTTGCCTACCTACTCTACTCTACCCTTACCTACCTACCTACTAATTTATTAAATTGCGATCTAATCAAAATTTAGAACATAAAAGCTGCTAATGTGACTTAACTATGATAGTTAGATATATTTTCTCGCAGACTTTTTGTAGATTAATAAGTACTTTAATCATGTAGTACATATTTTTTTACCCGACTGCCGAAGGAGGGTAATGTGTTTATCAGTCTATGTATGTATTTATGTATCATCAATAGTTTTCTCAGCGCACGCCTACGAATGAATTTTATAGGCAACTTTTTGCTACTTTGGGTTACATTATTGCAATTTTCATAAGGACATTTTCAGGCAGATAACAATTGACTTGATTTATCACTCCACTCCAATAAAATTGACATTTGCTTTCAATCCGTTTTTTAATGTTAATTTTAATTTTATCAATTTTATTCCATTTAATTTAATTTATTTTTTAATTTAATATTTTATTTTTAATTTATTTTGACATTATTTCTATTTTAATTTGATTTTTTTTAAATTTTATTTTACTTTGACACAATCTGAAGTTTTATTTTTATTTTATTTGACTCCTGTAGGTACTTTGATAATTTGAGAAAACCTGTAATTTTACTATCGTCTATATTTGGTGCTAATTTGACATAACCTTAATTTTATTAATTTAATCTAATTGTATTTCAGTGTTATTTTGAATTTAATTTAATTATTTAAATCTGTATTAATTTTTATGTAGAGCATGTATACTCAATAATGTGTAAGCTGTGGTCACCTTTAATTGAGTGTGCATAACATGATAATGTTTTTCAATGTATATTTTTTCTGAATGTTTTTGTTATGTTTCTCGTTGGTGATCCTTAATCAATAAATAAATAAGGATATCTATTTAAAAAAAAAAAAAATATAGCCTATGACTCTCAGGAATAATGTAGCTCTCTACTGGTGAAAGAATTTTCAATATCGGTTCAGTAGATCCAGAGATTACCCCCTACAACGTCACAAACTTTACATCTTTATAATATTAGTATAGATTGCACATTGACCTCGAAACCAATCCTTCTCCAGCGCGGCGTAAGATAGGGAGACGTCATTTCTCCGAAACTGTTCACTGCTGCGCTGGAGGACGTCTTCAAGGTTCTGGACTGGAAGGGGCTTGGCATCAACGTTAATGGCGAGTACATCACTCACCTTCGGTTTGCCGACGACATAGTGGTCATGGCTGAGACCATGGAGAGCCTCAGTAAAATGGTCGATGACCTTAGTAGAGCTTCCGAAAGAGTGGGTCTTAAAATGAACATGGACAAAACCAAGGTCATGGTGAACGCCCATGTAACACCCACTCCTATCAAGATCGGAGACTCTACACTCGAAGTTGTAGACGATTATGTTTACTTGGGACAAACGGTCCAGTTGGGTAGGTCCAACTTCGAGAAAGAGGTCAACCGTCGAATCCGACTCGGCTGGGCGGCGTTCGGGAAGTTGCGTGGTATCTTCTCGTCCAATTTACCGCAGTGTCTCAAGACAAAAGTCTATGACCAGTGTGTGTTGCCAGTGATTACCTATGGTACCGAGACGTGGTCGCTCACAATGGGCCTTATCAGAAAGCTTAAAGTCACCAAAGGGCAATGGAGAGGGCTATGCTCGGAATTTCCTTGCGTGATCACGTCGGAAATGATGATATCCGCAGGAGAACCAAAGTTACCGACATAGCCCGAAGAATTGCCAAACTTAAGTGGCAGTGGGCAGGGCACATTGCTCGCAGAACGGATGGCCGATGGGGCCGAAAAGTTCTGGAATGGCGACCGCGAACCGGAAGACGATATGTTGGAAGGCCTCCCACTAGGTGGACCGATGACCTGGTTAAGGTTGCGGGAAGGCGCTGGATGCGAGACGCACGGGATCGGTCAATGTGGCGACGCCTGGGGGAGGCCTATGTCCAGCAGTGGACGTCTTTCGGCTGAAATGATGATGATGATAGATTGCACAAAAGGTACTGCTACTGATTGCTAAGCTAAACGATGACAATTTATGGATTTGTTATGGTCCAAGTGATTAATACGGCCTTATTCATAATGCTCAGACAATTTGAATACTGCCCAAAATGAGTAGACAATATGCTTAAAACTATTGAAATACCACCACCAGGAATGGCTCCTTCCCATACCAGTGCACTGACCATGCTGGACGGGAGATGCGTAAGCTTTCGCTTGCACTAAACCTTACCCAGCTGGTCCAGGGGGCAACAAGGGTGCCGGATGTTGATTCGCACACGGCCAATTGCTTGGACCTTCTACTGACAACAGATCCAGACCAATACTCTGTGTCGATAGCTTCACCTTTGGATAGTTCCAACCACTGTCTGGTGAAGTCTGTGTCCGTCTACTCCCCGCCCGATACCAGCCCAAGAGGCACCCGGCGGGTTAGGCGGTACAGGTCAGCAGATTGGGAAAGCATGCGATCTTTCTTTGCATGCTATCCTTGGCAGCCTACTTGCTTTTCTTCGGCTGATCCTTCGTCGTGCGCGGACGCCGTGGCGGATGTGTTCTGTCAGGAATGGGTACTCCATTCCCTGACGCTACATTCCGTTTTCTGATGTGACAATGTCCAGCGTTGACCGTCCATGGTTTGGCGCCGAATGTTATCGCGCCGACGCGCTTAAGCATGAGGCGTTACTGGCATGGATCGACGCTCGATCACGCAAAGCGAGTGACGTGGGTCAAAAGAAGAAGGCCTTCAACAGGGCTGCCAAGTCCTGCAAGTTGGTGTTGCGAAGGCTCGGTTCGACCAAATTGGCCGAATAGGGACCAAACTTGCTTCATACCCAGCAGGTAGTAAAGCGTTTTGGTCCCTGGCTAAGTAATTTAATTTAAGTCGGTCGAGTCAAACTTCTGCCGTCCCTCACTACCACACTGCTAAAACTGAATATTCGCGTCTGAATCCTGGTGATTCGCAGCCCCCTCCTTCTCCTGTTGGATGCGAGACGATTATGTCGGACATTCGCATCCATCAAAAGGACGTCCGTAGGGTGCTGCGCAACCTCGACTTGAACAAGGCGAGCGGACCTGACGGATACCAGCAATAGTTCTTAGAACCTGTGCGCCTGAACTGTCTCTGATCTTGACACGCATATTCCGCCTTTCATATGAGACTGAAAAAGTGCAGAGTGCTTGGAAGCAAGCCAACGTACAGCCTGTGCCCAAGAAGGGCAGTCGAGCTGACACGGCAACTAAAAAACAAAGTCGACGGAGCCGGGCCCCTATTTCTATCTGCATGGGTCTAATCTAAAGTAACCCTAACATGAAGGAGATGACGCTTCCGTCATCTCTTTCGAACCTAACCTATCAGTGTCGGGGGGTGCCCTAAGCTCCCGAGCTCGCTTCGCTCGCTCTTGGTCTAATTCATTGATCATAATTATCGAATTGCCCAACCGTTACGTAGCAATATTCATAATGACCAGACAATGTGATAAATATAGAAGTTTAAATCGGTATTCATTACATCGCCAGATTTGTCTTAATTCCTAATACCCGGGCAATATACATAGTGCACTGATTAATCACTTGGTCCATAAACATTATATAATTTGTCCCGTA